>OY804593.1:12724778-13332087 GCA_963680895.1 Fragum sueziense | reverse complement strand
GGCTAGTGAGCGAGATGTGAGTGTGCGTGTCTTCGTCTATTCGTCTTTAGATTTATTAAATTTATTCCTTGAACCATATTCGGTGTTGTTAAGTCACTCTACCAAAGTTGTTATGAAGTCCGCTCGGCGCGACCCTGGACGGCAAGTCTAAATAGTGAGTCCATGCTACCCTACCCCCGTATTCCAGGGTCGTTACAGAAAAATGGTGGGTATATTGTGGGTACTCATTTGAATTGTCCCAACGAGACTGTAACGACCCTGGAATACGGGGGTAGGGTAGCATGGACTAGCTATTTAGACTTGCCGTCCAGGGTCGCGCCGAGCGGACTTCATAACAACTTTGGTAGAGTGACTTAACAACACCGAATAGGGTTCAATGAATAAATTTAATAAATCTAAAGACGAATAGACGAAGACACGTGTACACACTCACATCTCGCTCACTAGCCTCGGAAGTATGATCAACGCGACAATCTAAATAAATAGCTTAAACTAAAGTTAAATACGCGATTCCCTTCACCTACAGAGCGTAACTCTGATGTACCAAAACGCCGAGAACTGCAGCAATACTATGAAGGGTTGCCTGCCAGAACCCAGTACCCAAAATGAGCTATGTCCGTCTAGCTCTCACAGCCTGGCGTTTATCATTTCTCTGTATTGCTCAGTCTATCTCCTCGCGCGCCCACCACTTACAACTCAAAGTTCCTCGGGTCCCTCCCCCCAAACAAGGAATAACAACTAAAAGTGCAAAGTCATTACGCTTGGCTACTTTAAATGCAGATGCGACTAACTCAATAGCGATATACGACTACTTACTTCATTTTCAACAATAATAGATTGATGAAATATAATTTGAGAACTGGTTAAATCTATTTGATCAGTGAAAGAGAGCTTAGACTAAGTTTGTTCTTTGGCAACCTTGATGGTGACCGGAACCGAATGTCGATTTCCAGCCGGAATCGCTGGCCTTTTATAACCTTCGGTCGGACGGTTGTCAAGGACCGTCCAGGAAATCAGACGCTTCATTGGTCAATTCGTCACGGTTGTTAACCGAGCGAATCTGTCCAGACAATCCTCCAATCAAACAGAACCGTCCAGGCGTACGGCTTGCTGATTGGTCAATAAATTCGTATTGACTATAAGGATAAAATCCGAACACTGCTGGACCGAATGAATGTCAAGAAAGTTCTCGATTTGAAGTTGTCAAACGATCGAAGATTCAAAAGTTATTCGGTAAATTAAGCTAGAAATGGATCAAAACTACTCGAGATATAAATCTGATTACATCAGCAATCTATTAATAACATTCACAACAACTCAGTTGTGTGAATTTAGCCGAAACAATGGCGGATGACAGAATCCAAGTGACAAGGTAAGTCTGCAATCGCCATTCGCGATAAGATTCTCGCAAGATTTACGAACATTCGCTGCTACCAAAAATACGTAAGACCATGAATTGTACGCGATCATACTTCCGAAAGGACACAACAGATATATGCAATTATTTAACACATTATATGCAGAATTATGACGACTCTAACTCAACAGTCAACACTCGCTAACTTGCATTTTCCAAAACCTGACCGCAGATGACTCAAAGTCAGGTATGCTTCAATATGTTAATGTCACGAGTTCAAAAATGGACTAAACCACAAAGACAGAGCCAGCACACAGAGACAGAGCCAGCCTACATTGACCGAGACACTGTTGAAAATTGTTCAAATTATTATTCTTCTCCTAATAGATCCTACCCCCTCTCATAGCCTCGAAAGATAAAAAATACAAAAAAAGATGTATGCATAGACTTGGCCCCGGTTTCCCGTAAATACTTAAGTACGTTCTCATGCTCAAATCTGACCACCGTACTCAAATCACACGAAATCCACGTGAACTTCAATCGAATACCCTTCAACGTTGAAGAACATTCCATCAAAGTTGAGCATGTACTCATGAGTATGTACTCAAGTGTTTTCGAGAAACCAGGACCTGGTAATCATATCTTACATGTAATTTACTAAAAACAAAATGTATTAATTTTTAAAGATTAAACCCCCGACCAGGTAGGGCCTATAAAACGATGGCAGAAGCATCGGTAGAGGTAGACGCTGACCCTCTAGAACCCAACGAAGTAGGCCTATCAGATGTACAAGACTACGAAAATGTTGCCGGAGAGGACATGTCCCTACTCCATGCACAACCACAGTCATCCTCACAGCGGGCTTCTGTTGAACACCACCACCACAACCAACAACAACAACAACATCGCTCGTCTGCCAGAGACCGTTCGACAGGTGTTACAAAAGCAAAACTACCAAAAACCCCTCTCCCACCCTACTATCATTTCAACACATTACTACTCGAGATAAGTGAAGGAATAACCAGCAGTGAACTAGAGAAGATCAAGTTTATTTACAAAGGTAAGATAGACCGTAGTAAAATATTTTCTCAAACAAGACATGGTTTTGACGACTCATTTTAAGGAAAACGTTCAGGAAAAATGCATTTGCCTCAATAATGCCTTTGCTACATTATACTTAATTCAGGGTTAGCAATGGAGCGGTCACCCGGTTTTGACCGGGTGGTTATCAGTTAAAACCGCCCCGGTCAATATAAGTTGTCGATTGGTGGTCAATTGATAAATTTAATGGTCAATTGAAAAAATCAATTGGTCAATTGAAAAATTTTGATGGCCAATTAAAAAACTTTAATGATCAGTTTTTCTTCTTGTTGTGTTTATCATTCATATTCTTGAAATTGAAAAAATGATTGTTTTGACCCTGCCAAAGGTTACTCAGCAGGTGGCCTTTGACCAGATAGGGTCCCTTGGCTTTATTTTGACACAACAGGTACTGTTGTTTTGACACTTAGATTAAATATCCAGTATTATTTCACACCCGAATGTAGTAAACCAATCAAATCACCCCATTCGTACCACGTGAGTATACGATACCTAGAGCCGTATTGCACGCACGAGATAATTGCGTGGACGCACGGGATTCTCGATATTCCAAAGCGGCTAGATCGATATTGTACGATGCACCGGTTGAACCGTCCAAATATGCATTGCACTCATTTGAACCCTACAAATATCGATTGAACCGTACAAATATGGATTTTTTCCCAAATCGAGGCTGCAGTACAAAATATCCATATTCGCATCGAAGAGTAATCTCCCTTTTAGAGTTCTCGTTTGCAAAAGCAAAATTGTGCATTAGAGTTGAATGTTTGTTTCAACATGATATTTTGAATTCACTGTCCTAAACAAGACATAGCTTTGATTCTGTGATTGAAAAAACACATTGGCAATACATGTACATTAAGACAAAAGGAGAAAATGATTTTAAACATCACGAAAGAGATTATTTTCATTTCAAAACATTTCTGAATTGTAGCGCATTTAATTTGCAGCAATGATAAAAATCACACTTAACCCTTTCCCAAACAAGACCTGGATTTGATGTCCATTAAAAGGCTTGACAAAAAAGTTCTAAGAGAAAAGGAGATTTGCCGTTTATCAGCAAGTTCTCCTTTTCTGTCAATGTTTACATTGTTGATTTACGCATGACATGATAGATAGTTTATATGACAAATTTCATGTACATTTCACACTATCATAATTTATGACGGTCTATTCAATCTTTTGAGACAAACATAAATCGATAAATATAGATTTAATGTCAGATGCCGTGTATATTTCACAGCGTTAGAAATGTACATGAGGCCTACATTTTTTTCATGACACAGGCCTATGTTGTTTTCTTCCTTTTTTCACGTTGGAATTCTATTTAAAAGTAATTAGATCTAGATCTTAATTTTAAACAAAATTAATCTTTGTCATGTTTTGCGTGAAAAAAATGATGTGAAATAAAGAGGTCATTTAACATGTCTTTGTACAATACCGAATTCTATTGGATTCATACTTTGCAGAACAAGTCTATATTTAGACTCGCCTATCGGCTCGTCCAAATATAGCCTCGTTCTGCAAAGTATTCATCCAATAGAATTCAGTATTGTACAAAGACATGTTAAATAACCTCATAATATTCAGTTATTATACGTTCAAAGTTAAACGAGAATCGAATACAAATATTTTAGTTTATTTAAGGTTGGACAGGTATTAATGTGTATAAGTTGTTACTATAAATAGTCACATAATATACCTCCTGCCACCCCCTATTTTCCGTTATCGGTCTAGTCCCTCATTAGTAAAAGATTTTGAATCGTTTATAACTGACCAATATAGCAGCATGATCACATTTCCACATATTTGAATAAACAAAGGTGCTAGTTTCACAACCCATATATTTCAGCCCCTCTCATTGGTCAACCTCATACAAGCTGGATACACCTTCCATAAGTTTGAGTGACAGGTTCAGTATTTTGATAGATTTGATTGGCCATTCTTAATTTTTTGTCAAAAGGCAATTAAAGATAAGGTCATCCTCTTTGATGTGTTGGCTAACATCATGGTGTTCATAACAAGTTCACACCTCTATCTTCATAAATATGTTGCAGCAAAGTTAGCTGAAAATATTCCTAATTTTAACCAGCAGTACTCTTAAAGTAGTGTGTCATTTTTGGAAAGTCAAATTTTGATTGCGTCAATGTATCGTTGTTGTAAATGCAAAACCTCGTACCTCGTTTTTTTGGAAAATTTTAAAGGGGAAGGAACAAAGTGTAATAACTTTTCCCATACTGAAAGGTTTTTTTTCTCGAAACTTGGGCATATTGTTCACAACTAAAACTTGGGCATATTGTTCACAAATAATGTGTCGTTAATACCGATCAGCAAAAATATACCAAAACCTGCAAGTATTGTCTTAATTAGACACACACGATTTTACTTTGAAAATCGCAAAAATCAACATACGAGGTTTTGCATTTACACCGACGGTATGTTTGTTTGATTGCTTTTCATGATTTGATGGCCGCTTTAAAACCCTTTCTTATTACATTTCTCTTTTCTTCTTTACATGGCAATGTATAGAGAACTAAATCTATGATCTGTTATTGATGCTAATTATTGAACATGAATCTGACCTCTTCAAATAGCTATATACATTTTGGTTTTACAGATTTATTTTTTAGGGTGTTGAACTAAAGAAAGTCAGAAACTCAATATCTCATTTGTAGTAATATTCTTATGTAGAAATTATGTAGAATCTATTAAGTAGGGTTATCATATATGAGTATTTTCCACCCGACCATTTTAATTGACCAATCCACCACCAATCGACCAGTATTGACCAGTTAAAACCAGTATTAAGGCCCGGTCAATACTCATATTGACCGGCCGATTCCCAACCCTGACATAATTACAACACTTTGTTTATCATTCATAGAAGCCTTAGATTTGGATTTCGCCGTTTGGGCGAGCTTAATTGGTAACCTATACATGTACATGGCTATCAAATTACCCAAAACGTACATGTAAGTACTATTTAGGAAAACAACATTGATTCAAAGCAAAGCAGTCCTGAATCCAATACATAGTTGCTTAAACATGTATCTTGTGAAGTTTGTAAGAAAATACAGTGTTTGTCTCCTTTAAGAATAGTCACAGGACTTATTTATTTTGTGTTTATTCTGCGGGATACAAATGCCGGTGAAACCATTTCTTAAAATTTGCAATTCAAAATATTCCCTGTTAGCTGGGCCGATAAAGTCAGTTTTTCACTCAAATTGTGCACTTGGTGAAACAAGCATGAAATTTTGCATAGATGTCAGCAAATGATGACTGTTTACGAAAAACCCGTTGGCCAACGAAAAAAATCAAAATGGCGGCCATTTTCCAAGATGGCCGCCATTGGTATGTTTTTGTCCATTTTTCGGGTTAATTTCAGGTAAATTATGTCTTTTTAATAAAAATACTCATTGAAAATAAAACAAATGTGTAAACCGTTTATTTTCAAAATTGATCTACTTATTTTGTATAATTTATGGGGCTACTGCTTTAGTAAAATCCAAGATGGCCGCCATTTTATGCGTATTTCCATCTACATAGTATTAGCATGTCATCTAGACGGGTATAATGCGATACCTTAATAATTCTGGATGTGATTCACATTTATTTGTCTATGTGTGATCCTAAGAATATTTTATTTGAAAAAAAAAAGTAGAATGAAAAAGTAGAATAATCTTACGACAGAATGCACAGTCAATGACTAGAGTTTTCCTCGATCGTTAGACTTACTATATACATGTATTTATGTTTAAAGAAACTCATGGTGTATTATATGGTCTAATATAATCTTATACATGTAATACATTTCATACGTTTTCTTTGATAAGAGTTACATGCTCAATTCACCCAAAGACTTTGTCTTTATACAATTAGAGTGTATACCTGCTTAAGCCATTAATTGCAAATGACACGGCATATAGGATACAACATCTGCCAAATGAAACTACGAGTGTTACTTGTTGATGTCAACGGCCAACAAAGCTTTGGAATTTAAAGTGTGCAAAGTCCTATTTAACAAGCCCGACAATAAAACAAATCCGTTCAGCATATTTTATTCAGCTCATCACTAAGACCACCGACACTGACATTTGTAGAATCAAGGATTTATGGATTTATGTAATTTTTTTTAAATCTAACTATGGGGTTCTACAATACATAGTTGCAACATCTTTAATAAATGGTATGGATATGGAAAGGGACCATTACCGCAATTTAGGCACATAATGGTCCAGATTAATTTTTACCTGTACTGAGTAAAATCTGAAAGAGTTGCAGGTAATGAAGGAGCTACAGGAGATAAAGGACTAGATCTTCATTAGACGTTTGTAGAGGCTTATCTGGTCTCAAATGTTATTTACAATGACCCTATTTCCAGATCCTGGCTCATATATATCACCTTGGTACAGGTTTATAGACAGGAATCTGATTGATCGTTAAAAAGCATGATAAAATGTAGTAGTTATGATAGTAGATTTCATTTGACATGGCGCAGCTTTAGGCATTATCATAATAATAAGTTTCACACCGGAGCTTTTTCCAACAGATATTTCAGTAATATTTTCTTGCATTTCGTTTATACCTGTGTACTGTGATTTAAGTCTCTTTGATGTGTGTTACGCTGCTTACAAAATATGGACATGTCTTTCACAATGGCCAGTGCCATGTCAAATGACATAAGTAATACGAGCATAAGCAGGTACATATAGTTGCAAACCAAAACTTTGATATGCAAAATGAATGTAAGGAAAAAATTGCGAGTTAAACTTAATTAGCAATCTTTCTTAATTGACATATTTATATTTGTGACAATATTTATTGTGGCAAGCGAGACATATAGTAACCAGAGAAGAAGTTTGTCTTGTTAGTTTGTCATAGGAATGATTGTTGCTGAAATTAATGTTTGTATTTTAAAGGACGAATACCAAAATAATCTGAAACAAGCATTGTCTATATTGTGTAGTACTGCTATTCCACTCATACATCAATTCCTAAATCTATTACTTAGGGCATATGCTTATCTATAAATGACCACAATTATCATCTTCCTCGGGACAAGAGAAATATACTCAATAAGTTTTACACAGGCTGGTCAAATATATACGCATACATGAATATCGGTAAGAAGAACAAGTTCATCAAGGCCCATTATGTTGTGTTTTCAAATATCTTGTTGGTATTATTACAATTATTCCATGTAATTAAAATGTATTTCAATAAAAATGACTAAGACTAAAAATTTTAATGCATCTTGTGGTAATTGGGATAAATTCCAAAACGGTCCTCTAAAATGGCTCCTTGACCATATCTTTCGATAGGGTGTTACCAAATTCAATGGGCATCCCAAGCAATTGTACATGTACATGTATACTTAATCCGCAAGTTTGACAAAGATTTTGTCAAATCTTAAGACTGAATTGTTGGACACTGTCAAAGTTTGTTGTATATCTTATTCAACATACTTTCGACGATCACAAAATCTCACTTTAAGCAACGTGCGATAAGCAGTGTGTGCTAAAGGCTAAAGCCTTTCGATTACTTTCAAACAGAAATGTGTTCGATGACGTTTGGCTCAGGTACTTTCCAGTTCAAATTCTGAAACATCTTTCCTATGATATGCAGATTCTGAAAAGTAGGTGAACGTTTTGTGACCATTCTGATCCTCTTGTTTATTTAATCTTGTTAAATTTGAAAGACAATAGTTCTTTGCTGGCTACTAAACAGTGTAACTGTACACTGTCTCTTGAATATGGCTTTGTATGTCCGTTCTTGCTGTTGAGTGACAGGCAAGTTGTCACTCTTGGAGCTCTCATGGAGTATGTTGTGCTCTTGTGAGATAAAATGATAGATTCGTACAAATTTAGATTGTACAGGATCAATAATAATAAACTTAAAACAAACAGCACGTTTCAATTGGACAGTTTGGTTTTTGTAACATATCAAAAACAGAAATTGACAATTTCAGATCCACGTCACGCAACATGTCATCACAAAATGAGAAAAATAATGTCATTTTGTCACTCTTACTTTAGCAATTTTGCTAAATTTGAGACAAAAAATCTGAGTGTCGGGCACGAACTTGTATAATTTTTTTTTTACTCAGCCTCAGGAATATAGCTTTACGATCAATTGTTGTTTTATAGACTGACAGAGGATCCCACATGGAGCTTTCGTTGAGTATCTTGTACTCAGGTGAGATAGAACTAATCAAAAAAGATGAATATTTGATTCTCATATGATCATTGAAATAGATTTAACACAAAAATTTAACATCAATCATTAAATGGCGGCCATTCCCAAAAAACGGCAGCCATTTTAGAAATGGCTGCCATTTTGTCCGCCATTTTTAATATTGTGTGTGGCCAACAATTTCTTTGAAATGAGTGAACCATGGTGAGTCTATATCTAGAGCTATGTCAAGTTTGTTACATTGTTCCACTAAATGCACAATATTCTTCCCTTATCTGTCAGGCTTTCTTGATAATAATGTGATCAGGTGAGCTAAAATGATGAAAGTAAGTGAAATCCATATGAATTCCGATTTTCTGTCATCAAAAACATACATTTTGACACAAAAATCGTAAAAATCGGCCAATTCTGTCCAGTTTGATATCAAAAAATGGTATTATTTGGCGGCCATTTTGAAAATGGCCGCCATTTTGTCCGCCATTTTGAATTTCGAGTGGCCAACGATGTTTTTTGAAATAGTAGGTCTTGGTGAACCTACACACCAAGTTTCATGCTTGTTTCACTAAATGCACAATTTTCCCCCTTATCGGCCCAGCTATGTTTTTATAATGGCGAATGTCAAATGAAGTATTTTTGTTTTAAATGCAGGCACCGGCTAGAACATTCTCAAAACTATAGGGTTTTTGTTATAATTATTAGTCAAGTCAAAATTCTGAAAAAGTCGCTTAGTTTTTAAGGTATACGTATTTTGTGAAGAAAAGGATTTGATATCAGTTCTAAGGGTATTTTGGTATGCTGAGTCCGTAAAACAATGTTGCCAAGCTGAAAAATGTCTCCTTCATCATCTAATTTGCATATTTTCAAAATGGCCTCCAAAATCTTAAATATGCAATAATAATGTTGTTATTTATCATTTTTTCGACATCTTTTGTTCTAAATATTGCATATTTCATGTTAAAAGACTGAAACTAAATGATTTAACAGGTACATGAGAAAAAATATTCATTTTTTTTTACAATTACCGTATAAATGGCAATAAACGCATTTAAACAATAAGATTAATCTACATTTTATTTTCACGGGTGTAATGCAGTGAAATTATTCAAAGTACTATTTTGAAAGTGTTTTGCAATGATACAGAACACTGATTGGAGCGCAGGTCCTTCAACCATATATTTAAGCTTTTAGCAAACCTAAAACACGCCAATTTTAAAGGCATGTACATAATTTTTACATTATTTTGAAAAAAAAAGATAAACCATATAACATCCATTATATTGAAATCGAGAACCGGTTAAAAATGTTGCCTAGATATCTACAATGGATTCTAAAGAATGTAGATCAATGTCAAAACATATTTGAAAACGGTTTAACATATCCATTCTAATCAAAGATAGTGTAGTGTGGAAAAATCTATTTTTCGGGAAATTCCATTTTTTGCAGTTTCATATACACTCATGATTCCAAACTGCTTAAAAGATGGTTACTCAAATAGAATTATACATTTATATTATATTTTTGATATCCTTCGAAATTCAATCGTGCATATTTGAAATCGAACATATATTAAATAGGTAATCTACTTAGGCATTTGCCAATATGAAAAAGTACAAATATCCTAGATTTTTAATTTTGCCAGATTACGAAAATTATTAAGTGTGGCAAACCTAATTCACTATGGCATGTTGAACTTCATTTTTCCAGTGGAAAAACTAGTTGTTTACTTTTACAATGTTTCAAAGAGGCAACTTATTGATCTACCTACGATAAAGAGAATACTAGAAATTGGATATAGTGACTTATATACTGTATTATACAGATTTTGTACTCATTAAATGCACAGTACAGGGTGTCCCAATTAAAACGGAACCCATTTTTGAAAGTGAATTGCTCATTATCAAATGATATGTATCCACCAAATTTAGATATGCAATAGAGGCGACAGTTTTCTATCAGCACTTAAAATTTGGTTTGAAAATGTCTATTGGTTTTGGAAAAATTGGCAATCAAATGAATGCACCGGAAAACTATTTTAACACGTTATCGATCTTTCCATTTTGCAGCGCGCGCTTACACTCATTGAATAAATTGACGCTTCACAATTGTTAAATATATTTTCAATAGAATACAATAGTGATTTTGAAACGTTTTGTTACGGATTTCATTTGACCTAACACTGACCTTTGTTCAAAACGTGTTCATATTTCGTATATAGCGTAACATTCTTCAAAAAGACTAGTATCGTAGTACACAGATATAACAAGTATACAAGAAAATATTACTGAATTGTTATTTTTGAAAATTGACATGTTTGTAATTAATGATAATAAAAGCTAAAGCTGCGACATGTGAAATGAAACTGTACAATAGTACCGGCCGAAAATGACAGTGACGTGGGCTAATGTTTACTACTTGACAACCAATCAACTCTGTTCGTATTTGTAACGGTGCAAATCAAACGAATTGATTGGTTTTGCAGCAGTAAACATCAGCCTACGTCACTGTCTTTTTCGGCTGGGACTATTGTACTACAGATCGTCCAAAAAGAGTGGCAGATAAACAATAGGCTATTTCATTTACAAAAGGATGTCAGGCTATTTATTTGAGATTTAAATCGAGTTATGAGATAAAGTACCTGTTTAAGACAATGTATATATCATTGATACATAATTACTAGTAACCGGTTAAATAACGGTATAATTTAAGAAAACAAGATGTAAACATCTGCCACTTTTTTGGACGATCTATACATGTACTTACAATAGTGCATATTCATTTAATATATGTAACCAAAACAAAAAAAAAATGAATACAAACAGAATATCAAAGTGTATCACAGATTCATAATACATGTAATCATGTACACTTATTATATTTCCCACCAACATGTCGGTCAGCGTTCAAATGAATTTAAAATTATTTCAAACAACCACCATATAGACTCAATTTGCACATGCGGTACTTGTATATAGTAAATTTTGAGAAATGGTACGTACATGTACACCGGTAAAGAACTCAACAGCTGACCGTCAGTACACTTTTACGAACATACAAGACGCAAAAAATCGCTTTCGTGTTAAACCGTTTTTTACTGTCTTTTTTAAAGTGCACATAACTCTTGAACCAATACATATTTTGAATTGAAATTTAGAGCACATATGCAAAAATGATGTATCTTTAGTACTGCAAATTAAAAAATTAGATTCTTTGCTTACACATTTATATATTTGACTTTGAAATAGGGTTCCGGTTTTTTGGACACTATGTACATAAACTTTAATGGTTTGAATGGGGTTAAATGTTCAGTAACATTACAGTGACTGGTGCACATTTCCATTATGTTCCTGACATGTTTCGCACAAGTAAAGTTTAACATCAAATCAAAGTCAATAGCTGCTTATCACAGTCACCTACATGTAGATAATTATGTCAGCGATTCACCTTTTGGTTCTAGACTTTTTGTAATATGTCAAAAATGGTTTTGACTCCCATGGGTCCGAACCCACAAGCCCTGGATAGATATTCGCTGCTGTTATTTATCTAAATTTATCTTATTTAACTATCGCAGCTTTATCCGAAACTGTTAGAACTATAACATCTTTATAATAATATCATTAATTTTCAAGAATTGACAGTTTCATCGGAAAGACATTTAACATCTGTATCAAAAATAGTCCGCTTTTTATCTGTGCTCATGATAAAGGCCATATTATTTGCAATGGCTTATCCTAGATATAAAATATGGATTTCTTTGTGTATATCCCATGCTTTCAAAGTTAATACAAATTAAAAATGAAGGTTCAAATATGAATGCCACACCAGATATATTTATAAGAATGGCTTAGGCATAGGCATTGGCGTCTTCAAGGCTTAACATTTCTTAACACAAGGCAACCTTAATTGAAGGGCAAGTAAGAAGGAAATGTTTATGAATAGAGAAGTGGTTTTCCGCTTGATGTTGCATAGAGATATTAATAGCCTCATCATTTTAGACATGAAGGAATCAAATGCTGACATCTCAAGATGGTTTGTAATATAATCTGTTTGAAGAATATAGTCTGAAGCTTATGTTTAAGTATTAACCCATGTTCTTCAGATTTTACGTCAATTTTATTGTTTCTCATGTTTGAATATTCTCAAATAGGTACACAAAGTTTCAATATCCATCTCCATCTGTTAAGAAAGTTTAATGGCTTTGTATGTATATTTATTAAAAACCAAAAATAGGAAAATCAGGTATGTTATATGGAAAGAAATATTGTAATGACCTTTTTGGAAACGAGCGTTAGGTATGTTTTATATGATAAAAACAGATGATGCTATTGTACTGAATACAAATGTTCTATTCAATATTTTTGATATTGCTGCACTTCGTTGCTGACCACAGATTTGCAAAATGTCATTTAGATGTGGTCAGTTTTAAGATGCGCTTTCAGAATTCTTAAAAATACAATAACCGACTTATCTGCATGTTTCAAAAGTATTGACACCGCCTACGTTATTTCTGATGAAGACAGCTGACTTACATTTCCTATTCAAATGTTTCATTTTAATACTTCTTGATATCAGAGAATTTGTCATTTTTTCATGTGTGTTTCTAGACAACAGTTCGACTTTCTAAGAGGGAGCATCCTAGTATGTCAAACATAAAAACAGGCAAAATATTGTAACGACCCTGGGATACGGGGGTAGGGTAGCATGGACTAACTATTTAAACTTGCCGTCCAGGGTCGCGCCGAGCGGACTTCATAACAACTTTGGTAGAGTGACTTAACAACACCAAATAGGGTTCAATGAATAAGTGTAATAAATCTAAAGACGAATAGACGAATACACGCACTCTCACATTTCGGTCACTAGTCTCGGAAGTATGATCTACGCGACAATCTAAATAAATAGCTTTAAACTAAAGTTAAAATACGCGATACCCTTCACCTACAGAGCGTAACTCTGATGTACCTAAACGCCGAGAACTGCAGCAATACTATGAAGGGTTGCCTGCCAGAACCCACTACCTAAAATGAGCTATCTCTCTCTAGCTCTCACAGCCTGGCGTTTATCATTTCTCTGCATTGCTCAGTCTATCTCCTCGCACGCCCACCACTTACGACTCAAAGTTCCCCGGGTCCCTCCCCCCAAACAAGGAATAACAACTAAAAGTGCAAAGTCATTACGATCGGCTACTTAAAATGCAGACGCGACTAAATCAATTACGATATACGACTACTTACTTCATTTTCAACAATAATAGATTGATGAAAGATAATTTGAGAACTTGTTAGATCTATTTGATGAGTGAATCAGAGATTCCAAGAGAGTTTAGACTAAGTTTGTTCTTTGGCAACCTTATGGTGACCGGAACCGAATGTCTATTTCCAGAAATCCTTCTTCTGTGTCCCCCTCCCCCAATCCTGCCCAGCTATCCCCCGGGTTAATCCGGGTCCTTTTTATGCCAGGTGGTCAGGCGGGGGAGGGGTCCGGTTTACCCTCGGCGTTCGGACTGGTCCATATGCCGAGCAGCCATAGTTGTGTGCTAATATATACAATTATTTCTACTACGATGAGACTTAACTTAACTGATGACGCTTGACTAAGATACTTTCTTCATGCATTTCTATCGGAGAGTGGATACTGGAACACTCTAAGTTCATATGCCATAATATGACCTTAGAGCAGTCCTGCCCCCCCCCCCCCGATTTCACCCCGTGGTTTAAAAAAAGTGCTAAAATTAAAAGTTTAAAAATAAAGAGTGAAGCTGGCCGCCATTACCCCTCTCAGAGCCACGTGTTAAAAATATGTCATGCATTACATGTATTTACAAATATCCCACAGGGTGCCCTAACGATGACTAACGAGGATCGCCTTTGTACAAAGATGCCCCAGGGTGATAACTAATTTACGACCATACTACAGGTGCTGAATACAAATAGGGGGTGTTAAAACTAAACCCTAAAAAGGGCTATATATACAAATAAAACTATCAACACTACTGTCCAAGTAACTACATACAAAAAGGGAAAGTCGTAAAAAAGGGGGGCGCTCCCGGCCGGGAGCCGGAGAAAACAACCAACGCCAGCGTTGATCGCCCCCAACCCCCCCCCCCCCCCCGCGGGCCGGAAGCTCTCCTCTTGTGTATCACAGATCGCTGATTACCTGCTTTTAAAAAAACGTAAACAAAACATTGGAGATGCCCGCGCCGATCAGTGTCGGTGGATGATACATACATCCCCCGACACCCACCGGCCCGGACATCCCCGGACAATGTCAAACATACAGTTTAAACATGTCTTCAACGTCAGAGAGCGACTCTGAGCCCGGTAGGGTCGGGGAGTCCAGACAGTGTCTGGCCTTCACAACCCCACCCAGCCCAGGTCGCTCGACTCAGGTGTAGGTATAATCCCTAGAACCCCCCCCCCCCCCCAAAAAAAAAAACAAACAAAAAACTCATCCATAAGCGAAAAAGAGTCGCAAAAAGTTATCAGATGCTCTTGATGCATCCCCGGGAACTCGATCCCCGGGAGCCCCCATCAACATAAATATACACATACACCACAGCAGACAGACCCGGGGTCGGACCGCGGTAACACCCCCCCCCCCCCTCCCGAAGCAACGTTGGCCGACCAAGCACCACTGGCTACTTTCACTTCGCTCTTAGGAAGTTCGCTCTAAAGAATTTCAACCAGCGGCACCCAAACAACCCCCGCGACTCCAAGAGACCGCCGCAGACCGAACCCGAGTCCCCCACTGCAGTGACAAACTTGTACGCTGTGAAAGTTGTCAGAGCTCCCGAATCCGAGCACTAGAGGATACTTCCGAAAATTAAATAAATAATTATTTATTAATATTGAGTTAAATAGTATTTTGATTTTTTCGATGTGAATGTTCAACGATGGAGAAAAAAAACAAAAGAAACTATAAGATAGCAGAAACTACCGCGATCCCAGAACGGGAATAAACGACGCGATACATCTGTCCACAAAAAACATGAGAAGATAAGTGACCTTGAAAATCGAAAGTCGACCATACCTAGTATGCTGCGTCAAAAGGCCACTTCATCGGGAGGGAATCACGTGATATCATACCCCCAACGACGTGTAATCTAACATACACACATACAAAAAACACACAAAACCAGTTGACACAACACACCGGGTCCCAAACGGGTAAAAAGCTAAAAATAGAAATCAGTTGGTGCCAACAAGAGTCGCGCTTGCACCCGCATGCTCCAAGATCCGCCTCACCCAGTACCTGCACATCCAACGACGATTTGCGCATATAGCCAAATCGCATGAAGTTCATGCGTTGAAGTATCGTGGAAGCAGAGCCCGGGGCCTACGGGTTGTGCAAACAGACAACAAAGGGCAGACAAGCGCGACCCGACACCCACCGATTTCTTAGAGCTGTTCTGTTTATCCGCAGGACTTGACTGTTCAGAGGGACCCTAACGGCATTACTCTGAAAGTCAATGTTCTAACCCTGAAGACCAAAACATGTTATTACAGAAAAGCCCTTGAATTAAAAGATCGATAAAAATGGTTGGGTTTTAAACATTGAAACTGTATATGGCTCCTAGTGGATAAGCTTGAGCACTTTCATCTGGCCCTGGGCCATACCAGTGACAGACGAAAACGCTCAAACATAAAAAATCTATGTAAGAAATCAAATGCCATTGGATGCCAGGCTCTCAATGGACTGGTCGACTAAAGACTTCCAAGGCCACAAGGTTGGGAAAACGGTTAAAAAAAGATACCGACGAAAAAAGAAAAGTTGGAAATAAACAAGAGAAAGAGCGGAGTGATCCGGAATGATCTAGGAGGTTATGACCAGCTTTCAATCAAAATAGGGCAGGAATTAAAAACGCTGTAGCTACAGCTAACCCTATAAGCTATAGTTACTAGGTTTTAACTCCTCACTAGACCATGTGATGTCTAGACATTGGAATGTCATCGTCAATTTCCAGCTGGAACCGCTGGCCTTTTATAACCTTCGGTCGGACGGTTGTCAAGGACCGTCCAGGAAATCAGACTCTTCAATGGTCAATTCGTCACGGTTGTTAACCGAGCGAATCTGTCCAGACAATCCTCCAATCAAACAAAACCGTCCAGGCGTATGGCTTGCTGATTGGTCAATAAATTCGTATTGATTATAAGGATAAAATCAGAACACTGCTGGACCGAATGAATGTCAAGAAAGTTCTCGATTTGAAGTTGTCAAACGATCGAAGATTCAAAAGTTATTCGGTAAATTAAGCTAGAAATGGAGCAAAACTACTCAAAATATAAATCTGATTACATCAACAATCTATTTATAACATTCACAACAACCCAGTTGTGTGAATTTGGCCGAAACAATGGCAGATGACAGAATTCAAGTGACACGGTAAGTCTGCAATCGCCTTTCGCGATAAGATTCTCGCAAGATTTATAAACATTCGCTGCTACCAAAATACGTAAGACTATAAATTGTACGCGATCATACTTCCGAAAGGGACAATACACAACAGATATATGCAATTATTCAACACATTATATGACGACTCTAAATCAATAGTCAACACTCGATAACTTGCATTTTCTAAAACCTGACCGCAGATGACTTAAAGTCGGGTATGCTTCAATATATTTTGAAAAAAAATATCGTCTAGATTGGTCAATCTGTATGGTTAGATACTTACTGTATGATGAAAATTTGCGTCAAATTCATTTAGTACTTTTAAAAATAATAATGTTTGTATCTGATTTTACCTACCACATGGTTAGTTTCTAATAACGTTTACATAGGAAACTGATCCTCGATGAAAACCTTGGTACCAACGCCATAATCCTTTTTTGCCCTGAAAATAAGATGTAGGGGAGACTGGGGTACTCTGGGACAAAAATCACTTTTTCCTTGCTGGTAAGGTAAATATAGAGATTATCCCAAATGTCTAAGTGTTAAATGGTAGCTTATTGAATGGTTTATGCACTTGACATTTTTGTTTTCCTCTATTGTTCTTATTTAGTGAGATATATTGGATTCAAATTTACCAAAAATGTGTCCCAGAGTACCCCATGTATGGGATACTCTGGGACACCACTAGGGGTACTCTGGGACAGGCTTCACATAATATAAATATTGTTTTTCTATTGATCTATTAATCAATAAATTCGTAGCATATGTTAGAAAAAAACATGTTAAGAAACATAATTCAACTTCAAAAGATTAATTCAGTTTTACTAAACCTGTTTACATCTCAATGGAAAGAACATCATAATAGGTTTAAAACATATTATTCATACTAAAAGCTGGATTTTTTGTTTTTTAGCAGCTGACCAGCTCTCATTAAATAAATGCTTAGCTTTTGCTACTTTATTATGAATAAGCTGAAATAGAAACTCAAATCATGGTAAAACTTAAGGTTTTTTTTTTCATGCTCTAAATTTGCCCCATAAAACATATAGTCCCAGAGTACCGCGAGGCCACTCTCCCAGAGTACCCCGACCACCCCCTACCAACTTTGATGTGATACAACTGAAAATGGAATCACATTCAATATGTTCTCTCTATTGCAAAAGAAAGTTCCTTTGATGCTGATGACATTAAGCTGGTGAAGTATAAGCTGCAGCTTATTACCTAAGAATTTGGAGACTTTTTTTTTCACAAAGCTACCTCTGGTTATGAAAAATAGATTTTTACTCATTAAAATTGTTTTTATTTTTATTACCTTGCTACCGAAAAAAGTTTGTGGGTGATGAGGCTTGATAAAAGTAATCATATGTGCAAGTATGGGTAAAATGAGAGCATTTAAAGTATGCAATACCTCTATTGTCCCAGAGTACCCCGGTCTCCCCTACATACCTCTTAGTAAACTCTAATTGTCCCCATGTTCTGATGCCTGAAATATCTAGTATGTAATATAGAAAGGAAAATGTCTAATCACCAGCGTCAACATTAATTTTGTACAGGATTGTCAAACACTATCACTTACAGGTAGATTATACGAAGGCATCAATTTCATAGTTGAAAATTGGACACATTCACTTTCTTTACCATGCAACTCAATTAAAAAACGTATAAAGGGTTTGTTATCGGCTTTATTGGAATAAGTGCGGTACTCAGCTTTTATGACATTTTACGTTATCAAATCAATTCTGGTATAAATGAATCCAGATTTTTACTCATTATTTTAAACCATTTATAGCATTATATCTGAACAATTTGGTTAAAGGTCAACTACGACCTATATTTTAAATTTTATAGCGTGAAAAGTAGTTAAAAACAACATTTTCACGATTCCTGTTTAAAATTTACCCCTCCGGTTAATCAGATAGAACATGTAGACAATTGACCTATTTAAAAAAACGACTAGAGTGATTGTTCTTGATAGATTATTCCTCTTTGTCAACACGAGGCGTCATTGAAGTCCGAAAACAATAACAGCATTAATTTTGTTGATCGCCGTCGTTATTAATGCCAGTTGCACATATATTACCCATTTAAACTAAAAAAAAATATTAATATGCTGATCAAGATCTGTTCAAAATGATACTATTCAATATAGAAGTTATTTAGAAAAGAAAAAAGGAGTTTCATTTGAATGCAAGCAATAATAAAAGACCACATGGAAAGTACACGTGCTTGACCTATGTTGATATACGAATTTGGTCATATGCAACGGTATACTGCACAGAGAGGCATGTGACGCTCAACACCCGCCCACTAAAACATGTATCTCGTGGGCATTAGGCATCCACGATGATTTTTGAAAACATATTAACTTATATAGATAGACAACGACCTGTGAATGATCAAAGATCGGCGAGTCTAAATTCACGGAGAAAGAGGGATTTCGAGTTATGAATATATGTGACCCGAACCCGCCTCCCTGTAATAGATCGACGAAGTACTATCATGATACAGCTACTGAATTCACACGGCATCGCGGACTGCACGCATTACCTGTCATTGTTCGCTTTTATTCAGTGGAAAATAGGCACTCCTCCCTATTTACATGTATTGGAATATACCGTAACCTTTCGTCGCGGCTCACGACTCGATGTCCATTTATAAAGGATAACTCGCAATACGTCATCATATAAATAAACAAATCGCACGTGCGATCATGATATTTTATCGCGGTCAAAGATATCTGATATCTTAACTGCTGTGTTCAACTTGTAAACTCTTTCGATTGTGACCGTCTCTGCATTATACTGAAACCCATTTTCAAACGATTTATGAGAAAACCAGAAAATCCTTTCATTTGCTCGTAATTGACCTTTAAGACTAAGCCCAAAACTTTGATAATAAATAGCAGATTTATTTGTTTGGCGGCCATTCTGAAAATATGCAAAGTAGATAGCAGCATGTATGGTGGTTTGTGTGAAAACAAAGATGACGTAATCGCCGCCATCTTGTTACCTTATATGGCAACTCATTTGCATATAAGGACATTTCTATTTTTAGAACAGCGTCCATTTTGAATAACTAGCTTTGTTGACCTTGTTTTGAATTAGTATGGGTTTCTATTTTTAGACGAGCGGCCATTTTGTATTTGCGAGTTATATTTTTATCCTAGTGGGGTCTTTGGCATCTTTTCAACCTCCCAACATGTTAAATACTAATTAAGAGTACATGTGTCTATAAATGATTCAAAAGTGCACATGCGTCGATTCGTGTTGAGACTCGTTCCACTCTGGTATCAATAGCTTTTTGTTAACGTGGTAGATGAGTCAACAATAGGGCGATCTATTTTTAGCCATAGGACACTAGGGCGGTATTGATTTTTAGTACGACGACCCGATCTAAGAACAATGGCTCTTTGTTGACGTGAAGGCTGGTGCCAGACTATTCAACAATAGGGCGTTCTATTTTAGCTATA
The DNA here is from genome assembly GCA_963680895.1 of Fragum sueziense. NCBI lineage: Eukaryota > Metazoa > Mollusca > Bivalvia > Cardiida > Cardiidae > Fragum > Fragum sueziense. The sequence goes on along the minus strand of OY804593.1, from coordinate 13,311,577 downwards.
GGACAGTTGAAGAAATATTGATTTTTAGGACCACGAACCTCACTGAGATCAATAACTCTTTGTTATCACCACCAGATGGTTTAACAACAGAGGACCTATTTTATCTTTAGAAAATAGGGTGGTATTGATTTGGTTGTTACATGCAGCAGATGAATTTGTTAGAAACTGTATTTGATAGTAAAATGACTTGCCATGTGTTTTGTATTTATATTCGTTTTTTATACACACACATTTCCACTGGCACACAATATACATTATAACCGTGACATTATAATTTAGAATCAAAGTTGAAGATGCGATAGATAATATTAGAATATTCTATCTAAATTGGTTTTCCTATAAATACTAAGATTTCAATGTGAGCGTTATTGATAAATGCGAGAATTGGTCTTGTACATTTTTAAAATATTGCCTAGCCAGCCTCGTTCTGATATTGACCAATCAAATTAAAGAAAAATGTGACGTAGTTTCTAAATACAGATACGTTTCTAAAAATAGATTTCTTTAAGTGTAAAATTCGTTTGCAACACTTTTCGATATTGCCCTCAACGGTTCTGCCAAACTGCTTCAAAATTGAATGAGGGTTCTCATTGTCTGTCGTTTTCAACACAATTTGACAAAAATATCGATTTTCCTTATCTTTGAACCAATCTGCTTACAATCTTTATTTTTTGGAAAGATCGCGACGCGCTGATTCTAAAAATATTTACTTTGATGGGTGTGTGTCTTACCGTTTTCGAGATATTATTCTTCGGAGATGGTCACGTGGCCCAAAAAATGGCGCCAAACTCAAAAAATCGATTTTCTTAAACTTTATGGTTTGGTTCAAAAATGAAGACGGATTGGTTCAAAAATAAAGAAAATCGATATCTATCTATCTATCTATCTATTCATCGATCCATCTATCGATCTATCGATCGATCCATCGATCGAAAGGGGTACAAAAATAGGCATACGCTTTTTCAACTTTTCGAATTATTTTTTCTAGAAAATGGTCTCAAATTATTTCTTTCAATCGCATCACTTTTATACATATGTATAGTCTCTAAAGAGATATACCATTTGAAGTTATCAATTAAACGTGCTACATATGGATGAAATTCTCGCAAAATGGTCATTACTAGTCAAGGACAGACAACTCTGACACGAAAAGGTTCCCTGATTATTTTATATTTTGTTCCGGACACTATTCATACGTAAACATACATGAAAATCATTGGGCGGAAAAAAGTTATCCCTGAGTCTATATTCACATTAAACATCTAGGTCCAGTTTTGCTTTTTGGACCGGTATTTTGGGTAGCCTTTATGTCATGACAGTCGCAAGTTTCAAACTGATGAAGTCTGATGAAATTTTCTTTTCGAACCCATATGGACAGTTTATGGTGTATTATCATAATTATTATACCATTCTGAAATTTATGCGCGTATCTTTATCAACAGAATGGTAAGTAGTAAATCGACGTTTCAATTAAAAATAAAACATTTCAGCGGCCAATAAACATGTACCATATATTTCAGACGAAATCAAATCAAAATTAGATGGGGAAATAAAGAACGCACGAGAGCTATTCCGAGTGTTAGAACAGCGTTGTTACATAGTGCCAGAGAATCTGGTACATCTCCAGAAATGTGTTATGATGATAGATGACCAACAGACCCGTGTTGCACTCATGGAGAAAATATTTAGATACTCCCAGGAGCACAAGGCGGTTTACTTTAGACGAAGCACAGATGAACCACGTAGTCACATTATTTTTACACCCAACCAACGGATTGCGTATTTTAGTCCACATCTGGACGACATCTGGTACATTTATGGACGTATTAACACATTACATCATTTGAAGTTCCTAGTTATTTTACTTTTTTCACATTGCCGAAATTTTCCCATATTATAAGGCTTCATCGCAGAATATGGGCTTATTGTAGTTATGTCACTCCTGTTCATTTTGGGGTGGGGGAGGGGGGTGGTGGTAATTTAGAACCCATTATGCTATGAAAGATCGTTATATACTATTGTTCCAGAGATCAAAATATTACATTCTGAAATTCGCATTACAAACATTCGCCGGACCTTCTTAAGCTGGCATCCATTTTCTTTGTAAATCTAAAAATCAACAAATCTATTTGTCGAGCATATGTTTTTGGTAGGCCATCTAACTATTCTCCAGATTTATCACTTATGTAGTCTAGTTAAGACTATATTTAGATAATATTTCTCTAGAAAAGAAAGTTGCTTTGATGTTTCTATTTCCATTTTGTAGCGAATGGTTACCGCCGTTATCAGTGCCATATAAAAGGTGTTAAACACTACGAATTCACTACTGACGACGTACGTGATCTGCTGGAAAAGGTGGCATTCCTTACCGGGATAGATCAGAGTGAGATACTTGTGGATGAGATACAGATGACAAATAGTATCTACATAACATTCTTAGTGAAGGATGTCCATTATACGATGTTCCACGCTCTACTGAAGAAAGGGTTGCCATTGTTGTCAGAATTGAACGTCGACATGGTCACGTTCCTAGATATTGAGAATGGTGAAACTATTGACGGTAATATACATACTGAAAACAATCTACTTTTTCCTATATCGTACCCTACAACTTAAAATGAAAATTGACTTTCGTCAAATTTTTTTTTATTCTGTTATCGTATGCGCTACATTTGATTATCTTTCATGTGCGGCTTATAAAAATCGCCAGAATTCAATGTTCTATGGATGTTGTTCTCTCTTTTTGATACCTTCTAAATACGCATATTTTACTTGAGACTGCACATTTGGAACATCCCCATTTGGTATATCCCCATATGCCTACCTTTTATATTTTGATAGCAACACATTTTTAGCAATAGTCAAACACCAAAATTAATTCAAATTCATGATAAAACTGCCGTGTCAGGTGTACATGGCACCAGTATTATCATCGATCTTACAACCACGTTTTTGTGAAAACTGTGTAAGAAGACATCTGATTGCACGAGAAATCATGTTGGACCAATCAGGTTTGTTGTTACAAATTACGCAAAGAAATAAGTGTACGAACGTTGATGATACGGACTCCTGTCAATCTGAATGAATTCAGATGCATCTTATTTCATAGTGTTACATCTGAGAATCACCCATTAGGGGTCATCTTCTGTCACCTGGGAAAGTCCATTTTGTCTATTTTTACACCAACCAATCAGAACGCTCGTTGCAAACGCAGGTCTGTTGTCCCTGACAACAACACCAAAATGGTTGCGGTTGATGTACATGCGCTTGACACCGAACAAAGAGCAAAGTCCGTTAATTTTGAGAACAAAGATATGGCATTAATGAAGTAGATAGTTTTCGGTATATTTTTGACAATGTCAGTGACGGTTTTATACGATCGCGCGAACCTGAAATAAAGCGGTGTTTAATCTGGAACATAGGCTATATAAACTATATATTGACACTTATGAAAGATGTGTGATTAGCTTGAAGTGGTAGAGCTGCCGACTTGAAGGCTACAGGTTAGGCGTTCAAATTCCATATCTTTTTGCCCCCCTACGAGGGGCGTTCATTAAAGATTTCCCCTGACCTACTTTCAGTTGAGGTAGGAAGTTGAAATTGTACACATACATTACCGTATACCTCTATAGGTCACATGAAAACTTGCAGCTCTGAACTGTAATTTGTATCACATTTACGTGTGCTGAAGTTAAGTAAGGTAGCGTGATTGAGCAAGCAGTCATGAGATTCCTGTATTTGAAAGGTCATACTCTAAAGGAGGAATTTAATGACATGAAAGGAGTTTGTGGGGATGATGTCCAATCATATGACTTTGTCAAACACTGGTATACCCAGTTCAAGTGTGGACGTAAGTCTGTGGAAACAGCCCGGATCCTGGGCGCCCAAAGTCTGCCATTGATGATGCCACCATAAAGTCAATGCAAGGTTTCGGGCAGAATCTACGGTGTTCTACAAAACAGGTCTCCAAAACTGCATTAAATGATGGCAGAAGTATGTCTCTCTGGCTAGAGGCCATATAGAGAAAGAATAATATTTGTGCCAAGTTTCAATTCTCTATACTTATTGGAAGTAGGTTAGGGGAAATCTTTAATGAACGCCCCTCGTATTTTTTTTTTTTTTTTTTTATTTTTTTTCCATTCCAAATCATTCTAGAAATTGCAAAAACGTAATAAAAATACAATTACCAATTATGCTTTTATTGTTTTGTTGGACAAAGGAAAAAAATATAGTAGGAAACAAATGTGTATCCAAAGTTGGGAACGGATCTTGGTCGTCTGGATTGCAGGTCGGACGTTCTACCACTGAGCTAATCAGGCACCTAGATCATGTGCAATCAAATTGCCAATATACATGTACTTTATAAGTTTATAAGTTGACATCGCTTTATATCGGGTTAGCGGGATGATCGTATAAAACTGTTACTGCTAGTGTCAAAAATATACCGAAAACTATCTACTTCATAAATGCCATATCTTTGCTCTCAAAATTGACGGACTTTGGTCTTTGTCTTTGTAGTGAAATCACCGCACTGGAGGCGATCATGGCTACTAATCTTGTTATCGTTAGAAACGGAAGTGTAGTGCGCATGCCCATGTGCATGCCAAAATTCTTTCAACTTTTCCAAAGCTATGATCTGATTGGTCCAAGGCAAGGTCAGAGAAGATGACCCCTAACGGGTGGTCGTCAGATGTTTCTGAAAAGTTAAAACATCTAAGATTTAAATCAGATTGGGACTCCTGTTATCTTGGTTTTTTTCTACGATACTGTCCATTAATGACTCACGGCGGATGACCTAAGTGACTTTTGGGAAAGGTTCACACGGACAAGTCGTCCGCTTCAAGGTATGGTTTGGCCCTCTCAAAGGCGCCTACGGTGCACTTCATTTCGTCAAAATGAAGTTTTTAAGCCGAGAAAATGAACACAATATAGACTACCTTGAAGCGAACGATTTTTCGGTGTGAACGTTTTCCCAAAGTCACGTGGGTAAACCACCGTGAAACTTTTTATCTCCATGTCAGCAGTGGGCATTTCACGCCAAAAAGTAAAATAAAAGATAACAATAAAACATAATTTTAACGAAAATATCATGATTTTAGAAAGAATTTCCCCGACACTTCATTTTATCGCAATGATTAAAAAAAAAATCTGTGATACTGCTACCTAGCATCTCGTGGCAGAAGCATGCCACTATGCAGTGTTCCAGTTAGATTATTTAATTCAAGTGTTGTTAATTCATATTACAGCAATATATGAAAATAGCAAAGAAATAATTTCCGCTAAGTTTTTATTCAACAATTTCAGTTTCGAGTGGAAGGAACATTTACGCTATTCTTCCACCAGTCCAAGAAAGTCCCGAACAAACAATACAGAGGTTGAATGATGCAATAGAAAAAGTACAGCTACAGAACATTGATCAGAAGCGAGAAATAGAACAACTATCAGCTACTGTAGAATTACTGTCAGCAGAAGTACAGATGGACTCCAACACATTGTCAGAAAATGTCCGGAAAGCGATGCAGGACGCATTCGAGGAAGGAGTTAGTAAACAGTCTGTACTGCGTATGATTTCCTTAAATACACAACTAGTTAGGAGTATAGAGAAGAAAGGGGGATCTGCGATAGAGAATAAACTGAGAGCTGAGATACAATGTTTGGAAGTTGAACTAGATGAGTGCAAGGCCAAACTTCAGCTTCTTCATGGAAGTGAATCGGCAGAAGGTATGTTGGATCGTGGAGGATAATTATTTTCTCCCCGAATATCATTTCTTGAACAATTCTACACACGTGTTAGACACTGACATTCAGTCACCGTACATTAATCGGGTTTTTGTTTGGTCTTTTTATGAGTTTTTCATAATAACTGTCCGTATGTTTTAATATGTATTCAACTAACTTGGCCCACTCTTTGTTCAACTGTTTTACCTTTTCATCTACTTTATTTGTCACACCGAACGCTGCATGTATTGATGTTTTTGTTCTGTAGCGTAGATGATGGATTAAAAATGCAGGCCTGTAGACAAGATTTAATCGACTGATTTACATATAAAATAGTAAATAATGCCCAGAGCTAAATTCTTATTAATCAATTTAATAATTAGTAAGCTGTTTGCTTAGTTTTAAGGAATTTGATGTCAAACTTCGATTAGGACATTGATTTTTAACGAGCCGGGACTTTATGTCCGGGGATCTATTGTCACAGCCTTAGTGTCGGCGTCGCGTCTTCAAAAAAATAACCTGGTCTATATCTCAGGCACCATTAGAGATTCAGCCTTAATACTTTACACATGGATACTCTTCCAATATCTTTCATTTGGGACCAAGACCTTTGACCTAGTGACCGTAATCTTGGAGTTTGAACTAGTTTTAAAAAGCTTTAACCTGACCTTTATCTCATGCAATATTATTGATAGAGCCTGGATATTTCACACAAGGATACCTCCTGCCAAGACCTTTCATTTGGGAACATTACCTTTGATCTTGTGACCTTGACCTTGGAGTTTGACGTACTTTAAAAAAAATAACCCGTTTTTGTGACAAGTTCCGATATATGCTAGCTACGTTGTCCGTGCACAACTCTTGTTGTTTTGGTCGGCTAGGAGGCCTGTTACTTTCAAAAAACTTTAACCTGACATGTATCTTATGCCCTATTACACATACAGCCTTGATATTTCACACATTTATGCCTCTTACCAAGAACTTTCACGTTTGACCATGTCCTTGGATCTCGTGACCTTGACATTTGACCTACTTTTAAAAACTTATCCTATTTCTTATGTCCTATTACACATACAGCTTTGATATTTCACACTGTGACACCACCAAGAAATTTCACGTTTGACCATGACTTTGGACCTCTTGACCTTGACCTTGGAGTTTGACCTAGTTTTAAGACACATTTACATGGATTTTATCTTATGTCTTATTACACATACAACCTTGATATTCCACACATGGATACCCACTGTTCAGACCTTGTGACCTTAACCTTTGAGTTTGACCAACTTTCACTTGACTCTTATCTTATAAACATTCGTACCTTCTGCCAAGGATTTTCATTTTGGACCGTGACCTAGGACTTTGACCTTTTCTTTGTGACAAGCTGTCGTTAGGGAGAGCTTCATTGTCCGCGAAAATTCTTGTTCATTGTTTTTCTGTGGAAGTCGTGAAATGGCAACGTTTCATTATTGCCTTCATTAGAAACGAGAATACCTTAGACCACCTATAAGTGTACTCTTATTTTTGTCCAAGATCTTTTGGGATGTACAATCATCTGTGCTTTCAGAAAGAATATTTCCCAATGTTTCTACATCATCATGGTTATTAGCGATGTTTTTAAACAACACCAGATCTTCTTTTGCCGTGGCCATGGTGCAGTTGGTAACGCATCCTACTCTCACTCGTGAGGTCATGGGTTCGAAACCCGGTCGCGACAGATATCCTTTCAGACAAAATTGTCTCCCATCAATGGTTTGATATCGTACACCTATGTGGCCGAGTAGCTGGAGGCTCGGTTAGGATGTTGTGTTAGTACTGGTATGAGAAACGCCAGGGATCTATGGTTAGGTGCTCCATCCGCCGCAATATGACCATAGCAGGTGAAAAGGGCATTATTCCTCGACAAATCAAATTTGATCTTTCTTTCCTATTCAATGTTTTTTATTCTATGTGTTGGAAAGTCAAATAAGCTGTGCTATTTTGAGTTAACCTTACAACAAAAGAGAAATATTTCACAAATCCAAATTCAAAGGAATAGCCAATGTTGGGAAAAGCTTGAACTTAGGTAGCTGTTATTATTAAAAGCGTTTTTCTATTGTCTTTCAAACGATTTAAAAAGATATCTCTATTAGGGTCATCAAAAGCAAGGGTTTTTGGTAAACATGCAGTACATTGAATAAGTTCAGACTGCGTGTGCATACTTGTCTTGTTCTATTTTGTCTGCCAAAGCGATAGGAATATTACAGAGACGATGTTCCCAGGGCTAACATTTAACAATTAAGTCAAATTTTCTTAAATAGATGGATCAGTGGGTCAGAGAACAAAAAGGAAACACGAAAGTGCTGATGAAGATCCCCGTATCGAAAATAGCGAAGATACTACAGAAGCTGCAAGTGACAAGGTAGAACGGGCTTTACAGGACAATTTACAAGATGCACTCAATAGAGCACAAGATTTAGGCTATGCGAAGACAGTTATTGACCAGATTGTTTTTAGGAATACAGTTTATTCTGAGTACAAATGCATGCAGACTTATCAGATACAGAAACAAGAGCTATTATGGAATAACAAGCTACTTCAAGACGGATTGAATGCTACAAGCTCATTACTGCAGAGGGCAGAGTCCACTTTTGGATTTAAGCAAAGTTTGATGAGTCAGCTAGAAACAATTTTTAAAAGCAAAGGTAAGACGTCGCACACTGTATTGCGGTACTTTCTACAACTCTGTACCTTCTGAGATTCATAACTCAATTTTGCAAGAATGATTTTCTTCCTTTAAGATTGTGCTCTTTTTGTTATATATTGGGATCTAAAACTTAAAAAAAAACTGTCAACAGAAATATTATAGGTTATATAAACTTATTGATATTTTATATATTATGTAACATAAAAGCAGAATATTCTTTATTGCATATAGCAACATACAATCATGAAGTGTAATAATGAACAGTGGTTATCAGAAGAGCACATGAAAATGATGTGCAAAAATTTTAAGTTCTAAATTGATCAAGATAGCATTTAAGTCATTTAGATCACTATCTTGACAGACAGATCTCTGAATAGAGTGGTAGCAATAATAATTGCAGATGAAATGGTAACACTTAAAATTACTAGAAATTAGATCAGACAAAGATCGGATATTCTATGCACAAAGTCCGTTTCTCTTTCCGATCCAACCTTATAATCTTTACATGGCAGTTGTTACTTTTCTCTCGGTACCGGACGATTAGCCATTTAGTGCCATCTAGTCTATTTGTCCTGTACCGGACAATTAACTATAAGCGATGCATTGGCTATTCCTCCGGTAATGGTGGCGGGTATGATGTTCATCGGTCCGTATAATTTGATTAATTGTAAACGACGTCACATAGCTGTCCAAGTTGTTAGTTGGCCTAAACCATCTAAACAGCAAAAATTAGACCTACAGAAATGGACCTACAGAGATGGCGTTATGTCACCCGGAAAAACATAGTTACCGATTTGTTTGCAAACTATGAACATTAAGTTGGGCCTACTGAGTGGGGCGTGAGATGGGCCTACAGAGTTATGCATGGGAGAGAAAAAGTGAGATGGAGACAGAGAGAGGGAATCAAACAGAATGAAAAATAGCTGGGATAACTATTTAGAGGGAGTAATATACTGAAAGAATGATAAAGAATGATAAAGATACATACAGAAGAAGATAACGTTAAAGAATGAGAATTATATAAGAATTCATATATTTAGAGAAAATAGAGACTGACAATTGAGAGAACGGAATTGAGAGAAAGGAAATAAAGGTGGAAAGAGAGCGAGAGAAAGAAAGCTGACACACATAGATACAAAGGGATAAACAGTGAGACGGAGAGACACGAAGGGACACACAGAGAGACCACCAAAGTCTCACAGATAGACAGACTGAGACACACAGAGAGACACACAGAGACCAACGCAGAGACACACAAAGAGACCCACGCAGAGACACACAGAGACCAACGCAGAGACACACAAAGAGACCCACGCAGAGACACACAGAGACCAACAAAGAAATACATAGAAATACAGAGAGACATACACAGCCATTCCACGGAAATTGACCCATTTACTGAAAATGCATGTCGCCGACCTTCATTGCATTATTTAACACCTTTATCAATTAGGTACAACAAAAAGCAGGAATTTTTTTATCACGGGACATAATTTGCAATAAATTAGTATGATTTTTAAGTTATTCAAACGATTTTATGAATGTGCTTGGTTGTGTTGAATATTGTAAAAACGTCAAAATGTTGATGTCGCCGCACAATTTTTTGTTCTAAACTACCGTCCAAATCAGCCGTTTTTTTACTTAGACTTTGTTCTCTTGGACATTATTTTCCCAAAACCCTACTACAACGACTAAATTAAGTATGATTCCATCATCATACATAGAATGGAATTTAAACATGTCTGTTTGTATGTCGCCAGATTTGCCTATGTGACCGTAACGAATTTTCAAAGGCATGAAAGAAAGCCAACTTTTCTCTCAATTAGCCGTTTTTCAAACTATTTTGGTCCGAGAATGGCTTAATTGAACAATCAAAACCCTTGAGTTCATAAATATCTTAATATTTCTTCACTAAAGCAAAGAACATGGACAAAAAGAGTTTGTCGCATTTCGTTTACTATGCTTCCGTTACGTCCGTGTAGCCCACAATACTGCAAGGACATTCCTAAATCTGTCAAATTCTGACAGAGTGGTTGTCAAACTGTTGAAATAGAGGCGAGTTTCAAGTATAATCACGAGTATAACATATTGAGAGACTTGAAAGTCCTTTGGTCGCTATGTTTCCGTTACGCATATTTTTCCGTAACATACTTCAAAGGACGCCCTGAGTGAAACTAACAGGAATATTTCAATACAGTGAACAACAGTGTTGGTAATCACGTGATTTAAGTTTGGATTCATCACACGGAAAAATGGCGACTATCGGGTTAAATTGGCAGTAATTCTGAAGGTGAGCGGATATTTCTCGATCTGTAGGCAATGTCATCCAGAAAGTTATACCCCATGTCCTGGCCCACAAAATTTCTGACCTAATGGTACCAAGATATTATCGCAAAGATCCGTACTTTCAGCAAACACTCTGTCACAAAATTTCTATCGACGAGAATACAAACTAAACATATGCGAATACTGTTCACGGACGAGTGGTAATTTTGGCGATTTTGAGGTTATGCTATGAATTCTGTGCAAAAATCGGTCTTCAAATCAAATGTAGATAGTCTCGGTAACCCAAAATATCCTTGTTATTTACTTAGCTCCACACAACTAGTGAAGAATTGAACATTTTAAAAAAGAATACCTCACACGGACAAAGAAAATCGAATTCATTTCACGGACAATCTTTCGAGATTGGATAGCACTCACGGATTGGGGCTTGTCATGAACACGAGAATGGTGACAAATTGGAATCAAACCAAAAAATACTCACTTTTTGTGCAACAATGATTTAAAGTATGTCTTTACATACTATGTAATGTGTTACATAAAGATCAAATTGTCTTCTCCCCGAAAAAGAAACTGTGTTTGACATTGCAAGACACAGAATGGAATTTTCAAGTGGTTTGTGTTGCTGGATCCATGTAAAATTCTCTATCTGTCTCTCTGTATCCATCTTTATCAGTGATCTGTCTCTCCTTTCTATCTGTCTGTCTCTCTGTGTTCTGTCTCTGTGTCTGTCTCTTTTTAATCCAAATAAAATAATACATACTTTTTGCTTCAGATCCTTTGCCTACTGTACGAGTAAAGCTGGAGTATATGACGTAGTTGATGAGTCTGACGAATTCGAATACTGTAAGCCCGAAGGATGCTCTGCTTTAAGATCCATACGAACCAGGTATGTCTAACAAGAGCTTGACGAGCCTACTTGCGAAACGTTTCGACCCTGCCGATCATTTAAACGTTTGATAATATGAATTGAGTGCTATATGTACCTCCTTCAATAACAGCAAAAATAGTTATGAGGAAAGGGATGGGCCATGTCACATAAATTGTGGTATTTTACATGTAGCCCTCATTATCGGGAAAAAGGGAGTTGTAAAGACATAAAAAGCCTTCTATAGTTAGATTAGTATTGTCCAGCAAGATTAACCCGGGACATCTGCATATGTAATGACCCCACTTCGACAATGTTTTGTTAAGACGCTCAACTAACGGACTTTGCACACGAAAATTAAGTTGTCCCGGGTTAATTTGGGTGGGCAATAAATCGGTTTTATCCATACGTGTTTATGTACATTTAGGCAAAACATAAAACGGCGAAACATTACGATGGTCCAGTTTGATAGCCTTTACAGACAACATTATGGTACGATCTGTGTATAACATAGAAAATATTGCTACAAAAAAGGAGAAAATGGAAAATGTTGGTTATCTTTTTCTCCTTATTTGTGTCAATGATTTCCTAAACCATTTATGGCTACACACACTCGACGCTGCAAAATGATTTGAATACGGTTGAAATAATTCGCCACTATCCGTTCAGATGCATGCATCCAATGTATGACATACATTTCTATCTTTATATTTTCAGAGATCATACATGTTTTTGACAGAGCTGACAGGAAAAGGCTGGTAGGACGACGTAACGAATGCTGTCATGAAAGGCACTTCTTGTCAGATATAACAAGGCGCGACCAACTATGTCCAAAATGCTGACTTCGGATAGGATGGGTATTCCTGAATCTAAATGATCGTATATTGTCTGTGCATAAAAGACACTTTGGTGCTGTGTCATATACCTTACCATTTTACTTTTGACAGACTTCTAGGGCATGTGCAAATTTAGACTTGTTATTATCTCTTATACTATGTCAGGTTTTTTAAACACAAAGCAGGCCTATTATCTGGGCGATAATCATTCCAAAGACGCGCTTGGGCTGAAAGACTTTTGAATGTACACTGGTACGGTATGAAAGGCGACTTAAAATGCTTCATTCTCTGTCCTTCAAAGAATCTTTATCATGATTTAACTTCCTTCACTCCTTCATTATAAAAGTTAAAGGGACCCATGCTAGGTTGACGAACATAAAAACAGGTAAAAAATAAATCGGTAGATTAAATCTGTCCAAGGAAAATTTATCTGTCCAATGAAAATTCAATTGAAGTTCATATGGCCATTTTAAAAAGAAGTCGTTGTCTGACTTTAGCCTATCTATCCTCACTTTCTTTTTTATAGTAACGTAAATATGAAATGGACCATAATAGATAGTGAAAAACAGCACTAAAATTTTAATGCAATGCTGCCTGTCCACATGTTGATCTCATGCATGAAATATCAAGTATGGGCTCCTATAAAGTGAACAAAGTGCGTCTTTTATTTTTTAAAAGATTTATTAATTCCAATTTGTTAAAATAAGGAATAAACATCAACATACAAACCAAGAAACAATACTGAAATAAAATGGTAAATTACATATACAGAATCGCAGATTGTTTTTCATCCGATATCACATATCTATTTTACAACCAACCTGCGAAGTCTACCATTACATGTAATGCCAATAAATTGCATCCATTTCATAGGATTCGGTCGGTCATTGGTGAAATTGGAAATATTTGTTTGTTATTATGAACACGGACGATGAATAGTCCATTTATTGCTGCTGATCGTGGTGGTCAAGTACTTTTAAATTGAGAAGCAAAATGTTTATACTTAGTTGTAAACACAATGTATTGTTGTTTTGATACATGTGTATTATTTCATAAGGGATGCATTGTCATTCAATTGATGCTAATAACCAAATACATGTATAACCTTAACAAAGAGACCTTGTTATGACGTCCGTAGCAGTGGAAAAATAGTAAGGCAAAAGAAAAAATAACCGATATAAACAGAATGATATGTATCTTTTTCTCTAATTGTAATACGTGCTATGAAATATACGCAGTGTACAAGTTCTTTTAATTAATTGTTTTGTTGTCTGCAACTCTTGTAAATGAAGGCTTGTCGAAATTTTGTCATTTTGATAGGGTGAAAATTCTATTTTTTATTCCTATAAGGTTTGTCGTTTATGGAACTTTCATTCTTAAAATTATCAAGTTCCGAAACGACTTATTTTATATTAAAACAAGGTTTCTGTATACATTGCGGACAATGAAGAAAAATGATGAATATCACAGTTGTCTCATTTCTCTCAATGTAATACAATGTATTGTTATATTTTCAGTTAAAGTGATATCTTTAATTTGTACTGATTGTAAAAGTGATATGCAAAGATCTGTTTACGAAATAAAAAAAGACATTTAAACTGATTGAATCCAGATCTTTAAAATTTCTTCACTTTTCCCAAGCCAAAGCATTTTTTGGAAAAGTTATTGTCATTTGTAAAGTGGCACATTAGAACTTTTGACAAGTATATTTGAAAGGAAAGACGACATTAGCTGCTTGGAAACTTCACAGCTGATGATCCTCTCTACTTTCAGATTCCGAACATTATAGCAGTAACACAGTTAATTTCCTATAAACACATGGTTTGCCACTGGATGTTAATACGAGTCTTCTCTGATGAAAATTCGCTCTTTGATATTTGGATGTCGCTGTTTACATTGGAGCGCTCTCCCATTAAAAACAAATGAAAATTCCGACACAATTTATGTCGCTGTGTCAGACTTTTCTTTTGTTTTTGAATGGGACAGCGCTCCAATGTAAATAGCGACATCCAAATATCAACAAGTTCTGCGGGAATGGACTAAAACGATAATGGAAAGGAGTCTATTGTGTTTCGCTAGGCCCGACCTGTATCGATAGGCCTTCCCACACAGGCAAATGTGTCTTTTCGCTCCTTCGTGATCTTGGAGGTCTTGTTTCGTTGCAAATGACTTATCGCAGGTATGGCATACACAAGGACATTCAGCGTGCACCCTGCGTAAATGTGTTGATAAATCTGCCCTCGTTGCAAACTTGTTTCCGCATGTCTCACTTGTATAACGTTTAGCAGTTGGGCTGTGAACATTGCACCTGAAAGTAAAAAAACAGTGTTATCTCACACGCTGAAAGGTACAACCAAGAAAGCTTAAAAATGCAATATATGAGACATTTGCAGACCTGTTCGTGGTCAAACTGTTTTCAAATTTGTGAAAAAACATACTCATTGCCAAACATTGACTTATAGTGACACTTTTCAGACTTCCAAGATTTTCCCTTTCAGATTTACAGGTCGCAGATGCTAAACTTTTATCAAAACAAGACTTGTCCTTCTCTAACAAATTACAAATAATTCGGAAAGGTATTGAAGGAAAGAGCAAAATGCTGACAATCGTTGTTTTATCATTTGCCTTTAATATTATTCAATGTTCTACTTTTACACCGTTTTGTCTTAAACAACTCCTTTTTCGGGGAGAAGACAATTGGATCTTTATAACATATTACATCGTATGTTAAGACATACATTAAATCATTGTTACACAAAAAGTGAGTATTTTATGGTTTGATTCCAATTTGCCACGATCCTCGTGTTCACGACAAGCCCCAATCCGTGAGTGCTATCCAATTTCGAAAGATTGTCCGTGAAATGAATTCGATTTTCTTTGTCCGTGTGAGGTATTCTTTTTTAAAATGTTCAATTCTTCACTAGTTGTGTGGAGCTAAGTAAATAACAAGGATACTTTGGGTTACCGAGACTATCTACATTTGATTTGAAGACCGATTTTTGCATAGAATTCATAGCATGAACTCAAAATCGCCAAAAATTACCACTCGTCCGTGAACAGTATTCGCATATTTTTAGTTTGTATTCTCGTCGATAGAAATTTTGTGACAGAGTGTTTGCTGAAAGTACGGATCTTTGCGATAATAGCTTGGTACCATTAGGTCAGAAATTTTGTGGGCCAGGACATGGGGTATAACTTTCTGGATGACATTGCCTACAGATCAAGAAATATCCGCTTACCGTCAGAATTACTGCCAATTTAACCCGATAGTCGCCATTTTTCCGTGTGATGAATCCAAACTTAAATCACGTGATTACCAACACTGGAACAATATAATACACTGCAGTTATCAAAGATCCATTATATCGGCTACTGCAAGTAGAGAAATGGAATGTTGAATGTGAAATTCGACGTGGAAGTATGTAAATATAGTATTACACAAATTCATTTCCAGATTAGCAATACCAAACTTCTTTATATATGCTCGATTCTTTTTTAATTTGACGCGCAAAAGCTGGAATCTCAAACAAAAAAAAACAAAGTAATGCGGGATTTACGTATCTACCCTTTTTGTTTTACGGTCAAAATAACTGTTACGGAGCATATATTATTTGGTGGTAGCATGTCCTGGATATTAATGAGATTCATTTTGTTGATTAATTGAGTTTGCATGAATCAAATGGGATTTTACATTTCCGTATAGTTAAATTTTGTCTAGATAGAGCTTATTATATCATGTTTTGCCACATATGCTATAAGAAAATGTTACGGAAGCATATATTTGGGGGTTACAATGTGTGCGCAAGTTACGATACATAAAACATATTGATGTAAATTGTTTATAATTAACTCAGAAAGTATATGAACTGGGAATACTAACAAAACCGCTTGATTGTGTTTATCTGTGAATTCACATAGTAATATTACGTTACGAAATATAGACTCTTTGTTACGTAAGCATATACTATATTTTTATGGAATATTGTGCATATACTGCCATTTTTGGGCGATAGATTAGCAAACATACCCCTTTAGTTTCTGTCTAAGCATGTTACACAACATGTTTGAAACAGTTTGTGGCTTCTCAGCAGCCTATTGATTATTGCAAGCGAAACACATAATTGTCTAGGCCATAAAATATTCCCCTTTTGGTCCTAACGCCTTTTCCACTTTCTAATTCCAGCATTAGACATTTTTCAACTTTGTACTGGTTGTTCTTAGAAAAACCGCATACATCGCTTTTGTGGCAAATAAAAGAAGACACAAACATTTCCTGTTCAACTGGGCCAGACGATAATGTTAGCAGGAATAATTTTCTGCAAACGTGGCTTGCAACTCACTTGTCAAAGTTTAGTCCCCAAGTTTCAGGAGCAGGCATGCAGGGTGCATTTTCCCTTCTTTTTTGTAATGCTGACATTGAAGTAACACATCCCAAGGCTGTGTTGTTGCACATTCTCTTTAGTTTTCATTAATCCTGACATCTTTTTCCCCGAAACTAAACCTAGATATTTGTATTGTCGGGTCTTGAACAGTTTGTGAAGAAAGGGCTTCTCTATATTTCTTTTCCGAAAACTGGTGTACACTTCTACTAGGTAATTGGCTAAGACAAATTACACCGCTCCCTCTCCATCGGAATTACAAATACTGATCCTTTGACACAAGTTCACACGCTAAAAACCTAAACCTTGTGTCAACCATGGCCAATCCAATCACCAGGGGGTATGACAGTCTAAGACGCTGCGATTTTGGAAATCAAGCTTTGGATCTAGTGGATCAAAGTGACTGTAACATCCCAACATTTATTCTATTCCCATTTCGTTTGCTACATTTTTATTGTCAGAATCAACATTCATCTACTTTCAGAATTCGTCTACTTCGACTTGGTCTACAATATATCATACATTTTTCATTACTAGACCTACATAATTCATTTTAATTTTTATTTCAATATTTTAATACATATGCATTTTTCTTTTATTTCCTGTCAATAAATGGAATTATTATGCTTGACATCAAATTGTATCAAATGATTCATTTTTATTTTTTCACTTTGTAATTCATATTTTAATTGAATTTTATGGAGTCATTTGTTAACGATTTTTTAGAGCCATATTTTATTTAGGGATATATGATTCGCATGAATAACCAGTTTACTTTAAAATAGTATGTGTTCTTATATAGATAATTCAATTAGAAATGAAAGAAAATCAGAAGAGAAGGGGACGATTAATTGCGCACTTACCGAAAAATGTTCAATTTCACACCCCTTCAAATTGAAACATCCTTACAAATTTACACGACCAATGCACACAGTCTAGCACACCATCGAATTATGTATTTCAAAATAAAAAAAGGAAACCCGAAATTCATATCTTATAACATGTTCATGAATTAAGAAAAACAACGCATTGTTTTTAACAAAAAATAAGATATCATACTGAAATATAAAGCAGGCAAATTTAGACGAAATTGAAACGGTATACAAAACCTGAGTAGACAAGGTGGCACATGTTTTCACAATAGACGAATTGGGAGTAGTTGTTGTCGGTTGGTTAGTTGTTGTAGATCAATCGGAATTAAATCCTAGAAATTGTCCATGGTGGTACCCGGTTGACAACTTTGTGGTGCATATACAGACATATCTGTGCAGACTGTTTTGCCGGATGCTTACAATGTAATTGTTACTTTGAGTGTGATATTAAGGGTACCAATTCGGCAATTTTGCCAATGAGATTAATGGTTTCAGGGTCCTAAAAGAAACGTCTATTGATTCATTCGTATTATTGAATTTAGTATTTGTTTTATACCAATTTGTTGTTTCTTTTTTGTACGAACCTTTACGTTTAGCGTTTAAAGTTCTTTGAAAGAAATGAACTAATGGTAGTAAGGTTATGGAAATTATCTATTTTCCGTAACACAGGAGCCATTTTTTCCACGATCATACATACTAAGAAATAAAAGCTCGAGAGCCAGATGCACTGGAAAACATAATCTGAAGAGGCATTGCTATCGGAATATCAACTTTTAACTCAACTTTGCAAGATGGCTTCAAAAAGAATACAAACGATCACATACACTTTTAAAATGCTCGAATATTGCGTTAAACAGTGAAATACTCGTTTTGATATCACCACATAGGGTTACAGCTGAATTGTTATCATTTCGTCCTTGTAAGTTGTGCAAATCGTTGATGATGGTCAAACAAACAATATTTTTGATGTTGGGTTATGACGTTGACCACAGCTCACGCTATAGGTATCTCGAGTTGCTTTATATGCTCCGTAACAGCTAGGTTATTGTGGTATATTTGAAAATGCGATAACTCAGCAGGACTTAAAATGTTGTGGGTAAAATTTTAACCATACTTTGTAGACATGTGACACTTTATTTTAACATAAAAATTGTGCTCATTCAGAAAAGTTCATTTGTCAACATTTTAGTTTTTGTAAATGAGTCAATTTTCGTGGAATGGCTGATACAGACACCATCTTCGCAAGCCAATGGTGAAATCTACGACGTAACGTCGTTTCTGTATTCACCCTTGGCGTATTTAGTCCGATTTTCTTGGTGTCCTGGAAAGCGTTTTCATTGGTTCCAGCGGGATTGATTGATACCTATATTTGTTATGAGTACACAATTCATGACAACGGGTGGAAAATAAGTATTGCATTGGCAATTAAAAAACGCGAAAATGAGCGATTTTTCGTCAGAATTTCACTTCAATAGGCAGCTATTTTTATTTTAATTCGAGAAAATACTACACTTGCAACAAATCGATAAAAAAACATTTATTTTTTACCTAGTCAGTATGGCGTAAACGCGAAAGACAACGCGCGTTAATGATTTCATCATTAATTAATGGACGAAATAACGTCAAACGCGACGTTTGATTGGTTGCTACTCCATAACAACCAGCAGGACAATCGCTAGGCGGCGTTTCGCGATCTCATGAAAATCGGACTAAATCCGCCAAGGGTGAATACAAACGTAGGTGGGTTCAACCTTGGCTAGCGAAGATGTACAGACATAACACGAAGAGACACAACGAGATCCACAGAGAGACCCACAGAGACATAAAGGGAGACGCACACAGATACATAGACACACAAAGAGACCTACAGACAAACCTACAGAGACCCACAGAGCAACACAGAGAGACCTACAGACACACACAGAGATAACCACAGAGACCCTATATATGGGTCAATTTTCAAACGGTTTGTTGCAGGTACCCCGCCTTATACTAGGCTCTTTCTTCAGACTGATTTGATCCCAACCTGAATTTTCTGTCGTTTTTCTGGTCGGGATCAATTCTTGTAAAAAGTACAAGGGGGATTCAAGTAAGTCATGCATCAGAGAAAAGGGCTTAGTAAGGCCGGGTACACATCAAACCGTTTGAAAATTGACACAGAAAGTTATTGCAAAATGTTTTACCTGAAGCGAAGCATTTGTCCGTAGATTTACCCATGCCATGATGCACAATCTCCACTGTGTTATTTTGTGAGCTTTTTCCAAACTTAAATTTTTGTGTATTATTATTAATTTTCTTTAAAAATCACCCATAGGACGAACGATATACCATACAAATCTTCTTCGTGAATGTTTGATTCAATAAAATGGGACGTGGCATGTTTGGGTTTATCAGAATCATGAATAATCGTTTAAATAACTGTATCAATTAGGATCAGACTTTGCAAAAATCCTCCTTGTGTAACCCTTTTTAAAACTTGTATCATTGTATGTGAATTTGTATTCGCATGAAGATGCGGATGAGGCAGGCAGGTCAGTTGAGCGTTCTATGGTCAGTCTGACCCCATCGTTTCATTTGATTCTGAATTGCACTGTTTCTTTGTAAGGATGCGTTTCATGTAATAAACTGACTTCCTTGCGCCGACCAATGCGCAGAAATCAAAATCACAAACAACCATCAAATAAACAAGCATCTTTTACTAATGGTGGGCTAGACCGATAATACACAACCCGAAATAGGTAAATCAGGTAGATATCGAGTACTTTTTATAGAAACAACTTAAACACATTCATACCTGTCCTACCTAAAAACAAACCAAAACATCTGTACATATCGTTTAATTTTGAATGCATTATGCCTATATATATTGTATAGATCTTATATTATAATTACATTCATGACTCACTAGTTACCTATTGAAACAGAAGGATGCATTGTGCATTTTTTTTACCAGGCGCGTTGTTGTAGCTCTAAGATAATTTTAAGACTATACTAGAATGATATTGCGTGAATGTTTGATGTCCCAAAAATATATTGTCTGTGAATGATACTGCTTGCGCATATGTTCTATTTTGATTCTGTTTATGAATATTGTAGGAAACGACGTTCCGACTAACAAAGGCTACAGGGTAGATGTGATAAAGTTAGTCATGGATCTGAGCTCGAAAATTTCATACGATGAAGAACAAAAGCTACTTGATGGATTCAAGGATGTCGAAATTACTTCGAAGGTCAAAAGGGACCGACGGTTTCTGCTCCTTAGGCATTTCTATGTAGAAAATCTGAATTCGGATACCGTCATCATTATAGGTAACTCGAATAACTTTCTAGTGCTAGGCGTATCCATTAAGTTTATTGTGCAATCGAAGCAATTTCTTACCACAGGTTAGGCTACAGTAGAAAGTCAGACAAGATTCCTGTGATAGGAAATATCACAGGACATCGATGAGGCGATAATATAAGTCTCCCAGAAAGAATATATTAATTTTATATAAATCGGTCAGAAAATGATCAATCGCAAATATGACACGTCAGTTAAACCATTTGTCTTGAGAACAACGGCAGTCGTTTTATAAAGCAACTCGCGTATCTCTGAAGCACTCAATCAGCTGTCATAAACTGCATCCATAATGAAAAGTAGATTTATTCTACACAGTATGGTGTATTGATCCTTCAAAATTTCTCATTGTATTGTATTCCGATTTTAAACATGCTTGATGATCGTTGACCTTTAAATCGATTTGAAATTGTAATTTTAATATCTTTGTACGTTTCTGGATTTGATTAAAATATGGCACATGGGAGCCGCGTATTTAAGACAATGATGTAATGAAAGATAGTCTTCAAAAGACTGTGCTTGTAACTGTCTTTGATTTATTTCTAAATTATTTCGAAAGTACAAGACCGTCAGCAACGAAACTTTGCATACACGTACTCTTTGGCATGAAATACACATTTTATCTTTTTGCTTTGGGGGATATATTTTCTCGAAAAACAATTAGAAAAACCGACTATAGAGTTCATCTAAATCAACCTTGACCCACTTGACCTAATTCCCGTTGTTTTCTTTGGATACTGTACATAACATGTGTGTCTTATAACCAAACTAACTGGGACGATACAGCTCTCTAGCTTCAATCTTTCTATTACATGTATATAATCGAATCTATGTACGAATATGGTGTCATGAAAGTGGGTGTTTAACGTAGGCCTACGCTAGCTTACAGCCAGTTAGTCCGAATTCAATTCTCTACAACTATGGGACCAAATTTGGTGAAAATTCTATATGTACTTAAAAGGGTACTTCCAAGAACCCTTTCTCTGTTTTTCCATATTATGCTGCGTCATAGAACATCATAGAACGAGAGGGTCATAGTGGCCCTAAGTTGATTGTCCTTTAAGGTTTGACCATATGATCAAGTTTTTGACCCCATTTGACATTATTTCAATCTCGTCCGCGATTGCATCATGGTAATCATTCTAACATATTTTTTTCACATTGATCCCACAAAAATGTGGCCTCTAGCTGACCAAGTTTCAGCTCGATTGGGTCATAACTGTCCTCTGTGAAGTTGGCTACCTATTCCCTATTCCCTATTCATTACCTATTCACATGTGAAGTCTGTTACCTATTCCCTATTCCCTATTCATTACCTATTCAAGTGTGAAGTTGGTTACCTATTCCCTGTTACCTATTCATTACCTATTCGAGGTTTTAGGTCTGATTTGACCCCAAAGTGCGTCAAAAATTGTTAAACCGTAGACTTGATGCCTTGTCAATGATTGTCTTCATTCCAGTGAAAAAGAAACACCCAACTGGTGATAATTGACTTAAAACATGCATATTAGATATCCTCATTAAAAGTTCATTACCTATTTGAAAATGACTCCCTGCCGTCCCGGGCAATATATCACCATTACTATGTCCAAAACAACTGAAGGATTTAAAAAAATATCACACAAATGGAGCAAATTGGCTTATTACCTATTCAGAACGCCCGTTACCTATTCGTTACCTATTCGAACAAACGACTCCCTGCCGACCTATGCAACAAAATACCGCCTCCTACGATGTCTAAAATTACAGAATAGTTCTAAATTCGATGCCCTGTCACAGCAAAAGCTAAAAATGTCATTAAAGCTGGTGGGAATTGGCTTGTTACCTATTCAGAACGCCCGTTACCTATTCGTTACCTATTCGAACAAACGACTCCCTGCCGCCCTAGGCAACAAAATATCGCCTCTTACTATGTCTTAAATTACAGAATAGTGCTAAATTCGATCCCCTGTCACAGTTAAAGCTAAAATGTCATTAAAACTGGTGGGAATTGGCTCGTTACCTATTCAGAATGCCCGTTACCTATTCGTTACCTATTCGAACAAAAGACTCCCTGCCGACCTATGCAACAAAATATCCCCCTACGATGTCCAAAACTAGCAAATAAATCTAGACTCGATGCCCTGTCACAAGAATACTTAAAAATGTTATTCAAACTGGTGGAATTTGGCTTGTTACCTATTCAGAACGCCCGTTACCTATTCGTTACCTATTCGAACAAACGACTCCCTGCCGACCTATGCAACAAGATATCGCCTCCTACGATGTCTAAAATAACAGAATAGTTCTAAATTCGATGCCCTGTCACAGGAATAGCTAAAAATGTCATTAAAACTGGCGAGAATTGGCTCGTTACCTATTCAGAATGTCTGTTACCTATTCGTTACCTATTCGAACAAAAGACTCCCTGCCGACCTATGCAACAAAATATCGCCTCCTACGATGTCCAAAATTACAGAATAGTTCTAAATTCGATGCCCTGTCACAGGAATAGCTAAAAACGTCATTAAAGCTGGTGGGAATTGGCTCGTTACCTATTCAGAACGCCCGTTACCTATTCGTTACCTATTCGCACAAACGACTTCCTGCTGACCTATGCAACAAAAAATCGCCTCCTATGATGTCTAGAATTACAGAATGGTTCTAAATTCGATGCCCTGTCACAGGAATAGTTAAAAATATCATTAAAACTGGTGGGAATTGGCTCGTTACCTATTCAGAACGTCCGTTACCTATTCGTTACCTATTCGAACAAAAGACTCCCTGCCGACAAATGCACCAAAATATCGCCTCCTACGATGTCTAAAATAACAGAATAGTTCTAAATACGATGCCCTGTCACAGGAATAGCTAAAACGTCATTAAAGCTGGTGGGAATTGGCTTGTTACCTATTCAGAACGTCCGTTACCTATTCGTTACCTATTCGAACAAAAGACTCCCTGCCGACAAATGCACCAAAATATCGCCTCCTACGATGTCTAAAATAACTGAATAGTTCTAAATACGATGCCCTGTCAAAGGAATAGCTAAAACGTCATTAAAGCTGGTGGGAATTGGCTTGTTACCTATTCAGAACGCCAGTTACCTATTCGTTACCTATTAGAACAAACGACTCCCTGCCGACTTATGCAACAAAATATCGCCTCCTAAGATGTCCAAAATTACAGAATAGTTATAAATTTTATGCCCTGTCACAGCAAAAGCTAAAATGTCATTAAAGCTGGTGGGAATTGGCTTGTTACCTATTCAGAACGCCCGTTACCTATTCATTACCTATTCGAACAAACGACTCCCTGCCGACCTATGCAACAAGATATCGCCTCCTACGATGTCTAAAATAACAGAATAGTTCTAAATTCGATGCCCTGTCACAGGAATAGCTAAAAATGTCATTAAAACTGGTGAGAATTGGCTCGTTACCTATTCAGAACGTCTGTTACCTATTCGTTACCTATTCGAACAAAAGACTCCCTGCCGACCTATGCAACAAAATATCGCCTCCTACGATGTCCAAAATTACAGAATAGTTCTAAATTCGATGCCCTGTCACAGGAATAGCTAAAAACGTCATTAAAGCTGGTGGGAATTGGCTCGTTACCTATTCAGAACGCCCGTTACCTATTCGTTACCTATTCGCACAAACGACTTCCTGCTGACCTATGCAACAAAAAATCGCATCCTATGATGTCTAGAATTACAGAATAGTTCTAAATTCGATGCCCTGTCACAGGAATAGTTAAAAATATCATTAAAACTGGTGGGAATTGGCTCGTTACCTATTCAGAACGTCCGTTACCTATTCGTTACCTATTCGAACAAAAGACTCCCTGCCGACAAATGCACCAAAATATCGCCTCCTACGATGTCTAAAATAACAGAATAGTTCTAAATACGATGCCCTGTCACAGGAATAGCTAAAACGTCATTAAAGCTGGTGGGAATTGGCTTGTTACCTATTCAGAACGCCAGTTACCTATTCGTTACCTATTCGAACAAACGACTCCCTGCCGACTTATGCAACAAAATATCGCCTCCTAAGATGTCCAAAATTACAGAATAGTTCTAAATTTTATGCCCTGTCACAGCAAAAGCTAAAATGTCATTAAAGCTGGTGGGAATTGGCTTGTTACCTATTCAGAACGCCCGTTACCTATTCATTACCTATTCGAACAAACGACTCCCTGTCGACCTATGCAACAAAATATCGCCTCTTACGATGTCTAAAATTACAGAATAGTTCTAAATACGATGCCCTGTCACAGGAATAGCTAAAACGTCATTAAAGCTGGTGGGAATTGGCTTGTTACCTATTCAGAACGAACGTTACCTATTCATTACCTATTCGAACAAACGACTCCCTGTCGACCTATGCAACAAAATATCGCCTCCTACGATGTCTAAAATTACAGAATAGTTCTAAATACGATGCCCTGTCACAGGAATAGCTAAAAATGTCATTAAAACTGGTGAGAATTGGCTCGTTACCTATTCAGAACGTCTGTTACCTATTCGTTACCTATTCGAACAAACGACTCCCTGCCGCCCTAGGCAACAAAATATCGCCTCTTACGATGTCTAAAATTACAGAATAGTTCTAAATTCGATGCCCTGTCACAGGAATAGCTAAAAATGTCATTAAAACTGGTGGGAATTGGCTTGTTACCTATTCAGAACGCCCGTTACCTATTCGTTACCTATTCGCACAAACGACTTCCTGCTGACCTATACAATAAAAAATCGCCTCCTATGATGTCTAGAATTACAGAATAGTTCTAAATTCGATGCCCTGTCACAGGAATAGTTAAAAATATCATTAAAACTGGTGGGAATTGGCTAGTTACCTATTCAGAACGTCCGTTACCTATTCGTTACCTATTCGAACAAAAGACTCCCTGCCGACAAATGCACCAAAATATCGCCTCCTTCGATGTCTAAAATAACAGAATAGTTCTAAATACGATGCCCTGTCACAGGAATAGCTAAAACGTCATTAAAGCTGGTGGGAATTGGCTTGTTACCTATTCAGAACGCAAGTTACCTATTCGTTACCTATTCGAACAAACGACTCCCTGCCGACTTATGCAACAAAATATCGCCTCCGAAGATGTCCAAAATTACAGAATAGTTCTAAATTTGATGCCCTGTCACAGCAAAAGCTAAAATGTCATTAAAGCTGGTGGGAATTGGCTTGTTACCTATTCAGAACGCCCGTTACCTATTCGTTACCTATTCGAACAAACGACTCCCTGCCGACCTATGCAACACAATATCGACTCTTACGATGTCTAAAATTACAGAATAGTTCTAAATACGATGCCCTGTCACAGGAATAGCTAAAAACGTCATTAAAGCTGGTGGGAATTGGCTTGTTACCTATTCAGAACGCCCGTTACCTATTCGTTACCTATTCGAACAAACGACTCCCTGCCGACCTATGCAACAAAATATTGCCTCCTACGATGTCTAAAATAACAGAATAGTTGTAAATACGATGCCCTGTCACAGGAATAGCTAAAACGTCATTAAAGCTGGTGGGAATTGGCTTGTTACCTATTCAGAACGCCCGTTACCTATTCGTTACCTGTTCGTTACCTATTCGAACAAACGACTCCATGCCGACCTATGCAACAAAATATCGCCTCCTACGATGTCTAAAATTAAAGAATAGTTCTAAATTCGATGCCCTGACACAAGAATATTTAAAAATGTTATTCAAACTGGTGGAATTTGGCTTGTTACCTATTCAGAACGCCCATTATCGATTCGTAACCTATTCGAACAATTGACTCCCTGCCAACCAATGCAACAAAATATCGCCTCCTACGATGTCGAAAAATTACAGAATAGTTCTAAATTCGATGCCCTGTCACAGGAATAGCTAAAATGTCATTAATACTGGTGAGAATTGGCTCGTTACCTATTCAGAACGTCCGTTACCTATTCGTTACCTATTCGAACAAAAGACTCCCTGCCGACCTATGCAACGAAATATCGCCTCCTACGATGTCCAAAATTACAGAATAGTTCTAAATTCGATGCCCTGTCACAAGAATACTTAAAAATGTCATTAAAGCTGGTGGGAATTGGCTTGTTACCTATTCAGAACGCCCGTTACCTCTTCGTTACCTATTCGAACAAACGACTCCCTGCCGCCCTATGCAACAAAATATCGCCTCCTACGATGTCCAAAATTACAGAATAGTTCTAAATTCGATCCCCTGTCACAGGAATAGCTAAAAATGTCATTAAAACAAGTGAGAATTGGCCCGTTACCTATTCAGGACGTCCGTTACCTATTCGTTACTTATTCGAACAAAAGACTCCCTGCCGACCTATGCAATAAAATATCGCCTCCTACGATGTCGAAAAATTACAGAATAGTTCTAAATTCGATGCCCTGTCACAAGAATACTTAAAAATGTTTTTCAAACTGGTGGAATTTGGCTTGTTTCCTATTCAGAACGCCCGTTACCTATTCGTTACCTATTCGAAAAAACGACTCCCTGCCGACCTATGCAACAAAATATCGCCTCCTACGATGTCCAAAATTACAGAATAGTTCTAAATTCGATGCCCTGTCACAGGAATAGCTCAAAATGTCATTAAAGCTGGTGGGAATTGGCTTGTTACCTATTCAGAACACCCGTTACCTATTCGTTACCTATTCGCACAAACGACTTCCTGCTGACCTATGCAACAAAATATCGCCTCCTATGATGTCTAGAATTACAGAATAGTTCTAAATTCGATGCCCTGTCACAGGAATAGTTAAAATATCATTAAAACTGGTGGGAATTGGCTCGTTACCTATTCAGAACGTCCGTTACCTATTCGTTACCTATTCGAACAAACGACTCCCTGCCGACAAATGCACCAAAAAATCGCCTCCTACGATGTCTAAAATAACAGAATAGTTCTAAATACGATGCCCTGTCACAGGAATAGCTAAAACGTCATTAAATTTGGTGGGAATTGGCTTGTTACCTATTCAGAACGCCAGTTACCTATTCGTTACCTATTCGAACAAACGACTCCCTGCCGACTTATGCAACAAAATATCGCCTCCGAAGATGTCCAAAATTACAGAATAGTTCTAAATTTGATGCCCTATCACAGCAAAAGCTAAAATGTCATTAAAGCTGGTGGGAATTGGCTTGTTACCTATTCAGAACGCCCGTTACCTATTCATTACCTATTTGAACAAACGACTCCCTGCCGACCTATGCAACAAAATATCGCCTCTTACGATGTCTAAAATTACAGAATAGTTCTAAATACGATGCCCTGTCACAGGAATAGCTAAAAACGTCATTAAAGCTGGTGGGAATTGGCTTGTTACCTATTCAGAATGCCCGTTACCTATTCGTTACCTATTCGAACAAACGACTCCCTGCCGACCTATGCAACAAAATATTGCCTCCTACGATGTCTAAAATAACAGAATAGTTGTAAATACGATGCCCTGTCACAGGAATAGCTAAAACGTCATTAAAGCTGGTGGGAATTGGCCTGTTACCTATTCAGAACGCCCGTTACCTATTCGTTACCTGTTCGTTACCTATTCGAACAAACGACTCCACGCCGACCTATGCAACAAAATATCGCCTCCTACGATGTCTAAAATTACAGAATAGTTCTAAATTCGATGCCCTGACACAAGAATATTTAAAAATGTTATTCAAACTGGTGGAATTTGGCTTGTTACCTATTCAGAACGCCCGTTATCGATTCGTAACCTATTCGAACAATTGACTCCCTGCCAACCAATGCAACAAAATATCGCCTCCTAAGATGTCGAAAAATTACAGAATAGTTCTAAATTCGATGCCCTGTCACAGGAATAGCTAAAATGTCATTAAAACTGGTGAGAATTGGCTCGTTACCTATCAGAACGTCCGTTACCTATTCGTTACCTATTCGAACAAAAGAATCCCTGCCGACCTATGCAACGAAATATCGCCTCCTACGATGTCCAAAATTACAGAATAGTTCTAAATTCGATGCCCTGTCACAAGAATACTTAAAAATTTCATTAAAGCTGGTGGGAATTGGCTTGTTACCTATTCAGAACGCCCGTTACCTCTTCGTTACCTATTCGAACAAAAGACTCCCTGCCGCCCTATGCAACAAAATATCGCCTCCTACGATGTCCAAAATTACAGAATAGTTCTAAATTCGATCCCTTGTCACAGGAATTGCAAAATTTTTATTAAAACTGGTGAGAATTGGCCCGTTACCTATTCAGGACGTCCGTTACCTATTCGTTACTTATTCGAACAAAAGACTCCCTGCCGACCTATGCAACAAAATATCGCCTCCTACGATGTCGAAAAATTACAGAATAGTTCTAAATTCGATGCCCTGTCACAAGAATACTTAAAAATGTTTTTCAAACTGGTGGAATTTGGCTTGTTTCCTATTCAGAACGCCCGTTACCTATTCGTTACCTATTCGAAAAAACGACTCCCTGCCGACCTATGCAACAAAATATCGCCTCCTACGATGTCCAAAATTACAGAATAGTTCTAAATTCGATGCCCTGTCACAGGAATAGCTAAAGCGTCATTAAAGCTGGTGGCAATTGGCTTGTTACCTATTCAGAACGCCCGTTACCCATTCGTTATCTATTCGAACAAACGACTCCCTGCCGACCTATGCAACAAATATCGCCTCCTACGATGTCCAAAATTACAGAATAGTTCTGAATTCGATGCCTTGTCACAGGAATAGCTGGAATGTCATTAAAGCTGGTGGGAATTGGCTTGTTACCTATTCAGAACGCCCGTTACCTAATCGTTACCTATTCGTTACCTATTCGAACAAACGACCCCCTGCCGACCTATGCAACAAAATATCGCATCCTACAATGTCCAAAATTACAGCATAGTTCTAAATTCGATGCCCTGTCACAAGAATACTTAAAAATGTTATTCAAACTGGTGGAATTTGGCTTGTTACCTATTCAGAACGCCCGTTACCTATTCGTTACCTATTCGAACAAACGATTCCCTGCCGACCTATGCAACAAAATATCGCCTCCTACGATGTCTAAAATTACAGAATAGTTCTAAATAAGATGCCCTGTCAAAGGAATAGCTAAAAATGTCATTAAAGCTGGTGGGAATTGGCTTGTTACCTATTCAGAACGCCCGATACCTATTCGTTACCTATTCGAACAAACGACTCCCTGCCGACGTATGCAACAAAATATCGCCTCCTACGATGTCCAAAATTACAGAATAGTTCTAAATTCGATGCCCTGTCACAGGAATAGCTAAAAATGTCATTAAAACTGGTGGGAATTGGCTCGTTACCTATTCAGAACGTCCGTTACCTATTTGTTACCTATTCGAACAAAAGACTCCCTGCCGACCTATGCAACAAAATATCGCCTCCTACGATGTCCAAAATTACAGAATAGTTCTAAAATCGATGCCCTGTCGCAAGAATACTTAAAAATGTTATTCAAACCGGTGGAATTTGGCTTGTTACCTATTCAGAACGCCCGTTACCTATTCGTTACCTATTCGAACAAACTACTCCCTGCCGACCTATGCAACAAAATATCGCCTCCTACGATGTCTAAAATAAGAGAATAGTTTTAAATACGATGCCCTGTCACAGAAATAGCTAAAACGTCATTAAAGCTGGTGGGAATTGGCTTGTTACCTATTCAGAACGCCAGTTACCCATTCGTTACCTATTCGAACAAAGGACTCCCTGCCGACCTATGCAACAAAATATCGCATCCTACGATGTCCAAAATTACAGAATAGTTCTAAATTCGATGCCCTGTAACAGCAAAAGCTAAAAATGTCATTAAAGCTGGTGGGAATTGGCTTGTTACCTATTCAGAACGCCCGTTACCTATTCGTTACCTATTCGAACAAACGACTCCCTGCCGACCTATGCAACAAAATATCGCCTCCTACGATGTCCAAAATTACAGAATAGTTCTAAATACGATGCCCTGTCACAGGAATACCTACAAACGTCATTAAAGCTGGTGGGAATTGGCTTGTTACCTATTCAGAACGCCCATTACCTATTCGTTACCTATTCGAAGAAACGACTCCCTGCCGACCTATGCAACAAAATATCGCCTCCTACGATGTCCTAAATTACAGAATAGTTCTAAATTCGATGCCCTGTCACAGGAATAGCTAGAATGTCATTAAAACTGGTGAGAATTGGCTCGTTACCTATTCAGAACGTCCGTTACCTATTCGTTACCTATTCGAACAAAAGACTCCCTGCCGACCTATGCTACAAAATATCGCCTCCTACGATGTCCAAAATTACAGAATAGTACTAAATTCGATGCCCTGGCACAAGAATACTTAAAAAAGTTATTCAAACCGGTGGAATTTGGCTTGTTACTTATTCAGAGCGCCCGTTACCTATTCGTTACCTATTCGAACAAACGACTCCCTGCCGACCTATGCAACAAAATATCGCCTCCTACGATGTCTAAAATTTCAGAATAGTTCAAAATTCGATGCCCTGTCACAGGAATAGCTAAAAATGTCATTAAAACTGGTGAGAATTGGCTCGTTACCTATTCAGAACGTCTGTTACATATTCGTTACCTATTCGAACAAAAGACTCCCTGCCGACCAAAACAACAAAATATCGCCTCCTTCGATGTCTAAAATTACAGAATAGTTCTAAATACGATGCCCTGTCACAGGAATAGCTAAAAACGTCATTAAAGCTGGTGGGAATTGGCTTGTTACATATTCAGAACGCCCGTTACCTATTCGTTACCTATTCGAACAAACGACTCCTGCCGACCTATGCAACAAAATATCGCCTCGTACGATGTCCAAAATTACAGAATAGTTCTACATTCGATGCCCTGGCACAAGAATACTTAAAAATGTTATTCAAACTGGTGGAATTTGGCTTGTTACCTATTCAGAACGCCCGTTACCTATTCGTTACCTATTCGAACAAACGACTCCCTGCCGCCCTATGCAACAAAATATCGCCTCCTACGATGTCCAAAGTTACAGAATAGTTCTGAATTCGATCCCCTGTCACAGGAATAGCTGGAATGTCATTAAAGCTGGTGGGCATTGCCTTGTTACCTATTCAGAACGCCCGTTACCTATTCGTTACCTATTCGAAAAAACGACTCCCTGCCGACCTATGCAACAAAATATCGCCTCCTACGATGTCCAAAATTACAGAATAGTTCTAAATTCGATCCCCTGTCACAGGAATAGCTAAAAATGTCATTAAAGCTGGTGGGAATTGGCTTGTTACCTATTCAGAACGCCCGTTACCTATTCGTTACCTATTCGTTACCTATTCGAACAAACAACTCCCTGCCGACCTATGCAACAAAATATCGCCTCCTACGATGTCCAAAATTACAGAATACTTCTAAATTCGATCCCCTGTAACAGGAATAGTTAAAAATATCATTAAAACTGGTGGGAATTGGCTCGTTACCTATTCAGAACGTCCGTTACCTATTCGTTACCCATTCGAACAAAAGACTCCCTGCCGACCTATGCAACAAAACATCGCCTCCTACGATATCTAAAATTACAGAATAGTTCTAAATACGATGCCCTGTCACAGGAATAACTCAAAACGTCATTAAAGCTGGTAGGAATTGGCTTGTTACCTATTCAGAACGCCCGTTACCTGTTCGTTACCTATTCGAACAAACGACTCCCTGCCGACCTATGCAACAAAATATCGCCTCGTACGATGTCCAAAATTACAGAATACTTCTAAATTCGATCCCCTGTCACAAGAATACTTAAAAGTGCTATTCAAACTGGTGGAATTTGGCTTGTTACCTATTCAGAACGCCCGTTACCTATTCGTTACCTATTCGAACAAACGACTCCCTGCCGACCTATGCAACAAAATATCGCCTCCTACGATGTTTAAAATTACAGAATAGTTCTAAATAGGATGCCCTGTCACAGAAATAGCTAAAACGTCATTAAAGTTATTCTATACTTAGTACTTTAAAATACGCAGAGTTTTCAAAACCTTATATCAAGATGTTCTAAGATGAAATAAGAAATGGAAACACTTGTTATGAATTTCCCACAAGTTTGGAAGCGTCAATAGAAAAGATTAAAGTTAGTAAATCTGGAACATTTTACGGCACCGTAGCCAAAGCGTTAAATACGTAGCTGCTGTGTGAAGTTGATGCACGTAAAACGCGAGTTAAATTTCAACATGTTAATAAAGTTTGTCTATAGGGACACTATAAAAACAAGTTTCATCGAAAGAATCTCAATTCTGTCAGTATGAATCTTCTTCCAGAAAATGTGAGGAATCAAGCTATTGTGACGCATTTGCTTGCTTCTTCAAACTCGGACATTTCGCGGCGCGTAGGATGCCAGAATTAAACAGTATCACGACTAGCGACACGATGACTAAGCCACATTATGTGGTTACACACTACTGACCTGGTATGTACCCTATAGAATAAGCTTGGAATGGCCTGAAGAGACGCGTGATTTCACGTACCTCACCACCCAAAACGCTGCAACAACTTCGTATTGCTGTTACACAAGAACGGAACAAAATTCCACAATAGGTTAGTTTGCGAGAAAAGTTATTTCTTTACGACGAAGCAGCCAGGCTTGAATTCAATATTAAGCGGGCACACTCGCTATTAATTGGTTTGACCCTTCTCAATTTAAAATAATCAA
Source organism: Fragum sueziense (assembly GCA_963680895.1). Classification (NCBI taxonomy): domain Eukaryota; kingdom Metazoa; phylum Mollusca; class Bivalvia; order Cardiida; family Cardiidae; genus Fragum; species Fragum sueziense. The sequence goes on along the minus strand of OY804593.1, from coordinate 13,277,914 downwards.
ATTTATTCCGATACGTACTTAAAACATTTTCTACGTTTTGAATTCGATGGAATAAGATAAATGAACGAAAATGAATTCGAATTAGGGTCTACATAGCCTTTGTGTTTTATTTCCATCCTATTAGCGAACGAAGTACCTCTGCGGAATTAAATGTAGGCCTACTCAGTATATTAAGGACGTCAAAACCAGGTCTTGTTTGGGAACGGGTTAAAGTGACATTTCACATTTATTTCATTTTTTAAAAGTATGTCTTGATGCAAAGATTTTTTTTAATTTGTTATTTATAAGCGAAAAATACGCCTTCAAAGTTTAGACAGAAATGACAAATTCTATATAAATCTGAAGTTTTGTCCACAACAATTTGTCTAATTTTCGCACAAAAATATATATTTCTTGTAAACAGTTCAATATTTTGACTTGAAATTTTCAGAATTTTCATAAGAAAACATTCTCTTTCAGATAGAATAAAAGTAAAATTTATGTAAAAAAAATTGTGAAATGTCACTTTAAGAATGGAGCTACAGATAAGAGGGTTAAACGCATTCTTAATTTGTTATTTAAAATCTAAACCCTTTGTTGTGGTTACTCATTTGGTTTGATGATTCAAATGAATACTCTTAACGTAGGGTTTGATAAACTTTGAATGACATTTTATGATTTGGAAAAGCCATTACCCGCTTTTATCCGAACCTACTGTGTTTGTTTTCTTTATGGATCACCTATATGCTTTAATCCTTTCCTGAAAAGACCTTCTTTTGATTTCCCTATTAGAAAAGGATTGAAAATTAATGAGTCAACTGAAGAAAATTCTGATCAAAACATTTTCTCCTTTTGCCTCAATATCTTATGTGCTACATTGTGAATGGATTATTTCAGTAATGGGTTAATGCAAATGACGTTATGCTTAGACTGACACCAGTCTAGGTCCCTCTGGGAAAATGTCTGGATCTGCGCTTGTCGTTGGTCCATCAATATCGTTTATAATCGCGTAACTACATCTGGGTTTAAGCTGTGTTTACGAGGTTTTGAAGAAAAGCGATGACATAAAGATCTCGGCCGCGTCACAAAATTTTGGCATTCAAGACCTTTTCGGACTGTTCAAATGTCTCTGTTTTGTATTTTATTTCAAACGTATCCAGTGTTGGTAATCACGTGATTTAAGTTTGGATTCATCACACGGAAAAATGGCGACTATCGGGTTAAATTGGCAGTAATTCTGAAGGTGAGCGGATATTTCTCGATCTGTAGGCAATGTCATCCAGAAAGTTATACCCCATGTCCTGGCCCACAAAATTTCTGACCTAATGGTACCAAGATATTATCGCAAAGATCCGTACTTTCAGCAAACACTCTGTCACAAAATTTCTATCGACGAGAATACAAACTAAACATATGCGAATACTGTTCACGGACGAGTGGTAATTTTGGCGATTTTGAGGTTATGCTATGAATTCTGTGCAAAAATCGGTCTTCAAATCAAATGTAGATAGTCTCGGTAACCCAAAATATCCTTGTTATTTACTTAGCTCCACACAACTAGTGAAGAATTGAACATTTTAAAAAAGAATACCTCACACGGACAAAGAAAATCGAATTCATTTCACGGACAATCTTTCGAGATTGGATAGCACTCACGGATTGGGGCTTGTCATGAACACGAGAATGGTGACAAATTGGAATCAAACCAAAAAATACTCACTTTTTGTGTAACAATGATTTAAAGTATGTCTTTACATACTATGTAATGTGTTACATAAAGATCAAATTGTCTTCTCCCCGAAAAAGAAACTGTGTTTGACATTGCAAGACACAGAATGGAATTTTCAAGTGGTTTGTGTTGCTGGATCCATGTAAAATTCTCTATCTGTCTCTCTGTATCCATCTTTATCAGTGATCTGTCTCTCCTTTCTATCTGTCTGTCTCTCTGTGTTCTGTCTCTGTGTCTGTCTCTTTTTAATCCAAATAAAATAATACATACTTTTTGCTTCAGATCCTTTGCCTACTGTACGAGTAAAGCTGGAGTATATGACGTAGTTGATGAGTCTGACGAATTCGAATACTGTAAGCCCGAAGGATGCTCTGCTTTAAGATCCATACGAACCAGGTATGTCTAACAAGAGCTTGACGAGCCTACTTGCGAAACGTTTCGACCCTGCCGATCATTTAAACGTTTGATAATATGAATTGAGTGCTATATGTACCTCCTTCAATAACAGCAAAAATAGTTATGAGGAAAGGGATGGGCCATGTCACATAAATTGTGGTATTTTACATGTAGCCCTCATTATCGGGAAAAAGGGAGTTGTAAAGACATAAAAAGCCTTCTATAGTTAGATTAGTATTGTCCAGCAAGATTAACCCGGGACATCTGCATATGTAATGACCCCACTTCGACAATGTTTTGTTAAGACGCTCAACTAACGGACTTTGCACACGAAAATTAAGTTGTCCCGGGTTAATTTGGGTGGGCAATAAATCGGTTTTATCCATACGTGTTTATGTACATTTAGGCAAAACATAAAACGGCGAAACATTACGATGGTCCAGTTTGATAGCCTTTACAGACAACATTATGGTACGATCTGTGTATAACATAGAAAATATTGCTACAAAAAAGGAGAAAATGGAAAATGTTGGTTATCTTTTTCTCCTTATTTGTGTCAATAATTTCCTAAACCATTTATGGCTACACACACTCGACGCTGCAAAATGATTTGAATACGGTTGAAATAATTCGCCACTATCCGTTCAGATGCATGCATCCAATGTATGACATACATTTCTATCTTTATATTTTCAGAGATCATACATGTTTTTGACAGAGCTGACAGGAAAAGGCTGGTAGGACGACGTAACGAATGCTGTCATGAAAGGCACTTCTTGTCAGATATAACAAGGCGCGACCAACTATGTCCAAAATGCTGACTTCGGATAGGATGGGTATTCCTGAATCTAAATGATCGTATATTGTCTGTGCATAAAAGACACTTTGGTGCTGTGTCATATACCTTACCATTTTACTTTTGACAGACTTCTAGGGCATGTGCAAATTTAGACTTGTTATTATCTCTTATACTATGTCAGGTTTTTTAAACACAAAGCAGGCCTATTATCTGGGCGATAATCATTCCAAAGACGCGCTTGGGCTGAAAGACTTTTGAATGTACACTGGTACGGTATGAAAGGCGACTTAAAATGCTTCATTCTCTGTCCTTCAAAGAATCTTTATCATGATTTAACTTCCTTCACTCCTTCATTATAAAAGTTAAAGGGACCCATGCTAGGTTGACGAACATAAAAACAGGTAAAAAATAAATCGGTAGATTAAATCTGTCCAAGGAAAATTTATCTGTCCAATGAAAATTCAATTGAAGTTCATATGGCCATTTTAAAAAGAAGTCGTTGTCTGACTTTAGCCTATCTATCCTCACTTTCTTTTTTATAGTAACGTAAATATGAAATGGACCATAATAGATAGTGAAAAACAGCACTAAAATTTTAATGCAATGCTGCCTGTCCACATGTTGATCTCATGCATGAAATATCAAGTATGGGCTCCTATAAAGTGAACAAAGTGCGTCTTTTATTTTTTAAAAGATTTATTAATTCCAATTTGTTAAAATAAGGAATAAACATCAACATACAAACCAAGAAACAATACTGAAATAAAATGGTAAATTACATATACAGAATCGCAGATTGTTTTTCATCCGATATCACATATCTATTTTACAACCAACCTGCGAAGTCTACCATTACATGTAATGCCAATAAATTGCATCCATTTCATAGGATTCGGTCGGTCATTGGTGAAATTGGAAATATTTGTTTGTTATTATGAACACGGACGATGAATAGTCCATTTATTGCTGCTGATCGTGGTGGTCAAGTACTTTTAAATTGAGAAGCAAAATGTTTATACTTAGTTGTAAACACAATGTATTGTTGTTTTGATACATGTGTATTATTTCATAAGGGATGCATTGTCATTCAATTGATGCTAATAACCAAATACATGTATAACCTTAACAAAGAGACCTTGTTATGACGTCCGTAGCAGTGGAAAAATAGTAAGGCAAAAGAAAAAATAACCGATATAAACAGAATGATATGTATCTTTTTCTCTAATTGTAATACGTGCTATGAAATATACGCAGTGTACAAGTTCTTTTAATTAATTGTTTTGTTGTCTGCAACTCTTGTAAATGAAGGCTTGTCGAAATTTTGTCATTTTGATAGGGTGAAAATTCTATTTTTTATTCCTATAAGGTTTGTCGTTTATGGAACTTTCATTCTTAAAATTATCAAGTTCCGAAACGACTTATTTTATATTAAAACAAGGTTTCTGTATACATTGCGGACAATGAAGAAAAATGATGAATATCACAGTTGTCTCATTTCTCTCAATGTAATACAATGTATTGTTATATTTTCAGTTAAAGTGATATCTTTAATTTGTACTGATTGTAAAAGTGATATGCAAAGATCTGTTTACGAAATAAAAAAAGACATTTAAACTGATTGAATCCAGATCTTTAAAATTTCTTCACTTTTCCCAAGCCAAAGCATTTTTTGGAAAAGTTATTGTCATTTGTAAAGTGGCACATTAGAACTTTTGACAAGTATATTTGAAAGGAAAGACGACATTAGCTGCTTGGAAACTTCACAGCTGATGATCCTCTCTACTTTCAGATTCCGAACATTATAGCAGTAACACAGTTAATTTCCTATAAACACATGGTTTGCCACTGGATGTTAATACGAGTCTTCTCTGATGAAAATTCGCTCTTTGATATTTGGATGTCGCTGTTTACATTGGAGCGCTCTCCCATTAAAAACAAATGAAAATTCCGACACAATTTATGTCGCTGTGTCAGACTTTTCTTTTGTTTTTGAATGGGACAGCGCTCCAATGTAAATAGCGACATCCAAATATCAACAAGTTCTGCGGGAATGGACTAAAACGATAATGGAAAGGAGTCTATTGTGTTTCGCTAGGCCCGACCTGTATCGATAGGCCTTCCCACACAGGCAAATGTGTCTTTTCGCTCCTTCGTGATCTTGGAGGTCTTGTTTCGTTGCAAATGACTTATCGCAGGTATGGCATACACAAGGACATTCAGCGTGCACCCTGCGTAAATGTGTTGATAAATCTGCCCTCGTTGCAAACTTGTTTCCGCATGTCTCACTTGTATAACGTTTAGCAGTTGGGCTGTGAACATTGCACCTGAAAGTAAAAAAACAGTGTTATCTCACACGCTGAAAGGTACAACCAAGAAAGCTTAAAAATGCAATATATGAGACATTTGCAGACCTGTTCGTGGTCAAACTGTTTTCAAATTTGTGAAAAAACATACTCATTGCCAAACATTGACTTATAGTGACACTTTTCAGACTTCCAAGATTTTCCCTTTCAGATTTACAGGTCGCAGATGCTAAACTTTTATCAAAACAAGACTTGTCCTTCTCTAACAAATTACAAATAATTCGGAAAGGTATTGAAGGAAAGAGCAAAATGCTGACAATCGTTGTTTTATCATTTGCCTTTAATATTATTCAATGTTCTACTTTTACACCGTTTTGTCTTAAACAACTCCTTTTTCGGGGAGAAGACAATTGGATCTTTATAACATATTACATCGTATGTTAAGACATACATTAAATCATTGTTACACAAAAAGTGAGTATTTTATGGTTTGATTCCAATTTGCCACGATCCTCGTGTTCACGACAAGCCCCAATCCGTGAGTGCTATCCAATTTCGAAAGATTGTCCGTGAAATGAATTCGATTTTCTTTGTCCGTGTGAGGTATTCTTTTTTAAAATGTTCAATTCTTCACTAGTTGTGTGGAGCTAAGTAAATAACAAGGATACTTTGGGTTACCGAGACTATCTACATTTGATTTGAAGACCGATTTTTGCATAGAATTCATAGCATGAACTCAAAATCGCCAAAAATTACCACTCGTCCGTGAACAGTATTCGCATATTTTTAGTTTGTATTCTCGTCGATAGAAATTTTGTGACAGAGTGTTTGCTGAAAGTACGGATCTTTGCGATAATAGCTTGGTACCATTAGGTCAGAAATTTTGTGGGCCAGGACATGGGGTATAACTTTCTGGATGACATTGCCTACAGATCAAGAAATATCCGCTTACCGTCAGAATTACTGCCAATTTAACCCGATAGTCGCCATTTTTCCGTGTGATGAATCCAAACTTAAATCACGTGATTACCAACACTGGTATCGCTGGTTTTCAACAAAAATCTCGTAACTGCAACTTATAAAACAGGCTTCAGTAACGAGGTTTTTGTTGAAAAGCGACGATATGGCTCCGTATTACTAAACATTTTCTTACAGACAGTGACTGATATTCTGTATTGGAAAGGGTAGCGTCTGGTCACTTAACTGATCGCTAATCAGTCTCTACACTGTATAAATAGGGTCAAAATCATTGAACGTCGTAGGCCTACATAGGTTTACTTATAAATAGTTTCGGCTACGTATAGTTATAACGCACTATGCCAAAAGTGTTGGGTATTCAATAAAACGTAGACCATTTTCTTTGTTGGAATAAAAGTTATTGTCAAAAGGAGAGACTTGATTCTTTGAATCGAGATATGATTGGCCTATGAGAAAGAGAAAGTGAATACGGTCCTTCCACTTGCACATTTACCGATGACATCACGGTAGGTTGTAAATTCTGATCCCGTGCCGAGTTATTGTCCAGAAAGATTAACCCGGTACATCTGCATATGTAATGACCCCACTTCGGCAATGTTTTGTTAAGACACTCAACTAACGGACTTTGCGCACGAAAATTAATCAGTATCAGTTTAATGTGGTCAAATAATAGTGTAATTGTTAGCACATTAGGGGACAATTTAGTACCATACTTACCCATTAGTGTAGAACTTGGTGATAAACTGTTATCCAAAAACTGCAAAGTGACGCATTTGGGGTCAAAAGAAAATGCCTGGAAAAAACATTGAGGGAAACGACAACTTGTGACAAGCAATTTCGTCATTTCACGCAATGTTAAATCTACTAAAAAAGAACAAAAGATGTAACATTTCATTCACTTCACTTAAAATCGTCGTCTGCAGCGTCTTTGAATTTAGTCTTAAAATTTATTCCCTAGTTTTGGACATCTTAGGGGAGGAGTGGGGGTTGGGGGGGTGGGGTGGGGGGAGGGATATTTTGTTGCCTAGGTCGGCAGGGAGGTGTTTGTTCGAAAAGGTAACGAATAGGTAATGGGCGTTCTGAATAGGTAACAAGCCAAATTCCAACAGTTTGAATAACATTTTTAAGTATTCTTGTGACAGGGCATCGAGTCTAGATTTATTCGCTAGTTTTGGACATCGTAGCGGGGATATTTTGTTGCCTAGGTCGGCAGGGAGTCGTTTGTTCGAATAGGTAACGAATAGGTAATGGGCGTTCTGAATAGGTAACAAGCCAATTCCCACCAGCTTTAATGACATTCTAGCTATTCCTGTGACAGGGCATCAAATTTAGAACTATTCTGTAATTTTGGACATCGTAGGAGGCGATATTTTGTTGCATAGGTCGGCAGGGAGTCGTTTGTTCGAATAGGTAACGAATAGGTAATGGGCGTTCTGAATAGGTAACAAACCAATTCCCACCAGCTTTAATGACATTTTCAGCTATTCCTGTGACAGGGCATCGAATTTAGAACTATTCTGTAATTTTGGACATCGTAGGAGGCGACATTTTGTTGCATAGGTCGGCAGGGAGTCTTTTGTTCGAATAGGTAACGAACAGGTAACGGACGTTCTGAATAGGTAACGAGCCAATTCTCACCAGTTTTAATGACATCCTTAGCTATTCCTGTGACAGGGCATCGAATTTAGAACTATTCTGTAAATTTGGACATCGTAGGAGGCGATATTTTGTTGCATAGGGCGGCAGGGAGTCGTTTGTTCGAATAGGTAACGAATAGGTAACGGGCGTTCTGAATAGGTAACAAGCCAATTCCCACCAGCTTTAATGACATTTTGAGCTATTCCTGTGACAGGGGATCGAATTTAGAACTATTCTGTAATCTTGGACATCGTAGGAGGCGATATTTTGTTGCATAGGTCGACAGGGAGTTGTTTGTTCGAATAGGTAACGAATAGGTAACGAATAGGTAACGAATAGGTAACGGGCGTTCTGAATAGGTAACAAGCCAATTCCCACCAGCTTTAATGACATCTTTAGCTATTCCTGTGACAGGGGATCGAATTTAGAACTTTTCTGTAATTTTGGACATCGTAGGAGGCGATATTTTGTTGCATAGGTCGGCAGGGGGTCGTTTGTTCGAATAGGTAACGATTAGGTAACGGGCGTTCTGAATAGGTAACAAGCCAATTCCCACCAGCTTTAATGACATTCCAGCTATTCCTGTGACAGGGCATCGAATTCAGAACTATTCTGTAACTTTGGACATCGTAGGAGGCGATATTTGTTGCATAGGTCGGCAGGGAGTCGTTTGCTCTAATAGATAACGAATAGGTAACGGGCGTTCTGAATAGGTAACAAGCCAATTCCCACCAGCTTTAATGACGTTTTAGCTATTCCTGTGACAGGGCATCGTATTTAGAACTATTCTGTTATTCTAGACATCGTAGGAAGCGATATTTTGTTTTATAGGTCGGCAGGGAGTCGTTTGTTCGAATAGGTAACGAATAGGTTAAAGGGTGTTCTGAATAGGTAACAAGCAAATTCCCACCAGCTTTAATGACATTTTGAGCTATTCCTGTGACAGGGCATCGAAATTAGAACTATTCTGTAATTTTGGACATCGTAGGAGGCGATATTTTGTTGCATAGGTCGGCAGGGAGTCGTTTTTTCGAATAGGTAACGAATAGGTAACGGGCGTTCTGAATAGGAAACAAGCCAAATTCCACCAGTTTGAATAACATTTTTAAATATTCTTTTGTCAGGGGATCGAATTTAGAACTATTCTGTAATTTTTCGACATCGTAGGAGGCGATATTTTGTTGCATAGGTTGGCAGGGAGTCAATTGTTCGAATAGGTTACGAATAGATAACGGGCGTTCTGAATAGGTAACAAGCCAAATTCCACCAGTTTGAATAACATTTTTAAATATTCTTGTGTCAGGGCATCGAATTTAGAACTATTCTGTAATTTTAGACATCGTGGGAGGCGATTTTTTGTTGCATAGGTCGGCAGGGAGTCTTTTGTTCGAATAGGTAACGAACAGGTAACGAATAGGTAACGGGCGTTCTGAATAGGTAACAAGCCAATTCCCACCAGCTTTAATGACATTTTTAGCTATTCCTGTGACAGGGCATCGTATTTACAACTATTCAGTTATTTTAGACATCGTAGGAGGCAATATTTTGTTGCATAGGTCGGCAGGGAGTCGTTTGTTCGAATAGGTAACGAATAGGTAACGGGCGTTCTGAATAGGTAACAAGCCAATTCCCACCAGCTTTAATGACGTTTTTAGCTATTCCTGTGACAGGGCATCGTATTTAGAACTATTCTGTAATTTTAGACATCGTAAGAGGCGATATTTTGTTGCATAGGTCGGCAGGGAGTCGTTTGTTCGAATAGATAATGAATAGGTAACGGGCGTTCTGAATAGGTAACAAGCCAATTCCCACCAGCTTTAATGACATTTTAGCTTTTGCTGTGACATGGCATCAAATTTAGAACTATTCTGTAATTTTGGACATCGTAGGAGGCGATATTTTGTTGCATAAGTCGGCAGGGAGTCGTTTGTTCGAATAGGTAACGAATAGGTACATGTAACTGGCGTTCTGAATAGGTAACAAGCCAATTCCCACCAAATTTAATGACGTTTTAGCTAATCCTATGACAGGGCATCGTATTTAGAACTATTCTGTTTTTTTAGACATCGTAGGAGGCGATATTTTGGTGCATTTGTCGGCAGGGAGTCTTTTGTTCGAATAGGTAACGAATAGGTAACGGACGTTCTGAATAGGTAACGAGCCAATTCCCACCAGTTTTAATGATATTTTTAACTATTCCTGTGACAGGGCATCGAATTTAGAACTATTCTGTAATTCTAGACATCATAGGAGGCGATTTTTTGTTGCATAGGTCAGCAGGAAGTCGTTTGTGCGAATAGGTAACGAATAGGTAACGGGCGTTCTGAATAGGTAACAAGCCAATTCCCACCAGTTTTAATGACATTTTTAGCTATTCCTGTGATAGGGCATCGTATTTAGAACTATTCTGTAATTTTAGACATCGTAAGAGGCGATATTTTGTTGCCTAGGGCGGCAGGGAGTCGTTTGTTCGAATATGTAACGAATAGGTAACAGACGTTCTGAATAGGTAACGAGCCAATTCTCACCAGTTTTAATGACATTTTTATTTATTCCTGTGACAGGGGATCGAATTTAGAACTATTCTGTTATTTTAGACATCGTAAGAGGCGATATCTTGTTGCATAGGTCGGCAGGGAGTCGTTTGTTCGAATAGGTAACGAATAGGTAACGGGCGTTCTGAATAGGTAACAAGCCAAATTCCAGCATTTTGAATAACATTTTTACGTATTCTTGTGACAGGGCATCGAGTCTAGATTTATTTGCTAGTTTTGGACATCGTAGCGGGGATATTTTGTTGCCTAGGTCGGCAGGGAGTCGTTTGTTCGAATAGGTAACGAATAGGTAACGGGCGTTCCGAATAGGTAACAAGCCAATTCCCACCAGCTTTAATGACGTTTTTAGCTATTCCTGTGACAAGGCATCGTATTTAGAACTATTCTGTAATTTTAGACATCATAGGAGGCGATATTTTGTTGCATATAGGTCGACAGGGAGTCGTTTGTTCGAATAGGTAATGAATAGGTAACGGGCGTTCTGAATAGGTAACAAGCCAATTCCCACCAGCTGTAATGACATTTTAGCTTTTGCTGTGACAGGGCATCAAATTTAGAACTATTCTGTAATTTTGGACACCGTAGGAGGCGATATTTTGTTGCATAAGTCGGCAGGGAGTCGTTTGTTCGAATATGTAACGAATAGGTAACAGACGTTCTGAATAGGTAACGAGCCAATCCTCACCAGTTTTAATGACATTTTTATTTATTCCTGTGACAGGGGATCGAATTTAGAACTATTCTGTTATTTTAGACATCGTAAGAGGCGATATCTTGTTGCATAGGTCGGCAGGGAGTCGTTTGTTCGAATAGGTAACGAATAGGTAACGGGCGTTCTGAATAGGTAACAAGCCAAATTCCACCATTTTGAATAACATTTTTAAGTATTCTTGTGACAGGGCATCGAGTCTAGATTTATTTGCTAGTTTTGGACATCGTAGGGGGATATTTTGTTGCATAGGTCGGCAGGGAGTCGTTTGTTCGAATAGGTAACGAATAGGTAACGGGCGTTCTGAATAGGTAACAAGCCAATTCCCACCAGCTTTAATGACGTTTTTAGCTATTCCTGTGACAGGGCATCGTATTTAGAACTATTCTGTAATTTTGGACATCGTAGGAGGCGATATTTTGTTGCATAGGTCGGCAGGGAGTCGTTTGTTCGAATAGGTAACGAATAGGTAACAGGCGTTCTGAATAGGTAACAAGCCAAATTCTACCAGTTTGAATAACATTTTTAAGTATTCTTGTTACAGGGCATCGAGTCTAGATTTATTTGCTAGTTTTGGACATGGTAGGGGGATATTTTGTTGCATAGGTCGGCAGGGAGTCTTTTGTTCGAATAGGTAACGAAGAGGTAACAGACGTTCTGAATAGGTAACGAGCCAATTCCCACCAGTTTTAATGACATTTTTAGCTCTTGCTGTGACAGGGCATCGAATTTAGAACTATTCTGTAATTTTGGACATCGTAAGAGGCGATATTTTGTTGCATAGGTCGGCAGGGAGTCGTTTGTTCGAATAGGTAACGAATAGGTAACGGGCGTTCTGAATAGGTAACAAGCAAAATTCCATCGGTTTGAATAACATTTTTAAGTATTCTTGTGCCAGGGCATCGAATTTAGAACTATTCTGTAATTTTGGACATCGTACGAGGCGATATTTTGTTGCATAGATCGGCAGGGAGTCGTTTGTTCGAATAGGTAACGAATAGGTAACGGGCGTTCTGAATAGGTAACAAGCCAATTCCCATAAGCTTTAATGACATTTTTAGCTATTCCTGTGACAGGGCATCGTATTTAGAACTATTCTGTAATTTCAGACATCGTAGGAGGCGATATTTTGTTGCATAGGTCGGCAGGGAGTCGTTTGTTCGAATAGGTAACGAATAGGTAACGGGCGCTCTGAATAAGTAACAAGCCAAATTCCACCGGTTTGAATAACTTTTTTAAGTATTCTTGTGCCAAGGCATCGAATTTAGTACTATTCTGTAATTTTGGACATCGTAGGAGGCGATATTTTGTAGCATAGGTCGGCAGGGAGTCTTTTGTTCGAATATGTAACGAATAGGTAACGGACGTTCTGAATAGGTAACGAGCCAATTCTCACCAGTTTTAATGACATTTTAGCTATTCCTGTGACAGGGCATCGAATTTAGAACTATTCTGTAATTTAGGACATCGTAGGAGGCGATATTTTGTTGCATAGGTCGGCAGGGAGTCGTTTGTTCGAATAGGTAACGAATAGGTAACAGGCATTCTGAATAGGTAACAAGCCAATTCCCACCAGCTTTAATGACGTTTTTAGCTATTCCTGTGACAGGGCATCGAATTTAGAACTATTCTGTAATTTTGGACATCGTACGAGGCGATATTTTGTTGCATAGGTCGGCAGGGAGTCCTTTGTTCGAATAGGTAACGAATAGGTAACTGGCGTTCTGAATAGGTAACAAGCCAATTCCCACCAGCTTTAATGACGTTTTAGCTATTCCTGTGACAGGGCATCGTATTTAAAACTATTTTCTTATTTCAGACATCGTAGGAGGCGATATTTTGTTGCATAGGTCGGCAGGGAGTAGTTTGTTCGAATAGGTAACGAATAGGTAACGGGCGTTCTGAATAGGTAACAAGCCAAATTCCACCGGTTTGAATAACATTTTTAAGTATTCTTGTGACAGGGCATCGATTTTAGAACTATTCTGTAATTTTGGACATCGTAGGGGGCGATATTTTGTTGCATAGGTCGGCAGGGAGTCTTTTGTTCGAATAGGTAACGAATAGGTAACGGACGTTCTGAATAGGTAACGAGCCAATTCTCACCAGTTTTAATGACATTTTTAGCTATTCCTGTGACAGGGCATCGAATTTAGAACTATTCTGTAATTTTGGACATCGTAGGAGGCGATATTTTGTTGCATAGGTCGGCAGGGAGTCGTTTTTTCGAATAGGTAACGAATAGGTATCGGGCGTTCTGAATAGGTAACAAGCCAATTCCCACCAGCTTTAATGACATTTTTAGCTATTCCTTTGACAGGGCATCTTATTTAGAACTATTCTGTAATTTTAGACATCGTAGGAGGCGATATTTTGTTGCATAGGTCGGCAGGGAATCGTTTGTTCGAATAGGTAACGAATAGGTAACGGGCGTTCTGAATAGGTAACAAGCCAAATTCCACCAGTTTGAATAACATTTTTAAGTATTCTTGTGTCAGGGCATCGAATTTAGAACTATTCTGTAATTTTGGACATCGTACGAGGCGATATTTCGTTGCATAGGTCGGCAGGGAGTATTTTGTTCGAATAGGTAACGAATAGGTAACGGACGTTCTGAATAGGTAACGAGCCAATTCCCACCAGCTTTAATGACGTTTTTAGCAATTCCTGTGACAGGGCATCGTATTTAGAACTATTCTGTAATTTTGGACATCGTAGGAGGCGATATTTTGTTGCATAGGTCGGCAGGGGGTCGTTTGTTCGAATAGGTAACGAATAGGTAACGGGCGTTCTGAATAGGTAACAAGCCAATTCCCACCAGCTTTAATGACATTTTTAGCTTTTGCTGTGACAGGGCATCGAATTTAGAACTATTCTGTAATTTTAGACATCGTAGGAGGCGATATTTTGTTGCATAGGTCAGCAGGGAGTCTTTTGTTCGAATAGGTAACGAATAGGTAACGGACGTTCTGAATAGGTAACGAGCCAATTCCCACCAGTTTTAATGATATTTTTAACTATTCCTGTGACAGGGCATCGAATTTAGAACTATTCTGTAATTCTAGACATCGTAGGAGGCGATATTTTGTTGCATAGGGCGGCAGGGAGTCGTTTGTTCGAATAGGTAACGAATAGGTAACGGGCGTTCTGAATAGGTACATGTAATAAGCCAAATTCCACCAGTTTGAATAAATAACATTTTTAAATATTCTTTTGCCAGGGCATCGAATGTAGAACTATTCTGTAATTTTGGACCTCGTACGAGGCGATATTTCGTTGCATAGGTCGGCAGGGAGTCTTTTGTTCGAATAGTTAACGAAAAGGTAACGGGCGTTCTGAATAGGTAACAAGCCAATTCCCACCAGCTTTAATGACATTTTGAGCTATTCCTGTGACAGGGGATCGAATTTCGAACTATTCTGTAATTTTGGACATCGTAGGAGGCGGTATTTTGTTGCATAGGTCGGCAGGGAGTCGTTTGTTCGAATAGGTAACGAACAGGTAACGGACGTTCTGAATAGGTAACGAGCCAATTCTCACCAGTTTTAATGACATCCTTAGCTATTCCTGTGACAGGGCATCGAATTTAGAACTATTCTGTAAATTTGGACATCGTAGGAGGCGATATTTTGTTGCATAGGGCGGCAGGGAGTCGTTTGTTCGAATAGGTAACGAATAGGTAACGGGCGTTCTGAATAGGTAACAAGCCAATTCCCACCAGCTTTAATGACATTTTGAGCTATTCCTGTGACAGGGGATCGAATTTAGAACTATTCTGTAATCTTGGACATCGTAGGAGGCGATATTTTGTTGCATAGGTCGACAGGGAGTTGTTTGTTCGAATAGGTAACGAATAGGTAACGAATAGGTAACGAATAGGTAACGGGCGTTCTGAATAGGTAACAAGCCAATTCCCACCAGCTTTAATGACATCTTTAGCTATTCCTGTGACAGGGGATCGAATTTAGAACTTTTCTGTAATTTTGGACATCGTAGGAGGCGATATTTTGTTGCATAGGTCGGCAGGGGGTCGTTTGTTCGAATAGGTAACGATTAGGTAACGGGCGTTCTGAATAGGTAACAAGCCAATTCCCACCAGCTTTAATGACATTCCAGCTATTCCTGTGACAGGGCATCGAATTCAGAACTATTCTGTAACTTTGGACATCGTAGGAGGCGATATTTGTTGCATAGGTCGGCAGGGAGTCGTTTGCTCGAATAGATAACGAATAGGTAACGGGCGTTCTGAATAGGTAACAAGCCAATTGCCACCAGCTTTAATGACGTTTTAGCTATTCCTGTGACAGGGCATCGTATTTAGAACTATTCTGTTATTCTAGACATCGTAGGAAGCGATATTTTGTTTTATAGGTCGGCAGGGAGTCGTTTGTTCGAATAGGTAACGAATAGGTTAAAGGGTGTTCTGAATAGGTAACAAGCAAATTCCCACCAGCTTTAATGACATTTTGAGCTATTCCTGTGACAGGGCATCGAAATTAGAACTATTCTGTAATTTTGGACATCGTAGGAGGCGATATTTTGTTGCATAGGTCGGCAGGGAGTCGTTTTTTCGAATAGGTAACGAATAGGTAACGGGCGTTCTGAATAGGAAACAAGCCAAATTCCACCAGTTTGAATAACATTTTTAAATATTCTTTTGTCAGGGGATCGAATTTAGAACTATTCTGTAATTTTTCGACATCGTAGGAGGCGATATTTTGTTGCATAGGTTGGCAGGGAGTCAATTGTTCGAATAGGTTACGAATAGATAACGGGCGTTCTGAATAGGTAACAAGCCAAATTCCACCAGTTTGAATAACATTTTTAAATATTCTTGTGTCAGGGCATCGAATTTAGAACTATTCTGTAATTTTAGACATCGTGGGAGGCGATTTTTTGTTGCATAGGTCGGCAGGGAGTCTTTTGTTCGAATAGGTAACGAACAGGTAACGAATAGGTAACGGGCGTTCTGAATAGGTAACAAGCCAATTCCCACCAGCTTTAATGACATTTTTAGCTATTCCTGTGACAGGGCATCGTATTTACAACTATTCAGTTATTTTAGACATCGTAGGAGGCAATATTTTGTTGCATAGGTCGGCAGGGAGTCGTTTGTTCGAATAGGTAACGAATAGGTAACGGGCGTTCTGAATAGGTAACAAGCCAATTCCCACCAGCTTTAATGACGTTTTTAGCTATTCCTGTGACAGGGCATCGTATTTAGAACTATTCTGTAATTTTAGACATCGTAAGAGGCGATATTTTGTTGCATAGGTCGGCAGGGAGTCGTTTGTTCGAATAGATAATGAATAGGTAACGGGCGTTCTGAATAGGTAACAAGCCAATTCCCACCAGCTTTAATGACATTTTAGCTTTTGCTGTGACATGGCATCAAATTTAGAACTATTCTGTAATTTTGGACATCGTAGGAGGCGATATTTTGTTGCATAAGTCGGCAGGGAGTCGTTTGTTCGAATAGGTAACGAATAGGTACATGTAACTGGCGTTCTGAATAGGTAACAAGCCAATTCCCACCAAATTTAATGACGTTTTAGCTAATCCTATGACAGGGCATCGTATTTAGAACTATTCTGTTTTTTTAGACATCGTAGGAGGCGATATTTTGGTGCATTTGTCGGCAGGGAGTCTTTTGTTCGAATAGGTAACGAATAGGTAACGGACGTTCTGAATAGGTAACGAGCCAATTCCCACCAGTTTTAATGATATTTTTAACTATTCCTGTGACAGGGCATCGAATTTAGAACTATTCTGTAATTCTAGACATCATAGGAGGCGATATTTTGTTGCATAGGTCAGCAGGAAGTCGTTTGTGCGAATAGGTAACGAATAGGTAACGGGCGTTCTGAATAGGTAACAAGCCAATTCCCACCAGTTTTAATGACATTTTTAGCTATTCCTGTGATAGGGCATCGTATTTAGAACTATTCTGTAATTTTAGACATCGTAAGAGGCGATATTTTGTTGCCTAGGGCGGCAGGGAGTCGTTTGTTCGAATATGTAACGAATAGGTAACAGACGTTCTGAATAGGTAACGAGCCAATTCTCACCAGTTTTAATGACATTTTTATTTATTCCTGTGACAGGGGATCGAATTTAGAACTATTCTGTTATTTTAGACATCGTAAGAGGCGATATCTTGTTGCATAGGTCGGCAGGGAGTCGTTTGTTCGAATAGGTAACGAATAGGTAACGGGCGTTCTGAATAGGTAACAAGCCAAATTCCAGCATTTTGAATAACATTTTTAAGTATTCTTGTGACAGGGCATCGAGTCTAGATTTATTTGCTAGTTTTGGACATCGTAGCGGGGATATTTTGTTGCCTAGGTCGGCAGGGAGTCGTTTGTTCGAATAGGTAACGAATAGGTAACGGGCGTTCCGAATAGGTAACAAGCCAATTCCCACCAGCTTTAATGACGTTTTTAGCTATTCCTGTGACAAGGCATCGTATTTAGAACTATTCTGTAATTTTAGACATCATAGGAGGCGATATTTTGTTGCATATAGGTCGACAGGGAGTCGTTTGTTCGAATAGGTAATGAATAGGTAACGGGCGTTCTGAATAGGTAACAAGCCAATTCCCACCAGCTGTAATGACATTTTAGCTTTTGCTGTGACAGGGCATCAAATTTAGAACTATTCTGTAATTTTGGACACCGTAGGAGGCGATATTTTGTTGCATAAGTCGGCAGGGAGTCGTTTGTTCGAATATGTAACGAATAGGTAACAGACGTTCTGAATAGGTAACGAGCCAATCCTCACCAGTTTTAATGACATTTTTATTTATTCCTGTGACAGGGGATCGAATTTAGAACTATTCTGTTATTTTAGACATCGTAAGAGGCGATATCTTGTTGCATAGGTCGGCAGGGAGTCGTTTGTTCGAATAGGTAACGAATAGGTAACGGGCGTTCTGAATAGGTAACAAGCCAAATTCCACCATTTTGAATAACATTTTTAAGTATTCTTGTGACAGGGCATCGAGTCTAGATTTATTTGCTAGTTTTGGACATCGTAGGGGGATATTTTGTTGCATAGGTCGGCAGGGAGTCGTTTGTTCGAATAGGTAACGAATAGGTAACGGGCGTTCTGAATAGGTAACAAGCCAATTCCCACCAGCTTTAATGACGTTTTGAGCTATTCCTGTGACAGGGCATCGTATTTAGAACTATTCTGTAATTTTGGACATCGTAGGAGGCGATATTTTGTTGCATAGGTCGGCAGGGAGTCGTTTGTTCGAATAGGTAACGAATAGGTAACAGGCGTTCTGAATAGGTAACAAGCCAAATTCTACCAGTTTGAATAACATTTTTAAGTATTCTTGTTACAGGGCATCGAGTCTAGATTTATTTGCTAGTTTTGGACATGGTAGGGGGATATTTTGTTGCATAGGTCGGCAGGGAGTCTTTTGTTCGAATAGGTAACGAAGAGGTAACAGACGTTCTGAATAGGTAACGAGCCAATTCCCACCAGTTTTAATGACATTTTTAGCTCTTGCTGTGACAGGGCATCGAATTTAGAACTATTCTGTAATTTTGGACATCGTAAGAGGCGATATTTTGTTGCATAGGTCGGCAGGGAGTCGTTTGTTCGAATAGGTAACGAATAGGTAACGGGCGTTCTGAATAGGTAACAAGCAAAATTCCATCGGTTTGAATAACATTTTTAAGTATTCTTGTGCCAGGGCATCGAATTTAGAACTATTCTGTAATTTTGGACATCGTACGAGGCGATATTTTGTTGCATAGATCGGCAGGGAGTCGTTTGTTCGAATAGGTAACGAATAGGTAACGGGCGTTCTGAATAGGTAACAAGCCAATTCCCATAAGCTTTAATGACATTTTTAGCTATTCCTGTGACAGGGCATCGTATTTAGAACTATTCTGTAATTTCAGACATAGTAGGAGGCGATATTTTGTTGCATAGGTCGGCAGGGAGTCGTTTGTTCGAATAGGTAACGAATAGGTAACGGGCGCTCTGAATAAGTAACAAGCCAAATTCCACCGGTTTGAATAACTTTTTTAAGTATTCTTGTGCCAAGGCATCGAATTTAGTACTATTCTGTAATTTTGGACATCGTAGGAGGCGATATTTTGTAGCATAGGTCGGCAGGGAGTCTTTTGTTCGAATATGTAACGAATAGGTAACGGACGTTCTGAATAGGTAACGAGCCAATTCTCACCAGTTTTAATGACATTTTAGCTATTCCTGTGACAGGGCATCGAATTTAGAACTATTCTGTAATTTAGGACATCGTAGGAGGCGATATTTTGTTGCATAGGTCGGCAGGGAGTCGTTTGTTCGAATAGGTAACGAATAGGTAACAGGCATTCTGAATAGGTAACAAGCCAATTCCCACCAGCTTTAATGACGTTTTTAGCTATTCCTGTGACAGGGCATCGAATTTAGAACTATTCTGTAATTTTGGACATCGTAGGAGGCGATATTTTGTTGCATAGGTCGGCAGGGAGTCCTTTGTTCGAAAAGGTAACGAATAGGTAACTGGCGTTCTGAATAGGTAACAAGCCAATTCCCACCAGCTTTAATGACGTTTTAGCTATTCCTGTGACAGGGCATCGTATTTAAAACTATTTTCTTATTTCAGACATCGTAGGAGGCGATATTTTGTTGCATAGGTCGGCAGGGAGTAGTTTGTTCGAATAGGTAACGAATAGGTAACGGGCGTTCTGAATAGGTAACAAGCCAAATTCCACCGGTTTGAATAACATTTTTAAGTATTCTTGTGACAGGGCATCGATTTTAGAACTATTCTGTAATTTTGGACATCGTAGGGGGCGATATTTTGTTGCATAGGTCGGCAGGGAGTCTTTTGTTCGAATAGGTAACGAATAGGTAACGGACGTTCTGAATAGGTAACGAGCCAATTCTCACCAGTTTTAATGACATTTTTAGCTATTCCTGTGACAGGGCATCGAATTTAGAACTATTCTGTAATTTTGGACATCGTAGGAGGCGATATTTTGTTGCATAGGTCGGCAGGGAGTCGTTTTTTCGAATAGGTAACGAATAGGTATCGGGCGTTCTGAATAGGTAACAAGCCAATTCCCACCAGCTTTAATGACATTTTTAGCTATTCCTTTGACAGGGCATCTTATTTAGAACTATTCTGTAATTTTAGACATCGTAGGAGGCGATATTTTGTTGCATAGGTCGGCAGGGAATCGTTTGTTCGAATAGGTAACGAATAGGTAACGGGCGTTCTGAATAGGTAACAAGCCAAATTCCACCAGTTTGAATAACATTTTTAAGTATTCTTGTGACAGGGCATCGAATTTAGAACTATTCTGTAATTTTGGACATCGTACGAGGCGATATTTCGTTGCATAGGTCGGCAGGGAGTATTTTGTTCGAATAGGTAACGAATAGGTAACGGACGTTCTGAATAGGTAACGAGCCAATTCCCACCAGCTTTAATGACGTTTTTAGCAATTCCTGTGACAGGGCATCGTATTTAGAACTATTCTGTAATTTTGGACATCGTAGGAGGCGATATTTTGTTGCATAGGTCGGCAGGGGGTCGTTTGTTCGAATAGGTAACGAATAGGTAACGGGCGTTCTGAATAGGTAACAAGCCAATTCCCACCAGCTTTAATGACATTTTTAGCTTTTGCTGTGACAGGGCATCGAATTTAGAACTATTCTGTAATTTTAGACATCGTAGGAGGCGATATTTTGTTGCATAGGTCAGCAGGGAGTCTTTTGTTCGAATAGGTAACGAATAGGTAACGGACGTTCTGAATAGGTAACGAGCCAATTCCCACCAGTTTTAATGATATTTTTAACTATTCCTGTGACAGGGCATCGAATTTAGAACTATTCTGTAATTCTAGACATCGTAGGAGGCGATATTTTGTTGCATAGGGCGGCAGGGAGTCGTTTGTTCGAATAGGTAACGAATAGGTAACGGGCGTTCTGAATAGGTACATGTAATAAGCCAAATTCCACCAGTTTGAATAAATAACATTTTTAAATATTCTTTTGCCAGGGCATCGAATGTAGAACTATTCTGTAATTTTGGACCTCGTACGAGGCGATATTTCGTTGCATAGGTCGGCAGGGAGTCTTTTGTTCGAATAGTTAACGAAAAGGTAACGGGCGTTCTGAATAGGTAACAAGCCAATTCCCACCAGCTTTAATGACATTTTGAGCTATTCCTGTGACAGGGGATCGAATTTCGAACTATTCTGTAATTTTGGACATCGTAGGAGGCGGTATTTTGTTGCATAGGTCGGCAGGGAGTCGTTTGTTCGAATAGGTAACGAATAGGTAATGAATAGGTAACGGGCGTTCTGAATAGGTAATAAGCCAATTTGCTCCATTTGTGTGATATTTTCTTTTTAATACTTCAGTTGTTTTGGACATAGTAATGGTGATATATTGCCCGGGACGGCAGGGAGTCATTTTCAAATAGGTAATGAACTTTTAATGAGGATATCTAATATGCATGTTTTAAATCAATTTTCACCAGTTGGGTGTTTCTTTTTTCACTGGAATGAAGACAATCATTGACAAGGCATCAAGTCTACGGTTTAACAATGTTTGACGCACTTTGGGGTCAAATCAGACCTAAAACCTCGAATAGGTAATGAATAGGTAACAGGGAATAGGTAACCAACTTCACACTTGAATAGGTAATGAATAGGGAATAGGGAATAGGGAATAGGTAACAGACTTCACATGTGAATAGGTAATGAATAGGGAATAGGGAATAGGTAGCCAACTTCACAGAGGTTCATAACTGTGGCATCTATTATGCATATATACAAGGGTTTTCTATATAAGATTTGACCCACTGACCTTTTTTTTCACGCCAGTGGACCCAAATTCATTCTCATCCAAGTTTTTGTCAATGCAATCATTCTGACCAATTTCGGGTTGATTCGAGACAAAATGTGACCTCTATAATGCATGAAAGGCTTGTGTAATGGCCCTGTGTCCATCGTGAGTGTGTGAACTTTTTTAAGACATCTTCTTCTCCAAAACTGCAGGGCCAATTTCAACCAAACTTCACAGAAATCTTCCTTGTAGGAACCTATTCCAAATTCCTTCAAAAAATAAACCATGTGTAGAACTTGAATTTTAGTTAAATTAAATAAATTGAATTTTTCGAAAAATCTTTAAAAGTCTTCTTCTCCAAAACGACTGGACCAATTTCAAACAAACTTCACAGGAACCTTCCTTGCATGCATCTCTCCCAAATTCCTTCAAGAAAATGAATTCCGCGTAGAGCTTAAATTTAGATTAAAATAATTAAGTTAAATTTTCAAAAAAGCATTAAACATCTTCTCCTCCTATACGATTGGACAAATTTCAACCAAACCTCACATAAATCTTCCTTGCATGAACCTATTCCAAATTCCTTAAAAAAAGTAAATTTCATTCAGAACTGAAATTTAAAAAAAAATCAATGGAATTAAATTTCCGAAAACTCTTTAAAAATCTTCCCCAAAACTACTGAACCAATTTCAACCAAACTTCACAGGAATCTTTCTTGTATGATTCTCTTCCAAGTTCCTTAAAAATTAAATTTCGTAAATAAATTAGATTTTGATTAATCTAATCAAATTAAATTTTCAAAAAATCTTTAAAAATCTTCTTCTCCAAAATGCCATATTGGATTTCACTGTAATCTAGCCTTAATGTTCAATGTACAGTTCCCCACAAGATTCTTTGAAAAACTCGATCGGATGAAAAACATGACCACTGTGGGCTGGACTTATTTTTTGATATATGAAACATAGTGTCATTTTAAGAAAAATTTAAAAACATTTCTCCTCCATAAACCACTTATTGGATTGCATTGTGGTGAAGCATGAATCTTCTTTGGACAGACATCTATTGTATTCCTTGAAGAAGTTCGTAGTCTACAGTCTAAAAGCCCATGGAGCGATATAAGGCCATCATGGCCCTCTAATTTTAAGATTTGACCCCGTCACCTTGTTTTTGACTCAATATCGAACTCGTCTGAGATTTTATCAAGAAAATTCTGATCAACTTGATCGGGCAAAAGACGTGGCCTCTAGGAAGCGCACAATGATATTTTAAGATTTGACCCCTATGACCTAGTTTCTTTTTATCCTAGTTGACCTAATTTCAAAGTCTTTGATATTTTAAGGAAAATATTCTGATCATATTGATCAGACATAAAATGTGGCCTCTAGAGTGCATACAAGGTTTTCCTAAGATTTTACCCCGTGACATAGTTTTGACCCCTGTTGAACCATTTCAAATTTGTCCGAGATTCTATCAAGATAATTTTTCTGACCAAATATCAACTTGATCTGGCAAAAATAATTATGTCCTCTTGAGTCACTAGAGTGCATACAAGGTTTTTCTAAGATTTGACCATATGTCCTAGTTTGTAACCCCGGCTGAGCCAATTTCAACTCCCCTGAGGTAGCCAAAAAATTATCAAGACAGTCATTCTGAGCAAACTTCATGTTGATCGGTTAAAAATGTGACATCTAGAGTGCATACAAGGTAAATATTGATGATGGACGACGGACATCCGCCTAACCACAAAATCTCACCTTGAGCACTTTGAGCTCCAGTGAGATACAAATAAATGGGACCTGAATGTAGAATTCATTTTTTCTCGAATGTCTTTAAATCTAATTGTCAAAAAGGCTTTATGAAATTTTATACATAACTAATGACTCAGATGCTGATCAAATTGGAGAAAACTCCTTAATAATTATATAAACCTCTTGGAATATTATTCAGCTTGATCAAAATCTCAAATCGTGTATATGTCAGCGGCAATAAGTAAAATTAGGCGATAAGCTTAATGCCTAGGCAATAAGCTAAAACCTAGGCAGTAAGCTTATTGCCTAATTCGCTCTAAAAATTGTCAGGCATTAGTCTGAACATATTTCACAAATATTTACCATTATTAGAACTTGAAAAAACACTGATTGTTTTTTTACTCCTACATTGAGTCAAATACCCATAATTCCATCATCTGGAAACCTTTCGAATTATGTTTTAGTTAAATAAGAGTAAACACAAACCATAGTCTCGCTTGTCGAATTATGATGAAAAATGTCTGACAGGAAGCAACGAAAAGTTATACTTATACCTTTACTGGTACGTATTTTGAAATTATGAAAATTCCAATAAAGTTATGATTTTTCTAGTTTTGAATTCGGAAAAAAACTTTGACTTTTTTCTTCTTTTTCTTTATTTTGTTGTATAAGGAATTTTCAATCGATTTAAATTTCAAGTTGTCATAAATATTTCAACATTTCTTCAAATCATGGTAGAATACTTGGGTCAAAACAGTAAAGAAACGAATCTTGATATTTGAAAAGTTAACTTCAAATATGAAGAAAATTTGGTTGCTCGGTGAAAAATTAGGTCCTCCCATCTGAAATTGATTCCCATATAGGACTGATACTAAACCCACTTTGAAAACAGGCAGCACAACCATCTCAGGTCATTGATATATAGAGCAACCTTTGCACTGGCGCATTTACATTATTTTGTGTCTAACAAATTCATATCTAAACTTTATCTTTAAAAATAAAGTTTGTTCTAGACACAACTGATGCTTTCACAAGGTAGTCCATAGCTAGATCACAGCTTATGTATATATTACCTTCAATGTGATGATTGATAAAGTTACTTAAATTCACAAAAATACCAATGGATACAGTCAGTCAGTGCCTAAACATAATCATTGAAAGAGTTGTAAAGTATAATTTCTGTATAATAGTATAAACGCTTACTGCCCAGGCATTAAGCTTATTGCCTGAATTTACTTATTGTCTCTAAAATGTGTTAGGCAATATACTCAATTTTGCATTAAACTTTTCAGGCAATAAGCTAAATGCCTTAAAAGTTTAGGCAACAACTAATTGACTAGGCAACAGCTTATTGCCTAGGCATTAACCTTATTGTCTGATTTTACTTATTGCCGCTAACATTATACAATGTACATAAGGAGCTATTTCCTTTTGTGAATATTCAGCTTTATTCCCATGTTACAGACCAAGTGAAATGATATTTATTTTTGTAACAAACACATCTTTATTGCACATAACCCATCTTTGACGGCTTTCGTTTACTTCAGAAACCTTTGTCGCTCAAAAGCTACATGTTATACACAGAGACGACCTAGGGCAAGTTTGGAGCCAACGAGTGAGACCAAGTGATCCAGCCAAGCAGCTTCAAGATGCACTTCAAAAGTTGATGGTGGATATGGGACTCCGTAAGCTATCAAATGAAAGCCATTGTCACACAAAGTTAGATTTCGACACGGGTCTATACAAAATTAAAACTGTATCGCCCTGGTTCTACCCGCACCAACAATTATTGTAAACCGTTAAAATTCCTGGTAGATTCAATTAGTAAGATATGGATGTGGTCATATTTTGTTAATGTTAAAATTTTGTTATTGTTAAAAAGTCGTCACCGATTTCAATTCCGTAGGCCTATTCGAGAACCTTGTTCAAATAACCTGCATCTATTTCCGTCAACCTTCACATCCCCTTTTCGTATATTGCATATTATTCGTAACAAGTATGACATCCGAGTGTTGTGATGGCGAACTGGTATTAAGGTAGAAGACCCATAATTAGCACCAAAGAGCCAGCGGCGAAAATTGAAAAATGCCAGTAATTCCTAAATTGTTACATTTCCATTCCAAATATAAACATAAGCATTTTGTACGGTTTAGAATTTTGAATTCATGCATACTTATGATAATATTTGACAAAAATGTTCAATATTACCTCCCTTGCATATGAATATAGACTATTTTTAAAATGATGTTTGTATTTTTTTCTTGAAGCATAATCTTGAAATCTGGCACGGTGAATCAACTTATGTGACGTGAATTTACAAGTGTGTGTAATTTGACGCATTTCGTATGGCTAGAAAGTGGTGTTTTTATGCTCCCCGAAGGGAGAGCATATAGTCGCCGCTTTGTATGTCCGTCCGTCCGTCCTATCCGTCCGTCATTCCGTCCGTCCGTCCGTCCGAAGCGATTTCTCCATAACCCTTGAGCCAAATCAAATGAAACTTACCATGTGAACTCCCTATGACATAATGCCGATGCACTTTTCCTGGTTTTTGGATTTGAGGCCTCGTCATGGGAAAAGGGGACTTGAGGTGAAATACAGTTTTTCTCTAATCTCTCCTAGTCTAATGGTCAGAATTTGATGAAATTTCATATTTGAGTAGCAAATCAGATGCCCTTGACAATAAACTATTTGAAATTTGCGTATAAAAATATGTCATGGAAAAAGGGGGCTTAAAATTTGTTAGCTTTATGTTAGCTCTCCATGGCATACATTGATTGTGACAATGCCTTATTCGGGGAGCATTGTCCGTCTCTGACGGCTCTTGTTCATAATGGTTCTTCTACCTTAATCCAGTGCTGGTCGACTGTTTAAACTAGTGAGTTCTAAGCTGACATACCATGATAAGTCCGATGATTATGTTACCGGAACATATTGTTTCCGTCTCCATCTCCGAGATGGAGTTCCGACGGGATCGGTGAAAAATATTTGGAACTGCCGACAATGCCGTCAATTTTTATGTGACTGACTTAAGCTTTAAAGTCATACATAGTAACAGACAAAAACAAGAGCTGTCACTGTAAGATGACAATGCCCCCGACACCGCTTTGATTTTAAATTATGGCCAATCTATGTTCAAGGTCAAGGTCATCCAGGGGTCAAGGTCACCAAAGTATGTGCCTACAGAAAGGTAATGTACCAAGGAATGTTGTGGTAAAGTATGAAGCGAATATGTTAAGTAATAAGGAAGTTATGGCCAATGTTAAAGTTTTTGGACGGAATGACGGACAGACAGACGGACGGACGGACAGACGGACGGACGGACGGACAAGTCAAATTTATGATGCCTCCCTATCGGGGGCATAACAAGTCGCTGGGGCGTCGCTAAAATTATGTAAGTGTTTGCCAACCGATCACTTAAAAAACGTACGGACGTCGGTATGTCGTAAATTTGTACTGAACGGCAAAAGAAACTGCAAAATTGCCAATATATCGGCACCGCTGTTTATTATGTGACTAAAGTGAAGGGAGTGTATGTGAGCGTGCAAAAATTTTTTCGATCAAGATATTTCATTTACTTAAAACCCATTTTCATTTTTAAACAGAACTACACTTTCATAGTACAATTCAGTCCAAACATTCTATTGAAATGTTTGTTTTTGTCCTTGCATTTCACGAAAGTCTATCCAAATAATTTCTTAAGTTTGAATTAACAGTTATCCCCCCTAAATTTATTGGCTAGCTGTACTTAATAAATACTCGTATGTATCCATTTCAGACAATCCAGGACTGGTCGGTCTGTTACAAGTTATGAGTTCTAAACTGACAGACCATGATAAAAGTCTCATGAGGAAGATGTTACCCAAAGGCGAACAATGTCCAGACCAAGACTTGCTATTAAAACTGGTACAGATGAGGGATACAGCGGGTCTACTTCAGCCAGGTATCAGTTCATACTAAGGACATTTTAGGTGTCATGATTTCTGCGCATAGGCAAGTGAAGGCAAAATATTTCATCTCATGTAACTTGCCTAAGTATGCGAAATCATTGTTGTGCATTTCCAAATTGAAAAGGGGTTCTTTCATATCTTTTGAATATTTTAATGTTTTTAAACCCTATTTGGGAACACCACTATGCATTAATAAATCGCGATGTTGTGCGTCGTTACGTTCCGTTCGACGGCGTTATATTTGACTGCGTTAATTAATCTCTTGTGGAAGATCAATCATATTTTTAGCTCACCTGAGCACAAAGTGCTCAAGGTGAGGTATTGTGATCGGTCGTTGTCCGTCGTCCGTTCGGCTGGCCGTCCGTCCACAATTTCTTATCCTCCCAAACAAGTGGACCAATCTTCTTGAAACTTCACATGAATAAATGCAAAACCTCATTATGTCGATTTTTACGATTTTCAAAGTACAAACTTGTATGTCCAGTTAAAACAATCCACGCGGGTTTCGGGATATTTTTACTTGTCAATATCAATGACACATTATATGTGAACAAAATGTCCGAATTTCAAGTAAAACTTTCCAGTTTCGGAAAAGTTATTGAATGTTTTTCTTCCACTCTAAAATTTTCAAAAAAAAACCCCGAGATACGAGGTTTTGCATTAAAATCAACGATTTGCAAAATTCAATAAAAAAAATCTCTGTTCAGACATGTTTGCATTAAAATCGATATGAATTTGGGCAAAGCTGATTTGGAGAATTTTTGAAATCAGATGTTGTTGTTTTTATATGTAGATATTGTGATGCCCACTGTAACATCAATTCTGAATGACATTAAGCGATCGGACCTACCAGAGGAGTTCGAAATTCGATATTTACGACTTCTGAAAGGTAAGAGTTGAGCATGAACTTGTAATAATTGTTAATGAATTGAGCTTAACAGTAAAGTTGAACATATGATTATTTTTTATTAAATAATCAACCATATCCGGTTTTACAAGGTTTCCCGTGTAAATAGATCTATTACATTTAAGGGGGAATGCTCCAGTTTCCTAAATTTTTTCCCAATAATAGAATTTATTTATATTTTGTATATTGAAATAACATGTTATTACCAATTGAAAAATAAAATAAAAATGGATGGTCAGCGATCTTGTTTGAACTTTATAGGCATTCGTATAACATACCCCTACATCGAAAAAATGCACAATTTCTTGCACCTGTCCAAGGTCACTAAAATGCTAATAAAATGCTGTATATTCGTCGTTTAGTCCCGAAAACGGATTTAAAGTAACGTCTTACATTTTATAAGAACAGAAAACCCAAAATTTGTGCTATTATAAACGCGTAAATGTATCAAACAGCATGCTCACATGTTCGGTTAGACCAACGAAGCTGGAGTGTTTTATGTCAAAATTTGCATATTTTTGGAAATATTTCAAGTTCTACATAATAGAATTTGATAAAACTGCCTCATTGTATTAAGCAACATGTCCTGGTAATAATTCAAAGAGAAAATGTATAGGTCAGCGCACTTATTAGAGAATTAGAGCAATTTTTGTCAGCTACACATGAATAAAATGACGCAAAACAGTGGTAACTGCGTACACACTTACGACTGTCTTGCTCTAAATAATCGATTTCCATCTTGAGGAAATCAGTTTCGTATAATAAATACACTTTTACCGTCGAAAATGGTAAATTGAAATAATGTGTTATATTTTTGAAAATATGGTAGCGAAACATATTGGTACGAAACATTTAGTTTACTACCGTAATGACCGAGTGTTCCGAAACACTGGAGCATTCCCCCTTAAAATACATTTTTTAATGCTTTATGCTCATGCTAATCATCATGTTGTTCCAAACATTATGATGCGATAAAAAATCGCTTACTACATGTATTTTCGATTACTGGAATAGTAAAGTAAAAGTATAGTAAAGCTGTGGTCACACACAGCCGGTTTTACGATACGGGTCCACACGGAATTACAACCGCGTCGACCATTTTCGACCCTTATTGACCCGTATCGCCACCCGTTTAGATTCCGTGTGCGGTTTGTGAGAACGATACGGCAGCGAACATGTTTGGACTATGTACAAAAATTCGACACGCATTTCAATTCCGTGTGCGGCAACCCGGTTCATACCACATCGACCCTTTTCAACCCGTATCTACACCTATCTTATACCGTATCTCATTCTTACACACTCCATTGCGCCGGCGGTACGGTGCGGGCCGGTTTTGGTAGTATTGACGAGATACGTCGTCGATATATCGACGCATCGGCCGACGTAAAAGCGATTTTTGTATGATAGACGGGTTTGGATCACACCCGGGAAATTTTCGGCGATTAGGTTGACAGACAGTGTTAATTGACCGACGGCTTTGCCGACGAAAGCAGTATTTTGTATGATCCGTGAGGTGTCAGTCTTTCCTGTTACAATCAACCGATCAATCGGCGGCTTTCTCACGTTTGAAGATGTCGGTAAAGTGTCGATGACTACTCGACTTTTAAATATCGTCCAGGTGTCTTGACTCATTTACCCTGTCAGAAATTATGTCGTCGACATCTCACAGAGCCGAATTCGATATACTGCATTGTGTCGGGTCTCGGTCGACGACGTGTATACCACCTGTTCATTCGTGGATCAAAAGGCATAACCTACGCTTCTGTAAAGGCCTCACTTTTACGTGACTGATTGATAACCCGTTCGTTTTGAAATATACTCCCCTTCATAAGAAAGTAGCCAATTGTCTAATTCAAATGGACTGCAGTTTTAGGATTATTCATAAACGTACCGAAATAAATACAAAACATTGCAGCATTGCAAGAAAAAACGCTTTCGTGAAAGTATCGAGATCAGTCAAATTACCCCCATTAGCTACGATAGCTCGGTGGTAGTTCCAAGAAATCCGTATCTGATACGGTAAACACCACTGAAATTCCCGACCATATATAGGGCTAGAAAAGGGGCCAAAATGGATAGGGATATGTGTTTATTATACTGTTTTTATTCGAAATACTTAGTGACTAATAAGTGATTTTCATTACATCCAATACCCTTGCAAAATGGCGGTTTCCGGTTATAGCCCAACAACCTCCAATTTCCTCTCAAATGCTCTATTCGATGAAATATTGTTTCTGTTTGGTCTTTAGCAAGTTCCAAATTAAGAAAAATGTTTTCTTTCACTATGCCCACCAACCATCTTTGTTATTGTTTTCCCAAACGACCAAAATATGAATTTTGAATTGACTGCACTGTTGCTGTTCACTGTAGTTACAACTTACAGAATTTTCCCCAGTAGAGATGTACAGATATACTCCCTTACAACCCCACCCTCCAAATTTTCCTTACCAAGACATGAACAGATTTGGAACAACTTGTCAAAAGTGAAAATCCCAACCAGACCAACTACACAATGTAAGTCTTCTCGTCTCATCTTCTTATATTGTCTCTTACAAACCCAGACATCGGACATAGAGGTAAACCCCGGCCCTACCCCAAATACATCTTTAAATAACACCTCAAGATATCCTTGCGGTGTTTGTGATTCAGAGGTCACATGGGAACAGCAAGGTATTGCTTGTGACCAATGTGATGTCTGGTATCATGCCAATTGTCAGGGGATAGGAGACTCCACATACTTTTGCCTATCAGATTCTCGATTCATCTGGCACTGTACCAAGTGCGGAAGCCAAAATTTTTCGCTGCCCTTGTCTGAATCTCTCAACAGCCTGAGTGAAAACACCATCTTCTCCCTATTACACTCCATAAACACGAGTGAGGCTGAACATCCTCACCATAGTACACATACCTTGAAATCAAATAGCCCGAGCCCAATTTGTTCAAAACCCATCGCCTCATCTACCCCAAATCCGAAAACAAAAAACCCAAAACTACATACAAAGCAAAAGCTAAAATGCTTCGAGCGCCTTGCCATCCTGAACATAAATTGTCGTTCAGTAAGGAATAAAATTCCAAATCTGCACCAGGTTATATCGCAAGCAAAGCCTGATGTAGTATGCCTTACAGAAACCTGGCTGAAACCAGAAATCAACACATCAGAGATTTTCCCTTCCCATTTAGATTATAATGTGTATAGGGACGACAGGTTACAAGGTCAGGGAGGGGGCACTTTATTAGCCGTCTCCAAATCCATCACCAGTCAAGAACAACCCCAACTTAAGTCAGCCTGTAATGCTGTATGGGCAAAAATCACTCTAACCGGAGTAAGAGATATCTACTTATCTTCATTTTATAAGCCCCATGAAAATGACGAAGAGCCCCTTACACACCTTTGGTCTAGCTTGAGACTCATACCCCAAAATAGCACAGTATGGATTATGGGTGATTTCAACTTGCCAAACATTAATTGGAAAACAGAATCTATAAATGAAGGATGTAAATTTAGAAATATTTACACCTCATTCCTTGAAAATCTACTTAATTTTAATCTCCAACAGATGGTTACTGTCCCTACAAGAGGTGAAAATACCCTTGACCTATTGTTGACAAATATACCTAGTCAGATCCACAATACCCAAACCCTGCCCCCATTAGGAACTTCAGACCATGATATCGTCTTCCATGAAATAAAAGTGAACAGAGGAAGGCATATCCAACCCAAGAGAGAGGTTAAATGCTACAAAGCAGCAAACTGGACTGGTCTCAAAAAAGACTTTATCCAATTTGCCGGACATTTCCACAGTCAAGACCATAAAGACCCAAATATTGCCTGGCTCTCTTTTAAGGATGAGCTAAACAAATTAAGCTCTATCCATATTCCCACAAAAACCACAAAATCTCGCCGTGACCTACCTTGGATTAACCAGACTATCATCCGTTTAATAAGAAAACGGAATAGACTCTACTCAAAACTTAAAAAATCAAGATCACCAACCCCGGACCTAATTACCAGATATAAAAAGGTTAAAGCTCAAGTTCAAAGAGATATCAGACAGGCTTATTGGTCATACCTAGATAAGATCATTTTCTCTGACAACTCCGGAAAGAGCAAAAAGTTCTACTCTTTCAATAAGTCAAACAAAACGGAAAATTGCGGAGTTGCTCCACTAAAACATGATGGCCAGACCTTTACAGACCCCCAAACAAAGGCAAATATACTGAATAAACAATTTGAGTCAGTATTTTCAAGACCCCAACCACTAAGCCTGACTCAGTCCTGCAAGCAGTACCTTACAAGAAGCAAAGACCACCCAGAAATGCCAAAGGTTAATATCACAGAAAATGGAGTTAGCAAACTTCTCCAAGGTTTAGACCCTTCCAAAGCCATGGGCCCTGACAAAATATCACCAAGGTTACTCAAGGAACTGTATTATGAAATAACGCCAGTCTTGACCCACATATTTCAGATCTCCTTGAAGTCCGGAATTGTTCCCAATGAATGGAAACATGCTGTAATTGCCCCCCATCTATAAGGAAGGTCCAAAATGTAAACCAAGCAATTACAGACCAATATCACTAACCTGTATTGCTTCCAAATTAATAGAACATATCCTTGTATCGAACATCATGTCCTTCTATGATACCCACCATTTACTCAGCCCACTCCAACACGGATTCAGGTCAAAACATAGCTGTGAGACACAATTAGTAAGCTTTTCACAAGAAGTCCATGACAACTTAGAACAAGGTCAACAAACAGATGTAATAGTCATGGACTTCAGCAAGGCGTTCGACAAAGTAGATCATCACAAGCTACTTCTCAAACTTGAAAGATTAGGTATAAACCCCGAGACCATCTCCTGGATAAGATCATTCCTTTATGGCCGCACTCAAAATGTTGTTGTAGATGGTCAAAATTCAGATAGCCTACCAGTTTTATCTGGCGTCCCTCAAGGTTCCGTGTTGGGTCCATGTCTATTCCTCTCCTACATTAATGACCTTCCTGATAGTATTCGCGGCAAAGCCAGGTTATTCGCAGACGACACCATAGTTTACCTCACAATCAAATCAGACCGTGACGCCCAAACCCTCCAAAATGATTTGTCTTGTCTCGAAAAATGGGAGTCTGATTGGTCGATGGAGTTCAACCCTGACAAATGCGAAATCCTTAGAATAAGTCGCAAAAAACATCCTACCCTATATCCCTACAAACTCCATGGCACTGAACTAAAAACAACAAATGCCGCCAAATATCTTGGTGTGACAATTAGTAGTGATCTCACTTGGACCAAACATATAAATACTATCACTGCTAAGGCTAGCAACTCGTTACGGTTTATTAAAAGAAATGTCAAGACCACCAACAGAAAGGTTAAGGAGGTAGCCTACAAAACATATGTAAGGCCCCAACTCGAATACTGTTCTTCAGTCCGGGATCCCTGGCAAAAGTACCTTAATCACAAAATCGAACATGTCCAAAGAGCAGCAGCCAGGTACGTATGTAACGACTATAGTTACACCAGTAGCGTTACAGAGATGCTGAAAGCCCTACAATGGCAATCATTACAACAACGCCGCAACATCAGCAGTATCATCCTTTTATACAAAATCAGTCAAAACCTTGTTTATGTTGACCACCACTATTTGACACCCACTAGAGGCCTAAACTACCTGATACCGTACTCTAGAACACAGTATCACTCCTACTCCTACTTCCCAAGGAGCATCCGTCTGTGGAATAGTCTCCCTGAACACATACAAGCTAGTCCAAGTATAGAAATATTTACTGGGCAGCTTCACTCCCATTATGAAATCTAATACTAACAAGTACTTTTATCTTTTTATCTTTTATCTTTTTATCTCCAATTTTATGCTAGATCTGTAACTTGATCTTATCTGTAAATCCTATCTTTTAATATATGCACGTAACATTTTTTAACCTCTATTCCCAGACAGCGCCTGCTTAGTATAATCATGCTTGATTGTGAAGCAGTATAAAGTAGAAGTAGTAGAAGTAGAACCATTTCCGGTTATTATCAGACATTTTATAAAATATTGAAACATGCTATACTGATAGTGTTAAATTTTCATTAATCTCCAACCCATATTGCAACTTAACATCTTTCCGGGCATGTTGAAAGCATTTAACCAATGAGGTCTAAAAAGGAACAATTGGGAATGCGTATGAATGAGTAAAAACAAAACGACATAAGGAATTGGGAAAATTAGGGCTATTTGAAAAGTGGCTACTTTTTTATGACGGTGAGTATATTTCGACGGAGATAACCCGGAATCGTCGACATTTTGACAATTTTAATTTGGTGCACAATCTTAGATCGATGTTTTCTGACCGACCAGGTGTCGACCACAACACGCCGACGCGCCACCGGCATATCAACGTCTTATCATCAATGTGTATTTAGTGATACAAGCGCTGCAAATCACCGACAAAAAATAGCAAGGATCAGTTCTCTTTTTAGTAGCCGCTTGACAAAAAGATCTACTCTTCATCGCAATAGAAAATGAAAAATTAAGAATAAGATTTTATAAAGGAAAAGGGGGAAATAAAGGCAATACTATTAAACGAAAAGGGTAGATACGTTTTATTGCTAGTTAAAAGGGGTCCGTACGGGTCAATACGGTGAGACACGGGTCCACACGAGCGGTGATACGGTTTGGAAATCCGAGTAGAGTTTTGAACAAGACCAAAAACTTAACGATGTGGAACCATAATGGATTTCGGTTATTATCGCCGATGATCGGGTATTTACGGCACTCGGTTATTTCCGTGAAACGCACTTCGGAAAGATTCGACTTTGTTCTCACCTCGGTTTACTTTCTCGTAAATATTAATATATATCGGCCGTGTAAGCTATTTAAAGTGTATTTTTCTGCATAGATAGAGAAAATTCTCGTATTTCTCGTTATTAGTAGCATGAAAAATGCTTAAATATTATCGTTCTGAACACTCTGACGATTAAACGTATATTAAACGTACATTCATTCCATTAGAATAGGAAAAACATAAAAAATACTTTTTCATATTGTATTCTATAAATAGCAACAAAAAGAAAGTGAAAGTACAACGAAATAGGGAACGATTTCATCCAGTTAATCGTGACGTTATTTCGGACATACAATAGTAATTCGTTGGAGCTGTTATGAAATCTCGTGGCTACGGCTTAAATCAGGCCGTAGTTACGATATTTTATGACAACACTGACGGTTTATCAAAACATAACCTTAAACCCAGTCTATTGTTAGCACTAAATCCATTGCTATTCACATGAATTTTCCGTGCTTTGTTCAATTTCAACATTTCCTTTCATAGGTATTTTGATATTTTCAATAATTTTAGGGTTATCAAGGCTTTGAACGGTAAATTTAGGCATCGACAGTGGTGACGAACAGATTTACGTCAACTATTTTTGATCGTAAAGTTACGGAAAAAAAACTTAGGAAATTCTAATCTTAGCTGCGAACATGTTTTGTAAAACGCACTTACGCAAAAAATTTGAACTTCCGTTCATATCTACGAAAATAATGTGCGTAATTTCGTTGATAAAACGGGGCCCAGATCACTGGTAGAAATAACAGAAAAACACTAAGAGAAATGAAGAAATAACTGTTTCAATAGGCCTACAATTGTTATGAATTTACTGATTTGGTTATAAAGAGCAAAGCACTGATATATTCTTCTCTTAACAAGTCTGGTTTTGACGTCCATTGTAGAAATAATTTGAGAAAACATTGAGAGAAAAGAAGAGGTTGCTGATTATCATCAATGTGTTATCATCAATATGTCCCTTTTCCTCAGTGTTTTCTGTTCTTTTGGACTGGTACAGTTTTGTTTTTTTTGTTTTTGTTTGTTTTTTTGTTGTTGTTTTTTTTGGGGGTGGGGGGGGGAGGGGGAAATGGGTTATGTATGCACCAATACACTTGATTGATTCAAGATCTATACGAATATTAAATGATTATCAATATTGCGTCTTCTGCCTTGATTTTTTTTTTATTATAGTCCAGTCACAATATAATGACACATGTTTACAAATTTTACAGTAATAATCAAAAGGTAATCCTTGTTAATTTTCAGTTCAACGTTGCGTGTATTTGTTCAAATCTTGAAGGTGTAAGGGACCTGCAAGATTCGAACCATCACATGCAAATTTACAATAGTTATGACTTTGCTATTGCGTTTTTTGCAAGGGTAAATTTTGTAAACATGTGCCATAATATCGTTAATTAAAGGACTATAGGTATGTAAAGACCCGGTAATCAAAGATGCATGTTCGTGTAAGATCAGCTTAATTTGATTAAAAAAGGCGTTCTTATACAGTAGTACATGAGACCAATTTCAACCCTCTTCCACCCCACGAATCTTATATCACGGCGGGGAATCACCTGGCATAATATTTTCGATATTTTCCAACAACTCTGTCAATAGATGACCGATTTGAAAAGAAGAATTTAAGCAGAGACAGCGGAAACACTCCATGGCTTTGCTGAATGCCAAGGGTAATCTTTGAAAAATCAGCTGATATGAAAGTTATTGACGACCAACCAAAACTTAATCTGGTCGTCAATAACGTTTTTATCACTTGATTTGTAAAAGAGTTACCACCCATCTGATATCGGGCGTTTTACACTTTTTTCTGTTTCAAACCGATTTCAAATTAGTCAAGTATTTACAAAATTATTGACGATTTTCTTAAATTTAGTGTCACATGATTCCCCACCGATGTATATAATGCCCTTGTTTTGTTAACAATAGTTTATGTAGTAACTACAGGGAAATCTGGCAATGAATATTTGATAAAAATAAGTTCTTTATATAAGTTACTATAAAAAATAATGTGCTGTTACATTTGACCTTACAATGAATATTTGATGGAATTGAATGACCTATTTTGGATAATTTTG
Source organism: Fragum sueziense (assembly GCA_963680895.1). Taxonomy (NCBI): domain Eukaryota; kingdom Metazoa; phylum Mollusca; class Bivalvia; order Cardiida; family Cardiidae; genus Fragum; species Fragum sueziense. The sequence goes on along the minus strand of OY804593.1, from coordinate 13,240,489 downwards.
TCCTTGTTTTATGCGCCCCTACTAAGTTTGAATTCATAAAAAACCAAAATTTAACGGTAACTTTTTCCCATTCTTGTTTTATTTGCACAAGTATAAATTAGAGATAATTTTGGTGTAGGTCTCATACCCTGCCAGTCAATATTACAAAAATTACAGATCAAAGAAAAATGTTCATTTTTCTTAAACATGGAAAAAATTCAGTCGCAAAATCATAAACCTTATGTATAATCAAGTGTTTTTTTCTCAATTTTGTTTTTCATAGTTTTGTATTTAGCTTATTTATGTTACATACATATCTGTTGAAGCATACAAGCTGAAAATGTCAGATATTAACATCTTCTGGGAAAAAAATATGAGATTCACGGAGTTGGTGCTTCCCCTTTTCCCGCCTTTTTTTGTAAAAGGGGGTCAATAACTAAAAAATATATAAAAATCGAACATATCGGTAAAAATTGTTGTAAGTTTCATTTTACCTCCGTCTTATATCATAGAAATAATATATAACAATACTTTTTGTATTTTCAAAAGTATCTATTATGGTTCCAGATCGTTAATAAAACCGTATCATCGCCCCGAAATTCACACGGAATTTATACGCGTTACGATACCGGTCAATAAGGATTTATACGGGTCGACACGGTTTTCAATTCCGTGTGGACCCGTATCGAAAACCGGCTATATGTGATTGCGATTTTTGTAATTTTGCCACCACAATGATTTCAATATCCGTGCAAGGAATTGTCATATTCCGTGTCGACCCGTGTACCTAATCCGTACCGACCCTTATTGACCCGCAGCTGCATACACTTACCACATAAAGAAGCGCAACACTCGTTCAATATCAAATATCTTAAAACTTGTAAACAGGATATTCTTATTTTGACATCAAAATGAATATTTCACCAAACGGTGAACAAAACATCATAAAAATGTAAAGACATTTTCAAATAGAAATTTCAATCCGAAGACACCTGGTGTAAAATCAAAAGTCACAAACAAATCTATGGTTATAACCATCCCCTGTGTTCATCAACAACTGACATCTTTGTCACATTGATATCATTTTCAAAGCGATTTGATGTTAAGGAAAGTTAGTTCACTCATCCTGCAAGGGTTTTCGTTCACAAAAAAGTTTTATTGGAGGATTAAGACTAACTACCACGAACGCGCCTATTTAGAAAATCCTAAAAGTGTTCGATAACAGACATGTCCTCAAATTATGGTCAGCAACACAAACGCCTATCCCAACTTTCCCGCCTGTATAAGGATGAGTCCCATGACTTTGTGCGGATATCCGAAGCACAGACTTGCGTGTCTTTAGCTGGATCAGACCATCTTCGGACGGATAAGTTGTCTTAAATAGCGAAAGTTACATCAAAATTTAGGAACAGACACATGTCAAATCGTTTGCTACTGGATGAAACATTCATTTGCGTTGGCATATCCGTGTCCTACAATATTCATTTATGTAGAATCTACTGATCTCATGAATAAATTCCGAATGTTCGGGACCCCTTGGCTAACACCATACCGGATAATTGTAACTGGTACGCTCGATTATCTGGATCGATCCTGCACACAGGTGTATGCTATAAAAAGGTGCCACATCCTGGAATCTGAAAATAATGTTGACGCCAAGCTTTTGGGTCCCTGCCTATGGAATATTCCAGAACGCAACGTTCAAGTGATCTGTTGACGGCTGTTTTCCAGAAGTTATGGCATGCTGATTAGAGCAAACAGTGACACTTTTTGGTGTTTTTACTGTGTAACTGACGACAAACTGCCATTCAAACAATCTTTGGGGATTGTTTTGTCACTAACAAGACGTTAGGACGTGTTAAACGTGATTTGATAAAGGGACGTAATTCCGACATGCTAGTTGGAAATTTACACATTTCATCAAAAATAACTACCATAAACCTTCCTTGCGACCTATGGAAAGTACAATTTTAGATCCTGGTATCTTTAAAACAGAAATATTGAAATTTGAAAATGTTTCGTTTCTTTATGTGGTAAGTGTATATTTCTTATATTCAGTCCTACCCGTGCGAACCCGTATCGACCCTTACCAAACCGTACCTTGCTTTCTGAAATGAAAAACCTTATCTTACCGTATTAACCCGTCGATTATGCAAATTACCCCGAAATCCGTAGCAAAACCGTGTACGGTTTATGAGAACTAAAACCGGTTCGTCACCCGACTATGTGAAACCACATCTCAAAAGTTAATGGAATAATGAAGAAGCGAAACATCAAAATCGATATTCGATCCCAGCCGAAAATAAGGTTCTTGTACCAAGTACATGACACTTTACATATTGAACATTTGCTCTTGAAAATTTTTAAAATATTGTCCAATATTATACTACTGAATACAGAACATAGAATTCATTTACAAAAGAGTTGGTAGTTAGATAGAGCATTCGGCCTAAATGATTCAGTTATGTGGATTTAACTAACCGTGCAGGTTTCTCTTTTGAAATCGCATTCATGATTCCGATCGTTTGTATGTTGTAATTAATGTTAGGAGTAACATAAGCCCTTGCAAAAGTCAAACGTATTTCTTAAAAATCTAAAAGAAAGATCATACTGAATCACTTTACTATAATAGGTTTCAGACCTGACCTCCAAGAAATACTTCGCAGTACATGCTCACAGATATCTAAATCGCAAAAGAAGAAGATGATAGCCAAACTGGCGGACAATCGATTTGTGGATAATGACGACATTCTAGAACTTTTGGTACAGGAAAAGTTTGAGGGTCATCAAATGATACGTATAGGTAATTGAAGTAACGTTGCATCTAATTTATTTAAATTATCACTTTTGTTGCTTTCGCTATCTTCGCCTCATTAAGCGGTTGTTTCAAGTATCTATTTGTATTGGGCTATTTGAAACCATGGATCGTCCAAACCTAGGTAAGGATGAAATATCAAAACTGATTTAAATTGATTTTTTTCTATATACATAGAATACTATTTTACTACATTTAATAGGTAACAGTCTATAATTTACTCAGTTCCATAAGTAAGCGTGCACCAAATTTATTTTCTTATTAGTCCCCCACCGGTTACCGGTTGGGGGACTATAGGTTTGCTCGAGTCCGCCCGTCTGTCTGTCCGTCTGTCCGTCACACTTTTGTCCGGGCTATATCTTCTAAACCATATGTGCTAGCAACTTCAAACTTTGTACACTTATAGATCTCATCGGGGAAAAATGTCATGTTTAAAAACCGTTACTCTGCCACGCCCACTTTTTGAGTTATTGCCCTTTGTTGTTTTTACCCTTACATTTTTGTCCAGAACATATCTCCTAAATTATGTGTGCTAGCAACTTCAAACTTTGTATTTTTATAGATCTCATTGAGGACAAGTGTCATGTACAAGAACCGTTACTCTGCCACGCCCACTTTTTGAGTTATTGCCCTTTGTTGTTTTTACCCTTACATTTTTGTCCAGAACATATCTCCTAAACTATGTGTGCTAGCAGCTTCAAACTTTGTATTTTTATAGATCTCATCGAGGACAAGTGTCATGTACAAAAACTGTTACTATGCCACGCCTACTTTTTTAGTTATTGCCCTTTGTTGTTTTTACCCTTACATTTTTGTCCGAAATATATCTTCTAAACCATAAGTGCTAGCAAATTCAAACTTGCTACACTTATAGATCTCATTTAGGACAAGTGTCATGTACAAGAACTGTTACTCTGCCATGTCCACTTTTTGAGTTATTGCCCTTTGTTGTTTCTATCCTTACATTTTTGTCCGGAAATTTTCTCCTAAACCATAAGCCCCAGCAACTTCAAACTTTGTACACTGGTAGATCTCATTGAGTAGAAGTGTAATGCACAAGAATTGTTCCTCTGCCACATCCACTTTTTAAGTTATTGTCCGTTGTTGTTTTTATGCTTACATTTTTGTCTGGACCATATCTCCTGAGCCATCAGTGCTAGCAACTTCAAACTTGGTACACTTATAGATCTGAGGACAAGTGTCATGGACAAGAATCATTACTCTTCTCTGCCCACTTTTGGAGTTATTGCCCTTGGTTGTTTTTACCCTTATATTTTTGTTTGGCACATTTTGTCCAAAACCTAATATGCTAGCAACTTCAAATTTTGTATACTGTTATAGATCTAGTAAGTAGGAGATATATTATAAGAAAGGATTTTTTGTTATCCGGTGGGGGACTCCTGTATTGCATCGCAATACGACATGCACTTGTTTTTTCTCTCATTTCTCACGGAAAATACAAAAATTCGAAAAAGGTAATTTTGTCAAATTCGAGGTCACGTAAATGGGGATGCAAAATTATAATGCTTCTGAAAATAACATTCATTGAAGAATTTATGGTCAACGATATCTTGTCCAAGACTTGGTTAGTCAATATGTGTAACTGTTAGATTGAAAACAAAGTTGAAAGCAGCAACTTTGTCAAACTCAAAGGCACTAAAAGCTTGATTCCCAAGCAACTGAGAATACAGTCGCTCAAGAGCTTAACATGTTCAATAACATTTTGTCGGTCAATATTTGTGGTTATTAGAGTTGAAACAAAGTCGAAAACAACAATTATGTCAAACTCAAGGGCACATAACTCATAACGTTCAGATCCAGTCAAGCTAAAATTGAACAAATCCAACATGTTATATGTAAATGTCGGAGTCCAGATTGGAATCAAGGCCGATCAGGAATCGGTATAGTCCAAACTAAAATTCTAACACGGTGGGTAACCCACGTGACTTTTTGGAAGCGTCCACACGGAAAAATCGCCCGCTTCAAGGTATGTTTTGTTTAATTTCTCAGCTTATACTCTACGGATTTTGAAGAGATAAAGTGCACGTAACGCGCCTTTGAGGGGGCTATTCCCGACTCTAACTCACTCTGCCCGAAATCCAGTGGTTTCTTCAAACATTCGAGCCAAAGTTTTTTAAGTGCAAACCGAACGCGGGAAGCGTTCACATTTGTAGTCCTAATTGTCAATTTGTAGCTTTACCAGCCCAATTACACGAATAAATTGTGTACGCACGTACCGTCTAGTTAATATATTCTTTAAAAATCCAAGGGTTTTTGTCAGAAAAGCGTTAATTATGATGTGATCATTAAAATAACGAAATGGGAAGCGTACACATCTGGTTCAAAATGGTAAGCGTACACACACAATACGCTGAGAAGGGAAGCGTACACTCTGTTGGTTTTTGGGTTGGTCGCATAGTCACTGATTTAGTCACCTATTTACAGACCTACACTCAACACGGTGGAGATTGTGCATCGCGGGGTAGATAAGAACTAAGGCAAAACTTGACCTGCTTCATGTATGAAATTGTGCAATAAATTTATTTATTTCTGCGTCGATTTTCAAGTGGATTGTTGCAGTTCCTCTGCTGTATGAGTCATAAATGAATACAGCTTAAAAATGATCCCGATAGATCAGAAAAGACGACACAAGGTTCAGGACATACTTCTGCTCGGTCTGGATCGAATTTGGGAAAAGTACCAGACGTTTTCAAATAAGTCACACACCAGAGGAAAGAGATCAGTAATGTGGGGTACATGCAAAAATCCGCTCACAAATTGACGCACAATTAATAAAGTTATTGCACAATTTCTGGCCTGAAGCGGGGCTATTTTGGCCGCAGTGTTACCATTTTTCTATCTAGCCGGTTGGGATTTTTTTGATAAAGCAAAATAACTTTACAAATATGTCATACATTTGAGTAAAGAGGTCAGTGAGGCGGTGCATATGCAACAATCCGCTTGAAATTTGACGAAGAAATAAGAAAGTAATTGCAACCACACTTTCTTACCCGAAGCTGGGGTAATTCAAGCCGTGGTTACGAGATTTTATAACGACACCGATGGTTTATCAAAATATAACGGCAAACCCAGTATATTTTTCCCAGTATATTTTTCGAAGCACAAAATTCATTGCTATTGATCACAACTAAATAATATTGATGAAAATAGCAAAACCATATTTATAACTGATGTAGTCCAACAACATTAACCTAGGAAATCTGCATTTGTAATGACCAAAATTCGGCAATGTTTTGTTTTAAGGAATGAATGCATTTTTTTTCATGCAGGTATGAAAAAGAAAATCTAATCACACTGTATGAATCCGTGAAGCTGCTGTTTACAGCGAACTAAATAGATGTCCATTGTATGTCAAACGGTATGTGCAAATAATCAAATATTGGTTAGGTTTAGTTAATTCAGGCAATATCATAATACGAACAGTTTATGAAGATGCAATGGATAGATTTGTTAATGGATACAGGGGCTGGCTTTTCAATGTTAAAAACCTCCTCGATACATACGGATTTTTCGATATTTTCTATAATGCTAGTTCTATAAACAAGAAAAGATTCGTACCCGAATTCAAACAAAGAGTAATAGATAATTTTCACCAGTCATTACTATCAGATATATCACAAAACCAGACATTGTCAACTCTTTACTTACACCTTAAAACTGATTTTCATGTAGAACCATATCTCGGCAAATCGAACTCGTTTAAAATAAGAAATGCTATTACCAAGTTAAGAACAAGCTCTCATAATCTTTTTATTGAATCTTTAAGATATGGTAGAAATAGTAAACCCCGCCCTGAAAGAATAGGTTGTTTATGTAATGCTAATGAAAGCGAAGATGAGTATCATTTCATTCTAATCTGTGATAAGTATGATCTTAAGAAAACAATTTATCAAAAAGTTTTTTTTATAAAAAAAACAAGTATGGCCAAATTAATTTCGCTTTTGAACGAAGATCGATCTTCCATAATTTAACAATCTAGGAATGTTTCTATACTTATCGAGCAAAAGACGAAACAGTCTTATCAATTCTGAAAATCATGAAATACAGGGCTAATCCAAAATTACAAAACATTTCCCTGGAATCTACTTTTCAATACCTATTTTTAAAATGATATCAAATTGTCTTTCAAGATCTTTGCTTTCCTAAACAGTTGTGCCCATTCTCCAGTCTAAAACGGTTATATACATTACATAATATTTGATAGATCTATTTGATAAAAGTTTTGTCTACTAACATTATACATGTATGTTTAACTTTGTGAGAAGAAAGTGTGTGAATGGATGATGCGTATATGTGCGTATGTGTGTGCGTGTGTTAGTGTGTGATTGTTCCATATTGTATCAAGACCATTCAAATTGGATTTGTTAAAGACGATGTACTTTTGTGTATAAGTCTCTTTGAATAAACTTGAAACTTGATAAAAAAAGTGTGTGAAGGGTTTTAAAATATTAGATTAGATTACAAAAAGGGTTAAGAAACATTTCCTCGATATAGAAAAGAACGATTTTGACTGTGAATACCACTTTGTCACTGAGTGTTTCTGGTCCGGGGATCTCGTGCTAACGGCATTAGCAGTAACCTCAGGCGTCCTTTGTTGAATTTAACTGAAGCGAGAGTCAAGGAACTGTTCTTGAATTAAGCCATTAGACTATCAAGTTATAAGAAATGAATGAAATTTTATTTACGGAGTTCACGCAGGTATGAAAAAGAAAATCTAATCACACTTTTGTACAAGACAAATTTGTGATGCATAGCATCAAAGTAGCCGACAATATTTTGGTTAGCATCAATTGAAAGTGTATCTGCGTGTCAACATGGTGACATGATCAACAAGCGGAACCTTGGCCACCCATAAAAACATGTGGATGTGCGGACTGCCCCTATTCTGAAACTCAACGCGAGCTACGTAGTCCACTATTTCACCAAGAGGTTTTGAGTCTGAGAGAAAAACATTTTTCATCAAAAATCGAAATATCCTCTCAAAATGTGTAGCAGTGAGAACTGGGTCATTTCGCATTGACCTATAAATGTTTTTCCGAAAGCATCATCAAAGGTCAAACCTTCCAAAGTCATGCCTACTTCTGGCCAATGCAAGTCTTCAGCAGATAAAGTCAAAAACAGAGTAGGAGGACCTAAACACCGAAACATGGACAGTAAGTCATACAGCATATTTCTGAGATATGCAACATTGCCTTTAATTTTTTTATAAACATATATGAATTCTTAAGAAGTTCTGGATTCTCATTTAAATTCCTTAAATTCCCTAGAGAAACTGGTTGAGAACAATTATTGTGTGAATGAGTTTTTTTTTCATTCGAATATTAATAGCTGACTTTAAGCGGGATAGATCATATGCAACAGCTGTTTGTAAAGTATATGTGATATTTTTTCGAAGTCTTGAGTCATAATTGTACAGTCTTGTCCTGAAGTAAATATTAGGATTTAATTTTAGAGGCCTTTCAGGATTCACCTTAAAACCATTACATCCTGACGGGAAAAGCCAAGGAAAAGCCATTTCCTCACCGCTGCATGTTTCCAAAACATTTAAAGGAAACTTGGTATTGGGGGAATATTGATATGTTGATTACTCAAAACATCATTCAGTACACAGTTTCTAGATGGATTCACAGGCACCATAACACATTCTTCTATTTCGTGATTCAAAATATCCTGTTCATTGTGTAAATTTGAACATACATTACTGTTGTCATCTAAATTTAGGCTTACGTTGCAATACAGAGGATTGTTTTCTAAAAGCCATTGCAAAGCACGTTTAAGTTTAAACACTGAAACTGTATGACTATTCACAGCTGTAGGGTGCAATGCTGTATTTTCAAATGCAACTGTTATATGCGAAACGTCATCATTGAAGGGTAATTTATAAATAATATCTCTAGTTTGTGCAGGCAAATTTAAAATCAAGCCCTTTTCAGCATATTGGCCACCGGGCAACAATATTACTGACATAAAAACATTTAGGAGACAAATCAGACGCTTCTCAACATTTGAAAGACCTAAAAGTTCTTCATGAATCAATACTGTATCAATTTTATTGTATGTGAAGGATATGCTTGGTATTTGATTCCTCGAGATAGCACAAAAAACATGTAGAACAGCAGTCATCTGAAATTTTACTTTTTAAAAGCTGTGTAACTGTATTTTCTTTCTTTATAGAACGTACTTGGTATGTATATAATATTCGAAAACAGCATTCACATTTATGCTCTGGCTTCATTCTTATATTCTTCTCACAAATTGAAAAATGCTCGCTGCTCAATTCATAATCAGTGAACGTCAAATCGACAGTTGACGATACATTGCATACATATCCCACATCCAACATGTCATATAAAGAGTTTACAGTGGAGACAGTATCAGTGTCATTTGTCACGCTTATAATTGAAGTTTTTCGCCTTCTTGACCTTCTACACTTCTTGATAGTTTTTTTTCTACTATACATATGGTCCTTAGATACAAATGGAACAATCTGGTCAGTCTGATATTCTGACATTTGGTTTGAATTAACTGAATGGGTTGACTGTTCCAACATGGAACCATTTGCTGCGTATGCATGCATGGTAGTTTTGGGTTGTTCAGTGTCAATACTTTCAGAATCAATTGTCTGGTGAAATGTGGAGGCAAAACATGTGCTACCAGGTCTTACATAATTTAGCACACTATCAGCCACTTCATTTGAACTTAATTTAAATGAGACAGGGGTTAATTCATACAAATTACCCGAGTATTGACTGTACAAGTCGACCAACTCGTCTAAATTGTCAAAAACCAACAACACAGACATGCCATATTGACTATATTGCCCAAGACTATTTCTTTGGTGAGAATCAAAAAATGAAAAATTGGTTAGTTTCTTGTTGTATGTATAGCGCTATTGTAAGGTCATTTAACGTTTAAATATTCAGTGGTGACAATAAAACAGCTTGCGAGATTGCGTCAAGAAATGCCGTTTGTTGGAAATCTTGATTCGTCAAAAAATTTACGGACCCAAAAAAAGTGATCGGAAAAATATTCTATCTCGTAAGAACGGCCGCGAAAACTGTACGAATTCGGCAGTTCGTTATGCGACAAATATCTTGGAATACGAATTTGCTCTACAACGCGTGCATAGAGCGCATTTCCCTGAAACAAAACATCGTCAAATTCTTGTACAGTGAATAATCTCAGCTGCTCATTAACTGGCTCATTATTATTAAAATGGAAAAATGCAAATAAAGCCACCGATGACATGGCTGTGCATTGTAAGCCATTATATGGAGCAAAAATATTGCATCACTGATGGAAATTCCCCAGAACACTTCTTACCATGTTACTCTATTGCTGTCTCGTCGTCAAATGTCGAAATGGCGAGGGCGCACACGTTTATGTGTGATGTGATTGGTCAATCCAGCCCTGCGTTCAGAAAGACAAAACGTTCCCTAATGTTAGCAACAGTCGCAACTTCTTTGACACAAAATTAAGAAAATTGACCGAGTATTCCGAATGAAACGGCTAACGTTTTGTCTTACTGAACGCAGCCCAAGTGTCACCTGATTGGTCAATTGGTTAGATGCGGGTCAAGGCTGGTTTTCATCTCCGATACTAATACGTGGTAGTTCTATTTTGATATGATGGGTACCAGATTAAAGCGTCGCGTGGTTACACTTGATTGGTCAATCGGGTTGAAAACAATTTAAACTATTGGTCAATCCGGTTGAAAACAATTTAAAGTATTTTTCATAGAATATTTTAATAAAAAAAAGTAAAGCGTGCAGAGAAAATATATGATAAAGTTCTGTCTTATTGATTTAAAAATGTACAAAAAGAGGAAAAAAGAAAAAAAAATCATGCGTGGATGGGTTTCGAACCCACATAACAAAAACACACAAGGGTATCAGCATTCAGCTCTACCCATTAGGCCACTGTGACACATCCAAATAATTGGTGTAAATTAGATGAAAATAAATATAGAAGTATTTATCAGATTAGATTGGTAAACGTCCCTGAAATCAGTCAGTTGTTCCTAAGAAATACCCAAACGCATTAGTAAAAAAAAGTAAAGCGTACAGAGAGAATATGTATGATAACTTTCTTATTGATGTAAAAAGAAGTACAAAAAGGGGAAAAAAGAAGAAAAAAATCAAGCGTGGATGGGTATCGAACCCACGTAACAATAAACAAAAAGGTGTCTGGGAGTTCCGTTCTATCCATTAGGCCACAGAGCTTTATGCAAATCAGTCGTGTTAGTAATATAATATATAAAATAGTATTTATAATCAGATTAGACTAGTTACCGCCCCTGATATATGGGTCTGTAGAAATACCGAAACGCGTTAGTAAATACCAAAACACATTCACAGAATCGATTTTAAAACGGATCAGTTCATAGCGTATATATATTACCGTTATTCATTCAATATTTCATACAAAATTTTCTTCCTGCTACTATTGAACATAGACAACAATAGTTAATATGATGCGTTTCAGTTCTTCGTGTATATCGGTATTTCTATGGACCGATCTGGTCACGTGATTGAGCGGTTATTAATTCGCATCTGGAGGAAAATAAAATAATATACAAATGCATGTTTATGCATTGCATTTCCTCGTAAATGGTGTTAGCATGTAAAAACAAACATGTTGATAATGTAACAATTATCATCAACGTGCAATTTAACCAGTTTCAACCAATATGTCGAACATTTTGTAAAATAGTCACCTCCCCAACTCCCCATGTTAATATTTTAAAATTATTACAAAGGTAGCCGATCTCAAGATCGGCTACCAATGAACCGCTTCGCGGATTCATACAGTGTGATTAGATTTTCTGTTTCATACCTGCATGAAAAAAAAATTGCATTCATTCCTTAAAACAAAACATTGCCGAATTTTGGTCATTACAAATGCAGATTTCCCAGGTTAATGTTGTTGGACTACATCAGTTATGAATATGGTTTTGCTATTTTCATCAATATTATTTAGTTGTGATCAATAGCAATGAATTTTGTGCTACGAAAAATATACTGGGAAAAATATACTGGGTTTGCCGTTATATTTTGATAAACCATCGGTGTCGTTATAAAATCTCGTAACCACGGCTTGAATTACCCCAGCTTCGGGTAAGAAAGTGTGGTTGCAATTACTTTCTTATTTCTTCGTCAAATTTCAAGCGGATTGTTGCATATGCACCGCCTCACTGACCTCTTTACTCAAATGTATGACATATTTGTAAAGTTATTTTACTTTATCAAAAAAATCCCAACCGGCTAGATAGAAAAATGGTAACACTGCGGCCAAAATAGCCCCGCTTCAGGCCAGAAATTGTGCAATAACTTTATTAATTGTGCGTCAATTTGTGAGCGGATTTTTGCATGTACCCCACATTACTGATCTCTTTCCTCTGGTGTGTGACTTATTTGAAAACGTCTGGTACTTTTCCCAAATTCGATCCAGACCGAGCAGAAGTATGTCCTGAACCTTGTGTCGTCTTTTCTGGTCTATTGGGATAATTTTTAAGCTGTATTCATTTATGACTCATACAACAGAGGAACTGCAACAATCCACTTGAAAATCGACGCAGAAATAAATAAATTTATTGCACAATTTCATACATGAAGCAGGTCAAGTTTTGCCTTAGTTCTTATCTACCCCGCGATGCACAATCTCCACCGTGTTGAGTGTAGGTCTGTAAATAGGTGACTAAATCAGTGACTATGCGACCAACCCAAAAACCAACAGAGTGTACGCTTCCCTTCTCAGCGTATTGTGTGTGTACGCTTACCATTTTGAACCAGATGTGTACGCTTCCCATTTCGTTATTTTAATGATCACATCATAATTAATGCTTTTCTGACAAAAACCCTTGGATTTTTAAAGAATATATTAACTAGCCGGTACGTGCGTATACAATTTATTCGTGTAAATGGGCTGGTAAAGCTACAAATTGACAATTAGGACTATAAATGTGAACGCTTCCCGCATTCGGTTTGCACTTAAAAAAACTTTGGCTCGAATGTTTGAAGAAACCACTGGATTTCGGGCAGAGTGAGTTAGAGCCGGGAATAGCCCTCTCAAAGGCGCGTTACGTGCACTTTATCTCTTCAAAATCCGTAGAGTATAAGCTGAGAAATTAAACAAAACATACCTTGAAGCGGGCGATTTTTCCGTGTGGACGCTTCCAAAAAGTCACGTGGGTTACCCACCGTGCTAATTATACCCAAGCAAAACGAATGGTTTAGAGGGGTATACTAGAATCAACATTTATGTCTGTCTGTGTACAAAATACTTCTCCAGTGCATATTTATTTTCTAAACCATACGTGCTAGCAACTTCAAACTTCATATAAATATAGATCTCATTGTCACCGTGATTGTTGGGAAGTGTCATGTACAAGAATCATTACTCTGTCACGCCCACTTTTTGAGTTATTGCTCTTTGTTGTTTGTAACCGTGCATTTATGTCCGGACCATATCTTTGAAATCATATGTGATATCAATTTCAAACTTGGTACACTTATACATCTAATTGTGGGGAATTGCCATGTACAAGAATCGTTACTCTACCATGCCTACTTTTCAGTTATTGCCCTCTGTTGTTTGTACACTTTCATTTTTGTCAGGACCATATCTTCAAAATCATAACAGCTACCAAATTTAAACTTGGTACACTTATAGATCTCATTGTGGGGAAGTGTCATGTAAAAGAACTGTTACTCTGCCACGCCCACTTTTAGAGTTTTTAGCTCCACTGGCATTCAGGCCAGCGGGGGCTATTGTCATGGCGATGTGTCCGTCATGCGTCCGTCCGTCTGGTCGTCAACTTTTTCTTTAAAAATCTTCTCCTCAGAAACTACTGGATGGATTTCAATCAAACTTTAGAGGAATGATCCTTAGGTTGTCCTCTATAAGATTCCTTTAAGTAAATCTGATTGAACCAGAAAGTCTTGAGTTATCTGCCCTTGCTGTTTTGACTTTATTTTCTTTCTAGCACTAACAAATATCAACCGATCGGGCAAAATGTTGGCGAACATAAGATCTTGCTTGTGTGCAATTTTCAGCTTGATCTTAATTTTATATCATGAATGATGTGCCCTTGAAATTGACAAAATTGTCATTTTTGGCTTAATTTTTACTTTGATTCACTCTAGCAACTAAAAATATTGACCAATCAAGACAAAACTTAATTTGAATGTTGACGACTATAAAATCTTGCCTGGGTATAATTTTCAGCCAGATCTGACTTTTATGTCATGAGTTATGTGTCCTTGAAATTGACAAAATTATTGATTTTCGGCTTCATTCTGGCTTTGTTTACACTCTAAATATTGACCTATCAAGACTAAACTAGGACACACTATTGGTGACCATAAGATCTTGTCAGAGTGTAATTTTCAGCTTAATCTGAATTTCACATCATGAGTTATGTCCCCTTGAAATTGACAAAATTACCATTTTGACCTTATTTTTACTCAAACAACCATAAATATCTACCAATCAAACTTTCACATAATCTTACCGGCTATAAGATCTTGCATGGGTTTAATTTTCAGCATCATCTGAATCTTAAAAGAATCTCAGACCTGTGGAGTGATTCAAGACCTTCAGTTCTTGTAGTTGCATTTTGTTGTTTGTACCCTTGCAAATTTGTCCGGAACATATCTTCTAAATCATAAGTGCCAGCAACTTCAAATGTAGTACACTAATAGATCTCATTGTGTGAAAGTGTCATGTTCAAGAACCGTAACTCTGCCAAGCCCACTTTTAGACTTATTGTCCTTTGTTGTTTGTACCCTTGTATATTTGTCTGGATCATATCTTCTAAACCATAAGTGCTAGCAACTTCAAACTGTGTACACTTAAAGCTCGCATTGTGGAAAAGTGTCAAGTACAAGAACCGTTACTATGCCACACCCACTTTTTTCAGTTATTGCCTTTTGTTGTTTTTACCATTTGATTTGTGTCCGGAACATAATTATCTTCTAAACCATTAATGCTAGCAACTTCAAACGTTGTACACTTATAGATCTCATTGTGGGGAAGTGTCTTGTAAAAGAATTGTTACTCTGCCACGCCCACTTATTTCAGTTATTGCCCTTTGTTGTTTGTACCCTTGCATTTTTGTCTGGAACATATCTTCTAAACCATAAGTGTTAGCAACTTCAAACTTTGTACACTTATACATCATAGTTTGGGGGAAGTGTCTTGTACAAGAAGCGTTACTCTGCCATGTCCACTTTTTGAGTTATTGCCCTTTGTTGTTTGTACCCTTGCATATTTGTCAGGACCATATCTTCAAAATCATAACTGCTAGCAATTTCAAACTTGGTCCACTTATTGCCATTTGTTGTAATGAAAGCTTATGTGGGGGTTATCAAGTCACATTCTGTGACAGTTCTATACTGAGTCAAAAAAGAAAGTGTGCATACGTCTACTTAATATATCTACGTAACGGTTGCGATTAACTCCACCAAACTTCTACACGGAGTTAAGCTATCAACTTTCTCATGTATATTGACACGGGAAGCAACTTTGGATGATAAAATTGTCTGGCAAATCGCCAAACGCTGATAGCACCTTTTTGCACGTGGTTATCCAAACAAACGTTTCATGATAAAGTTTATTGTCTAAAATCTGCATTCAAAGTGTATAAAAGCTAAGTCAAACATAAAATTTCAAATTGCTGAATAGCCAAAGATGATACGTCTTAGTAAACACGACATATTTTACACGTAAGTTTTGCTAGTCTCTTGAACCGGCGTAAATTGTGTCGTTTTCGTCTAAATGACATCGTTCTTAAATTAGGCGTTTGCAATCATGTTTCCAAAACAAAGGATACATTTTTGATAGGCCTTGGTCTGATATCCCGAATGCAACAATGACTAGACAAGACCGTTACATGACGTTGACGCCCTTACGTCAACGTCTCAAAACTACACCAATTATGGCGATTCAGTAAAGCAAACATGTGTAAGCAATACTGAAAATCGACCAAGGCAGATAGACGGCTCATAAGAGATTGGAGACCATATGTTTATCACATTATCATAATGCCTAAATCTTACCTTACGCCTGCATTAGGCACATCGTCATCGGCACGGGACGCGGGAAAATTTGTCGCGAGGGCGGTGGTGGGCCGAACATCTCTTCCGCCTGAGTTTCGCAAAATTAAGGGGCCTATTAAAGAATTTGCAGGACGTGGAATACGTCTTGCAACATGAACGCAATAGAATTCCAAACAATGAAATGAAACGTTATTTTCGAACAGTGAGACCACTGATGTTTGCCGTCATTCATTGAAGACATGTCACAATAGAAATTGAAACCGAAATCCCAAGAAAATGGCATTATTCAATCTCCTCACGTTCGTCAGCAAGTTCTGTGAATTTCGAAATTGACCCCTATCTCAAACATCTGATGAAAACACAAGTAAAAATCCATTTCATACAATTTAAAAAGACACCTACATATAGGCAATTGAATTATCTTTAATTTGATACCAATATTATAATATCAATATTCAAAATTACGATAGAAACTCCAGTTATTCTCTGTGCACACTTTCTTTTTTGACTCAGCATAGTTTGGTCTATGCCGATTCTGGAGCATCCTCGGTAACCCAGCGGTCATAGCTACGCTACATGACCCCTGGGGCATTTGGCCAGTAGAACTTTGAATTAGCCGCCGAAAATCGATACGTTTGCGTTTAAGCGCAAGACCCAATCAAATCACGGCTCTCTCCAAGATGGCTGCGCTCATGATAAGTTGTAATTTGTGCGACATCGAAACAAAAATTATAGATCGCTGAATCTTATAAGGCTTTGAAATAGAAAGATGGGGAGGGTTTCTTTGAGAAGTCTTATAAACTCGAAACACCAACTTTTTCACACGCTAAACGATAGTAATCCTTCATATAGACAACTTACCCGAAGCGATTTGTCAATCTCCTACGCAGTTATCTATCCTGAATCAGGATTAAACAGGAGATGTTTGTAAAACATAAATGTCCCCTCAAGGGCCTACATTTGTTGTAGGTCAAACTCCAAGGTCAAGGTCACAAGGTCATGGTCAAATGTGAAAGGTCTTTGTAGGAGGTGTCCATGTGTGAAATATCAAGGCTTTATAGGTAAAAGGACATGAGAAATAGGCCAGGTTAAAGCTTTTTTAAAAGTAGGTCAAACTTCAAGGTCAAGGTCCAAGGTCATGGTCACAAGTGAAATGCCTAGTTGGGAGTTGTCCATGTGTGAAATATCAAGGCTGTAGGTGTAAAAAAATGAAATATAGGCCAGCTTAAGTTTTGTAAAAGTAGGTCAAACTCAAAGGTCAAGGTCGTAAGGCCCAATGTCATTGTCAAATGTGAAACGTTTTGGTAGGAGGTGTCCATGTGTGAAATTTCAAGGCTGTAGGTGTAATAGGACATGAGATATAGGCCAGTTTAAATAATTTAAAAGTAGGTCAAACTCCAAGGTCAAGGTCACAAGGTCCAAGGTCATGGTCAAATGTGAAAGGTCTTCATCGGAGGTGTCCATGTGTCAAATATCAAGGTTGTATGTGTAATAGGACATGAGATATAGGCCCAGTTTAAATCTTTTAAAATTAGGTCAAACTTCAAGGTCCAAGGTCATGGTCAAATGTGAAAGATCTTGGTCGAAGGTGTCCGTGTCTCAAATATCAAGGCTGTATGTGTAAAAGGACATGAGATATAGGCCCAGTTTCAATTTTTAAAAGTAGGTCAAATTCTAATGTCAAGGTCACAAGGTTCAGGGCCATGTTCAAACTTGAAAGGTCTTGGTAGTAGGTGTCCATGCGAGAAATATCAAGGCTGTATGTGTAAAAGGACATGAGATATAGGTCAGGTTAAGAGTTAAGTGTGAAAATCAACAAAGGGCAATAACTCCAAAAATTTGAAAGGCATACTTACGGTTCTTGTGTACTGCACCTCTCCATAATGAGATATATCCACCTGTAAAGTTTCATGATTCTGCCTTACATACTTTTGAGTTATGTTCCGCACAAGAATCAAGTTTGGAATTCAGCAAAAGGCAATTACTCCAAAAATCTAATCGGCAGAGTTACGGTTCTTGTGCACTGCACCTCTCCATAATGAGATCTATCCACCTGTAAAGTTTCATGATTCTATCTTTAATACTTTTTGAATTATGCTCCGGACAAGGTTTGGTCTACGGACCGACCAACCGACCGACCTACCGACCAACCAACCGATCGACACTTGCAAAACAATATACCCCCATTTTCTTCGAAAGGGGGCATAATTACGTACCTCTGACGGCCAGTTTGATTTGTCTACTCGCCCATCATGAAATGATGATGGAACCAATGAAACGGCTGGATTTGGGAGCGGCTTATACAAAGGTTTTTCTGGCCAATTGCCCCAGAGGTCATGTAGCGTAGCTATGACCGCTGGGCTTCCGAGGATGATCCTGGAGTGATCTAGGCCAGTATGTAATTCCAATCTGCCTAGGCCGATCTAGAATCAGCTTAGACTAGTTTATAATCCATATTTTAAATTTAACTATGCGTAAATATAACTTGAAAAAAAAATAGATAAAGATACATCTTTACTATCATTCATTGTTTAAAACTAGAAGACCCGAAGGTCTTGAATCGCTCCACAGGCCTGAGATTCTTTCAATACTTAATCTAAGTTTTGATTACATTGTTCAATACATGTGGTTCTTAGAGCAAGATGAAGGCAAAGGAAAGGTGTGGAAATTCCAGCTTAGGATTATACTGGCAATGATACATAGTCCATAAACAGGCCCGTAGGAAGCAATTTCAAATTGGTTGGGCTCAAGCCCCTGTGTCTGAATATTGGAGGGGGGGGGGCTAAATTGAATTTACCCTACATTTTTAGTGTAAAACAAGTATCTGGTGTTGTATGCAACACATAAAGTCCCCTACCGGCTTCACATTGACTCAATATGGTAATCAATAATAGATTAAGATGAACAAGTCATCAAAATAATTGTCAAACATATGAAATAGTATGCCCAACTGGAGGTGATTAATACTGCTGCATCACCACCCTGACTAACATGGCTTATAATTTTTTTACATTTTAAAACAGGTTTCATCGAGTTAGCTTGCTTAGTTATTAAGTTATTGCAGGATCCATTTTTTGCCATATTTTCACTATTTCCGTTACCATAGCAACCACACTTTTCGTCAAAGAACAAAGATAAAATGATGTGCATAATCTACACATTGCCATCTAGTCATATACCAAGTCTCATCAAATTAGCTTGCTTACTTATTAACTTATCGCAGGATCCAATATTTTTTGCCATATTTTCACTATTTCCGTAACCATAGCAACAACAATTTTAGTCTAAAAACAAAAATAAAATAATGTGCATAATCTACACATTGCCATATAGTCATATACCAAGTCTCATCAAACTAGCTTGCTTAGTTATTATCTTATCGCAGGATCCCATTTTTGGCCATATTTTCACTATTTCTGTAACCATAGCAACCTCAATTTAAGTCGAAAAACAAAAATAAAATGATGTGCATAATCTACACATTGCCATCTAGTCATATACCAACTTTCATCGAAAACGCTTGCTTAGTTATTAAGTTATCGCGGGATCCAGATTTGGGCGGACAGACGGACGGACAGACGGACGGACGGACGGAGGGCAAACCTATAGTCCCCTCCGGTGTGAACACCGGTAGGGGACTAATAAGGAAAATTCAGCAAGTTTTGCCAACATTCGGGGCCAACATTAGCCCCCCCCCCCCCTAGCCCCCCTCCCCCTGTTAGTACGGGCCTGATAATATTGCTCAATGAACAATCAAAACTTTAATTTCACAAAGATATATAAGCATGTCCTAAGTGATTTTTCATCTACAGCTAGTTAAACCCATTTTCACACAAAACCACTTTTTGTCGCCCCTCAAGATAACAGCCTTGACAACATTGTGGAAAATGAAGAAATTGCACATGACTATCAATTTCTTCATTTTCCACAATATTTTCTACCCCAAAAGACCAAAAAATGTGAAATTCCATTAATCTGAAATTGTTGTCTGCAGGGTCTTGAATTTAGACTAGCCTAAAATTTTGCCCTCTGGTAATGGGTTAACTTACATCACATTTTCATGATAGTCACAAAGAAAGCTTCAAACAACACAATAATAGCATTCACTGTGGTCCACTCTGTTGTATAGTTAATACTCTTTGGGGACCCTCTCTGCAGTGCCTAATACACCCCTTAATACCCTCTTAGAGATAAATATACTGCAACCAGTAACCCTTCCACCCATTTCACACTTTACTCATTACCTAGCTGAGTTTATGCTATATAAATAAGCTCATAACTCAGGCAGTGAAATTCCGATCAAGCTGAAATATACACTCATGCAAGATCTACCAGTCACCAACATTCTGTCCAGGTTTGTTATTGATTGGTCAATATTTGTTGTTGCTAGAGTGAAATAAAGCCATTTTGATATTCAAGGGCAGATAACTCCAGACTTTATATTTCAATCAAAACTATTTCGAGGAATCTGAGAGAGGGTCACCCAATGATCATTCCTATGAAGTTTGATTGAAATCCACCCAGTAGTTTCTTAGAAGATTTTTAAAGAAAAAGTTGACGACCGGACGGACGCACGACGGCCATGACAATAGCCCGCTGGCCTGAAAGGCCAGTGGAGCTAAAATGTATAAAATTTTAAATCATTTTTTCAAAGAAAGTGGACATTTTCACATTGAATAATTAATGTTCACAATAAATTCAAATCCGGTCTAGGCAGATCCCGGATCGGCCATGCCAGATTGAAATTCTTATCTTGACTAGAAGCTTTCTATGCATATTCCAGATTGGCAAAGTCCAGTTTAGAATTCCAATTTGAACTAGGTCAAAGTAGAATTCTAAACTGAACAAAGTTGTAGTATGTATACTCAGTTCCAAAAGAAAGTGTGCACTTTTAAATTTACCGTCGGGAAAGTTTGTACAACAGTCTTCAAGAGTATTGACAAACGATATATTTATGTAGAAATCACATAGCACGCACGAATTTTCGGCTTGGTTGCGACTTTTCATTTTTACTGTTTAACGTGTGCTTCACGCGCTAGATGAGTTATTAATTTGCAATTACATTCACTTCAATCCATTTGACACTACTTAGCATAAAATCCCATTTTCATTACATTAACATAATTCATTAGCGTGAAACGAATAACAATTACGGTAGGTGAGCGAGACCGAACCTGGTGAAAATAAGACCCCTTAACAAATTTGAATTGGTATGGTATTAATGTTCTAATAGCAATTGTCCATTTGTACGCCTTCTTAAAGGCACAAAACTTTGTTGCAGTACGTTGTAATTTACTAGACTACTACCGTAGCGATTTCTAACGTTGACGCACACGTAGTCTAAATGAAAATTCAAACTTTTGCTTAGGGATGACTTTTAAGGCCTTGTCAAAACTTACAACAGCATATTAGCGTATAGCTCTTTCAAGAGAAGAAGCAGTAAGGAGTGAAAATCTCAATACCACAAACACCATAATGATAGGACTGCGTGTATGCAGTAAAAGCAATTCTATCGATACCTGTTTTGATGCCCATTTTCCTTAAGTATGGAAGTATGGCATCCGTTTTACTCCCTAGATTGCCATAAACATCGTGAAAATTAAGATAAAAGCAAAACGGGAACGTGCACACTTTCTTTTGGAACTGAGTATACTTCCCAAAATATGAGGTGGCCAATTAGAACTTTTGAGTATTGTACATATATACAAACATTGTGTCCGTGTCTTGTCTGATTTGTCGATATCTGTGATTCGTATCCTGACAATAAAGCCGAAAACAGTTATTTTGTCAAACTCAAGGGCACATAACTCTAGAATTCTAGTCCGATCAGGCTGAGAATTGCATTGATATAATATCTTACAAGTTACCAACATTGTGTGCAGGTTAGGTCTTGATTGGTATATATAATTTTGTTGTTAGAGAGAAAACAAAAGTCGATAATGGCAATTTTGTCAAATGCAGGGCACATAACTCGAAACTTTCTAGTCCGGTTAAACTAAAAATCAATCTAATAAGAAGTATCATGGTCACCAACAAGAAGTTTTGTCTTGATTGGTCATTAATTGAAAAGTTGAAAACATCTATTTTTGACATTTATAAAAGAGCAGATAACTCCAGACTTTCTTGTCCGATAAGGACTGAAATCGACCACATCCGAGAACTTGTATTGTGCTCATACTTGTTTTTGGCCAAGTTTGATTAAGATTGGCTTACCTATAAAGGGCCAATTTGTGAACGGACGGACATGCAGACGAACGGACGATTAGTGACCACAATAGCAAAACTTTTACCACTTCGTAATCAGGTGAGCTAACTAGGGAATAATACGTGTAGTTCTGGTATATACCTAGTTACCAACCAAGGTAAGGTCAAACAGATAATGCCTGTCAAGATACATTAATGTTGATTGAAAATGGACTAGTTAATCCATCCACGAAAAAGTTTAACCACCGTCAGATTTATGATATTCTTTACGTAGAGATACAATACAATTTCACATTTTATTCAAACAGATGAAGTTGATGCCTGTGTTAAGGAAAATCTACATGAGTTCAAACACCAGTGGCTATATGACGGATTTGAACAGAAGCTGATAGAGAAAGGTTTGAAGGGGATTTACCAAAATGTGCAGGTTAAACTGCAAACTACTGATATCGGTCAACAAAGTCTCATTCTGGAAAAGCTGGCTGAACTGAGCGAAGAAATAAAAAGCATGAAAGCCAATCAGGCGGGTCACCAGACAGCCATGGACGTCCTTAATCCGACATACAAACTTCGGGAACAACTTACAAATGAGAGCAAACATCGACAATTCTTTAAAGAAACTATACCACCTGGTGGAATACTTGATTTTATGAATTGGAAGTTTTAGTCTGTATTCTTTACAGTCAATAAACTCTGCCCAGAAAAAATAGTGGGTTGTAAAGAATTCATATCTGTTACTCAGTAATAGCATTAATTTTAGAGCACCAATCTAAAATCGTGTCATTAAGATGCGAGATGGAGTAACTGCAAGATTGTACAGTACCATATCGTCGTTATAAATGCGAAACCCCGTATCTCGTTTTCGGAAAAAATTAAGGGTGGGGGTATAATAACGTTTCTCAAACTGAAATGTTTTACTTGAAATTTGGACATAATTGTTCACAAATGGTTTGTCATTAATACTGATCAGTAAAACTATCTCAAAACCTGCAAGAATTGTCTTCAACTTGACACGCAAGTTTGTACTTTGAAAATCGCCAAAATCGACATACGAGGTTTTGCATTTACAACGACGATATATTGAATTAATTACCCTTTCCCAAATACAGAAAATTTAGACTTGTCTAAATTGTAAATAAAGTAAACAGGGAACATAAATGATAATGAAGACAAAAACAATTTTCATAAAATTATTAGATATATCATCATTTTCTATTCTTCTGAATGTTTTTTTTTTTAAATCTTATCATGCGATAGGAACGTTAAAACCGAAATCGTGTTTGAGAAAGGGTTGAATAAATGGTACCAAATACGTTGGTGGATTAAGTCTTCAAATTATTCTTTGTTTTAATGTCCCAAGGTAAAAAAACAACTTTTGAAAACAAACACACAAGCATTGAGAAACAATCAAAATTTTGTATACAGAACAATGCGGGGATTTACGTGACACAACTGCAACAACAATTGCAGAAAGTCTAATACGCGACCGATTTGAGCATGGTTTGTTATGTAATGTAATGTATTCTCTGGGTGCGGTAGGTCTTCAAATTTAAAAAACACTTAATAAAGACGTTAAAGACGAACGAGCAAGATTTTGTTAAGTCGGCATTAACTGTGTTATCATGTGCTGTTTAAAAGATCCACCAGCCCAGAAATTACATTTTACACTTCTGCTTCAAACCGGTCACGTCTGAACAATATTATTGAAGATTTTCTGCTATTGTTATGTCACAGGTCGGGTAACAAGAACCATTCTGTGAAAATTTCATCAAAATTCACCCGCAGGCTAAATGTAGGAGTTACATTCACGAAATGCCGACAATTCGAGGGCTTAGTGCAAAACTATTATAACTACATTTTGTAAACAGGAGAGGACAAAAACTTAATAACTTTTTTAAAACATAATGGATTCATTCAAATTTTCTACATAAAGTTTATTGGAACATGAGAATTTTAATCAATTTATTTGTTTCAACAAAACTCTGAAAATTTTGCTTTTGTTGAAATTTTTTGACTTACAATAGTTTTGCACCAAAATTTATTAATTGTATGCACAAAATGTTAGTGCAAAACTATTGTGACAATTTGATTATAGCTGATTTGCTGTAATATATTAGTGCAAAACTAATGTAATGCAACTATATTTAGCATCTTATTATGTGAGGCATAAAAAGATGGAGAGAATGCTGTTTTACAGTTGTCTGTATGTCTGTTTATCAGTCTGTGGACTTTATCATAACAAGAGCTGTCCGAAGACAGCGCGCTCGACTTTCTAAGTTGCTTAGTATAAAGGGGGCATAACTCCAAATAGAGTGGTCCCAGGGTCATGGGCCCTGATAGTTCAAATTCAAATTCATTTATTCGGCAAATCAGCAAACAATGCTTTTGGCCAATAAACATACATATATGTACACAAATATGACAAACAAAACAATACAAAATAGTTTCACAAAACAATTACAGAAAATGTTAGAAACAGTTACATCATACCTGGTTATATGAGCAGATTTCATTATGTAATCTACTTTAACTTTTCATTTCGTAATTTATTCGCTTCCCTTAAGTATTTAGCAACATTTAATATAGTTTTTGTTCGGTCGGATGACATTATAAATGTAAATAGATTTAGACTGGGCCAAGATGTATTTCCTAAATATTCTTTTCTCAGATCTGCATAAATCGGACAACTTAAAAGAAAATGGTATTCTGACTCAATCTGTCTAGCGTTGCAAAAATTACAAATACGATCAGCACAAGCAACTCCAGAATATCTTCCCATCTCTATATTTAGAGCATGGGAACTTAGTCTGAAGCAGCTCATTGTTCTCATTAAGTTTTCATTTGGTATAACATCAAGTATTTTTCAAAGCAGAATTCTTTTTTATATTTACTATAATAGTTAAGTTTGGGTGAAGTATTAATAGATGCATTCCAGGATTGTATATATTGATCTCTGATACGCTGTTTAATTAAAGGGAAATAATTCATATTAATATCGAAATTTGACCATATATCACTTAATCCCAAAGAATCTAGATAGCGTTTGATATGAAGAGCCCAACTGCTTGCATTATTAATATTAACTTGTTCCATAAAGATTCTGTGCATGGACGAAGTATTCATTTTCATAATTTTAAGCCAATTTTTTATCGCTCTTTCTTTGCAAATTACGGATAATGGAAATCGACCGAGTTCTCCAAGCACAGCCATGTTTGGGGTTTGAGATTTTACACCTAGCAATCTTTTACAAAATTTTATATCTTATCGATTTCATTTAATTGATAAATTCCCCACACGTCTGAGCTATAGAGAAGAATCGAACCAACCATTGTATCAAAAAGCGAAAGTTTATCCTTAACATTAAGTTTTACGCGCGAAAATAGTGAAAATAAACGATTACTTGCTCTTAAAGCCTGCTGATTGAGTACATTAACAGAATTCTTCATTGATCCATTGTAGTAAAAGTCTATGCCTAGATATTTAAAATGGTCTACGATTTCTATTGGTTCATTATTGATATAAAATGTGACATTACGCTGAGTTTTCCTCTTTTCAAATAAACAAACTTTAGTTTTCTGAACATTAATTGTTAAACCCCATTTGTTAGAGAATCGATAAATTGTATCTAATTGTGCCTGCAAGCTAACAGGGTCAGTCGTGAATAGAGCTATATCATCAGCGTACAGCAACATATACATTGAAAGAAGATTAAGATCGGCTTCTGTTAAATTGTTAAGATCCAAAGATTCGCTTATATCATTTATAAACAGTATGAATAATAGTAAGGTAGAGGGTGTGATGGTGAATAAGTATTCCAAGTTTGGGTTGAATCCCTTTGGTGGTATGGAAGTAATTGATGTTTGAAAAAACTTTAACCTTTGTTGCAACGCCGACGCCCGGGTGACAGTATAAGCTCTCATTTTCTTCGAAAAGTCGAGCTAAAAACTTAACAAATTGCTATTTCTTGTAAATCTTTGTTAGTACCACTAAAAGTTCTTAAACTCATATTTTGTATACAGGTGGTGCTTATACTCCCCTAAAAAATCGAGGGGAGCACATAGCCGCTACGATGTCGGTCTGTCCTTCCGTCTGTCTGTACTTTTTGTCTGTCCATTCGTCTTTCCATTTGTCTGTCCTTCTGCAGCCAAATTTCAGCAACCTTTTGACCAAATTGGATGAAACTTCATCATATAGGCTATGACCTCCCTGAAATATTTCCAAGAAACTTATTATTCCCATTTCTCAATTTGGGGCTGTGTCATGGAAAAAGGGGCCTTAATGTAGAAATTAACTTTTCTCTAATTTCTTTTCATCTAATGCTCAGTATTTCATGAAAGTTTAAGTGATAAAGCAGATGTTCTAGACCATACATTATTTTATATATGAACAAAAAAAACTTCATGGGGAAAATGGGGCTTAATGTATGAAAGTTTTGCATCCCTTTCTGTCCATCTGTCCAAAGCAAATTATCCACAACCCCATGACCAAATTGGATGAAACTTCAATATAATCTTCCTGAAATACTGTAAAGTACCCCTTCTCTCTGATTCTCAATTTTATGCTGTGACATGGGAAAAGGGGGCTGAATGTAGAAGTTAGTTTTTCTCTCGTTTATTTTAATCTAATGATTAGAATTTAATTTCTATACTTGAGTAATAAGTAACACTCTATATAACATAACTATAATATTATGTACAAAAATGTGTCACACGAAAAGGGGCATTACTGTGTGATGGCTTTAAATTCTGATTTTGCAGGTGAAGTGAATTTTTTTGTGACAAACACTTATTTGGGAAGCATAATGTCGGTGTAAATGCAAAACCTTGTGTGTCGATTTTTGGGATTTTCAAAGTACAAACTTCTATGTTTAGTTTATAAGACAATACATGCACGTTTTGGGGATATTTTTACTTGTCAATATCAATGACACATTCTATGTGAACAATAATGTCCAAATTTCAAGTAAATGCTTTAGTTTTAGAGAACTTATTAAATTTTCATTTCCCCTCTAAAATTTTCAAAAAAATGAGATACAAGCTTTTGCATTAACACCGATGATAACCTGTCAATGAGGACTTATTGATGTGCATCTTTTGATTCTAAGTCAATTCTAAGCCATATTTCAAGGTCATTTCCAAGTAAAAAAAAATGAACGTGGAAAGTTTAAATTGTCTTGAAACCTTTCCAAATCTAAGACTCAAATCAAATGTTTTAGTACATCTCATTGATACAGAAATATTATGTTGGATAATAATAAATATATTGCCATCGATTCTATAAACTTTCTTGCCCGCATATATCTAAAGAGTTTGGGCATATTGTTTAGTGTCATTTAGTCTTAAAAAAATTATCAATTTGCACAACTTTACATGAAAATGTGAGATTGTTATCTTCTTCAAAAGAATTAACATGCAAAGTTCTTACATGGCATATTCTTTTTCTTTTTCTTCCCCTGTATCGAAAGATGGGGGCATATCATCGGTGTAAATGCAAAACCTTGTATGTCAATTTTTCCGACTTTCAAAGTAAAACCTTGTTTAGGCAATTCTTGCAGATTTCGGGATATTTTCACTTAACAGATTCTTGCAGATTTTGGGACATTTTACTTATCAGTATTAGATCTAATTACACATTCGGGTGTGTCACAATCAGATGTGCAAACTATGTTTCACCAAGGGTGATTTGTCAAAGTCATTGAATACAAAAGAGACAATATTTTCTTGAAACACGGGTGGTAAACTTTGGAACGACCTCCAAAAAGAGGTAGTGAATTTCTGTTCCCATAGCACATCCGGGAACCCGCGAGGTCGGTCTAATGGCTAAAAACGTGCAAACAAAGGTAGGTGTCGGTGGTTCTTTTGATCGTTTTCGAGGTTTCTAGCAAAAAATGGATAATTATGGCAATGCTATGTCGTGTAAAAAAGACTTATCGACGCACACGGCCCAAAACTGCGGTCGAAACCGAAGTAATTTCCGCTGGATCGTTTTTAAAAGTTCGAACACGATATTGCTTTTTCACAACAGTTTGTCAACAACTGTCACCTTTTTGTATAATTTGTGGTCTTCCGCGAAGAATACAGCCCCGGTACGTTCGTCCTGGGGAAACGAGTACTCTGTATCACATATCCTGTTAAAAACGGCAACGGGGCGCATTATTTAAGAAAATGATTGAGAAAATTCCAGTAGAGGTCGTTCCAATAAGGTAGAGCTTGTTCCAATTTGAATGAGATCGTTCCCAGTGCCCTACCTGTGATATCAGACCAGCCAATTTAAGACAAAAATTAATGATGGCGTTTGAAATATCAGAATTATCGTCATATCAGAGGCGTCGTTTTGTCTTGTGTGGTCTGTTTCTGATGTTTCTTAAACTCTACGCATGGATCTCTTGAAATTCACTTTTAGCTCACCTGAGCACAAAGTGCTCGAGGTGCACTATTGTGGTCCCTTTTTGTCAGTCGTCCTTCCGTCTGTCTGTTTGTCCGTCTACATTCTAGCATCCGCAAGCTTTATAAGCCAATCTTAAACAAACTTTGTCAAAATAATGATGGTCGTAAGTTCTTGGATGAGTTCGATTATGGGCCTGATCGAACCAGAATGTACCGAGTGATCTGCCTTTGAATGCCAAAAAGGCTGTTTTTGACTTTGTTTACACTTTAGCATCTACAAATATTGATCAATCAAGACAAGAATTGGACAGAAAAGTTGATGATAATAATATCTTGGGCAGGTTTAATTTTCAGGCTGATTGAAAATGCATCTCTGGAGTTATCTGCCCTTGATTTTGACAAAATCGTCATTTTCGACCTTGTTTCCGCTCTAACATCAACAAATAATTATCAATCAACACATAACTTGGACAGAATATTGTTGAACATAAGATCTTGTATAGGTAAACTTTTGAGCCTGATTAGAAAGATACATCTTGAGTTATCTGCCCTCGAATACGGGTTTTTCAAACAATTATCTCCCTTGCGAATTTCTTAGTTCAAAAATCGATAGATTGTCTCCCTTTGTCGGCGAGGGGGCATAGGTAAATTATCGCTCTTATTTGTTTGTAAAAAGCGCATTTCAAAATCCTGATTATTTACCCATTTAAACAGGATTTCCTGTACAATTTTTATTCGAAATGAAGCTTTAATATCTAAAGATGCTAAAACCAATCGAGTTTGCGAATTTTCATGCGAAGAATTAGTAAAAAAAAAGAAGCATTTCTATACAGTGGTGCACATCTTTACGGGACACAATTGCACTTAGTGGAAATAAACAAATATCGCTCTCGTTTCTTTGCTAAAGGCGTCTTACAAAATCGGGTTTATTTATTGATAGATGCTTGATTATTTTATTTTAATTATTTTAAAATTAAAATTTAAGACGCGTAGCCTCAAAAGTAACATGTTTCGGGTATTTTTCATGCGAATGGTTAGAGAAAAAGACGCCTGACGGGACACGGTTTGAAGCAATGGACATATTACTAGAAGACCTGAAGGTCTTGAGTCGCTCCACAGGCCTGAATTTCATGTAATATTTAATCCAAGTTTTTATTAGATTGTTCAATGCTTGTGTTTCATAGAGCCAAAAAAAAAGTAACAAAACTAGATTGTTCAAAATGTGTGGTTCTTGAAGCAAAATAAGTAAAAGGAAATGGGAGAACATTCTAGCTTAGGATGTCACAAGCAATTAAAATTTTCCTTCTTCCCAACAGATCTAAATTAACAGAACATCGATTACTCCAAAATATTTCATATTTCTAAAAATAGATTTTGAGCTAAAAATAGATTCTGGGAAAAACCCTTTTCCAAAAATAATGCAAATGGCTGTCAAACCTGAATTTCTTGTAATATCAAGTACAAGTTTTCACTAGATTTTTCAATATGTGTTGCTCTTAAGGCAATTACAAAGTAACTAAAGCTGAAAATACATTCATATAAGATCTATTAGTTACCAAGCTTTGCAATAGTCTTTATTAGAGTGAGTTAGGCTGTTAGAGTGGGAAAAAAAGTCACAATTAGCAATTTTGTCAAATTGAAAGGCATATAACTGGTGATTTTATATTCCTATCTAGCTAAGAATCACACTAAAGCAAGATCCTAACTTCACCTACATCTTGTTTAAGTTTTGACCTGATTATTCAATATTTGTGTGTGTAAAGAGTGTAAAATCCAAGTCGAAAACAACAATTTTGTGAAATTCAAGGGCAGATAAATCATGATTTAAGATTCATATGAAGCTGAAAATTACATCAACACAAGATCTGATGGCCAGTAAGATAATGTGAAAGTTTTATGTTGATTGGGTGATATTTATGGTTGTTTGAGTAAAAATAAGATCAAAAATGGTAGTTTTGCCAATTTCAAGGGCACATAACTCAAGACATAATATTCAGATCAAGCTGAAAATTGCACTCAGGCAAGATCTTATCAGCACCAACATTCTGACCAAGTTTTGTTTTGATTGATCAATATTTGTAGTGGCTAGCGTGAAAACAGCCATTTTTTAATTCAAGGGCAGATAACTCCAGACTTTATGGTTCAATCAGAATTAATTGAAGGAATCTGATAGAGGACCACCTAGGGATCATTCCTGTGAAGTTTGATTGAAATCCATCAAGTAGTTTCTGAGGAGAAGATTTTTAAAGAAAAAGTTGACGACCGGACGCACGGACGCACGGACGGACGGACGCACGCACGCACGACGGACACAACGCCATGACAATAGCCCGCTGGCCTGAAGGCCAGTGGAGCTAAAAACGAAATAAATTATTTAGATTTTCTATCGGTTTCTTTTTATTTGATTAATATGATATTCACAGAGTTGTCACGTAGTTTGTTGATCTGTCTTCCAACGCATTAATAACTTACTAGTCGCTTTTTTTTCATTTTAAACAAATATTAAAAAATGTACAAATATTTTACTTACAATTATGAGATTCGAAATCAAATTTAGATGTAGATAATTTCGTTTTCGTTTAAAGTTTAAGAGACTTTTGCTAGGTGAAATTCGAGCAAATAGATCTACGAATATTTAAATTTTGATTCCGAATGTAATGTTGAAAAAAAAAAAATACCATCTAAATGTCTAGGCATAAAAATTTTCATTGTGAGGAAAAGGAAAATAACTTTTCTGTCAAGATGTTTTTATCCATTCATGTGTCATATATAGTGATATAATAATTATTCGAGTATAACAGACTTAACCCTTTCCCAAACAGCAAAATTTTAGGGCACCTGTTTAAAGTTGCTGCAGACGACAATTTTGATGTTGATAAAGATCAGATTTTTGTATGATATAGCTCCGAAAATATTGAGGCAAAAGGAGAAATTGCTGGTTATAAGCATTTTTTTTGTCTCAATGTTTTCCCAAGACATAAGTATCAAGGACGTGAAAACCAGGTCTTGTTTCGGAAAGGGTTAAACTCTTCTATTTGGAAAAGGATTAAGCGTATATCACATAATTAAGCTCCCGTTTTATATCTCACAAGTGCCAATATGCATAACACGTGTCTACAGATGACACTTAGTCAATCTACAACTGACACCCTTATACGTTACATGATTTTACTACTATGATTGAAAAAAAAAATAAATAAAAAAAAATGATTAATAATATGAAATATGATGCACGCGAGTCTGACCTCACCTCATATTTTCAAAACTATAGATTTTTACATGAGTGAACAGATATTTTTGATCGTTCTATAGCATTTACAAAAAAATTCTAATACAGATGGGCTTTCTGTGAATTTCAGATAAATATTGCATGATACTTTTTCTGAATAGTTAAATTTCAAAATGAAACATTGGTGTCTAATGTATTCAGCTTAGGAATGCGAGAAAAAATGATTCAGAAAATAGTAATCATGCCGAAATAGGTATTTTCCATATTTGATATAAAATGACTAGTCTATCTTTATTGCAATCTTTATCAATTCCCCAAACATTGACAGAGTGTATTTTATACCTAACTCTTTCCCGAACTCTTTTCATACTTGAAAACTGCTGCAGACGACATAACAGATTTTGGTAAAGATATGATTTTTGTGCAAATTGGCAATAGAAGTATTGAGACAAAATGACGATCTACTAATCATTTTCTTCTTTTGCACATAACAAAAATCAAGTTTTCCTTTTGCAGACGTAAAAAGCAGTCTTTTACGGTAGATGTTTAAGTCCGGTACATAATACCGAATCATGAATACGTCCACCTTTTATCACCGAATATTTAGGAAAATTGAAAAAAATATGTATTTGACAGTTTTCCCTTCCGAGTTCACATCCATTGAAGAAATAACAATATCAACGCATTTGAAGAAATTGGTTAATCAAAGCAGCTTATTAACCCGTCACGGCTACCAATTCCTATCTAGGATTAAGTTGATTGCCCCCTCGTGTGTAAAGCCTCGTTTCCACTCGGCTGCCGCGCATACGCAGCGTTATGTGAAAATCCTCTATTTGACAAAATTGCGATTTTCGACTTTACTTCCACTCTTCAGCATTCACAGTTTCTTTCAATCAAAATTATATCCAAAGAAATAAGATCTTAAGAGAATAAAATATTACTTAAAAGAAAATTTAAGCCTGATCAGAATGCATCTTGAGCTATCTGCTTTTGATTTTGATAAAATTGCCATTTTCGACTTTGTTTTCACTAGTCTAGCTACTACAAATATTTTTCAATTAAGAAAATAAACTTGGACTGAATATTGTTGGCCATAGGATCTTGCATAGGTAAAACTTTCATCCTGATAAGAATGATGCATCTTGAGTTATCTGCCCTCGAATTTGACAAAACTGCAATTATCGACTTTACTTTCACTCTTCAGCATTCACTATTTCTTCGAACTCACCCAAGAACTTATGTGACCATCATTATTTTGACCAAGTTTGTTTAAGATTGGCTTATAAAGCTTGCGGATGCTATAGTGTAGACGGACAGACAGACAGACGTATGGACGACTGACAATAAGTGACCACAATAGTGCACCTCGAGCACTTCGTGCTCGGGTGAGCTAAAAGTGCATTTCGAGAGATCCATGCGTAGAGTTTAAGAAACATCAGAAACAGACTTTCATGTAAAACAAAATCACCACACAAGACAAAACGACGCCTCTGATATGACGATAATTCTGATATTTCAAACACCATCATTAATGTTTGTTTTAGTTTGGCTGGTCTGATATCACAGGCATTATTTCATTGTATAAAACAGGAGAGCACTGGGAACGATCTCATTCAAATTGGAACAAGCTCTACCTTATTAGAACGACCTCTACAGGAATTTTCTCAATCATTTTCTTAAATAATGCGCCCCGTTGCCATTTTTAACAGGATATGTGATACAGAGTGCTCGTTTCCCCAGGACGAACGTACCGGGGCTGTATTCTTCGCGGAAAACCACAAATTATGCAAAAAGGTGACAGTTGTTGACAAACTGTTGTGAAAAAGCAATATCGTGTTCGAACTTTTCAAAACGATCCAGTGGATATTACCTCGGTTTCGACCGCAGTTTTTGGCCGTGTGCGTCGATAAGTCATTTTTACACGACATAGCATTGCCATAATTATCCATTTTTGCTAGAAACCTCGAAAACAATCAAAAGAGCCACCGACACCTACCTTTGTTTACACGGTTTTAGCTATTGGACCGACCTCGCGAGTTCCCGGATGTGCTATGGGAACAGAAATTCACTACCTCTTTTTGGAGGTCGTTCCAAAGTTTACCACCCGTGTGAAAGCTAAATAATATATCTTCATGAAAACAATAACATTTCTTTCGCAGATTTAAGTATTTAAATTATTTTACATGTTAAACTTGGGATTTTAGGAAGAAAAAAGTAAGTTGCATAAAAATTCTTACACATATTTGGAAATATTGATTTCATTTGAAATGGAGAAAACATTTTACATCATAACACTCACAGACTAAGCTTTCAAATTACATGCAAAACAAAGTGACCATGACGTATTCATTTTGAAAAAAATCTGATTTTCTCACATTGTATCTAAATTAGGCTTGAAATGACATGTTTCAGTTTTCTATTTTCATTCAGTATTGTCTGTACAGCGCTGAAAGTAATAAATATTGACAGGAATTTTAATTGTCTTTAAAATGATTTATACATTTGTTATCCTAATACGAATAATTACAGAAATAATGACTGTTGAAGTTGGTCGTATTTGCATTGAACATTGTCTACGGACTGGACATTTTAACAATGATTACAGTTCAACGGTATTAATATCATATTTAATTGACAATAAACAACACCAAAACTTTTCATTTTTTAAGGGAATAAACTTTAAACAAGAAAAGTACAAATTTTGAGCAGTTATTGAACTGTCTAATAGATATACGGACAGACGACGGACATTGATAGCTGGCAATACCTTAACTAGAGCACTGTAAGGTCAGATGAGCTACAAATACTTAGCTATTGTTTAAGACACAAGCATAAAAAATCACATATCAATTTAATTTTAAAAATGCAGCATTAATTATTTTAATGAATATGAATGTTAACCATTTCCCGAACAAGATTGGGTTTTGACGCCTGTACTAAAAGAGTACGGAAAAACATTATGACAAAAGAAGGGAGTGATAGCAAAACAGATATTAATTTCTTATTTTTAATCAATATTTTCTTTGCTATGTTTTATACTAGAATTCCAACTAAACGATCATATATCATATCGTCGTCTGCAGCAAAAAGTCAAAGTTGTGACATTTTGGGATATTGTAAATAGAATAGCGTTTATTGAAGTTAGAATTTTAATTGAGATATGGTAGAAAATACAGGGGGAAAGGAAACTGCTGGTAAATAATCTATTCAATATGCTATTTATTTGCCTTTGGTGTTTCAAAACCTTTCTCCTTTTCTCTTTTAGAGACCTAAACACCAGGAAACATTTATCAATTTAGATAGTTTAATATCAAGTCATTTTAATAAGATAGAAAATGTTAAGAAAGCAAAATATTGTGTTTATCAACATTAAATTGTTCTTTATACCTCAATGTACAGTTCCCAATTTGGAAAATGGTTATTCATGGTTATTGGGAAGATTTTTTTTATTGATTTCGACTGTTGGATGCCAACAATAATGAAATGCACATAAAAAATGATGATTAAAATGCGGCATGAGGAACTCATAATATCTGTTATGAAATTCTGTCTTGTCCGTAGACGCATTTATTTTTGCCTGTGAGCCACTATTTGGCCTTACTTTCACTAAAAATACATTTCTTTCAAGGAAAAGCACAATTATTTAGCAGAAACATGTCTACAATATCAGCTAACAAAGACTGTGTCCATTAAAGAAGCTATTTTACACCTGTCTACGGACAAGACATTTTGTCTACGGACAAGACATTTCTGTTATTGTACATAAAAAATAAAGTACTCAATACAATTTGATAAAATTTCACGCCATTCTAATTTTATAGATTTGCTAACAGCTAAAGAATCTTTTGTCACAATCTGTAGTGATATTACTTAAAAATCACTTTGTTAAAGCATGTCTACGGACAGGACATTTTAGGTCAACGAACTTCTTGCAGAAATAGCTTAGTTACCCTTTGATGCATTATTAACATTTCAATTTCAATTTTTATTTACATGTCTTTTTTCAAAAGAAAAATGAAAATAATAAAATTCTGTAAGTCATAAGTTTTTCGCTCTATAAAAGACCATCTACGAAAGTGAAATTATATAACGAAATGGTGGTTTCGGTATTTTTGTAATAGATCAATCAATTCTAATCACATCTTCATAAAATAACCTGCAGATAAAAGCTGAATAATTTCTCTAACTGAATGCTGCATGTCGTGTAGAATAGTAGAACAATTTCATACAAAATTTTTAAGTGTTAAATAAGGAAAATTCAAATGAAACATCGTTTTTTTTTTCATTTTTACCCAATTTTTTCAATATATTTATTGCAATAACTTTTTTTAACGCTAATGTATTCTTCCTAGCATTTGGTACATAACATAACAATTATTTTGCGATTAATACAAGATCAAATGTATGTTGTTATACTGATTTGTATGTCAACTGGAATCCTATAACATGAGGCAGGTACAGGATGTACATCTGATTGTGACACACCCGATTACATGTAAACAATATGTCCAAATTTCGAGTAAACCCTTCCAGTTTCAGAAAATTTCGAACATTATGTGTTTACAATCTTCAAAAAAATAAGATACAAGGTTTTGCATTAACAACAACAATTTTGTCTTACAAATATCCATCTGTCCGCCCATCCCTTTGTCAGTCAAAAAACTTTACATGGTCATTTTGGGGGGCATTAGTGTTTCACAAACACATCTTATTTTCTTTTTACTTTCCTGTCAAGAACCAACTAATAAACATGATATGACACTTCTGAATATTAATTTTTATACACCCTTATCAACGCTTAGTATAAACAACAGAACTTCCCAGGAAATACTTACATTTTACGTTAACTTCAAATTCATATTTTGAATGCAGACTCATGATATTTCACTTCATCAATATGAATCCTTTGGTATTAGGATTAACCTTATCCTTAAAAGATGCATCTCTCACTTTTACTTGAATTTATCAAATGTAGCATTTTCCCTCGATTTTTCTCATGACAAATTACAATTTTCCTTTCCTAAACAAATTGAAGCAAATAAACCAAATGTTGAATTACATTCATTTTTGTAACTCTGATCTACTCTTCATACAATGGTAATTGATTTTAACTCTGTCATCAGCCCATTGATTTAGTCATATTTAAAAACATTATGACATCAAATACTGTGACAGTAGTTGTCTTATTAACTGTTTTCAGCATAATATTCAATGTGTGTCTGTGTTAATTCACTGGGACACATACTCAAACAATGATAATATTTAAATGAAATTGATGCTGTCAATTAAAACAAATTATTAATAATATTACTTAACAAAGTAAAAACAATTGGAGGATTGAAAAACATAAGTAGAATCAAGTTTTATATATTGATAACCTTTTTATGTTCTATTTTCTAATCTATGACCTTTGAAGTGAAATAATGACTAAAGAAATAATAAATTTGTAAGTTCAT
Source organism: Fragum sueziense (assembly GCA_963680895.1). Classification (NCBI taxonomy): domain Eukaryota; kingdom Metazoa; phylum Mollusca; class Bivalvia; order Cardiida; family Cardiidae; genus Fragum; species Fragum sueziense. The sequence continues at coordinate 13,203,341 of OY804593.1, read as the reverse complement.
AAGACACCAAACTAATTTTGTAAGATACATTGTTTCTCTTGATTGCCTTTAATAAATATGTTTCCAAACACAACAAATGTTTGAAATCAATGTCAAATTGTGTCATACAAACACTTGCATTCTATACCTGAATACAGTCTGAGACACATTTTTAAAAAAATCTAAATTGAAAAAAACATGTAGACACCGTAACTTACAAATTCTTTACATCAATTCTTTTTCCCGCACAGAATTAATATAAACTGTAGACATGTCCAAAAACATAAGTAGAATCAAGTTTTATAAATTGATAACCTTTTTATGTTCTATTTTCTAATTTATGACCTTTGAAGTGAAATAATGACTAAAGAAATAATAAATTTGTAAGTTACAAAGACACCAAACTAATTTTGTAAGATACATTGTGTCTCTTGGTTGCTTTTTTACAATGTTTTTCACAAAACAACAAACATTTGACATCAATGTCAAATTGTGTCATCCAAACACTTGCTTTTAATGTCAGAATATAACCAGAGACTCATTTTTGAAAAATCTAAATTGACAAAGTTATGTGGACACCGTAACTTACAATTTCTTTTACTCAATTGTTTTTCCCACACAGAATTAATAAAAAAATGTAGACATGTCCAAAAACACAAGAAAATTCATTTTGTATATATTGATAACCTCTTTATGGTCTTTTTTCAACTTATGACCATTTAAGTGAAGTAATGACTATAGAAATAATGAATTTGCAAGTTACAAAGACACAAAATTCGTAAGTTACAAGGTTGAAAAAGACACAGAGGATACTGTTTGAGCTCCTAACTGAATGATGTCACCAAAGAGTGTATTGATGTGGAAAGGTCATAACCCCTTCTAGGTAAATATTTATTCAGGATGAATCCAGTTTATAGTATATGCAAGTTGCTAGGTTGAAGCGTAAGTTACATATGGACACGAAACTGGGTGTTTCCAATATTCAGAAAAATGTTGCCCATAACACATTTATATCCAATAAGTTGCTTATAAAAATGACTTCTCTAGTATTTTGACAGCATAAATACACATTTTAAAAAAAGTTTTGGTTGATAGTAAAACCTAATTTTTGGCTCTGTTTTCACCTTTTCTATTGGACACCGAATGTAACTTACATCATGAGTTTATTTCAAATGAAATATTTTTCGTACATTAAAAGATGAATTTACCAAAATGGTATATTTATGAAATTTAATTATTACTTACCCAGTTTTTAAAGAAAAATTGTTTGGATTTTAAAAATTGCAAAAACTATAATCAATTTTAGAAAGCTCCTATTTTCATGTAACGTTTTGTGGGCTGAAAAAAAACGTCATTTTTTGGCCAATTCATTATAAAATGAATATGAAATAAGAAATATTGTTTACTTTTTATGGGTTAATTTATCTCTTCAATATCAACATAACACACTTGAACAAATAATATGACACGTCTATTTTATCAAATACTTTTTTTCAAAAAAATTATATACCACCCCCCATTTGGACCAGTATTGTATTTTTACACTTTAATATTACTTAACAAAGTAAAAACAATTGGAGGATTGAAATCTCTTAGAAGTCGCAATGATAGTCATGATTCAAACTTGTGATGGCAGAGGACTTACACAGTTTTGTTCGAATCATAACATTTTTTCCAAGTTATTTCTTGTTTGGTCACTATTTGTGGTTATTAGAGTAAAAACAAAGTCGAAAATGGTAAATGTGTCAAATTCAAGGGCAGATAACTCGGCAACTTTTTTGACTTATTATGCTGAAATTCATACTGATTCAAAATCTTGTAGTCATCAATATTGTGTCCAAGTTTGTCTTGATTGATTGTTTATCTGATTGTAAGAGTGAAAAAAAGTCAAATTCAAGGGCAGATAACTCCGCAACTTCAGGGCCAATTAAATGCTTTAATTCAAAACTCATCGAGATCATAATGGTAATCATCATTATTTCTTAGGTCCATCTTGATTGGTCCTTGTAAATGGTGGTAATCTTGACTTAAATAAAGTCAAAAATAGCAAATTTGTCAAATTAAAGGGCACATAATTAACTCAAGACTTTCTAGTCGGATCAAGCTTAAAATCAAACTAATGCAAGATCTTATAGTCACCAACATTGTAAATAAGTTTCGTCTTGATTGGCCAATAATTGTAGAAGCTAGAGTGTAAACAATGCCAATAAAAGGTCGAAAACGGCCATTCGATCAAATTCAAGGGCAAATAACTCATGACTTTCCAGTTCGATCAGACTGAAAATCAAACTCATCTAATATCTTATGGTCTCCAACATTGTGTCCAAGTTTTGTCTTGATAGTTAGATAATTGATAATTCTAGAGTGTAAACAAGCTTGTAAACAGTCAAAAACGGCCATTCTGTCAAATTAAAGGGCACATAACTCATGATTTTATATACCATGTAAAAAACGTTTAGCAACACTGACTTTGTTATTTGAAAACATGTATTTTCTGTGATATCTATTTCTCAACCGTTATATACATTTTAGCATATGCATTTACGCACAACATTCAAATGTCGCATTGTGGTTAACGTTAAATATTGTGTTAGAAACATTGTCTTGACGTAGGTGAGGGGTCAAAATAAAAAGTTACAATAGAATTCAGTATCGACTGTGCGGCAATTTTTTAGCAAGAACAGCAGTGAAACGTTTTCTAATCCACTTAAATTGTTTGTACACAGTATCAATCACTACTTTATCAAGAGAGTGGACGTCATTCGCGTCAGTATGATCACGCACACGTCTTCCGTAAATGCACCGTATGTGCTCTATGGGTGACAAATCAGAAAGAAAGGGATGATAATGGGAGTACATCAATGTTGTATGCGCTTGATTTGGCTTAAAGCATTCAGGGCTCTATACCAGTCAAGTCTGGTGCGTTCATGGTGTAGCGTCAGGGAAATTAAAACGTATGGTCAACGTCTAGTAACCGTTCATCTGTGGAGACGATCACGGATGGTAAGTGTAGATACTCTGTGTTGAAATTCTTGTGGAAGCCACTCTGAAGTGTTGGTGTTGATATGGAACATCTTTGCCGTGACGTTACGAAATTATGACGATCATCTTCTCGTGGCCTTTTTCTACGACGTCCTTGACCGGGACTATCTCAAACCACACAAATTGGCTCACATAGTATCCTCAAATTGTTACTTACGCTTTGAGATGCACAAAATTCAAAAAGACATCTTTATCGCCGGTTCTGCCACGTAGGAACACATTAGCGATATAACGTCCTTCTAACGTAAGTCCATGGCGTAGTCCCACCGCGTTCCAGAAAATTCTTTTTAGTGGCCTTTTTTATGCTGGGCAAAGACAATTATGTTCACACCTAAATGTTTTCTAGAATTATTCTCCATACACATGAATACCATGGCAGACATGAAAACCGGAAACGCTCACCTGGAATGCGAGACGCACGCGATGGCGGTATAAAATTCATTTGTTTGTGTTCTCTAGCTATAATCTATTGTGTAAACGTTTGATTTTATGTTACAACAAAAATAATTTGGTTACTACAGATATTTACATTTTGTTGCTAAACTTTTTTTTTATTATGTATAGTTCAATCTGACTGAAAATCGTACTTATTCGAGATCTTATGGTCCCCAGTATTCTGTCCAAGTTTTGCCTTGATTGGTCAGTCATTGTAGATCCTAGAGTGTAAACAAAGTTTAAAACAGCCAAGTTACAATAGTTTTGTACAAATTTCTTTCAATTGAGAAACACTATTTTTCAAATTTTAAATATCTTTTTGATTATACAGAATTGGCACTAAATATTAAAACATATGATGTATTCCTTACTGGAGATTCAGAAAATGCAAAAAAGTGAATTTCTCAAAAATAGGTAGTTACAATAGTTTTGCACTGGGCCCTCGAATTAGAAAGACGAAGATGGGGAATTATCCGGCGGCGTATAAAACAATGTTGGAAGACAAAAACACGTATGACGGCAGAGACTCACGTTACATAACAATTGCAGAAAATCTTCAATAATTCAGCTAAAACGTTATCGAATGTTTTGAAGAAAAGAAGGTAAAAAGCCAGGGACTCTCTGGCTTTGTTGGATCATTTATCGGGTATCAAAATTTTGGCTGGTCGTCAATGACTTTTCTATCAGGTGTTTTTAAAAGATCATTCTCATTCAGCAAATCCCTAGCGTTTTCTCGCTTTCACACCTTTTGCAAATCTGCCATATATAAACGGAAATAATTGTAAAATATTAAAGATGTTGTCACGTGATTCCCCAACGAGACATGGAGACTTGTACCCATTAACCCTTTCCAAAACAAGACCTGGTTTTGAAGTCCTTAATTGAATCGGTTTGGGAAAACATTGAGGCAAAAGAAGAAACTGCTGATAATATACCAGCAGTTTCTCCTTTTGTCTCAATGTTTTCTATGCTATATCATACATAAATTTAATTGTAATCAACATCCATTTTTCTGTCTTCAGTAGCTTTTGAATTGGACCTCCCTAAAATTTTGCCGACGCCGTTCGGGAAAGGGTAAACGACATTCCTATGAATCAATCCTCACTCCCATAACGACGTAGAGAGGGGATATTAACCATTTTCCCACACACTCACTCTGAAGACTAGTCCTTTTCAAAAGGGTTGCGGACAAATAAACAGATATTACCAAGTGCAGAAGCTTTGTTCGCCAAAAAGGAAAACATTGGGGGAAATGAATAAAAGGCTTGGTAGTCCACATAATCATCTTTTCTTTCAGTGATTTTTTCCACAACTCTCTTTTAGAGGATCATCAAAAGCGTGCGCGATATGACCTTGGATTGAAAGATGTACTACTAGGACTGGCCTACAAGATGGTCGTAGGTCTGAATAATTGACTCACCAAAAGAGATTTTATGCCGCACACAATATTTCAGGTGCGCCTAACCGTTCTATTCAATGTATTTCTCGCGCCACAATATCCAATCCGAGCCAACAACTGCTAATCCGAGGTAGGCGATCCATATTTGTGACCCGTCACGCTAAAAGGGACCAAAAATCCAAACTTTGGCAAACCTTTCAGACTCAGCATAGGTCAACTAGATACTGTATTCGAAAACTGAACGTAAAGTAAGATAGGGAAAACATTCCAGACATAAAAAACACGTACAAATGAAAAGTGTCGGCCCTAGTCTGGCTGCGCGGACTGCGCAGACTGACTAGGGTCGATATTTTTCACACATCCGATAAGGTCCCTTTTAGCGCGACGGGTCACATATGTTTTATTGAAATGTAAGACAGGTACTGGCCAAGAAGGACTTCAAATCCGCGATTACTGGACCGATTGTCTCCGCCAGCCAGGTTTTCAGCATTTTCTTTCTTTCAATGCGTTCATAGGCCATTTTCGATATTGATGTCATGTCACGGCAAGTGTGCTAAGGACTAAGTTTTAGACTGGTCCGAATTGAAAGAATTTGAAGATGACAAAAGAAATGCTAACTCTTGTAGAACCGCACGTGTAATAGCAAAGAAAACCATGAAGGAAAAGGGAGAAAGTCATCAGTTTTCTAAACCTACATCTATATACTGAACGTAAGAAATAACGCACCGCTTTTTCTCGTTTTATATTTTTTCAACAAAATAATAAATTTTCTTGGCAGTTTTATTAGGTAAAGACCGTTCACTAGGTATGCACACAACACGCTCTTAAGCACGGAACCCATTTACACGTGACGGTATAGCCGTCAAAAGTGGATAAACAGATTTTCTGCACGTGCTGCAGTAATGACACCGAGCACTAGCCAGTTTATCTGTTCAAAGGGAACATACAGTCGTTGCCGAAAAGAAAACACCCAACGTAAACGTGCTATTGGGATGCTGAAGACACCTGGCAGGGATAACGTCAGAGGCTATTGCACACGTGATCGGATGTCATCACACGACTATTGGCCGGATTAGAGAGCGTTTCCAGCAAACTGGGACAGCGTTGGACCGTTTGGAAACTTGGGAAGGAGTGCATCAAGGGTCACAAGTTCAGCGCAAGACAGGTAAGCATGAAAGCTGGAAAAAAGGCTTTGCGGAAAGAGTGAAGAGCCATACTACAGGCCAGAATCGAATTTTTGAGCAGTTCCATTCGCCGATGATGCACAGGCTGCATTGTTCTGCAAGGTGGCCACACGCGGCACTGATTTTGTGACTTTCACCCTAGAGGGTAGTAACCCTTGCGCGCTTGTCACGCCTGATTGGTTTAAGATAGCGAATCGATTCTTTTACCAGAAACGAATAAATTGATATCAAATTCGAGTTGTAGTTGTATAATTTGCAAGGGCGGATCCAGGATTTTTTTCCAGGGGGGGGGGGGGGGGGGGGGGTGTCCAAGCCCAAAAAAATTCCAGGGGGGGGGGGGGGGGTCCAAGCCCAAAATATGGCTTAAAATGTAGTAAATATGTAGCGTTACACTAAATTTATATAGTCAAAATTCAATTTTCGGCCAATGCCAGGGGGGTCCGGACCCCATACCCCCCCCCCCCCCCGACCCCCCCCCTCTACATCCGCCCATGGTTTGAAAAGGCAACCTAATTAAAGAATTAGTATATATAAGTGAAAAATGTCAGTGGTGCGTTATTTCTGAGGTTCAGTATATTTTAAAACGGGGTTCGCCGCAGAATGAAGTGAATTACTTGTGGCTGTCATTTCAGAGAATTTTAGGCCGCTATTTCGAACACGACGTTACTACGACTACTATAACTCAGAATGCATCACAATAATTTCTTGAAATTTGTAAAATCAATACAAAATATATTGTTCTTGACAATATATCCAAATCATTATATACTCCCCACCTACGAAGTAAAGGGGGTATATTGGTTTCACCATATCTGTCCGTCCGTCCATCTATAGACTTTTTCGTTTCTGTGCTCTAAGTCAAGAACTGGTTGACCTAATATCACGAAACTTTACACAGTTGTTGTCCATGATTCAAGGAGATGCCCTATTGTTTGGGGTCACGAAGGTCAAAGGTGAAGGTCACAATTGGACTTTATTAAAATCTGTTTCTGTGCTCCAACTAAAGAACCTTTTAACCTATAGCACTTTGTCAGTGACAAGGCGCTAGTGGGGGGGGGGGGGGGGGTATTTGTCCGCTTTGCAACAGTTCTAGTTTTTTCGATTATTATTTGTGAAAATGACGAAACTTTTCCGGGATTTTTTTATCACTTCTCGTGTTTTAATGCTCTCGTGTTTTAATGCTAATGATCGTATATGTAGGGAAACATTTTGGGAATAGAAGCAATTGCTCAAATGACCAATTTCTTCTTTTTATAAAAATGTTTTCTTATCAGTGTTAAGATGAAATGCTTTAAAATCACTATATTTGGTGATAATTTTAGAGACATGAAGATGTGGGGAACTTTTGATACTGTAGGAGCATTACACTGACTTACTTCAAAGGTGTAATGGGAGCCTAAAACTTGTTCGGCTGAGGAGAACAACTGATTTAGCAGTATATAAGTTTGTCAAAAGGAGACAATGCTGTATTTTTTTAAACAAGAGCCGTCAGTTACGTACAATGCTCCCCGAATAAGGTATTGTCACAATAAATGTATGCCATGGAGAGCTAACATAAAGCTAACAAATTTTAAGCCCCCTTTTTCCATGACATATCTTTTATACGCAAATTTCAAATAGTGTATTGTCAAGGGCATCTGATTTGGTACTCAAATATGAAATTCTGACCATTAGACTAGGAGAAATTAGAGAAAAACTGTATTTTACCTTAAGTCCCCTTTTCCCATGACGAGGCCTCAAATCCAAAAACCGGGAAAAGTGCATCGGCATTATGTCATAGGGAGTTCACATGGTAATTTTTATTTGATTTGGCCCAAGGGTTATGGAGAAATCGCTTCGGACGGACGGACGGAATGATGGACGGACAGGACGGACGGAGCGACAGACAAAGCGGCGACTATATGCTCTCCCTTCGGGGAGCATAATAATAATTTGTAGGGCCCCTAATACACCTTAAAGTATCTGTATCTTAAACAATCATTTTCTGCGATCTACAAAGCTTTAATTTCTTAGCTTGTTTTAACAGTCTATTTCAGGGATTATAAATGTTTCCTGTCACGCTATTTAAAACGTATCATCGGGGAAATCTATGAATTCAATGCATGAGAAACGAATAAGCTTCGACAGAGGTAAAACAGGGCATTTTGATAAGGAACATTAGAATGAAAGTTAACAAAGCATTCTATGCTTAGATTTCTTTTTATCCTGGTTAGCCAGCTCAGATCGTGCATTGCCAAGGGTCAATACTTTTCAGGCTTCCGAGATGGCACCTTGTATTGTGACAGGTCACAGATACTCCAACGTTTAACCCTTTTCCAAAAAAAAACCTACTATTGACGTCCCTAAACATTTAGACAAAAGAAGACAAGAGCCGTCATAGACAGATTATGCTCCCTGAATAAGTGTTTGTCACAAAATAAAAACTATCATACATCAAGCCCCTTTTTCCCATGACAGATTTTTTGTACACACATTATTTATAGAACATGGTCTAGAACATCCTATTTATTACACAAGTACAAAATTTTATTTAATCCTGCCCATTAGATGAAGAGAAACTAGAGAAAAAAAAATTTACACTAAGGACCCTTTTTCCATGACGCAGCCTCAAATTACGAAACAGAGTAATATCTCTCTAGGGATTATCCTAGGGAGTTCACATGTGAAGTTTCATTGATTTTGGTCCAAGGGTTGCTGAGATCTGGCTGTGGACGGACGGACAGACGGACGGACGGAAAGACGAACGGACACACAGACAGACGGACAGCATGGCGACTATATGCTCCCCCGAAATTTTTTCGAGGAGCATAAAAATGCCGATAACCAGCATTTCATCTTCTCCTTTTGGCTCATCACCATTTTCTGTTCCATAATGCACACAATTTCCAATGTCATTTACATGCTTTTTGTTGTCTGCAGCTGGTTTCAAATTGTATAGGTCTAAATCTGTGTTACGCACTGTTGGATCTTTAATACATGTCTAATTCCTTTTACAATCTACAAAGCTTTGTTTACTAGACATCTTTGAATAGAACAAATCCAAATTTCACCTGCCCATTTGTTAACCATTCCAGAACCGTCCAGATGAATTAGATCACATCATTGGGGTACATCCAAAGCCTTTTTAACCCTTTCCAAAACATGACTTGATTTTGATGACCCTAATTAATCAAACATTCTGGCAAAGGAAGAAAATGCTGATAGCCAATATGTTCTTCTTTTGCCTCAATGCATTCTGTATTATCATATTTTTCAATCAAATCCATTTTCTTTTCAGCACCAACTTTCAAATATAATTTTGTCATTTGGGAAAGGATAAATGCAGCTTGAGTATTTACAAGATTTCTGTCAGGCATCAACAATATTCATCAAGTATAACTAGCAGACTGTAAAAAGTTCTGTCTGTTTTTTGGTAACTCTGTATAAAACTCCATCCCAAAATCTCCGCTCACATTTGCTTTCTTGTAGTACAATAAATGATGCCGCAGTTCCTGCAAGTACAGATTAACCCATTACCAAAGAGAAAGTTTTTAGACTGGTCCAATTCCAAAGACATTGCAGACGACAAATTCAAGTGGATGAATGTTTTACATTATTGGTCCTTTTTGGTATAAAACATTGCTCCAATTAAGAAATTGCTTGTCATAAGCAATTCCAGCATTTTCCACAATGTTTTCCAAACCTTTATATTAGGGGTCCTCAAAATGTATGAGGGAAAGGGTTTACATTTAAGCTGGAACCTGGATAAAGGTCAATAACAGCATTTGACACTGACATGAATTGTATCAACCTGTGCATAAATAAAGTTAGATCAAGATCTATGCCACTTTAAAAACTAGACAGCCCTGGCGGTCTGGAAGAGCTCCACAGGCCTGACTGTTTGTCTTGTTGAATGCAATTTCAAAGGTTCAGGCTGCGCAAACAAGCAAATGCGTGACCAAGCTGAAAATTAAAGCAAGTAAGATCGTATGGTCAGTAAGATTCTGTAAAAGTTCTGTATTCAGTAGTTAATACTAATGGTTGTTAAAGTGAAAATAAAGCCGAAAACGGCAATTTTGTCGATTTCAAGGGCACATACTCAAGATGTAAAATTCAGATCAAGCTGAAAATTATACCAAGACAAGATCTTATAATCACCAACATTCTGTCATAAATTTGTCTTGATTGGTCAGTATTTGTTGTTGGTAGAGTGAAAACAAAGTCAAAATACATGTAGATCTGAAAATGGCAATTTTGTCCATTTCAAGGGCATATAACTCATGATGTAAACTTCAAATCAAGCTGAAAATTATACCAAGGCAAGATCTGAAGGTCAACATCATTCTGTCCAAGTTTTGTCTTGATTGATCAATATTTGAAGTTGCTAGAGTGAGAACAAAGTAAAAATAAAGCCGAAAACGCAATTTTGTCGATTTCAAGGGCACATAACTCAAGATGTAAAATTCAGATCAAGCTGGAAATTATACCAAGACAAGATCTCATAGTCGCCATCATTCTGTCAAAGTTTTGTCTTGATTGATCAATATTTATAGTTGCTAGAATGAAAACAAAGTCAAAATAGATCCGAAAATGACCAATTTTGTCAATTTCAAGAGCACATAACTCATGATGTAAAATTCAGATCAAGCTTAAAATTATACCCAGGCAAGATCTTATAGTCACCAACATTCTGTTGACGTTTTGTCTTGATTGTGCAACATTTGTAGATTTGAGATTAAAAATAAAGTCAAAACCTGCTATTTTTGACATTCAAGGGCAGATAACTCGGGTTATTCTGATTCAATTAAAATTCTTTGAAGGAATCTGAGAGGTGGTCACCTAATGATCATTCCTGTGAAGTTTGATTGAAGTCCATCCAGTAGTTTCTGAGAAGATTGTTAAAGAAAAAGTTTACGGACGGACGGACACACGCACGGACGCACGACGGACACACCGCCATGACGGCCAGTGGAGCTAATCATCGCTAAAGATAAAGAAGCTACTAGTATTGGAAGAAACAATCTTGATGCATTTCACTTGATCAGGGTCTTGCTGATCTGGATCCATGTTTGTTTCAAATGGCATAATGGAGTTAGGAGAAGAGAATTTACAATCAGATGATCTATTAGTTTTGAGATCAACATGGATCGAGATTAGTCTGTGCATATGCACAGTTTTATCAAGATACATATTGTTCTCTAACAGCTTATTCATGACCCATAAGAGTGAAGTTTACATAATTATCAGCCTATACTTAGGCAAAGATTAATCTTAAATACTGTAAATACCCCTTTTCCAGACCACAGCTAAGTTATAAATGTTACTTTTTCTTTTTTACCTCATTCTGTGTTGCTAACACAGCAGCCATCATGGATTGTTTGAGTTTAGAGTGGGAACCGTCCTGCGTATACATGAATCTGTTCACGTGATGTATGGCCATGAGATACAGTACAGGGGACCAGCTATGTCGTAAAGATGAACCAATCAGAGACTGGAAATATAGTCGAATCATCTCTGTATTGTCTTCTTCTGGTTCTAGAAACTGGTTTATAGGAATCAAAATCTGAAATATAGAGGGACATAGGATCTGGGAAAAGGGTATGAGTGATTGATTGGGTTTTAACCCTTGTCCTGCTGACTTTAAATTTTTGTTTCAAACAATTTTCCAATTTTAGAGACATTCCAATACGATTAGCACAGATTTTGCTACAATAAAGCAAGCAGCAATACACAGCAGGCAATATAAGCCAAGATCAGACTGCACGTCTGTGCAGGCTGATCTGAGTCTATTTTGCCTGCCAAAGCTTGTCATATACAGAAATTGACGTTCACAGCATGGGAAGGGTTAACACCTCCTTCAACTGTTATGGTCATATTGCAGTGGTGGGAGCACCTAACCATGGATTTCTGTCATTTCTCATACCAGTACTACCTCAACATCCTTACTGAGACTCCAGCTGCTCATCCACTTAGGTTACCGATTTTCAAACCATTGAAGGGTGATAATTTTTTCAGAGAGGGTAATTGCCTCGGCCTGAGATCGAATATGGACCTCATGAGTGAGAGTCTGCTGCACTACCAACTGCATTATTGCCGCTGCCACTACAAAAAAAAACATATCCATGACTCGGCGGAAAACGGTTGCAACTGCCTATAAACATAGAGGCAGTTACAACCGTTTCACGCTTAGCCATCGATATGGCAATATGACGCCAACCTGAAGCTTATATGCGCAATCTGATGAAGATCAAAATTGTTCTCTTATGATATCTTCATTACATTACTATCATTACAAGGATCATGAGCAGTATGGGATATGATCAGACTACACAGAGTGGTAAAGGCTAATCTCATTCTTGGTAGTCAGAATAGCCACACAGAAACATTTTTAGATATTGACTCATCCTTAACCCTTTCCAAAACAAGACCTGGTTTTGACGTCCCTAATAAAAATGCCTTGGGAAAACATTGTGACAAAAGAAGAAACTGCTGATAACCAGCAGTTTCTCCTTTTGTCACATTTTTTCTGTGCCATATCGTACACACATTCTTTCTTTTCCAACATCTATATTTGTGTTTGCAGCGGTTTTCAAATTAGACAGCCCTAATTTTTTGTCGTTTGGGAAAGGGTTAAAATATCTTCATTCTATTGATCCTAAGAATGACTGAAATGAACAAGTTGAACACCTCTCTCAACTGCTACGGTCATATTGTAATGGCTTAGAGCACCTAACCATGGATTCCCTTTGTTGCTCTCATCAGCACTACCCAAAATCCTTTAAATGTTTTCAGCAGCTTGCATATATAGGTTTATGATTATCCATCAATTGGTGGGAGACATAAATGAAGACGGCATATCAGCCACAGCCACGGTCCAGGGATGGAACTGGTAACCTCATAAGTAAGACTCTGCATGGTTTACACCTGCCCTATAGCAAGGGCAGGGGGCACAAAACCCAAGGCATGTTTGGGAAAGGGTTTAGATATACAATCCATTATTAGACACCTAACACAATGTGTAACTAAAGGCATCATCCATGGCAATGGAAATTGACGATGGTACCATCGTCAATTTCCATTGCCACATATGATGTCCAGAAATTGACAAGGATATACCATCGTCAATTTTTGTTACCATGGATGACGCCCAAAGTTGCACAAAGTGTTTTGTATGTAATGATGGATGGTATACCATTTACCTTGTGTATTGGTACAGCCAATATCCTGAGTATTCCAGTATACTCTGTCCAGATGGCCTTTCTGTATTGTAGACTGTGTCTTTGTTGTAAAGGTATTAAAATGTAACAACCAAATAACCAGTCTCCAAATGATACAGCTTCATACTGTTGTAGCAGGGATATGTACCTGAAAGATTTATCCCATTATCAGACAGCAACAGTGGTGAATGCAGAAGGGGTCAGGGGTTAAAACGACCCCCTCTGTTGCCTCATTATTTCATTTTTGTAGAAATGTAGAAATTCTGTTTTAGTCTCTATCTGTATTGAAAACATAGTGGTAAAAAAAGAATCATTTATGCAATGTTTTCCAAAGACATCTTCTTATAGGGGTATCAAAAATGTTATTATGTGGAATTATAGTGAATGGATGAACATTTGTTATTTAAACAGACGGTCTACAGCCAGATCCTGCAATCAATCTGCCCCTCTCCAGATGGAAAACAATGGCTTGAAAAATCTATGCAGTTAGCCATTGAAAGAAAACTTGTTTCCGCCTTTATAATGGGAAATATAATCATTTTCAATACTGTTTTAATCATGTTTATGGAATCAGAAGTATTCTTCATAGTTCTTTAAGGTGGCCGAATTTGATTCGACTGCGCATCCAAAACGCGCATGTTGTCTTAAATAAGAGTTTCTAAAGTTTCAGAAAAAAGGTAGAAAGTTAGACCCATTACATTTTTTGAGATAAACAATACACACTTTTGTATCAGTTTTTCATCGAACAAGAATGAAACATGAAAATATATCAGACCGCATTTGAAAATGTTTTGATGACATGCGTTTTGGCATTCAAAGTAACGACGTCGGTAATACGGTTTAGGTAAGATTCACAAAATCGGCCGATTTCTGACGAATGTATCGTTAGAAAAGTCCTATTTTGGTTCGAATTATCGGAATCTACTGACTTTTGTCTAATACGTTCCACTTTTACAGTACAGTTCAAGACATTACACAAATGTTAGATAAATATAGATTACTCCAAAGCCATTTAGGCCTAAATTGTCCCTTTCCTAAAAAAGAATAAAACAATTTTGAGACGTCAAGCATTTATTTTAAAATCGATTTAATGTTTTAATCAAACAAGCAACATATTACGATCATTATTATGACTGTTATTTGTGAAAAAATACGTTTGAGACGGTCTCCTGTTTATGTACAGTGGTGACATTTGTTATTTTATTTCCTTATTTTACATATCATTTGCAGGTTCATCAATTACCAAATTATTATAAAATTTTCTTGTGCAGAAAATCCTAAAATTTTAACATTTTCGCTAAAGGCATCTGAAACATTGCTATTTCGGCACTTTTGAGACAACCCCCAATTCATATACTGTGGTGACTTTTGGTTTTTATTTCTTTATTTTACAGATCATTTGCAGGTTTATGAATTACCAAAATATTATCAAATTCTCTAGGGTAGAAATTTCTAAAATTTTAATATTTGCGTAAAAAATCAGCTGAAACACTGCTATTTTGGCACTTTTGAGACAACCCCCAATTCATATACTGTGGTGACTTTTGTTTTTTATTTCTTTATTTTACAGACCATAACCAGGTTCATCAATTTACAAAATATTATCAAATTCTCTAGGGCAGAAATTCGCTATTTTTTAACATTTGTGTAAAAATATTCAAATTTCCCTTTGGCCTCCATGTTAAAAATAGCCATTTCAAGGCTGGTTTTGAGACGTGCCCCATTCTTTCCCTAGATGGTGACTTATCTTTTTTATTATCTTAATTTGTCAGTAAGGATTGACTTTATAATATGCGACAGTATGAGTCAATTCTATAGGGCAGTTTTCTTGTTATAGAATCGCATTCGGCCACCTTAATTCATTTTACATTCATTTACCTACAAAATGTGGTTTGAAAATGACAAGCACAAGAGAAAATTGAGTAGCAGTTACTAAAACAAAGTTACATCATTATCTGGCGCAAAAAGGTAACATAATTTGTTTTACTATGTAAAAGTAAGACATTGAGAAATCTTTCAAGAAAATTAACATTTGTTTACTTTGAAAGCACAGATTCAGGATATCTGTGTACAAAGTCGGGCATTAATAGCACATGAATTTAAAATAAAGGAATGATTAAACCACCCATTTTCTGTTCTTTAAAGTGACATTTCACATTTATTTCATTTTTAAAAAGCATGTCTCGATGCAAAGATTGTTTACTCTAATGCGAGGAAATACTATCAGTTTTTTTAAGTTGTTATTTATAAGCGAAAAATATGCCTTTATGGTTGAGACAGAAATTACAAATTCTATATAAATCTGAACTGTTGTCCACAACAATTTGTTTAATTCTAGCACAAAAATATATATTTCTCGTAAACGGTTCAATATTTTGGCTTGAAATTTTCAGAATTTTCATAAGAAAATATGCTCTTTCAGATAAACTAAAGTAAAATTTATGTAAAAATTATTGTGAAATGTCCCTTTAATGCATGTCTGATAAAAAAAGGGGCTAAGAAACTCATATTTTATCAATTACAAGACGGCAAATTTTAAGACTGATCCAAATTCAAAGATGTTGTAGATGACTATATCAAGTGCATGAAATTTTACATTTCTTGTGTTTTCCTGTAGAAAACATTGTGGGAAATGAAGAAATTGCTTGTCGCAAGCAATTTCTTCAGTCACAAGCAATTTCTTCATTTTCCAATGTTTTCCAAAGCCTTAATCTTAAGGAGCATCAAAAAGTATGATTATGTGGAAATGAATTTATAACACTTACAGGTCATAAAATGATGAGAGACCAGGTATATTGCAATTAAAGTCCATCTTGTCTAATAACACAGGCTTGCTGTACAACCTTAACAAGCCAGCCAGAAAACAGTAAACTCGACGATCTAAAAAAAGATCACTACCTGAAATGGAACGACAAACAGAGTACAGTCGACACTCGTTGTGTCGAAGTCGGAGGGGCCGCCAAAATACCTCGACATATCCGGAGTTTGACACATCCGATTTTGTTCGGCTTCAGGATATTTGATATTTGACCGTTTTTGAAACTATTCAAGTACGAATATTATTGAAATATAGTAGGAAAAGGAAAGAAATTGCTCGTGTCGAGCAATTTCTTTCCTTTTCCTACCATATTTCAATGGCTATATTCAGTTCGAAATTATTTTGTTTTGAAAAAATTATGTCAATAGATGAGGACGGGGCCAGATTTGAACTTTGACTTAAGCAGAAATTCTACTTATCCGATGTCGACATAACGAGTGTCGACTATACTTATAATTATCTGGATGTAACATTTACTCTTTTCCAAACAAGACTTGGTTTTGACGTCCCTAAATAGAAAAGTTTAGTAAAAAACAAAGAGACAAAAGAAAAAAATGCTGATAAACAGCATTTTCCCCTTTTGTCTCAATATTTTCTATACTATATCATACATAAATCTTATCTTTATCAACATTCATTTTGTCGCCTTTAGAAGTGAGCCAGACTTTCAACTTTTCAGTTTTATCTTGACTTGTATAAATAATTAATGTGTTAAGTGATGGGAATCTGCATTGAAATGTAGCAACCAAACAGCAAAACAACAAAATTCTAGACAGATTCAAAACAAATTTTGTTTTTGGGTGATAATTGAAAAAGAAACACAAAGAAAACATTGAGGCAAAAGTAAATGCTAGTAAATCACTCTAATTCCAAGTCTCATATAGCAATAACTAGAAAATTGCCCTTTTCTTTGAAATATTGATGTAAAAACAGAAATAAACCTTGAGGAAATTGATATTAGTAAGGAATGTGGCTTACTTAATAGATATTGTGAGGTAATGGACTGACTTACCAGTTAGAAATGTACACATGATTCTTGTAATCTTCATAGTGATAGACACACCATTCATAATTGCAGGTCTGTGGGTCTCTAACAAATAGATCCACTGTTTTACTGAACTAACCATCCCTACTTGAGTGGTGGATAAGGCTTTCTGAACCTCACTACGTCTGTTGATAGTAATTAAGTACTTTAAAAATATATCTTATAATGTATTTCTTATTTGGGTTTTTTTTGGTTGTTGTTGTTGTTAATTTAGTCCACAAAGTATTGAATTGAATGAAATATTTCACTTACTTTAAGTTGTATCATCTATTTACCAGTCCACTGTTAGATACTTGCAAGTAATTGCTTGAAATTTATTCAAATGGGCTACAATCTATAAAATTCCATTTTAAAATGTTCTTCTTTTATGTTGGTGTTGTGGATAGTCCTTTTTTCAGTCATTTTACAAGAGATGTATGTGAAAAATTAACTTCCTTCAGCAAAAATGCTTATTTAATGGACAAATGAGTCTCAATTTGTAATCCTGACCCTTCAATCCAATGGAAAAAACATTTAAAATGATGGTCAAGATCAAGCAAGCACAAAATCAGTCTTTTCATTGAATAATGCAATAGGACCCGAAACTATACTTACACACTTGAGTATTCATTGTACAGCTCTATTAATGGTAGATACATCCAGTCTTTAGGCATCAAACTTTCATCGATTCTACTGGTAAAGCAGGAGTCTGTTTCTATAACATTCCTCAGAAAATGGTACCTAGAGTAAATATCAAGAACTGATTGATTGATTGGGATTTTACACCATTTTAACCCTTTCCCAAGTGGCAAATTACATGGTACTCCAATTTGAAAGAATACATCCACAGGGCATGTTTAATCAACTACCAGATGGCAAAATTTTAGACTGTTTCCAAATCAAAAGGTATTGCGGTGAACAATTTCATGGAATTTTGGATATTTTTTGGTATTTCTTGGTGGAAAACATTTTTTGGGAAATGAAGAAATTGCTTGTCACAAGCAATTTCTTCATTTCCAAAAAATATTGTCCAAAGTCTTAATCTTGTGAGGCATCAAATGGCGTCACTATGAGGAAATGGGTTAAGAAAGTGTTATTAACCCATTACCACACATTGGCTCTTTTTGACTCCATAAAAGATAGAGGCTTTGAAAAGCATTGTGGAAAATGAAAAGAAAATCTTGGGACAAGCAATTTCTTCATTTACCACAAGCTTTTCTAGCCTAAAAGACCAAAGAATCTTAAATTTGATTTACATGAAGTGGTCGCCTGCAATATCTTTGAATTTCGGCAAGTCTAAAATGCTGCAGTCTGGTAATGGGTTATACCTTGACTGAAGTAGAGGTTTCTGGTAATGCTGCAGGGCTGTCAGGTAGGTGCTGCAGATGTTGCGTAAATTTGTCTTCGCTTCGTGCACAAGATCCTCATGTTTAAACTCCACATCCTCCTCAGTGGCGGATTTCAAGTTGGTTGGTGGAGCCTCTGATAGGGATAAGTCTGTGAGATGATCAGTAGCTTTCTCTTCTATTGTTTCTCTGAAATATTGTAAATCCTTTTTTCTCTCATGTCCCCAAACAGCTATGGTTTTGATGTCACTAGTAGAAATAGTTTAGGAAAATATTCAGGCAAACAAGAGGGCCAGAATCGCTCTACTGTCTAAAGTACAAGAATTATCTCAAGATTTCATGTAAATTGGCCCAATAGTTGATTTTTAAATAATTATTTTGCAATTTCTCTAGGACCAACAATGCCCCACCCTGTCATGCCCACATTAATGGGCCAATCAAAATGTCACAAATAATTTATACAAAGGGTCACCCAATGTACATTTTTAAAGAATCATTTTGTGATTTCCCCGAGTCTGATAAGCCCCAACCGGCCACGCCCACATCTATATCAAATTTTATCAAGATTCCTTTCACAACCATTCCTGCAAAGTTTGGTCAATATTGGCCCATTGGTTTGAGAGGAGATTTTTAAAGAAAAAGTTAATGGATGGACGGACACATGCATGACAGACGCAGCCCAATGACAATAGCTTGCTGGTATTTGGCTAGTGGAGCTAAAACCAAGGTGTGTTTATGAAACATGAATGCTCCCGAAATGGCCAATGTTAAATTTATGGACATACTGACTGACTGACTGACTGACAAGACAGATGATCATGAGTAAAGCAATACACCCCTGATCTTTTGATAAGGGGGCATAAAAAGAAATTGCTGAAAATAACCAGTTATTTCTTCTTTTTTCAATATTTTCTATAGTTTAAAATACCCATTTCTTGCTTTTGACAGGCAATATTTTGCCATCTGCAATTCATTTCAAATTCAATCAGTCTTAAATGCTGTTGTTTGGGACAGGTTTAGGTTGGAAGCTAAATGGAGAGGAAAAATTTGATAAATCAACAAGAGCTCCGCAGAGCGGCGCATATACACCCGAGAGGGGCTTGTCAGTAAAATTGGCCATTTTTTCAATTCAAGGGCAGATAATTCAAACTTAAAAAGTTCTCAAAATTTTGTTTGCACAACACGCCACCATAGAGATTCATTGTGGTTTGATTGAATTCTTGTTGAAACTGTAGGAGTTGCGCACACGAGAAAATGGGTGTTTTTGAGAAAATGGGCATTTTCTCTTAAATTCAAGGGCAGATAATTCAAGAACGAAAAGTTATCTCAATTCCGTAAGCAGTGTGCACAACTAGACACCATGGAGATTCACTGGTGCAAGTTTGATAAAATTCTGATTGAAACTGTCGGAGGAGTTGCGCACACAAGAAAATGGGCATTTTTTTAAATCAAGGGCAGATAATTCAAGAACGAAAAGAGTTATCTGAATTCCGTAAGTAGCATGCACAACTAGGCACCATGGAGATTCATTCAGGCAAGTTTCATCAATTTCAGATCAAAACTGTAGGAGGAGTTGTGCACACAAGAAATTGCTAACAGACAGACAGACAGACGAGCGGGGCCATAACATAATACCACCCTTCGGACGTATAACAAAAAGGTGTGTTTGTGAAAAACAAATGCCCCCATATCAGCTGTTTATCCAAAGCCTCCATCTTTCAAAACAGGGGGAATAAAAAGTACATTAATCAAATATAGGGATTTTGTTATACTTACTGCCAAAATATCGGTTGAAATATGACTGTTGATAGTAGATCATGGACCAAATGTTCATCACCAAAATGTACCCCAGTCAGGATATGTAGAGCCACAGAGTGTAGGATTGTCTTGTCTAATTTATGAAGAATGTTCTCATGGGCCTGTTAAATACATTCATTCTATCTTAATCATTTAAAGTGACATTTCACATTTATTTCATTTTTTAAAAGTATGTCTTGATGCAAAGATTGTTTATTCTAATGCGTAGAAATGCCATCAGTTTTTTGAAGTTGCCATTTATAAGCGAAAAATACGCCTTTAAAGTTGAGACAGAAATGACAAATTCTATATAAATCTGAACTGAACTGAACTGTAGCAAAAAAATATGTATTTCTCGTAAACGGTTCAATATTTTGACTTGAAATTTTCAGAATTATCATAAGAAAGGATGATCTTTTAGATAGAATAAATGTAAAATTTATGTACAAATAATTGTGAAATGTCACTTGAACAATCAAAGTGCTGAGAGCACTGTAATTGGACGTCTCTGATTGATTGAGCGGGATTTTACATGAACGAAAGATATTTTATTCATTCTTCAGTGTTTAATTCTATAAGATCGGTTTCGGACATACGAAATCGGCTTTATTACCAGAAAACCCTTCTCAGGCTTCAAATGATTTGATTGCCGTTTCAAGACAACTGATTTGTCTCTATGAATAATCACTATTAATTTGATTACCCAATTCAATTAAGGTCATGTGATTAGCACTTTTGTCTTCTTGTTTCGGTTAACTATGAGTATTGTCGTCAGTTACACCTTTCGTTGATTTTATAAAGTACGATACAAAGCAATTTATTCAAAATGTAAGCCAACGCGCCACATAAATGAAAGCCCCGATAGCTCACTTGGCAGAGCACTCACCTTGTACTCTTTACACATGTCTATATCTGGAAGGCCCTGGGTTCGAATTCTACTCAGACATTGTTCTTTTTTATCATCTTCTTTTCGACTTTTATCTCCACTATCGTTAGGGATAAAACGACCGCAGTGATTTAGAATCGATCTAAACACAAATTCAACGACATAAAGTAATGAAACGCCGATCATTTACATACAATTCCGCTCAATCAATCAGAGACGTCTAAACATAGTGCTCCAAGCACTTTGATTTTTATTTGTGTTTAGAGTAAAAAAAAAAAAGAAAAGAAACACTGCAGCAGTTTCCCCTGGTTGTGGTTACAAAACAAATTCAATACACACTTTTCCTGAAACTAAATACCAGATGAATTGGAGCACCTAACCATGGATTCCTCATACCAGTACTACCGCAACATCCTTACATCTACAGATGTGCGTATAAAGAAGAAATTGGGAACGTGCCGTCGGGAAAATGGCAGTGGAGTACAATACGCAATTTAAATCTTCATATCATTATCAACGAAAATTTGAGCATAGCAATGTCCATATCTGTGCACATATTCATACGATCATCTATGTTCCATTTTCATTGTTACAGACCCATTGCTTAATCTTCTTAGTACAATACACGTAAACGGTTCACTTAAACGTGATGAATACAGATCGCTGTCACTCGATCATAGACTAGTAATAATCATTGTTGTCATGATCATTGATCAGTATGTAAATAGGTCATGATACTGTCGAATATTAGTGATACAGATGCTGGAGAAAAAAAATAAAACTCGTAAGAGCAACTATTTTTCTGAATAGGTGGATATCACTAGCGTCTCATCTGAGGCTGTTCAGATGGAACCCCGATTTCCCATCGAGTCGAACCCGAGTTGCGAAATGAACTCACTCCCTGAGAATCAATTTGAAAACCCTGTTTCCAAAATATGTCTCGTGGAAACCCCGTTCCTTTAAATATGTCAAAGACTTAAACAACAATGATCAAAGAAAAAGAATCGATCATACATAATACGTTCATTAAACTGAGTAATCATCCTAAAATGTCTGTTTTCAGTAAAGACATCAAGAAAAACAAACTTTTTAACAAACGTTATACAGAAAAAATAATCCGAACAGGTTTCGAACCAACGGCGTTTCAAATTTCATACTAAAAAAGGTTGCGAGGTTAATCCTTTCCCATTTGAGCTATCGCTGCTGATGATGATATAAGGCGTTTGTTTACTTTGTAAATATAGTGTATGCATGTATCGCTTTCTAAAGATGTTACCCTTTACACAATATTACGATACGAAAGTCAAATCACTACAACAAAATGGTTAAATCGAAAAAAGATCGTAAAGTTGGTTAAGACGTGGCATGAATTGAATCGGCAAATGAATCTTATAGTGTTTGTTAGAGAACACATAGAAAGAAGGAAAAGATACGACAGTTTTCCTGTATGGTCGCAAAATCTGTTTTGAATTTTGGTCAACTGGCAATCGTGTCTGAGAAAGGGTTTTTTGGTAATGAAAACTCATTTCGCCTGTCGAGAAGTGGTTATAAGAATTGTACGTCCTTTCGGACGTCCAATTAAAAATGGAAAATACCGGTATTGAAGCAAAAGAAGGAAATACTGATAGTCAGCATTTTCTCCTTTCATCTCAATATTTTTGGGGATTTGTTGAACACAATTCATTACTTTATAATCATCTATTTGGTATTTTACTGCAAATTTTGAGTGTTTTGATTTGAAAGCTACATAATAAATGTTACAAAAATAAAAAATATTTGAACATCATGGCAAGGAAACGAGAATATGCTGGTCAACAGCATTTTCTTCTTTTCCTCAAAGTTTTCTTAAGGTCATCTCTATTGGAAACCAAAAACCATTCAAAACCTTTTCTTTTTAAAGAATTGAATCAATACATTAACATTGGCCTGATTTAAATATTTCTTGGATTTGTTTCTCAGATAGGATCAAATCAAATCATCACATTGCAGTTGACCCATTACCCGACAGCAAATTTTGACCTGGTCCAAATTAAACAAGAGCTTCGCAGAAGACATATACGCCCGAGAGGGGCTTGTCAGTAAAATTGGCCATTTTTTCAATTCAAGGGCAGATAATTCAAACATGAAGTTATCAAAATTTTGTTTGCACAACAAGACACCATAGAGATTCATTGTGGCTAGTTTGATTAAATGCTGGTTGAAACTGTAGAAGTAGCACACAGGAGAAAATGGGCATTTTTGAGAAAATGGGCATTTTTCCTCAAATTCAAGGGCAGATAATTCAAGAACGAAAACAGTTATCTAAATTCCGTAAGCAGTGTGCACAACTAGACACCATGCAGATTCATTGTGGCAAGTTTGATCAAATTCTGATCAAAACTGTAGGAGATGTTGCGCACACAAGAAAATGGGCATTTTTTTTAATTCAAGGGCAGATAATTCAAGAACGAAAAGAGTTATCTGAATTCCGCAAGCGAGGTGCACAACTATACACCATGGAGATTCATTGTGACAAGTTTGAATAAATTCGATCAAAACTGTAGGAGGAGTTGCGCACACAAGAAATTGCTAACGGACGGACGGACAGACGGACAGACAGGTGGACGGACAGACGAGCGGGGCCATAACATAATATGACCCTTCGGGCGTATAAATATGACACAGAGGACATTTTTGAGTGAATATAATTATATATTTTTTTGGTATTTTGGGATAGAAAATATCTTATGGGTGAATTCAAATAAAATGGCACCAAAAATTATTTTTTTCCAATTTTTAAATGTCAATTGATCACTTTTTTCTATATTTTCTAATATTGTGCATAGATCAAATTTTAATAATCTAAAACGGCATTGAAAAATATTTAGACATAAAAAAGTTTCAGATTTTTTTTTTTAATTCTGCCTATTAGATGAAGAAAATCAACAGAAAAACACGAAAATACATATATTTACAAAGTAGTGTACCCTCACATAATGATACGAAAAATGATATTTTTTTCAATCCAAATTGTAACTTGTGAATCAATAAGAAATTCTAAGCAAAAAACCTAGTTTTTCTGTCATAAATCTGGTGAAAATATGACTTTTTACACAAAATTACTAGTGATTTTTTCATACATGGGTCAAAAAGTTTTTATTATGATAAAGTTTGGCCTCATATAGACTTCAGACCCAATTTTCTTAACAATATAATGAATTCAGAACATGTCTGCAAAAAACCTTGTACAATTGTCATGTTTGAACTAAAAACTAGACCATCCAAAACTTGCATATTTTGTCACAAATGTGTTGCACTCCAGACATTATTAACCTATTGGGATAATTTATGATCCTGCTTGTACTTCTTTTTCAAGTAAAATGGTAAAAATAATTCACATGAGTACTATAACAAACAATTTTATACTCTTTCATGTATTTCAAACAATGAGTACTTGTAATCATACGAAGACTGTTCAATTTTCTAAGAAAATCTTTAATTTCGTGAATATTTTTTTCTAAACATACACTGGATTGGTATGAAAAATTACTTATATTATACCTTGACATGTAATAAGTGCTAACTAAACAAGAACAATTAATCATCTTAGATAGGTGTGCTATAAATGGTGAAAAATGAAAGTTCCTTTTTTTAAATAATTTGTTGCACTCCAGACATATTCACATGTTGACAAAGTTGGCTAATTTATGATACAATTTGCACTTCTTTATCAAGTAAAATGGTACAAATAATTCATGTGATAACTATTACAAACAATGTTACTCTTTTCCATGTATTTCAAACAATGAGCAATTGTAATCATACCAAGATAGTTCAATTTTCTAAGATGTGAATTTCTAACCCCTAAAATGAAAACCAATCACAAAGATGCGCCTAAATTGTTTAAATATATGCACTCTTTCAAAAAACAATATTTGATGATAAAACTTTCTTTAGATCAGGTCTTTTTTAATTAAGCCAAAAAACTTGTTGCACTCCAGACAACATAAATACTGGTCTAAATCAAACACAAGTCTGTGTCTAAACTGGATTTCTGGTTTGAATAATCTTTGAGTCTATGTTATCTGAAAATGAGAACATTAGTTCATTAAAAAGTAATATACAGTGAAAGAGGGGTTGTTAAACTTCAAATGTTGCACTCCAGACAAACAAGGGTGAGTTTATTTAAGGAACAGTCAGCAGTTTTTGTCCTTATTAAGGTATTCAAAATCATATTTGTTTAAGGCTACAAACATTTCTGTACATGGATTATCATAACAACTTGACTTTTCAGTCATAAAATTTCCACAGTATTCAATTATTTCGAGTTTCTCTATATTTGCTGTTGCACTCCAGACAGCGCACGACTTTTGTTCTTGTGTGAACTTCAGCGATCCCTTTGCACACAAACACTAACCACATACAAAATTCGAAACTCAGGATGTTTAAGTTAATGTAAAAAGTCTTACTTTTACACACATATTGTTATTCTTTTATTGTTATGTATTTAGAAAAAAAGACGTTTCACTCCAGACATTTTTTGCATGTTTTTGGGGCATAACTTTAAAACCGTTAAAGATATTTCAATAAAATTTTGCATGAACATACAATACACTAATTAACATCACATGGTCCTTGCAATTTGATCAAATATTCTATTCTTTTTAATCTAGATGAAAAAATATGCTTGGTGCCATTTATTTTGAATTCACCCTTATTGAATAAATTCAGCGTAAAACAAAGAACAAAAACTTACTGGCAGTGTAGCTAGCTTCAGGTAGTAATATAGCAGATGAAACTCAAACTTTGTGAAGTAATTGGTTTGTAGATGACTAAACTTTCCCTGGGCTATTTTCCTCAGGTATGACCATATATAGTCACATTGTAGAATAACTGCTGGAGAGACTGCTGGTCTGGAGTCTTTTTCTTCCTGCAATGAAAACAATTTCATGTCATACCGGTTTTAACCCTTTCCCAAACAGCAAAAATTAGAACTGATCAAATTTGAAAGCTGCTGCAGACAACTATATGGATGTTGTTAAAGAAAAGAAAATGTGAACAAGATAACCCAGAAAATATTAAGACAAAAAGAAAAACTGCTGGTTATCAGCAGTTTCTTCTTTTGTCTCAATGTTTTCCCAAGCCTTTTCTATTAGGGACGTCAAAACCAGGTCTTGTTTGGGAAAGGGATAAAGAAACAAACAACAGATAGAAATATTCTTTGGATTGAGAAAATCATCTTAAAACGAAAGCCTGCAACCCTAGTCAGCCTGTGAATTCTGCCAGACTAACTAGGGTCAATATTCACCTGCAATGGGGTTCAAAGTTTTCTTTTCTATATTATGCACAAAAAAGGAGAAAAACAACAGCTGTCTCGGGGACTACTAAGTGCTGGATAGTGAAAAATTCTAAGTCCAAAAAGGGTAAAAATTCCATTACATTAAATGTCAGAGTAACAAATCTTTGCCTAGAAGCTGACAGTATGGTCACAGAAGCATGTGTAAATAGCTTACAGCAATAGCTGTAACAGAAAAAAAGCTATCAAAGATATGTAAAAGTTGCATGTAAAAACTTAACCAAGAATTTTTAAGTCCAAAAGGGTAAAAATTCTACTTAATTAATTGTCAGAGTAACAAGGCTGATATTATGGTCATAAATGCAGGTGCAAAGTTTCAGAGCAATAGGATTGGGAGAAATAGAGATATGACAAACTTAACCAAAGCATTACGGCAACACAGATGACAGGGTGTCCGGAATAGCCCCCCCTATTACAAATAGTCGTGCTAAAAAGTAAATCATAATTTGTTTTAACAGTTATGACATTGTATGCTCTTTAATATTATGATGGTGATTTCATATCCATTACTATATCTTTTTATCATTACCACTGAAGAAGCCTTTCAGGTGAAACATGAGGTAATAAAATAAAAAAAAAATTAATTGACAAATCCATATTGGTTGTTGTGTATAAATATATCCTTGAAATGCAAACATTTCATACCAAAACAAGAGCTGTTATAGACGGATTATGCTCCCCTAATAAGTGTTTGTCACACAAAAAAACCACACTGTAGTACATAAAGCCCCCTTTTCCCAAGACATATTTTTTGTACACATATTATTTTTACAATATAGTCTAGAACATCTCATTTATCACACAAGTACAAAATTTCATTTAATTCTGCCTATTAGATGAAGAGAATTTAGAGAAAAACTTATTTGCACTTTAAGGCCCCTTTTTCCGTGACACAGCCTCAAATTTTACAATGGAGAAAATAGTCTAGGGATTGTCCAAGGGAGTTCGCATGTGAAGTTTCATTAAATTTGGTCCAAGGGTTGCTGAGATCTGGCTGTGGACGAACAGACCGACAGAATGACAGCCAGCCGACGGACGGATGGACAGCCTGGCGACTATATGCTCCAAATGAAATTTTTTCCCGGAGCATAAAAATGTTTTACTAACCTCTTTAACCTGTGCAGAAATCCCTTTATGCAGCTTACACAAAGTGTAGACTATATGTATGTATGAAGACATAAAGTGTACAGGTGATGCATGCTGTGTAATGTCTAAATGAGGCTGACCACCAAGTGTACAGTTGTCATATTCAGGCAGACAACTTGTTACTTCTGTGTTTTTCTCTCCATCCTTTAGCAAGTTTGAATGTTGACTGAAAACAGCAGAAAAATCTATTTGCTGTGTTTTAACAATGGCAAGAAGACAAATATAACAAATTTGGAAAATCGTTTCAATAAAGCATTTAGAGATATGAATATAATGCATGAAAGCAGCATTTTCTCTGAAACCCTTTCACAAATGACATTTTAGAGTACTCCAATTTGAAATGAATTGCAGGTGACAAAATTGATTTCAAAAGTAGAAAAATAAGAATAATATGGTAAAGAAAATATATTCTTCAATTACTTCTTTTTTCTCAATGTTTCTACATGGGAAATCAAAACCATGTATTGCATGAGAAAGGGTTAAGATGCTACCAACATTAATCGTTGGTAATTAATTAAGTCGTTAATTAAATTAGCACTATATATTTTTGTCCATGTATCTGAACAAGACCCCAACACTAGGGCTGCGATATAAGCACATCAGACATAAGGCCCTGGCTAACTACAAAGCATCACTGTTTGGAAGAAAGGTTAACACAGTGAAAGGTATTATTGGATTATATTACTTAGTACACTATATAAAAGCGAAGGTTGGTTTAAAGTTGGAAATATACAAGCTCAAGAACACTTTCCACTTTACCCTACAATAATTGAGTTTCAAGTCAGCTGTTTACAGCCGGCACATCTGGCAGCCACAGCACTTTAGCTTTCAACTCTTACACCTGGGTGAAGAGAAGCAACATGGGGTGTGTTTTTTACTCAGAAAAACTCCATGACAATGGCGGGATTTGAACCAAGGACTCTCCAATCATGAAATCTGCATCCTACCACTAGACCATGCCCTTGTTTACCCCATTACCAAACAGCAAAATCGTTGGCTGTTCCATATTCAAATGTGTTGTTGACAACAATTTCAAATGAACAAGTTTTTACATTTTTTGGTCTTGCTTTGTAGAAAACATTGTGGGAAATGAAGAAATTGCTTGTCACAAGCAATTTCTTCATTTTCCACAATGTTTTCAAAAGGCCATTATCTTGTGGGGAGTCAAAAAAGAGTCAATGTGAGTAAATGGGTTACCTGATAGCAGCTCTTACAGCTATAAACCCAGGAGACATCCAATGTTGTATCACAATGCTGTATAGATCTTTAATATCATCAAGGATCTTCAATGCGACCGACCCTGATACCTGTTATAATAGAATTGAACATGACAAGGTCCACTATCATTATACAGTACATGTATGTTGCAGCAGGTGGTACAACTAATCATTATGTTCTTGGCATTTTTCTAACATAAAGCATGCATTTTGAAACATCATATATTCACCATGGAAAATTTGTCCATTTTTAGGAATAGAAAGCCGGAATTCACCATGTGTGTAAGATTTAAAGTATTCAGATCAAATGATCAAAACATTTGAAACATTTGACTTTGATATTCTTATTCACATTAGTACGAGACAACTAGGATTTTTTAAACTAGTTTTAGCAATTAATATTCTAAGGCCTTTCAGCATCAAGAGAGCAATAAAGCATATTGAAGTAAGTTCTAAACATTTGTGACCCGTCACGCTAAAAGGGACCTTATGGGATGTGTGAAAAATATCGACCCTAGTCTGTCTGCGCAGTCCGCGCAGCCAGACTAGGGCCGACACTTTTCACTTTTATGTAATTTTCTAAATACGGAATGTTTTCCCTGTCTTACTGTATGTTCATTTTTCGCATACGGGATCTGGTTGACCAGCGCTGAGTCTGACAAGTTTGTCAACATTTGGATTTTTAGAGTTCGGATAAGGTCCCTTTTAGCGTGACGGGTCACATTTGTCTCACCTGTGCTAAACAACCTGTGTAGTAGGTACTCACAAAATTCAAACATACTGAAACAACTTGTAGGCTGAACTTCTGAAAAATAAAATCATAGATAAGAACTGTGGCAGAGCAGACTAATACCGGCACAGGTCATAAACTTTAAGTTAACCCTTTCCCAAACAAGACCTGGTTTTGACATCCCTAATAGAAAAGGCTTGGGAAAGCATTGAAACAAAAGAACTGCTGATAACCAGCAGTTTCTCCTTTTGTCTCAATATTTCTTGGCTATATTTTTCCAAAATCCTATCTTTTATAACATCCATTTTGTCATTTGTGGCAGTTTTTGAAGTGGATCACCCTAAAATTTTGCCGTTTGGGAAAGGGTTAAAGTCAAATTATCTCCCTTGTTTTACCTTGGAGATCAAAGAAATTACTTCATGACAATTTCAATATCATGTTGATCATTCCTGTAAATTTTCCGACAAAATCGTTCCAGCTGTTTGGGAAAAGTTGTGCTCAAAATAAATATGAACAGACAGACGGAACGGCAGACAGGGTGATTCCTATATACCCAACAAACTCTGTACAAATATGAGTAGCATAACTTGGTGTGTTTTCTTGTCATGTCACATGTCACTTTTATCCTCACCCATACATGACCTGGGGCCAGTCTAACCAAACATATTTTCAACCCATTACCACACACTGACACTTTTGAAACCCCAACAAGATAAAAAGTTTGGAAAACATTGTTGAAAATGAAGACATTGCATGTGACAAGCAACTTTTTTGTTATCCATAGTGTTTTCTACTCAGAATGACCAAAAACTGTAAAATTTCAGTCACTTGAAATTGTCCTCTGAAACACCTTTGAAACCAGTCTAAAAGTTTGCTGTTTGGGAAAGAGCTAAATGACAAATTTTGTTTTATCAATGTCCTATGGCATGTTTAGGACAAGAATTGTGTATCACCAAAGTCAGAAGACCTAGCCTTGTAGGTTATCACTGGTGGTGAACTCGGCCAAAGCGAGGGACGTTTTTCGCTACAACAAGGTATAGACATTTTGCGTTTAAATGCGAGTTTAAAGATTCTTAACTCTAATTGCAATGAATTTGGTCTAAAAATAGACCAGGTTCACCGTTATGTATTGACAAACCGTCGGTGTTGTTAGAAAATGTTTTAAAACAACACCGACGGAATAAATTATTCGCGAAAAAACGTCCCTCGCTTTGGCTGAGTTCACAACCAGTGGTTATGCAATAATCAGAAATTTCTTCATTTGCCTTAACATTTTCTGTGCTTGTGTACTGTACAAAACAAAATCCATTTTGTTCTCTGCAGCAGCTTTCAAACGTTCGTATATGAACAGTCTAAATTTTTACCAATTCGGAAAGTGCTAATAGCTGTGCAGTCTGATTTTGATGACGGTTGTAAGATCTTTACTTAACCCTTTCCCAAACAAGACCTGGTTTTGACATCCCTAATAGAACAGGCTTGGGAAAACATTGAAACAAAAGAAGAAACTGCTGACAACCAGCAGTTTCTCCTTTTGTCTCAATATTTTCTGTGCCATATTTTACACAAATCCTATCTTTAATAACATCCATTTTGACATTTTTGGCAGTTTTTTAAGTGGATCACCCTAAAACTTTGCTGTTTGGGAAAGGGTTAAAGTCTAATCCTTATCAAATAATACAACTACATATCAACAGAAGAGGCTGACACATTTATTTTAACTTAGACATCATTCAATCATTATATTTTACTCTAATCAATCCCCATTTCAAAGCCATGGCCTATTTTAACAAGAGCAGTCCGAAGACAGCGCGCTCGACTTTCTAAGTTGCTTAGTATAAAGGGGGCATAACTCCTCCAAATATAGTGGAGCCAGGGTCATGGGCCCTGGTAGTAAGGTAGAGGGTGTGATGGTGAAGTAGTATTCCAAGTTTGGGTTGAATCCCTTTGATAGTATGGAAGTTACTGATGTTTGAAAAAACTTTAACCTTTGTTGCAACGCCAACGCCAAC
This sequence comes from Fragum sueziense, assembly GCA_963680895.1. Taxonomy (NCBI): domain Eukaryota; kingdom Metazoa; phylum Mollusca; class Bivalvia; order Cardiida; family Cardiidae; genus Fragum; species Fragum sueziense. The sequence continues at coordinate 13,171,798 of OY804593.1, read as the reverse complement.
GCCAATGCCAACGCCGACGCCCGGATGACAGTATAAGCTCTCATTTTCTTCAAAAAGTCCAGTTAAAAATCATACCTTAAAATGGTAAGTGGTGGCTACCCTCTCTAACAATTTTGTAAGAAGTGTTTTGATTGGTTGAATCAGATCAGCCACATGACTCCAATTCAATGATGGCATGACAACGCACTCTGACCTCTCAACTTCCATGGCACTTCCATCATGACTGGAAAACAAAGTTGACCCATTCCTGTACATTGACACTTTTTGATGCCCTTCAAGCAAAGAATTGGCGAAAACATTGTGGAAAATGACGAAATTGCTTATGACAAGCCATTTCTTCATTTCTGACAATGGTTTCTAACAGAAAAGACCAAAACATTTTAAATTTCATTCACTTGAAATTGTCGTCTGCACCATCTTTGAATTTGGACTAGTTTAAAAATTTGCCATTTGGTTATGGCTTAACTCAAGATAAAATGACAATATTAATTCATGGATGAAGTTTAACTTTTCCCAAACAAGACATGTTTTGACCCTGAAGGAATAGGCTTCGGTAAACATTTAGGCAAAAGAAGAAAATGCTTCAAAACAGCATTTTCTCATTTTGCCTCAAAAATTATATTAAACAAATCATAATTTGATTAAAATCAAATCTGTTACCACAGCCATTTTGAATTCAAGCTGGAACAGTCCAAATTTTGACTGTTTGAGAAAGGATTAAGCATACAAACTATGACCTTGACCTTTTTCATAAAGAGTAAAAAATGTGACCCATCAACCTAAAGGCGCCTCCAGGGAAAGTGATATTAACCCAGTTTGTTCAGATTCACTAGAATCAGGTATATATCAATATTTTTTCTGCTATATTATACACATGTTCTGTTTTATAAACATGTATTTTGCTGCCTGCGCAAGCTTTCAAAAAGGACCACCCTTAAATCTTACTATCATGGAGAGTTAACTAACCTATTTTTGAATCCTCTAGTCCCTTTATCACATGATGCCACACACAGCACAGACTCTAGGGTTCCAATAAGGGCTACAATTTTTGTCTCAGCCAGGTTTCCACCATCTAATATATTTTGACCTGTCCTTAATTCTTCTATCAGGATATTGTACAGATCTCTGTATAAAACAATAGGAAAATGCTGAGCTAAAGATAAAGTTACAAAGATCCAATAATAATTCATTTCTTACTAAAATCCATCCCTAAAGATGACCTAGTTTTGATGTCCTTTACAAAAAAAGTTTGAAAAAAACATTGAGGCAATAAAGGTAAATGCTGGCAAGCTGTCTAAAAGTGTACATGTACTCAAAATGTTTTTAAGTTTGAGTTTGTACCCTTGTAGTTATTTTTATGACAATGTGTACACGGCCAGTGTATTGTAACACACAGTGCCTAGTATTTGACTCTCATTAGACGTTTTGCATTTTCCTTGTGTAAAATTGAATGGCTGGTAGTTGTAATAACGCATTTGACACGTTGTTAAAGTTTTGAGTTGATAAATGTAATGTGATCGAAAACAGGGCTACCAAATACTTACAAATATAAAGTATCAGCCTGTCCATAACACAGACACACCTTCCATGTATTCAGACTCTCTATCTGTAATCTGTACCCTTCCGTCTCAGGTAGATTTAGATCTCTGAAATATAGCAAGTGTTTGTGACCAGTCACACTAAACTGGACCTTATATGAAGTGTAAAAAGTATCAACCTTAGTCAGGCTGCATGGACTGCATATTTGGGACCACTCGATCTAAACTGGACCTTATATGAAGCTAAAAAGTATTGACACTAGTCAGGCTGGGCAGATTGCATATTTGTGACAAGTATTTTTTACCTGTTACACTAAACTGGACCTTATATGAAGTGTGAAAAGTATTGTCCTTAGTGAGGCTGTGCGGACTGCATATTTGTGACATGTATTTGTGATCCGTTACACTAAAGGAAGTGTAAAATGGTAAAATGTATCCTCCATAGTCAGGCTGCGCAGAATGCATATTTGTTACCTGTCACGCTACAGTTTATAGATCTGTTTGATTATGTTGTCTCAATGGCTTTAGAAAATATGCAAACCACCATTTTTTCAAGAGTACTTTGGCCCTTTCCCAAACAAGACCTAGTTTTGATGCCCCTGAGAGAAAATGGTTGGGAAAACACTGAGGCAAAGGCAGAAAATGCTGATAATCACAATTTTCTCCTTTTTCCTCAATATTTATTAGGCTTTATTATACACAATTTCAATCATTATCAACATACATTTTATCATCTGCAATGGCTTTTAAATTGGACAGTCCAAAACTTTGTTGTTTGGGAAAGGGTTTAAGATCTTAAATTATTGTATAAGAATTAAAGATACCTGAAATTCACCGCAAGGTACCTTGTTAATCTTCCAGCCATGTCATATTTGGAAAACTGAAAAAAAGAATTATTATCAATAGTAACCGTGAGATTGTGTGTAAGCATACTGGACTGACTTTGAATCAGCCAATTAAAATCTTTTTTGACAGCAGCATTGATTGGTCCACTGCTTTTGTCTGGGCTAAATTGTCCAGTTTTCTGACCACCTGTATGAGGATTGTCAGACTTTTGCTGCAGAAATAACATCAAATATCTCTGACTATCAACCCTTTCCCAAACAACAAAATTTTAGGGTCTAATTACAAAGCTGATGCAGATGACAAAATGGATCTTTTTAAAGACAGAATTTGTGTATAAGAAAGCACAGAAAATATTGAGGCCAAAGGAGAAACTGCTGTTTAATCAGCAGTTTCTTCTTTTGTTTCAATGTTTTCCTAAGCCTTTTCTATTAAGGACGTCAAAACCAGGTCTTGTTTGGGAAAGGGTTAATAGATGATAAATTTACTGATATTTTTCAGAACAATTTGGGAGTAATTGATGCAGTCATGATTTCGAAATCGATTTCATTTTGAAATTTAAAATGTGCATATATTTCCATTTTAATTTATTAGAAATATTTCAACATCGAAAGATAACATCCCCGATCTTTATCCATACCCCAATCTCCGCTGGGAAATCAGGTAAATTAAGGTAATGTTTAAGTCAAACTCGGAATGTGTCTAACTTTTTTCAGAGGCCAGCAAAATAGACTAAAAGTCAACACCAAACAGTTACAACTGTATATACATTTGCTGACTTACCATGGATGAGGCCATATTTCTACCAGCTTGACATACAGTTCTGACCAGCTTCAAGGCAGCAGACAAGGGGACACCATACACTCTGGATAAAGGCTGGCTTATATCTATAAGGTAAAACAAGAAGAACTGTCGCTGAGCAGACTTATACCCACCACCAGCATGATCAGTCACAAATTCAAAGTCAAATTAGCTCCCTTGGTTGACCTCGGAGAGGGAGAAGAAATTTCTTCATGCAAATATCCATGTCAAAATATCCAAGCATTACTTCTCTTCTCTTTATGGATTCCAAAGCTTTACTGGTTAGCGACCAATTCTCGCCGCAAACCAGTTCTCGCCAACTAACCTATTTCATGGTAACGACTGAAAAGGGTCCTTTCCCATGTATACAAGTTATGTTGACATGAACTTCTTTTATTCCGAAAATAAATCATACTCAATAATGTTATGTCTTTGCTGCCATACGGTATAGTTGGCGAGAACTGGTATGCGGCGAGATCTGGTCGCCAGCCAGTAGAGTTAGAGAAAAAAATTAGGATTTGTTTTGAAAATGGTTATCAGGCCTCTCCTTATAGTATCTATGCAAAAAAACTGAATAAAAACATAATGGGAAAAGAAGAAATTGCTCATTCTGAGCAATTTCTTCTTTTAACATAATATTTGTTTACAAAATAATTACATTAATGATGATGAAAAGGCATTACTAATCAGTTTTTAACATGAAATACCTCAAAATACCTCTATTTTGTGACCATTTTGAAGAAATTAAGATGTGGTGTATTTTCGAAGCTGTAGGAGCATTGCACTGGTTTACTTTAAGTCATAGTGGGGCCCATACCTGTCAACTTTCACGAAAAAATCGTGACTAACACGATTTCAAGTTCAGGAGTTCATCACACGCACGAATGGTCTAAAATCGCTAAAAAACACGATTTTCCAGCAATCACACGCTTGCAATTTTCGTCTGCCATTATTGTTTATCATTGTGAAATTGCACCCTTACTAGCTCAATTAGCGATTATCTTGTATATTTCACCTCCCTTGATTGACGAAATTGCACCCTTACTCGCTCAATTAGCGATTATCTTGTATATTTCACCTTCCTTGATTGACAATCAAAACGTGTCGATGCGTTAACTCGACGCGTCGGGGATCGACTTATTACAAATGAGGTAAGTGTAAGGCGTGGCTAAAATATCGAAAAGTCAACCAATCAAAATGCGCGATATGTTATCGAGGGGGCAGTTTTCCGATAATCTGTCGATGACAATTAGTGCTTGCCCATTCAGTTGTAAACAAACTTTGATTATCGAGTTTATCTTCGCAATTTTACCATTTTACAAGATTTAATGGATGATGATCAACTAGTATAACAGCCTTCACTGAGAATATCAGATCGATCGTGGACCACCGCTTCGATAAGATTCTGTACAGATCAGAAAATCGGTATTTCGCACTCGTAGGTTGTTTCGCCCCATTATGTTTTGCGGTTTACCTTATATTCATCTATATTGCACTTCTAATGGTTTTCTGATACGCAAAATAACCGCGATGTGGTCGCACAGGCATTATTTTGCATCATTTACCAGACTTTAAGAAAATTTAAAAAAGGGAAGGAACTTGGCAAACTGTGAACAGGCTACAGAAGAATTAAAAAAAAATAAAAAAAAAAAAAAATAAAAAAGGATAACAGAAAGTTAGTGATAAAGTTTGAACAAATTGGTTGGTGAGAATTGTTTGGAACAAAGGATGTCTAGTTTCCCACAATGATTATCCTTTATGAACTTTGCTATTTAGCTATTCTGCTTTTGTAAAGAAATATAATGATAAATATAAGACCAAGAGAACAAGCTACTGTCATTGTTTAAAGACTCAAGTTGAAGAAACACTGCAAAAAAATCTCACTCCTAAAAGTTGAGGTTAAATCACTCCGCGCGAAAAGTACCCGTGAAAACTCCTCATTTAAAGGTTGTCGCGCGCAATCTCACTCTTTGAAATTTCCAAAAGTTGACAGGTATGGTGGGCCCCTACAGCTTACTGGGCTGGGGAACACTGGATTGTTATCCTGGACAAAGATTTACTTGTGTTCCTTACCTTGTTGAGTCCATGTGAATGGTAGAAAGTTCTTGATAATACAGTCTGTCAACCCTGGACAACTGGTTACCTGGAATGATTAAAGTGACATTTCAGAATTGTTTGTCATAAATTTCACTTTTAATTTTATCTGAAAGTGCATATTTCCTTATGAAAATTTGGAAAATTTCAAGTCAAATTATCGTGCGGTTTACGAGAAATTTATATTTTTGTGTTAAAATCGAACAAATTGTTGTGGACAACAGTTCGGATTTATATGCAATTTATTGATTATGTGTCAACTTTAAATGCGTGTTTCTCGCTTATAGATAACAACTTCAAACAAGAGGGCCAAGATGGCCCTGTATCGCTCCACTGGCTTTTAGACATTTAGACTACAAACTTCTTCAAGGAATACAATAGAGGTCTATTCAAAGAAGATTCATGCTACACCAGAATGAAATCCAATAAGTGATTAAGGAGCAGAAATGTTTTTACAATTTTCTTAAAATAACACTGTTTCATATAGCAAAAAAAAAGCCTAGCCCACAACGGCCAAGCTTTTCATCCGATCGTGAAGGAATTTGGAAGAGATTCATGCAAGGAAGATTCCTGTGAAGTTTAATTAAAATTGGTCCTGTAGTTTTGGAGAAAAAGATTGTTTAACAATTTTTCGAAAATTCAATTTAATTAAATTTATCAAAAATTTAAGTTCTACACGGAAATTGTTTTTTAAGGAATTTAGAGGAGATAAATGCTAGGAAGATTTGTGTGAAGTTTGGTTAAAATTGGTCCAGTAGTTTTGGAAAAGAAGATTTTTCGAAAATTTAATTTAATTTAATTAATCAAAATTTAAGTTCTACATAGAATTTATTTTTTTTTTTTTTGAAGGAATTAAGAAGAGATTAATGCAAGGAACATTTCTGTAAAGTTTGGTTGAAATTGGTCCAGTAATTTTGGAGGAGAAGAATTTTTAAAGATTTTTCGAAAATTTAATTTAATTAAATTAATTACAATTAAAGTTCTACATAGAATTTATTTTTCTGAAGGAATTAAGAAGAGATTAATGCAAGGAACATTTCTGTAAAGTTTGGTTGAAACTGGTCCAGTTGTTTTGGAGAAGAAATTTTTTAAAGATTTTTCGAAATTTAAATCAATTAGATTATTAAAAATTCAAGTTCTGCGCGGAATTTATTCTTTTGAAAGAACTTAGTCGAGATTCATGCAAGGAAGATTTCTGTGAAGTTTGCTTGAAATTGGTCCTGTAGTTTTGGAGGAGAAGAATTTTTAAAGATTTTTCGAAAATTTAAATCAATTAAATTAATTAAAATTCAAGTTCTGCTCGGATTGTATTCTTTTGATGGAATTTGGTACAGATTCATGCAAGGAAGATTCATGTGAAGTTTGGTTGAAATTGGTCCAATAGTTTTGGAGAAGAGGAATTTTTAAAGATTTTTCGAAAATTTAATTCAATTAAGTTAATTAAAATTCAAGTTCTGCATAGATTTTATTCTTTTGAAGGAATTTGGTAGAGATTCATGCAAGGATGATTCGTGTGAAGTTTTGTTGAAATTGGTCCTGTAGTTTTGGAGAAGAAGAATTTTTAAAGACTTTTCGAAAATTTAAATCAATTAAATTAATTAAAATTCAAGTTCTACTCGGATTTCATTCTTTTGATGGAATTTGGTAGAGATTCATGCAAAGAAGATTTCTGTGAAGATTGGTTGAAATTGGTCCAGTAGTTTTGGAGAAGAAGAATTTTTAAAGATTTTTCGAAAATTTAATTCAATTAAATTAATTAAAATTCAAGTTCTGCATAGATTTTATTCTTTTGAAGGAATTTGGTAGAGATTCATGCAAGGATGATTCGTGTGAAGTTTGGTTGAAATTGGTCCAGTAGTTTTTGAGAAGAAGATGTTTGAAAATTGTTTACGCACGGACGGACGCACACACGGACGCACGACGGACACAGGGCCATGACATAAGCCCCGCTGGCCTTCGGCCAGTGGAGCTAAAAACCAATAGTATTTATACTCATTAGAATAACCTATCTTGGCATCAAGACATAATTCAAAAAATTGAAATTGGAATGAAATGTCCCTTTAACACATTACCAGACCACAAAATTCTAGACTTATCCAAATTCAAGGATGTTTCAGACTACAATTTCAAGAAAATAAAATTTTACATTTTTGGTTATTCATGGTAAAAAACATTGTGGAAAATGAAGAAATTGCTTGTCACAAGTAATTTCTTCATATTCCACACTGTTTTACAAGACCTTTATCTTGATGAGCATTGAAAAGCATCATTATGTTGGAATGGATTAAGGTATAAATAATGTGAAAATTAGTATAATAATGCTTGAAGCCTTCATTTAATTTTTCAATTATTGAATGTATTAAAGTGACATTTCACGATTATTTTTACATAAATGTTACTTTTATTCTATCTGAAAAAGCATGTTTTCTTATGACAAGTCTGAAAATTTCAAGCCAAAGTATTGAACCGTTTAAGAGAAATATATATTTTTGTGCTAAAATTAAACAAATTGATGTGGACAACAGTTCAGATTTATATAGAATTAGTCATTTCTGTCTCAACTTTAAAGACATATTTTTCACTTATAAATAACATTTTCAAAAAACTGATAGCATTTCTACGCATTAGAATAAACAATCTTTGCATCATGATCAAGACATACTTTTGAAAAATGAAATAAATGTGAAATGTCACTTTAATATTGAGCTGGGATCTCCAATAAAGGCATTTAAGGCAATTAAGACCCTGATCAGCCAGAGGTCTGATCAAGTCTGATCAAGTCAGATTAAAAGCCATGTTGTTCTCTTACAGCTTGTTCATAAACACATACTTGTCAGAAAATAGCATGGATATGGATCAGACCACATACACTTAGGTACAGGCTCTGGTTGATCTGAAAGTTTGTTGTCCAATGCTGTAAAGGCTTACTTTCCATATTTCTGCTCATTTGTAGCACATGTGAAAAACATCTTTTTAAAACATCTTGTTTTAACCCTTTAACCCTTGTCATGCTAATCCTGGAATATTGCTTTTGCAAACAGAATAGAACAAGACCAGTCTGCACATATGTGCAGTCTGGCTTTATTCTATACTGCCTGCATCTTTAAATTTAGTGTGGCAAGGGTTAAGAAAGGATAAAGAAGAAGTTCAAGAAATACCTGATATGCGAGTGTGGGAGAGTGTCTCACTATGCGTGTCAACATCTCTAACACAGCTATAACAGTAGGGGCTTGAGGTCTTGTCACCTCTAATATATACTTCAATCTTTGTAATAAACACATTCTCGACACTAATGCCTAAAAATTAAAGAAACTAAAGTAAAGTCATTGTAATGAAACATGATACAAATATTCTAAAATTGAAAAAAAGTATTCATTTATTGTTTAAAAAAAACAGCAACTGCATATAGAATATTCCGGGATCAGCATGGCAAAGTGTTAAAGCAAAATCATATTGATGAGCTTATTAATAGCCGTAAGGTATTGAATACCATGCATGAAAATATTGAGAATAATGTCAGATACATTGTATTCATATCTTGAGACTAATCAATTTAAGTTCAATATGAAGTAAAAGGTTTTTATACCAAGTACATGACAGTCTTTCAGTGTCTATTTTATTTTCTTACCAGAATTAAATCCCTTTTAGCCATTTCTGCATCCGTCTCTTCTGGTTTTTCATCTGAAACATCTGGAAGCTTTATTCCCGAGTCTTCAGGTTCACTAGAAGCTTGACAAACCACTCTGTGACCTTGACCCCAATGAAATGTGTGAACAAGGGCTGCCTGAAATTTTAAATTGATTCAAAATACATGAGTTCTGCAGTCTTTAGTTTGACAATGCAAATTCAACCAAGATTTGGAAATGGACCCTTATGGCATTTGAGATCAATATGGACATAGATTAGCATGCACATAATGCTCAATATATTTTGTTTTTTTATAAGTTCTTTGTAAACTTAGGAAAAATACATAAGTCCCCATCCTACTACACATAGTATCAGGCTGACTTTGACCAATAGAGGTCTAAAATTCCATAATGAGCCATATTTTATATTCTGAATCATTCATAAACTTATGTCATCTGACTGATTAATGACTCCTTTGAAAATAGCATTTACCTGAAATTGCATTCTGCAAAACCTTTTAATTTGGACATGTCTAAAATATTGCAAAAACTACAAGTATTTGTACTATCATTCATACACCATTTCAAAATACACATAAAATTATTTCCTTGGGGACCATCTCAAACATTTGTAAACTAAACTCATCTGCCTGGTTAACCAGAAGAACATTTAAAGCAGCTGCAGCAGCAAATACTACAGCATCAGTGTTATCATCAAGGGACCATCTCAAAATATACATAAACTTCCTTTCAGGGACCATCTCAAAACATTTATAAACTAGAACTGTCGCAAAGCGGACAAATACCCCCCACTAGCGCGTTGTCACTGAAAAAGTGCTAAAGTTCAAAGTGGCATAACTCTGAAACTACTGCCTGGATCAAGATGAAAATTGCAGGTGCACAACTTCATATGATAGGAAACAACCTGCTAAAATTTCAGCAAAATCGATACAAGAGTGCCATCGTCACAATATACGCCGCCACTTATAAAACTTGAGACAAAAAAATGACATTGACAAGGATTTATAAATATTCACTGAAAAACCTTTAAAAAATTGTGTTCACAAAAAGGTTTTTATAAATATCCAGTGAAAAACCTGGAAGGAATTGCATTCACGAGGCTGAAATATCATTAAGCCCCAGAGACTAAGATTGAAGGGGGCATAATTCTGGCAAAAATCAATGAACCATGAAATCCTTCCTTCATGCACATCTACCAATTGAGGTGATAACATCCACCAAGTTTCATTAAGATCCAGCCAGAAACTTAGGAGGAGTTGTGTTGACAAGGCTGCAATTTCAATAAGCCCCAGAGACTAAGTTTTTAAGGGGCATAACTCAGGCAAAAATCAACGAACCATAAAATCCTTCCTTCATGCACATCTACCAATTGAGGTGATAACATTGACCAAGTTTCATTAAGATCCAGTCAGAAACTTAGGAGGAGTTGTGTTGACAAGCCTGCAATTTCAATAAGCCCCAGAGACTAAGTTTTTAAGGGGCGTAACTCAGGCAAAAATCCACGAACCATAAAATCCTTCCTTCATGCACATCTACCAATTGAGGTGATAACATTGACCAAGTTTCAAGAAGATCCAGCCAGAAACTTAGGAGGAGTTGCGTTGACAAGCCTGCAATTTCAATAAGCCCCAGAGACTAAGTTTTTAAGGGGCGTAACTCAGGCAAAAATCGACGAACCATAAAATCCTTCCTTCATGCACATCTACCAATTGAGGTGATAACATTGACCAAGTTTCAAGAAGATCCAGCCAGAAACATAGGAGGAGTTGCGTTGACAAGGCTGCAATTTCAATAAGCCCCAGAGACTAAGTTTTTAAGGGGCGTAACTCAGGCAAAAATCAATGAACCATAAAATCCTTCCTTCATGCACATCTACCAATTGAGGTGATAACATTGACCAAGTTTCAAGAAGATCCAGCCAGAAACTTACGAGGAGTTGCGTTGACAAGAAAAGTGGACGTACGTACGGACGGACGGATGGACGGATGGACGGATGGACGGATGGACAGATGGACGGATGGACGGAGAAGATGACGCCAATATACGTCCGCCTCCGGCGGCGTATAAAAAAACTGTGGGAGGAGAAGAGGACACAAAATTATGTCCACGGACGGACGGACGGACAGACAGACGGACGGACGGACAGACAGACGGACGGACAACCTGAATCCAGTATACCCCCCCATAACTTTGTTGTGGGGGGTATAACTAGCCTTATCTGCCTGGTTAACAAGTAAGGCATTTAACCCATTACTGTACAGTGACGCCTTTTGACTCCTTCACAAGAAAAGGTTCGGGAAATCATTGTGGAAAATGAAGAAATTGCTTGCGACAAGCAATTTCTTCATCTTCCACAATGATTTCTAACCCAAAATGGAAAGATTTTTTAAATTTCATCAACTTGAAATTGTCGCCTTTCAAATTTGAAAAGTTCATAATTGTGTTGTCTGGTAATGGGTTAAGGCATCTACAGCAGCAAATACTACAGCATCAGTGTTATCACCTAGGGACCATCTAAAAATATACATAAACTTACTTTCAGGGACCATCTCAAAACATTTATAAACTAACCTCATCTGCCTGGTTAACAAGTAAGGCATTTAAGGCAGCTACAGCAGCAAATACTACAGCATATCAGTGTTATCACCTGGGGACCATCTCAAAACAAGAGCTTCACAGAGCGGCGCATATACGCCCGAGAGGGGCTTGTCAGTAGAATTGGCCATTTTTTCAATTCAAGGGCAGATAATTCAAACATGAAAAGTTATCAAAATTTTGTTTGCACAACAAGACACCAGAGAGATTCATTGTGACTAGTTTGATTAAATTCTGGTAGAAACTGTAGGAGTTACGTACAGGAGAAAATGGGCATTTTTGAGAAAATGGGCATTTTTTCTTAAATTCAAGGGCAGATAATTCAAGAACGAAACAGTTATCTAAATTGCGTAAGCGGTGTGCACAACTAGACACCATGAAGATTCATTGTGGCAAGTTTGATCAAATTCTGATCAAAACTGTAGGAGGAGTTGCGCACACAAGAAAATGGCATTTTTTTAAGTCAAGGGCAGATAATTCAAGAACGAAAAGAGTTAATTGAATTCCGTAAGCGGTATGCACAACTAGACACCATGGAGATTCATTGTGGCAAGTTTGATTGAATTCCGATGAAAACTGTAGGAGGAGTTGCGCACACAAGAAATTGCTAACAAACGGACAGACGGACGGACAGATGGACGGACAGACGAGCGGGGCCATAACATAATACGACCCTTCGGGCGTATAATAATGATAAACATAAACTTACTTTCAGGGACCACCTCAAAACATTTATAAACTAACCTCATCTGCCTGATTCACAAGTAAGGCATTTAAGGCAGCCACAGCAGAAAATACCACAGCATCAGTGCTGTCATCTAGGGACCATCTCAGCAGGAATATAACTCCAGCATCCAGTATACTGGGTAATATTGGGGTCTGTATCACCTCGGATAGATTCCCTTCTTTAGCCTGGAACACAAAAACATAGGTTGTAAATATTATCAGAATAAAACTACTGTAAATGCATAGAAATAGCCTGGGGTCTGTAAAAAGACCCCTTATAACTTTGAGGTTAACGTGTCTCTCCAGATTAGCCTGCCCCTAAATGCAGCCTGATCAGCATTTCATCTCTTTTCAACGAAAACCTCGTAACTGCAGCTTGTATTAAGCTGCAGTTTCCAGGTTTTTGTTGAAAAGCAGACAATGATTTCTCACAGCTCCCACAGGTTATATGAAAGCTATAAGAGAACAGCATTGTTCCTGATCAGACCCAAAATTTGTGCTGGCTGATCTTGATCTGTGTTGGCCAAAAATAATATAAGTTTTTATCCAGATTTATGCACAAATCTATGCTAATGCAATAGTTTCAACCTCACCCATTGACTTAGCTTTTAATACGATCGCACCACTGAATATATTTTACTAAGTTTTACACCACTGCATAATTATCGATTTATGTCATTTACTGTGGGAATCTTGTATTCTGTCATATAAAGTCTAAAAACGGTGTGACAACATACTGAAAGTCATCTTATCTGTGGATCATTAGGTATTTAGACCTGGGAATATAAATGTCCCTTTAATTCTCTTTTGGAAATATCAAAAGTAAAGAATGTTTCTTTTCCTGCAATGGTTCAAAAGCAATAGAAGTTAGAATATAAACAAACAAAAGCCTTCAGAGACTGTTTAAGGTCTCCCGAATATGTGTTTAGGGCTAGGGATGTGGCATAAGCTACCCATACATAAAGTCATGACTCACTCAAAGACATTTTTTTAAAAGGAAATGAAAAACTTACCTGATTAATGATCCTAGCTAACACCTGCAGAGCCAGTGTCCTCTGTTGTATGTTGGAACTTCTAGCCAACTGAAACAGCTCCCCCAGTGTGTAACCTGCTCTCTGTGAAATAAAACAAAATGAAGTTCCTTAACCCATTACCAGATGGCAAAATTCTGAACATGTACAAATTAAAAGATGTTGCAGACGACAATTTCAAGTAAATCAAACTTTACATGTTTTGGTTTTCTGGGAAGAAAACATTGTAGGAAATGAAGAAATTGCTTGTTACAAGCAATTTCTTCATTTTCCACAATGTTTTCCAAAACCTTTATATAATAGGGAGTCAAAAGGTTTCACTGTGTACGAATGGGTCAAAAGGGAGATTGCCCAATGAGTTAAATAATTTTGGTCAAAAAGAAAAAATGCTAAAAGTTGTACCAACACTACAGACTTTTTTTATTTAAAAAATGACAAAAAAATCTCAAACACTTAAATGGACTTGGTGAGAGAAATGAAGATATCAATCTGTGAGATTGCAAGAGGCACACAATTAACCCTTTCCAAAAAACAGCAAAAGTTTAGGGTGATCTACTTTAAAAACTGCCACAAATGACAAAATGGATGCTATTAAAGATAGAATTTGTGAAAAATACAACACAGAAAATATTGAGACAAAAGGAGAAACTGCTGGTTATCAGCAGTTTCTTCTTATGTTTCAATGTTTTCCCAAGCCTTTTCTAATGAGGATGTCAAAACCAGGTCTTGTATGGGAAAGGGTTAAATCAGTCGGTTGACTGACAAATCCTATTTCTCATGATCAGCAGTGATCAAGAGTACTTATCAAGCCACAAATAGAAATTTTTTGACAACTAATTCACAATGGAATTGACCAAAACTAGAACTGTTGCAGAGCGGACAAATACCCCCCACTAGGGCCTTGTCACTAAAAAAGTGCTATATAGGTCAAAAGATTCTTGACTTAGAGCACGGAAAAGGATTTTAAACAAAGTCCAATTGTGACCTTGACCTTTGTGACCCAAAAACAATAGGGCACCTCCTTGGGTCATTAGACGGGTCAATATACTGATTTACCCCCAAAAAATTGCAACAAAATGTTTTTAAACTGTTTTGGTTAGTATAAGGGGTCCTTAATAACATACTAAAAATCTACCAAAATCTTGGTCACGGAAAAGGGTTATTTTCAAGATGGCGTCCAAGATGGCCGCCGAAACACTAAAATCGCCATAGCTCCATTACTATGTGTGCTAGGTTGATAAATTTGGTGTCTATCCATAGGTTTAAGGGGTCAAGGAATTCATTTAAAGCATCAAAACTGCTACAAATTAATTACATAATGAGTAAATGGTATGTAGGACCAATGCTGGTCACTGAGGCATTGCTATAACTGCGGTTTATTTACTGCATTTACTGCATTGATTGAATCAGGTGTCAATAAATGTTTTATATTACCCATTACCTGGAAAGGGGTCTGACATGACATTTAAGACCAGCATGGACCCAGATTACCTTGATCAAGATCCATGTGGTTTTGCAATAGCTTTATCATGACCGATAGCAACTGTAAAATACCAGCATGGGTCGTTATCAAACTGAATATAGGCTTATACATTTTGAGATCTTGTGAGTCAGTTTGACATTTTAATTGTTATCAAGGAGTATCTTGAAAGTAATTATGTTTTGAGAAATCAAACTAAATTTTAATTGTCCTGTTCTAATTTGAAAATGTACGACAGCAATTGAAATATTTGTCTGGTCTGCACACAAGCCTTTCAGGGTCCAAGAAATTCCAAAATTGGCACTCGTCCTGCAGGACTAGTG
This sequence comes from Fragum sueziense, assembly GCA_963680895.1. NCBI lineage: Eukaryota > Metazoa > Mollusca > Bivalvia > Cardiida > Cardiidae > Fragum > Fragum sueziense. The sequence goes on along the minus strand of OY804593.1, from coordinate 13,156,720 downwards.
ACTTAGAAAAATCACTCGTCCTGCTCATGCCTTTACTCGTCCTACCAAAATTATAGGTTGGAGTCTAGACCAGGTTAAACCATAGTAGATTCCAGACTATAGAGTACAAAGGTTCCAGTCTAATTATATTTAGAAATATTTTTTTGAAAGATTATCCCTAAATCCTTTGAAAATTACTATCTAAAAAAAAATTAACCATCTAAAAAAATAAAATCATTAGTGTGTGTTTGGAGCAACAGAAATGAGTCACTCCTCTGCGATCTTTTCATGCCTGTCAAATTAGGACTGAACTGATGTTTTAACTGGTAAATATAGGCTTATTTACGATGCATTGGTGAAGCCTTCCTTTAAAAATTGATTTTAGTAAATGTTTTGTTGCATTTTGATGAAAATAGTCACCAAAATAATGTCTAGTGTTAAACAATGAACAAGGCACAAGGCCCCAGCTTCCGCCATCTTTGTTTACACTGTCATGGTAACTGGGGGCCGTCTCAAAATAGTCAAAACTAGTTTTCACATATCATTTTTTTGTGAATGAATTAGCATACTACGGTGTAGATTCTGACTTGCTAATCTCGATTAATTCTAGCCCTAACCCAATTTTTCCTCATTGGACTGATTTTAGATGAACAAACTGTTATCTACTTAATTTTCTACTCGTCCTGCAGGACGACCATGACTTATTTTTTCACTCGTCCACTCCGATTTTTACTCGTAAATAAGAGCGGACGAGTGGATTTCTTGGACCCTGCCTTTGCGACAAGGCTGAACATCGGAAAAATTCTAGAAAAAGTTATTGATGTCATCAGTCCGTACCAAAATGCTATACTATTAGCTTGTTTCGAATGGAGCTAAAGTACATTCAGAGAGCCATAGAATGTTAATAACACGGACAGTGTCAAGTTTTGATTTGGAATTTCAACCAAATATTGCAAACATGCTGACGAAATCTACAAGATATCACAATGGTCCGTTAAACAGCCAAAGTGAATGATCATTTTGCGGGGAATAAATTCCACACATGTACTTATACATTTTTTGCTTTTCGAGAAAAAAAACACCATTAACTACTGCATCTAAAGCTGCGATTACGAGATTTTAAATAAATACAGCAATGTGCACAGTGGGTAACGTACACATTGTGAAGAGTGTTGACAGAAAATGCGATGTTGGATAACGACATGTTATCCTTTTCGCCATTGCTTTCCTTCATCATATAACATGCACAATCTTATTAAGTCATTAAGTTTAATACTGGGAATTGAATGATTTTCATACAAACAATAAAACAAATAAAAATATACCGACACGCAAAAAAAGGTGTGCATTTGGTTACAGGAAAACATTCTCTTAATATCATAATGTGGTATCAGGGTTTACAAAAATGTATTAGCTGTTGGATGATTTACATGTGACTAAAATTTGACCAATAATGGACGTTAGGTATATGTGTAAATGACAGAAGGTGAAAAGCAAAGGTTGTAGACTCGTGGCATTTTGCTCATGTGGGTGTTTCCTTGCGCTGACCTCACGAGACATAATCACATACCTATGCGGTCTTAAACACTTGACTTTGATCGGTAAACCTGGGGGGCACACAAGATACTGAGTTCATATAATAATACTAGATAAGTATCGGAAGCAAAGGAAACCCCAAATAAACAAAATGCCACAAACCTAGATCTTAAATACATGTACTTTTCACCCTCTGTTATTTACGCGTAAAGCAAACGTCTGTCTATTAATTGTCGAATTTCCATCAGATGTCAACCTCCTTTCAGTAAATATGGTTTTGTAAATTTTGATACCACATATGACATTATTTTCCTTAAATAAGTATACAATATTATCTTGTCACCAAATACACGCGTTCCTTTGCGCGTCAGTATATAGTTAGACGCAGAAGAAAATGAACAAAATGGACTATTCTGTTTTTTTACCTCGACTTTGCCCCATCCAATGTTAATTTTGCAAAATTGTCGAAACAGTATGCCATATAAACTCTTTATCGAAGTTCCCCCTTTCCCTGTGCAAACACATCACGGCGATAAAGCTTATATTTGTATCATTCAAATCAGGACTTTTTCGAAAAACTAAGACTGACTGTTTTACCACAAGTGGCTTTCCTCGCACAGTCTTCTTCTAAAATTGGCAAAAAAGCTATAATACGGTTCAAAATTCGGATCCTATAGACAACAAACCACTACCACGCAATGCATTTCTGTCGAGAATTGCCTTCCCTTATTGGTTACTTGGAATTTGAAACCCGACTTGAATTATAAGGAATGAATTAGCTTAAGATATTCCACCAGTTACTGGATACCCAAAACTTTGTGTAACGTCAGTTCTGTGGTTTCCAAATCTGGATAACTTGTCAATTTCCATTGCCACGGAAAGCGACGAAGTTGGAAGCAAACTTGCACGAAGTTTGGGTATCTAATGATGGATGGAATATTTTAATGCAAATTTTCACTGCGCAGAAACGACCTGCCCTTACAGGTTCATGTGTAATTTCTTGTGTATAATTTACATTTTTACATTTTAACAAACTAGGATGAGTCTCCTCTAGAAATTGAATTAGCGAAATAAAACAAAGTTTTACTGGTGGACTTACAGCTACATATAGCAAGTGTCAATTACAATTTGACGAACAATTATATTCAATATGATATGAATTCTGCTTTAAAAGGAAAATAATACGTTGTAATTTTCATTTCTCATGCCTATTTGTTTAACTTTTGTTAAAGTTTATAAATTAATTTGATTTCAACTTCCACTGGACAGAAACGATAACACATATTTCATTTCTTGTGTATATGTTTCATCTGTTTGCCTTGGCCCTTTTCAGTAAATTTGAAATTTGTTAATTCATCTTTAAATTTTATTTTGTCAATGAAGCTCAACTGTCTAAAAATGAAATTGCAATGTACGTACTACATGTAGTTCTATCTAAAATATCAGAAAAATGCCATTGCACATTTTACTCTCTTACATTAATTTTTGAACTCGTATAATATATGAAGGTCATATGCGAATTTATCAAATGGTTGTTCCATCAAAGATAGTGAATGTAAATATAAAATCCATACCGATCTGTGGTTACTTAATTATGCTGCTTTCTCAGATAAATGAAATGTGCGATTTTTCCGGAGTTCGTTTTTCAGTTAGACTTGTACAGCATTACGATGCATGGACAATGCAAAACGTCGTATTTCGATGTCTATTTGCAACAAAATACAAAAAAATGTCATCGTTATCCTATTTCATAATTATAGGAATTATTTTATTTCTGCTTCAATTTGATATATAATGAGGCAAATTGCAAACATGCAAATTACAAACAAGTGGCTAGCTTTAAAATATTGATCTACAGCACATTGTCCGCTGTCCAGATATAGCAGACTGGCTGAAATTTTTGAAATTTTGGAGCTTTTAAACATTATTTATGATCTCTGAATGCACTTCATGTCCAGCAGAAACAGCATAATTTTTCTTAGTACTAACTGAATGATGACATCCATGTCTTCTTCAAGAGCCTTTTAGACATCAATGTTACTCATTTTTGTTACTTTGGATGTCTTCGTGACAAAATTACCTCTATAATATATGTATTGACATATATAATTAAAATTCTGCTATGGCACTTTTTTGTGATCAGGTAAGGTCATACACATCTTTTTCTCATTTGGCGTTGCGTTTGTAGCAGTTTTGATAATTTAAATGAATTCCTTGACCCCTTAAACCTATGGATAGACACCAAATTTATCAACCTAGCACACATAGTAATGGAGCTATGGCAATTTTAGTGTTTCGACGGCCATCTTGGACGCCATCTTGAAAATAACCCTTTTCCGTGACCCAGATTTTGGTAGATTTTTAGTATGTTATTAAGGACCCTTTATACTAACCAAAACAGTTTAAAAACCTTTTGTTGCAATTTTTTGGGGGTAAGGGCCTTATTTTCATATATTGACCCGTCTACATGGGCAACAACTGTATTAAGTTTCATGATCCTAGGTCAACCAGTTCTTCACTTAGAGCACGGAAACGGATTTTAAACAAAGTCCAACTGTGACTTCTCCCCCCCCTTAAAAAATTCAAAGTGGCATAACTCTGAAACTAATAACTGGATCAAAATGAAAATTGCAGGTGCACAACTTAATATGATAGGAAACAACCTGACACGGATGGACGGACGGACGGATGGACAACCTGATTCCAGTATAGCCCCCCCCCCCCCCAACTTCGTTGTGGGGGGTATAATAATCGGCAACTAACATCTGGTTCGTCTCCATGATGGTGTAGCCCCATATTGACCGGCACATCACTGTCTGAAGGCATAATGTTCAAAAATGTTGCAGACAACCCTTTTGGGGTAGAAAACATTGTGGTAAATGGAGAAATTGCTTGTCACAAGCAATTTCTTCATTTTCCATAATGTTTTCCAAAGCGTTTTTCTTTAGGAAAGTAAAAAAAGGTCAATGTGTGGGAATGGGATGAAAGAAAAGACCCACCTCCAGTTCGTCTCCATGGTGATGTAGCCCCATATTGACAGGCACATCACTGTCTGAAGGCAGAATGTTCAAAAATGTTGCAGACAACCCTTTTGGGGTAGAAAACATTGTAGTAAATGGAGAAATTGCTTGTTCATTTTCCATAATGTTTTCTAAAGCGTTTTTCTTTAGGAAAGTAAAAAAAAGGTCAATGCGTAGGAATGGGATGAAAGAATAGACCCACCTCTGGTTCGTCTCCATGGTGATGTAGACCCATATTGACTGGCACATCACTGTCACCTGGCAGAATGTTCCCTTTAAAGTCAAACCTTGCCTGTTGTCCTGTCTGCAATGGAAATTTATATGCCTATTTGAGAGGTGAGCACATACAACTATTGTGGGGGCAAATGGAGATAATTCTACCTACAAGTATTTCCACTATTACAATGTGACTTTTTGACAATTAACACTGTTAACAAGAGCTTTGCAGAGCGGCTCATATACGCCCGAGAGGGGCTTGTCAGTAAAATTGGGCATTTTGTCAATTCAAGGGCAGATAATTCAAACATGAAATGTTATCAAAATTTTGTTTTCACAACCAGACACCATAAAGGTTCATTGTGGCTAGTTAGATTAAATTCTGGTTGGAACTGTAGGAGCTGCACACACGAGAAAATGGGCATTTTTGAGAAAATTAGCATTTTCCCTTAAATTCAAGGGCAGATAATTGAAGAACGAAAGCAATTATCTGAATTCCGTAAGTGGTGTGCACACCTAGACACCATGGAGATTCATTGTGGCAAGTGTGATGAAATTCTAATCAAAACCGTAGGAGGAGTTGCGCACACAAGCAAATTGGCATTTTTTTAATTCAAGGGCAGATAATTCAAGAACGAAAAAAGTTATCTGAATTCTGTAAGTGGTGTGCACAACTAGACACCATGAAGATTCATTGAGGCAAGTTTGATCAAATTCTGATCAAAACTGTAGGAGGAGTTGCGCACACAAGAAATTGCTAACGGACGGGCGGACGGACAGACGGACGGACGACTGGGGCCATAACATAATACGACCCTTCGGGCGTATAATAAAAAAGTGAAGATTGTTTAAAAACTAGGTAAGGGATGGTTTGAATCGTACAGCAATTATAACATTGTGAACTTAACCCATTACCAAACGTCAAAATATAAGATTTTTCCTAATTCAAATATGTTGCAGAAAGTAATTTCAAGTGAATCAAATTTTACATATTTAGATATTTCTAAACAGAAAACATTGTGGGAAATGAAGAAATTGCTTGTAACAAGCAATTTCTTTATTTTCCACTATGTATTCCAAAGCCTTTAATTTGTAGGGATTCAAACGGTGTCACTATTTGGGAATGGGTTATCCAATACTTCAGTCCTCATGGGTATGAATAAATCAGGGTTCTCCGCAGAATATTTTGAAGCTGTAGTGGCAAATTATATGAGACTTGGTAAACATTGAAAGCATATAATTGTGAGTGAAAACATTATGGAAAAAGAAGAAATTGCTCATCTTGAGCAATTTCTTCTTTTCCCATAATATTTTTACTCATAATTATTACATTTACAATGTCAAAAATGTATTATTCAACAGTGTTTGGCATGAAATACCTAAAAATGCCTCTATTTGGTAACCATTTTGAAGAAATTAAGCTGTGAGTAGTTTTGAAGTTGTAGTGGCATTACACTGATTAACATGAAGCTGTAGTGGGGCCGATACAGCTTATTGAGCTGGGGAGAACACTGGAATTTACCTTACTATCTCCAGCTGAAGGTTGTGGAAGGTCTTTCATCCATTCTAGTTTATCATACTCTATCTTGCTCATATTTAACCAATCTTTCTTAACCTCTACTGGCACTTCAGCTGTCTCTGTTACTGCAAACAAACAGAAAAAATTGTGCTTGTGGAAATTATAACAAGAGCTGTTAGAGGACAGAAAAGCTTGACAAATTCTAGTGTTGGATAGTGAAAAAATTTAAATCCAGAAATGTTTAAAATTACACTATATTTATGGAGGGTTGCGAGGGAAGGGAGCCATGTGTTTTTTGTTTGGTTTTTTTTTTTTTTGTTTTTTTTTTGTTTGGTTTTTATTCTTTAATGGAAATAGGTTAATTGTTCTGCCAATTGAAGAATTTGAGAGAATTTGTTTAAAAAGTACTTCAGCATAGCACAACTTAAAGATAATGGAATGCTTTAAGCATTTTGAAAAATTAGAACCAAACATTGATAAATGTATCAAAAGTTTAATGCACTTAAAATGGTTTTGCAATAGATCTAATTTACAACAAGAGGACCATGATGGTCCTTAATTGCTCACCTGATCCAAGTCTGAGCCAAAGTCTTGTTCGAGTCAATTAATATTTGTTACTAAGACTGGAAACAAACTTATGGTCACCAATAGTGTATCCAAGTTTCGTCTTGATTCGTCACATACTATATGTGGTTGTTAGAGTAAAAAAAAAGGTCAAAAACAGAAATTTCATCAAATTCAAGGGCAGATAACTCAGCAACTTCTTGTCCAATTACACTGAAATTCAAGATCATCTAGGATCTTATGATGATCAACATTGAACATCAAGTCTAAGTTTTGTCTTGATTGGTCAATATTTGTCTTTGTTAGACTAAAAACAAAGTCGAAACAGCAATTTCGTGAAATTCAAGGGCACATAGCTCGTGACTTTCTGATCTGATCAAAACCGAAATTTGAACTTCATCTTTAGATCCTATGGTCACCAACATTTCATATTGAATAGTCAATAATTGTAGATGCTAGAGTGTACACAAAGTCGAAAACAGTCGAAAACCGAAATTTGGTCAAATTCAAGGGCACATAACTCGAAATGAAAATCCAACTCATCTGAGATCTTGTGGTCCCAAACACTTTGTCCAAGTTTTGTCTTGATTGGTCAATAATTGTAGATGCTAGAGTATAAACAAAGTTAAAAATAGTCGAAAACAGCAATTTTGTCAAATTCAAGGGCACATAACTCATGACTTTCTAGTCTGATCAAAATGAAAACAACACTCATTCAAGATCTGACAAGCAAATTCGTTGAATTGATATCCCCCGCCGAACATATTTTTATTGTCAATAAAGTAGCGCGGAAACGAATATAACTCTGTATGTATATGGCTTCAACAGAACGAATATCACTCTGTATGTATATGGCTTCAACAGAACGAATATCACTCTGTATGTATATGGCTAAAACAGTCAGGGGCAGTAACTCTAAATTCGACGGTCGAACCGGGTAGCCCCGACAATATGCGCATGTCCTCATTGTAGTAAAGCTGTGTGCCAAGTTTCATTGAAATCCGGTGTATAGTTTTCAAGAAATAGCGCAGAAACGAATATCACTCTGTATGTATATGGCTAAAACAGTCAGGGGCAGTAACTCTAAATTCGACGGTCGAACCATGTAACCCCGACAATATGCGCATGTCCACTTTGTAGTGAAGCTGTGAGCCAAGTTTCATTGAAATCCGGTCTATAGTTTTCAAGAAATAGCGCGGAAACGAATATCACTCTGTATGTATATGGCTTAAACAGTCAGGGGCAGTAACTCTAAATTCGGCAGTCGAACCAGGTAACCCCGACGATATGCGCATGTCCACTTTGTAGTGAAGCTGTGTGCCATGTTTCATCGAAATCCGGTCAACAGTTTTCAAGAAATAGCGCGGAAACGAATATCACTCTGTATGTATATGGCTAAAACAGTCAGGGGCAGTAACTCTAAATTCGACGGTCGAACCGGGTAACCCCGACGATATGCGCATGTCCTCATTGTAGTAAAGCTGTGTGCCAAGTTTCATTGAAATCCGGTCTACAGTTTTCAAGAAATAGCGCGGAAACGAATATCACTCTGTATGTAAATGGCTTAAACAGTCAGGGGCAGTAACTCTAAATTCGACGGTCAAACCGGGTAACCCCGACAATATGCGCATGTCCACTTTGTAGTAAAGCTGTGGCCAAGTTTCATCGAAATCGGGTCTACAGTTTTCAAGAAATAGCGCGGAAACGAATATCACTCTGTATGTATATGGCTTAAACAGTCAGGGGCAGTAACTCTAAATTCGGCGGTCGAACCAGGTAACCCCGACGATATGTGCATGTCCACTTTGTAGTGAAGCTGTGTGCCAAGTTTCATTGAAATCCGGTCTACAGTTTTCAAGAAATAGCGCAGAAACGAATATCACTCTGTATGTATATGGCTAAAACAGTCAGGGGCAGTAACTCTAAATTCGACGGTCGAACCGGGTAACCCCGACGATATGCGCATGTCCTCATTGTAGTGAAGCTGTGTGCCAAGTTTCATTGAAATCCGTTCTATAGTTTTCAAGAAATAGCGCGGAAACGAATATCACTCTGTATGTATATGGCTAAAACAGTCAGGGGCAGTAACTCTAAATTCGGCGGTGGAACCAAGTAACCCCGATGATATGCGCATGTCCTCATTGTAGTGAAGCTGTGTGCCAAGTTTCATCGAAATCAAGTCTATAGTTTTCAAGAAATAGAGCGGAAACGAATATCACTCTGTATGTATATGGCTTAAACAGTCAGGGGCAGTAACTCTAAATTCAATGGTCGAACCGGGTAACCCCGACGATATGTGCATGTCCTCTTTGTAGTGAAGCTGTGTGCCAAGTTTCATCGAAATCCGGTCTATAGTTCCCAAGAAATAGCGCGGAAACGAATGTCGGATGGACGGACGGGACGGACGGACGGACGGACATGGCAAAAACAATATCCCCCCCGAAAAATTTTTTCGGCGGGCGATAATAAACCCCAACATTGTGTGCAAGTTTTGATTTGATTGGTTAAAAATTATAGATGCTAGAGTGAAAACGAAGTCTAAAATAGTTGAAAACAACAATTTTGTCAAATTCAAGGGTACACAACTTATGACTTCCTTGTCTAATTCTATTGAAAATCATACTCATCCCAGATCTTACAGTCTCCAACATTGTGTCCAAGTTTTGTCTTGATTGGTTCATAATTGTAGATGCTAGAGTGTAAACAAAGTCAACTAGAATATCACTGAAAGTGATCATACCCCCCAAAAGCACTGTGTTTGTGCATTTTGAGATGTACATTTCCTATGAACTGTGAAATGATCAAGTGAGAAAAAGAGCAAACAAAAAAACAGACTGACCAACACATGGTAATGTTGTAAACATTGCTTATTTTCAACATAGGACCTTAATTCAGTCAAAAATCAATGAACCATATCCAAAATTTAGTATGCACATATTTGAGAGCCAGTAAGCATACTTGTAAAGTTTTTATGAAATCCATCCACTAGTTACCGAGAAATAGAGCGGACAAGAAAATTCACTCAAGGGCCGTAACTCCGTCAAAAATCAATGGACTGTAACAAAAATTTAGTATGCACATCTCAACTTAGTAATAAGTTCACATGTGATGTTTGAACAAAATTGGTCCAGTAGTTTATGAGAAATAGAGTGGACAAAAAATTGAAAAACCGATCAACACACCTTGATTTTGCGTTAAATGGCAATTTTCAGCAAAGGGCCATAACTCATTCAAAAATCAATGAAACATCACCAGAATTTAATATGCACATATTTGAGAGCTACTAAGCAAATCTGTAAAGTTTTTTTTTGGAATCCGTTCATTAATTTTCAAGAAATTGAGCGGACAAGAAAATTCACTCAAGGGCCATAACTCAGTCAAAAATCAATGGACCATGACCAAAATATATTATGCACATTTCCACTTGGTAATGTGTTCACATGTGAAGTTTGAACAAAATTGGTCCAGTAGTTTATGAGAAATAGAGCGGACAAAAAATTGAAAAACGATCAACACGCGTTGATTTCGCGTAAAATGGCAATTTTCTGCAAAGGGCCATAACTCATTCAAAAATCAATGAAACATCACCAGAATTTGATATGCACATATTTGAGAGCCAGAAAGCATAACTGTAAATTCTTTTTGAAATCTGTCCATTAGTTTCCGAGAAATTGAGCGGACAAGAAAATTCACTCAAGGGCCGTAACTCCGTCAAAAATCAATGGACCGTGACAAAAAATTGATATGCACATCTCCACTTGGTAATGAGTTCACATGTGAAGTTTGAACAAGAGATGTTTGTAAAACATATATGCCCCCTCAAGGGCCTACATTTTATGTAGGTCAAAGTCCAAGGTCAAGTTAACAATGTCCAAGGTCATGGTCAAATATGAAAGGTCTTGGTAGGAGGTGTATATGTGTGAAATATCAAGGCTGTATATGTAAAAGTAAAATGAAATATAGGCTAGATTAAAGTTTTTAAAAGTAGGCCAAATGCCAAGGTCAAGGTCAAATGTGAAAGGTCTTGGTTGGAGGTGTCCATGTGTGAAATATCAAGGCTGTAGGTGTAAAAGGGCATGATATATATGCCTGGTTTAAGTCTTTTTAAAAGTAGGTCAAACTCCAAGGTCAAGGTTGCAATATTCAAGGGCATGGTCAAAAGTGAAAGGTCTTGGTAGGAGGTGTCAATGTGTAAAATATCGAGACTGTATAGGTAACAGGACATGAGATATAGGCCTAGTTTAAGTTTTTTAAAAGTAGGTCAAACTTCAAGGTCAAGGTCATGGTCAAAAGTGAAATGTCTTGGTTGGAAGTGACCATGTGTGAAATATCAATGCTGTATGTGTAAACTGACATTAAATATAGGCCAGGTTAATGTATTATAAAAGTAGGTCAAACACCAAGGTCAAGGTCACAAGGTCCAAGGTCATGGTCAAATGTGAAAGGTCTTGGTCGTAGGTGTCCATGTGTCAAATATCAAGGCTGTATGTGTAAAAGGACATGATATATCAGCTAGTTTAAAGTTTTTATAAAAGTAGGTTAAAGTCCAAGGTCAAGGTCACAAAGTCAAGGGTCATTGTCAAATGTGAAAGGTCTTGGTAGGATGTGTCCACATGTGAAATATCAAGGCTGCATGTGTAATAGCACATGAGATATAGGCGCAGTTTATTTTTTTTAAAAGTAGGTCAAACTCTAAGGTCAGGGTCACAAGATCAAAGGTCATAGTCATATGTGATAGGTCTTGGTCGGAGGTTTCCATGTGTCAAATATCAAGGCTGTATGTGTAAAAGGACATGATATATCAGCCAGGTTAAAGTTTTTAAAAAGTAGGTCAAACCCCAATGTCAAGGTCACAAGGTCCAAGGTCATGGTCAATTGTGAAAGGTCTTGGTAGGAGGTGTCCATGTGTGAAATATCAAGGCTGTATGTGTAAAAGGTCATGAGATATATGCCCGGTTAATTTTTTTAAAAGTAGGTCAAACTCCAAGGTCAAGGTCACAAGGTCCAAGATCATGGTCAATTGTGAATGATGTTGATAGGAGGTATCTATGTGTGAGATATCAAGGCTGTATGTGTAAAAATACATGAGATATAGGCATTGTTAAGAATTAAGTGTAAAAATCAATAAAGGGCAATAACTCCAAAAAGTTGATCGGCAAGGTTATGGTTCTTGTGCACTGCACCTCTCCATAATAAGATCTATCCACCTGTAAAGTTTCATGATTCTACCTTACATACTTTTTGAGTTGTGCTCCGGACAAGAATCAAGTTATAAAATCAACAAAGGGCAATAACTCAAAAATTTTGATCGACAGACTTACGGTTCTTGTGTTCTGCACCTCTTCATAATGAGAGATATCCACCTGTGAAGTTTCATGTTTCTACCTTAAATACTTTTCGAGTTATGCTCCGGACAAGAATCAAGTTTGAAAATCAACAAAGGGCAATAACTCAAAAAATTTGATCGGCAGAGTTACGGTTCTTGTGCACTGCACCTCTCCATAATGAGATCTATCCACCTGTAAAGTTTCATGATTCTACCTTTCATACTTTTTGAGTTATGCTCCGGACAAAAATCAATTTATAAAATTAACAAAGGGCAATAACTCAAAAAATTTGATCGGCAGAGTTACAGTTCTTGTGCACTGCACCTCTCCATAATGAGATCTATCCACCTGTGAAGTTTCATGATTCTACCTTACATACTTTTTGAGTTATGCTCCGGACAAGAATCAAGTTTGAAAATCAACAAAGGGCAATAACTCAAAAAATTTGATTGGCAGAGTTACGGTTCTTGTGCACTGCACCTCTCCATAATGAGATCTATCCACCTGTGAAGTTTCATGATTCTACCTTACATACTTTTTGAGTTATGCTTCGGACAAGAATCAAGTTATAAAATCAACAAAGGGCAATAACTCAAAAAATTTGATCGGCAGAGTTACGGTTCTTGTGCACTGCACCTCTCCATAATGAGATCTATCCACCTGTGAAGTTTCATGATTCTACCTTTAATACTTTTCGAGTTATGCTCCGGACAAGGTTTGGTCTACGGACAGACCGACCGACCTACGGACCGACCGACCGACACTTGCAAAACAATATACCCCCATTTTCTTCGAAAGGGGGCATAATTAAATTGGACCAGCAGTTTAGGAGAAATAGAGCGGACAAAAAAGCTACAGACCGACAGACAGACAGACAGACAGACAGACCAACGGACAAGCTGACTCCTATATACCCCCCAAATTGAATTTGGGGGGTATAAAAATAGTTGAAAACAGCAATTTTGTCAAATTCAAGGGCACATAACTCAAGATTTCCTAATCTGATCAGACTGAAAATCAAACTCATCTAAGATCTTATGAATACCAACATTGTTGCCAAGATTTATTTTGATTGATTAATATCTGTAGATGCTAGAGTGTTAACAAAGTCAAAAGTAGCTATTTTTGACATTCAAGGGCACATAACTCCCGACTTCCTGGTCCGATCTGACCCAAAATCGAAGTCATCCGAGAATTAATGTTCATACATGTTTTGACCAAGTTTGCTTAAGATTTGTCAATATATGTGGATGCTAGGATGTCAACAACAAAATGTGGACAGACGGACGGACAGACAGAGGGACGGATGCCACGGACAAAAAGCGACCACAATAGCTCACCTTGAGCACTTCATGCTCAGGTGAGTTAAAAAGACAAGCAAAGCATATGTATAGGTGTTTACCTTTTTTCTTTCTCTCTTTCTTAAAAACAGACTGTGTTTCCTCTGATGGTTTCTGCTCTGGATTCACATCAGCTTTCTGAGTCTTTCTGGACTTCAGAAACTCTAACAATTTTGGGTCTATAATGATAAAATTATCTTGATGGATAGAGCAACAGATAACAGGAGGTAAAGACATTCTAAAAATTGTTATTTCAACCCAAAATCCTATTATATGTTGTGTGTACTCATTTGAATCGTCTCGATGAGATGATTCCAATGAGTACCCAAAACATAGTTTGATGAATGATAAATGATATATTGAATTTTAACCCTTTCCCAAAAAAGACATGCTTTTTGACGGCCCTTATAGAAATTGCTAGGGAAAACATTGAGGCAAAAGAAGAAAATGATGATAATCAGCATTTTCTCCTTTTGCCATAATATTGTTTGCTATAACGCATGCAAATCCCATCTTTATCAGCACATATTTTGTCATTCACAGAAGCTTTAACACGGGAACAGTCCAATTTTTTGCCGTTTGGGAAAGGGTGAAAAAACATTGCCAACTCTTATCTATAGCTCTGTGATGAAGTTTAACCTATTACCAAACGACAAAATTTTGGCTTGGTCCAAATTCAAAGATGTTGCAGACGACAATCTAAAGTGAATGATTTTTTTTTTAATTTTCAGGTCTCTTTGGAAGGGAAACATTGTGGGAAATGAAGAAATTGCTTGTCACAAGCAATTTCTTCATTTCCCACAATGATTTCCAAAGCTTTTTTCTCAAGGGGGTGTCAAAAAGCGTCAATATATGGGATGGGTTAAAGAAAATATATCCATGTGCTTTTGGTGCTTACATGATCTAAAAGCTGACTTTCTGATTTGAAGATAAACACTAACTTTGGACAAATAGAATCAGGATAGACAAAGCTTTTTTTTTTTTTTGAAAAAAAAACAACAACAAGTTTTGTTGAAATATCTTAATGTACATTCCAGTTACAAACACACAATTTCATGAAATGGTATTCCTTTGACGTCCCGGAATGACTAGTCTTCGACCCTAGAGTCCAGGGCAGGTTATACTAGGTATTTCAGCTACCAAAATCATGATTGATTACTAACCTATGTCTGTAGCAGTTTCTGCTGTTCCGACAATATTTCACCACATTTCATCCGCATAACCACAAACAGCAGAACTGGGACAGGCATTGCAAAATTTCACATTCAGAATAACACACGCCTTTCCCAAATCACGAAGCCTTTCGATGTCCACAAGATAAAGGCTTTGGAAAACATCGTGGAAAATGAAGAAATTGCTTGTGACAAGCAATTTCTTCATTTCCAACATTGTTTTCCACCCAAGAAGGCCAAAGAAATGTGAAATTTCATTATCTTGAAAATTGTTGTCTACACCATCTTTGATTTTGACTAGCCTTAAATTTTGCTGTCTGGTAGTGGGCTTACTAACCTATAGTCTGCATCAGTTTCTGCTGTTCTGACAATATTTCATCACTGGACATCTGAGCCAGCCTGTCCTCATTTTCTCTGTGTATTTTCTGAACTTCGTCCTTCCCAAACGTAGCACTCAGGCCAGTACCGTCTATCACACTTGTGTGATCATCTTGAAGCTTCTCAACCATTTCTAAAATAGATTTATACAGTAATTCTTTGACTTTGAGATGGCAAAACTTTCGACAGATCCAAAATGAAAGAGGTTGATGAAGACGTTTTTGTTTTGTATTGATGAAAATTTTAAACTTTACCTTATTCTGGGAAAACAACATTGTGAAAAATGAAGAAATTGCTTAGGGACGCCAAAACGCATCAATGTGAGGGAATAGGTGTACATTTTCCCAAAACAAAAAATTGTACAGTTCCAATTTGAAAGCTGCATCAGACAATCAAATTTATGTTAACCCTTTCCCAAACAGGACCTGGTTTTGACGCCCCTAGTAGAAAAGACTTGAGAAAACATTGAAACAAAAGAAGAAACTGCTGTTAACCAGCAGTTTCTCCTTTTGTCTCAATATTTTCTATGTCATATTTTACACATATTCTATCTTTAATACCTTCCATTTTGTCATTTGTAGCAGTTTTAGATGAATCACCCTAAAATTTTGCCGTTTGGGAAAGGGTTAATAAAGATTGACGGAGCTACAGATGAGAGGAGATGAAGCCATTCTAAATTTGTTATTTCTATTCCAAATCCTATGTTGTGGGTACTCATCTGAATCGTCTCAACGAGAAAATTTCAATGAGTACACACAACATAGGGTTTTGTGGATAATAAATGAAACATACCATTTTGAAAAGCCTTCACTTTCTCTTATCTGTATCTCTGGTTTAAGGACGGGAAAAGTTAATGAAGGAATTGTGTGCAATGTAACACAGAAAATCTTAAATATTAAGGCAAAAGGAGAAAATGCCTGTTATCAGTATTTTCTGCCATGGTCTCAAGGTAATCCCATGTTATTTTCTACAAAGTGAGTCAAGAAGTGTCACTTTCGCTGTTTGGGATAGAGTTAACCCATTACCAAACAGCAAAATTTTTGGCTGTTCAAAACTCGAAGATCATGCAAACGACAACATCAAGTGCATGTAATTTTACATTCTTTGGCGATTTGGTGTAGGAAACATTGTAGGAAATGAAGAAATTGCTTATTATAAGCAATTTCTTCAATTTACACAATCTTTTCCAGAGCATTTTTCTTGAGGGGTGTCACTGTTTGGGATAGGGTTAACCCATTACTGCACAGTGACGCCTTTTGACTCCCTCACAAGAAAAAAACCTGGAAAAACATTGTGGAAAATGAAGAAATTGCTTGTGACAAGCAATTTCTTCATTTCCCACAATATTTTCTACACAAAAAGACCAAAAAATGTAAATTTTCATTCAGGTTTAATTGTCGTATGCAACATCTTTGAATTTGGAACAGTCCAAACTCTTGCCGTCTGGTAATGTGTTAAAGCCTCTCTTACAACCCGTTGTGCGTCTTTTTAAATCGTACATTTTAAAACTCTGCAAAATCGCATGATTTATAAAGACGCACGGCGGGTTGTAAGAGCGCCTCAAAGAATTGTACGGTCAATTCTTTGCTGCGTGCAGTCTGCGTCGTGGTTGCGTCCACCAAAATCGTATGTTGCAGGTGCGTGCATCGCACGACTAAACATACCTTTTAGACGCAGACCGCATGCAGGAGCACGTACGACCAGTTGTAAGAGAGGCTAAGAGATATATTTTCTATGAACTGATCACATACCCACATCCCTGCTACTCCCTGCTACTGGTACAGTGAACGATCCAAACTCTGCTGGGTTTTCTGCAAACCTTTTAGCAAACAAACTCTTCTTTCGTGGCTCTGATGGCCGCAATTTCTGAAACAATAATTTTTGTACAATGACATACATTTTGAGGAGAAATTTCAATATAATTGTACATGTAAATGACCTCCTTTGCCTCATCCAAGATCCCACAACTCTTGTCCAATTTTAATTGTAGACGACGATGAGAAGAATTTTGGTTACAAGCCATGCATCAAAATGATACATGCAATCAAAGTGCTAAGCCAAGTGATTTGGCAGAAGATTTTACAGGATTTTCTCCTTTGTCACTAATATCACAGGAATGAAAACATGGGACTTGTATTATCAACGATCTTACGATCACGATTTTGCGGGAACTGTGTAAGAAGACATTTTATTGCACGAAAAAACAGGTTGGACCAATCAGGTTTATTGTTACAAGTAATTGCGCAAAAATTAATAGTACGATCGTTGATAATATGGGCTCCTGGTCTTGCTCAGGAACAGATTAACTCTTTCCCAAACAGCAAAATTTAAGGGTGGTCCAATGTCAAAGCTACTGCTGCTGATCAACATATTTTCCCCTAAATGCATTCCAAAGCATTCTCTATTTTAGACATCAAAACCAGGCATTGTTTGGGAAAGTGTTAAAAAGGTATAGGTTATGATACAGTTAAGGAAATTTTACCTTGTTAGACTTTTCAAATCCTCCTAGAGTAGGAAACTGTATTATAACTGGTGATGGCATGTCAACTTGGGCATTTCTTGTATCTCTCTCCTATATGTAAACATAATTGACATAATTTGTGTGTTTTCATTACTGCAAAGTGACACCTTTTGACTCCCTCACAAGACAAGAGCCTTCAGAGATGGACAATGCTCCCCGAATAAGGCATTGTCACAATAAATATATGCCATGCAGAGCTAACATAAAGCTAACAAATGTTAACACTCTCCCAAACAAGACCTGGTTTTGACGTCCCTATTAAAATGGTCTTTCTGCCGCAGATTTACGTTTGGGAAAGGGTTAAGCCCCCTTTTTGCATGACATAATTATTATACCCAAAAGTCACATAGTTTATTGTCAAGGGCATCTGATTTACAACTCAAATATAAAATTTCATCAAATTCTGACCATTAGACTAGGAGAAATTAGAGAAAAACTGTATTTTACCTTAAGTCCCCTTTTCCCATGACAAGGCCTCAAATCCAAAACCCGGGAAAAGTACATCGGCATTATGTCATAGGGAGTTCACATGGTAAGTTTCATTTGATTTGGCCCAAGGGTTACAGAGAAATCACTTTGGACAGACAGACGGACGGAATGACGGACGGACAAAGCGGCGACTATATGCTCTCCCTACGGGGAGCATAAAAAGCTTGGGAAAACATTGTGGAAAATGAAGAAATTGATTGTTACAAGCAATTTCTTCATTTACCACATTGTTTTCTACCCCAAAAGACCCAAAATCTTTAAATTTTATTGATTCGAAATTGTCCTCTGCATCATCTTTGAATTTGGACAAGTCTAAAATTTTGCCGTTTGGTAATGGGTTAAACCATGCCCAAACATCAAAATTCTAGGGTGATAATATTCAAAAGCTGCAGAAGACAACAAAATTGATGTTAAAAGGAAGGGATTTGAGTATAATATAGTACAGAAAACATTGAGGTAAAAGGAGAAACTGTTGTTTTCTTCTGTTGTCAATGTTTTCCCAAGCCTTTTCAAAATCATTTGTTTGTTTTACCCATTTCCAAACTGTGAACACCAAGAGAAAACTCATAGTCCAAAATAAAAGCAGCTGCAGACTACACAATTGATGTTAATAAAGATAAAATTGGTTTACATTACAGCGACAGATCCAGTTCGTTTTACTAGTATCACACAATTTTGACAGAATTTCTGCATGAAAATGAAATAATTTTGCTTAACCCATTACCACACAATGACACTTTTTGACTCTCCATAAAATAATGGCCATGGAAAACATCATGGAAAATGAAGAAATTGCTTGTGACAAGTAATTTCTTCATTCCCCACAATGATTTTCATACAAAAAGACCTAAAAATAAAAAAAATCCATTCACTTGATATTGTTATCTGCAGGATCTTTCAATTTGGACCACCCTAAAATTTTGTTGTTTGGTAATTGGTTAAGAGGGGGTTTGTCTGACACCCCCCTCCCTCAACACCCTCTGGATCCGCCACTGCATTATAGTACAGAAAGTATTGAGGAAAGTGTAGAGAATTCTGATTATCTTTTCTCTCAATGTCCTCTGAGGCTGTCTTTCTTGCCATCAAGTAATGGGTTAATAAACAATAACCTCATTCTTCCATCAGGTAAAAACTATAAAGCATAAAGTTATTTTTGAAGCACATGTAAAAAGATGATAAATAAAATCTTAACTTACAATTATTTTACTCAAAACTGTTGCTGTACTGCAATCTAAATCTGTAAAGAAAAGATAAATTTATGTCAGCATTATGGATAAGGTGATTTGGTTTGATTTTATTGGGTTAAATGTTGTTTTCACTGCTATTGCCAAACTGCAACAGCTGGAGCACCTAACCATGGATTCCAGTTGTTTCTCATATCAGTACTACTACTAAATAGATAAGTGAAATCTCAAAAGCACTTGCTCCTGGATCTGGTAAAAAGGTCTGTTAAGGCTTATGAGCCCAACTTGGTTCCAGATCAGTCTGCATATACATGCAGTCTGATCAGGACCCATGCTGTTCTCTAATAGCTTCTTCATGACCTGTATTAGCTGTAAGGGGGCAGCACAGATCCTGTCAGACTGCACTTAGGCCCAGGCAGATTCTAAGAATATGAACATCTCAAAGGACCTTTTTTCAGATCCCGACTCATTTCAAATTAATAACATTTGTCCATGTATTTCATTTTGGCACCAAATTATAACAAGCTTTTAATAATCACTGATGTAAAGTACTTCTTATAAGCAAAATCTCTACATATTCAGGGCAAGAATTTCCTAAAAAAATGACTCGCAATATTTTGCTAGTGGCTTTTGAAACCACTAACAAAAAGGCAAATTCACTCGAAATTTGTTTTTCATTTTGAAAAATAAAAGCTTATTATGGTTCATACAATCGTTCTTTTCAAGGACATGTTTGAAAACTGGTGCAGTTAGCCAATTTTTTAACCTTTTCAGGCTGCATTGATAAAATTTGTGGGTGGGTAATATTTTTCCACTAGCCAAAAAAATCTAGTCTCAGATAGAATCACTAGCAATATCTAATTTTTACTAGCAAAATGTCAGTATGCTAGTGGAAATTCGAGCCCTGGTATTAGAATCACTATTCAAAACATAATGAGCAGATAATGTGCTTTACCCATTCCTGAACAAAACCTGTGTCCTTTTTACTATAGCCTTTCATACTTTCTTTCAATATCATAATCTGAAACAGCCTTTGAATTGGAACAGTCTAATATTTTGCTATTTAAATCAATTTCAGTAGGGACAATAACAAGTCATTTCAGCTGTGTTAAAGCTCAGTGCCTGAGATTAATTAACCCTTTCCCAAACAATTAAATCTTAGAGTGGTCTAATCGGAAAGCTGCAGCAGAAGACAAAGTGGGTGTTAGTAAAGTTAGGATTTGGGAACAAAATAGCTCAGAAAATATTGAGGCGAAAGGAGAAAATGCTGATTATCAGCATTTTCTTCTTTAGCCTCAATGTTTTCTCAAGCTTATTCTATTAGGGATGTCAAAACCAGGTCTTGTTTGGAAAATTGGAAATGGATCAACCGATTAAAGATATATACCATCAACAATGTCGGCTGATTGTGTATTGGCCCCTTGTCCCTTTTTTAACTCCTGCTCTGCTCTAAATTTAGATTTCTTCACTGGAGGTACTTGCTCTAACTCTGGAGGTTTCTCTGGTAAATCTGAAAGTGAATCATGCAGATGCAACAGTGAACTAAAGAAAAGAGGGGGTAAAAGCCTTTCAAAATGCAATATTTCATTGATTGTTCGTCAAACCCTATGTTGTGGGTACTCATTTGAATTGTCTTGTCGAGACGATTCAAATGAGTACCCACATCATAAGGTTTGGATTAAAAATAACAAATTTAGAATGACTCTACTCCCTCTTATATGTTGCTCTGATGCAATGTCCAGAACTCCAGATAAGAGGGGTGAAGACTTTCTAACTTTTTTATTTCAAATCCAAACCCTATGTTGTGGATACTCATTTGAATCGCCTCAATGAAACAATTCTAATGAGGACCACAACATAGGGTTTGATGAAACTTTAGTAATATGTTTCTTTTTGAAAAGTCATCATCCCCTCTTATCTGGAGCTCTGAATGTCTTGCATTTTACAATACAGTTGAAGTTTTCTGATTGATTCTGTGATAGCGCTCTATGAAAGACAACAAGACCAAGACTAAACACTCACAAAATATGTCTGTTGATAGCAGTAAAATAAGAAGTGTCTAGAACAGTTTTAAAGTGATCCTTCACATTTCAAATTCTGGAATATCTTGTAAAAAAAATAACCTTTGGGTCTATCCTTCAGATATTGTCACTCATATCTGAACAAAATGTGCAGACTGAAAAGGGTCAAAACTTTTCACTTTGGATAATTCTCTTAACCCATTACCGAACAATAAAATGTTGGGTCAGTCCAATTTCAAAGATGTTGCAGACGACATTTTAAAGTGAATGAAATATAGTATTTTTGGGTCTTTTGTGGTAGAAAACATTGTGAAAAAATGAAGAAATTGCTTGTTACAAACAATTTCTTCATTTTCCACAATGTTTTCCATAGCCATTATCTTGTAGGGAGTCAAAAAGAGTCATTGTGTGGTAATGGTCAAGATTAATTTCTCTTTCTCAAATTATATCAAATTTTGAAATAGGATATGTTATTATATAATAATCTGATCTGCTCACTAAGTGTTTGTTCTACTGACTTCACAAATCGATCTTTTTTCACATGACGACTAAGCGGACAAACAAACATCTAATTCAGGACAAAACCAGCTCACCCTCAATCTGTACAACATCTTTCCTTTCAGCAACATCTGCTCCTGTTGACTCTGAAGGCTTGCGTTTGTCACCAGCCCGACTTACAAGCTTCACAGAGGATTCAGATTTCTCGGCCAAAAACTTGCGCTGAAATTCTAACAAATCCTCCTCCGTCTCACCGGGCTTAGGACGCTTGATCATGATACTCTGAATTCGATGATTTCAAAATTCTTGTAAAGAAATCACTGAAAGCAATTAAAAAGGAATTAAATTGTCAACATGATATAGATATAACACAAAAATTTTGGAAATGCTTGATAATTCAAGGTTCAACACTAACTGTTTTATGCAGAGATCCATTATGATAAATTATTTTGTCAAGAATCCCTCCCATCTTGATTTGCAAAGTAGCCTGCTGCCTTGTTATCCCATTACTTTTGACTCCCTCACAAAAAAGGCATGGGAAAACATTGTAGGAAATGAAGAAATTGCTTGTGACAAGCAATTTCTTCATTTCCCACAATGTTTTCTACCCAGAAAGACCAAGAAGTGTAGAATTCCATTCTTTTGAAATTGTTGTCTGTAACATCTTTGGACAAGTCAGAAATTTTGCCGTCTGGTTAATCAACTAAGAAGTCTTGGGACCAGCAGAATTGCCAGTCATTTGACTTTCCTTAATCTTCCGCAAATAAGAGCTGGCATAAATTTTCGCACTTGTACTTATATATAAAACTTACTCTGGAGGGAAAAAAAGGATCCCAGTCCTCTCGATCCCTGGACAATGTCATATTATGTTAATGTTGAGCCCTGCCACCCAAATTGTGTGTCATTGTCGCAATTTCAAACCAAAAGACCCCTTAGAAATTTACCTGAGGGTCATTATTGACGGAAGTTTCAAAATCCAGATTTTCCTATGATACTTGAGTCTGACATAGGGGCCTTTAGGAGTTAACAAAATTTGACAAAAATATGGAGAAATGACCTCCAACTTTGGAGGAAAGGGGGAATGACCCCCAATATACTATGCCCAGGGAAAACCCTGAACCCTATCATCCCATTTCTAAAGACCTAAACAATGATGGTTTTTGATGATTGTATTTGTTAAACATAAAAGATAAGGAAGTAATGTTATCTCATTATTTTCCTTCCTATGACAAAGAATTTTCACTCTATGGTAAGGTTAAATTTTGTTGTCAGCAACATCTTTGCATTTGTACAGACCTGTACAAATTTTGTTGTACAAGAAACAATTAATGGCATTATCCTTTCATTAATAGCAGCAAGTTTGAATTGAAGTAGTTGCAGACTGCAAAATCAATTTAAACATCTAGCTGGATGTGAAAATAGAATTGATTGAGTTTTATAATTATGGGGGACAGGATCTGGGTTTAAAATCACATCCATGACAGGAGAGGCAGAAGCTGTGAGCAGCGAGTCAGAGATATCACCAAAATCCCATAACTCAGTTCCATTTTGTAACAAATGCATTTGACGGTAAAGCGGCGACTCAAACGTTGATGTCCGTTATAGCTTTAGTTGACGTTGCATCCAGCTGGTCCTCAAGCATATACCCCCTTTCTTTTCTTACCCCTCTTAGTAGCCCACACCTGCTGGGTTAGACAGGGGTTGAAAAATTTCTTCAAACCTACTAGTCCTGTAGGACTAGTAGCTCTGAATTTCAACTCGCCCTTAAGGCAACCCAACTCGCCCTTAAAGATGAAGAAAATTTTAGACTGTTGGCCCTTACAAATGCATTATTATGCAAATAACATAGCTCTTTGACTCTACAAATAAAGTTTCTTCGGTATAAATGACAGACGGGCTCGCACTGGCGATCGCCACTTCAAAAGTCATAGGTGAATAAGGCAACAATTTTATTTAAAAAGATGGTCAATAAATCGAATGTGGCTCCTGAAGACTTGACTCCATCTTTTACCATAAATCAATTGCCGATTAAACATTACTGTAAACACTTTCTAAATTGTTTGATTTAACTCATTTGTTTTACTTAAAGCCAATACTACACTAACCCAGCCCGTGTTGGCTACCTGTGTTTTAACTTTTAAACTATCCACAATTCAAATAGAAATCTTTCACTTTCAGGATTGCAGACAATGTCAACAAATTGTTTAATTGGTTCGCTTCCTTGTGCTATTTATAAATGTTGGAACAATAGAACTTTCTAAGAAAAAAACATCTTGAACTTTTTTTTTTTTTTTTTTTTTTTTTTTTCACAACCAATCTATTGCACACGAAAACCGATTACAGTTCTATTAACGACGTTTAAAATCAATTTGAAAGGTAAACAATGAATACGTTTCCATTGTAATTATTAAAGAAAGTATGCAAATTTCTTTTACCATTACTTTTTTCAATTCAATCCATCAATATTGTCAACTATTCTACTTTTCTTCTACGAGCGGTTTTTGGTGCGAATTATTCTAGGGGCGAAAAAAAATTTCCGGTTCCGGTAAAATTTACTGGTTCCCCGCATGTTGTATTCCATAGCAACGACTTCCTGAAGGTAAACTTTTTTAAGTTTCATGTGAATTTTGTTTGATTTAACACACTTATCTATGCTTAAATATTCATAAAACCCTTTAAGATATATTGAGAAGTGTAAGGCCGATCCATGACATAATCATTTGTAGACATTAATAAAGAATTCTAACAATTTAAAATGATTATTTGATAGAGACCAAATGTTCACCCAATTGGATCACCAAGGACAACTCTATCGAATCATACCTTGGATGCATCTCGTAGAACTACTTTCAGACTATGAATAGAATGGAATAGAACAACAATTCTAAACGTTCGTCTGTGACTAATGTCAACAATGACGCGACAATGATACTGAAATACATTGTTTGCAGTTCCAGTGTCCTCTCTTTTTAGAATGATTATAACCTGCAAGTCCCGCAAGTTGCCATGGTTGTGCATTTGGTTGACATCGAAAACTACTTTATGAAGCGTAGCCACTTCCGGCTAAGAAATCCAATTTTTTTCAAGATTTCTTCATACACATGCGTCCGAGTCGATGATTCGATCTTTGGTTGATATTATCCGAGGATATCCGAACGAATGTTCACCCTCTCTCACCATTTCAGATCCAACTTATCTTATCTTCAGATGTTCCTTTGAACGCATTTATTTTACATTGTTTTGGAAGCAAGTTTCTTCAACTTATTTTAATCCCTCTCGATTGAGCTTCCTGAAAATCCACCAGTACTCACGCCGAATGTGTGGGCCAATGAGAAGCCAAGAACAACCTCCGCTACCAGAGATCAAACTCAAAACCTCTTAGTCACAAGGCAGATGCTCTACCCCTCGACTACGGACACTACAACTAACTAATAGATCCAAAACACACAATAACTCACTGTGCTCATCCAAATTTTTGGGTAGATTCCAGTTAAGCCGTCCCCAGACAAAATGGCCACCGTTCTGTTACCGCACATTAAGAAGTTTAGTGCTATACATATGACATCATGATGCATTTACCATGGAGCATTCGGAACAACTTGGTCAATTCTGTCTTATATTCATAATTGTTTCTACAGAGTTAACCAAGGGGCTCCACACAAAGTATAGAGTAATGGCGCCTCCCATTGATCGTCTTAAAAATCTTGTTCTAAAGAACGCTTTAACCTAAAACTTCTTTAGAAATCTAAAGATATCTCAAGAAATCTCGCTCTATGTTGTTGTTGTTGATCTATTTAAAGTCACTCATTCGCTGCCTATGGCCTCATGGGGCTCAATAATTAACACTTGTGCATAAATAATACTCTAGCAATACTCATGTGACACTTGCGCATGTGTATTCATGCATGCTTAAAAAAATCTCCAATAGACAACTCCACCTCCCCAAAAAACCTCATCAATTAGAATATGCAATATGTCACCCACCATCAGTCCACATTGTCCCTAATTTAAATCTAACAATCTATACCACCACCCCCTCGATCCATACCCTTCCTCTCCCCCACTTTCTGCCCCCCACAAAAAAAGCTTGTAGTGACCTAGTGCTCGATCTGCTAACAAGGTCACTTGCACTCAACTTGCATCAAAGCTAAAATCCCTTAGAACAGTCGTAGACAGTTGTAAATACACAAATCAATAGTTTCATGTTCATATTTTACGAGGATACATTAATTACCTGTTGTCATTCATTAGTTTATCTGTAAAAAGACAAATTGTAGTATTTTTGCTTCATCAGCGCTTGAGAAAGTTTTAATGACCGCCATGTTGTTTGTTTACATCTCGCATTGCATGATGGGATTTGTTTAGACTAGAAGCCAACGACGAAACTTTTCTAGAGCTGTCATCTGTCTTTGCAACTCGATTTTAGCCTTATTACTTGTCAATTTCGTATGTTTGTATGCCAGAATCGTAGATTAACCATTTTTCTATGTATGTAGTATGTAATTTGCGTAACTTTCATTGAAAAAGTCCCTAGAAATGCACTTTTACTGCACTGGGTATCAAATTCCCACCATTTCCCACATGATGCGGGAATTTTGCTGGAAATGCGGGGTCTCTTCCAGCATTTTTCCCTAACACTGTGGGAAGGATTCGGCGTCTTGATTGG
The DNA here is from genome assembly GCA_963680895.1 of Fragum sueziense. Classification (NCBI taxonomy): domain Eukaryota; kingdom Metazoa; phylum Mollusca; class Bivalvia; order Cardiida; family Cardiidae; genus Fragum; species Fragum sueziense. Next base: position 13,130,290 of record OY804593.1, on the reverse strand, counting down.
CTTATAATGATAGACGAAACTGAGGGAAAATCGTATGATCCTAGTATAAATACGGTCTTCCCACAGATTTTTTCTGACTTCACTTCTAAACTTTGGAAAGGAAACATGTAGAATTATTTTGAGGTATTTAAAAAACATTCTTTTTTAGTTTTTTTCTTTTATTTTGACTTTGGGAATCAATTCTAAATTAGTTTTAAGTAGAAATTAGCAGTCATAATTATTTTGTCTTTGATTTTGTTTTGGAATTAGGATTAAATTGAAGATAAGACTTTCTGGCTTTGACTTTGGCATTTATCATTGATTTTCTGAATTGTTGACTTTGATCTAAATTAGTATTGTATTTTTAGTTGTAATATTAATTATTTTGGTAAAGTTTAAACTGAATCTTTGTCTTTTGCTTCTTGATTTTAGCCCTGCAATTTTGAGATTGAAATTAACCCTTTCCTCTTTGGCATTTATTTTTTTTTGTGAAGTCCAACCCCCCCTTATTTCCCGCCAGCCATCCAACACCATGAAGGTCTAGTCGTCGAGCCACCATTGCAGCTTCCCCTAGAGCGCGAGCGGACCACTTGCACGCTACAAGCTCTTAAGAAAGCGCCTCTGGTTGTGGAGCTTAATTCTGGACTTTTCATTGGCCCATTTGGGAACACATTCAACGAGAGGACTTGAAGAAGAATAGAGAAGGCATCACAGGTTGAGTATTGTGTCTAAAATAGCTCTAGAAACTGCACTCCATATCTATTTTGCTCCTTCTCACACAGGCGTACCCCAATCTCAGTTACACTTATTCACAATTCGCTTATGTTATTTGATTCCAGATGGCAGAACCACCCATAACAGACGAAACTCCTCGAGAAGGGGAAGAAGAAGCACCAGCAGAAGATGCAAAAAGCCAAAAAAGTGGACCAAAGAGTCAAACAGGTTCAAAACCACCATCAAGAGTTGGTTCAGCAACTTCCAAAAAGAGTGGCAAAAGTGATGCCAAGAAACCCAGTGGTCCGCCAACTCCGACAGCAGAAGCAGCAGAAAATCCTGCGGCAGACTGGAGGAACATGAGAAGAATCATCGCTGAAGACCCAGAATGGTCACTGGCCACTGTACCACTTCTGGTGGAACTGAGTTTGAAACACATCATTGGAAACTTTGATAGTAAGTTTTAACCCATTACCACACAGTGACTCTTTTTGACTCCTCAAAGTTAAATGGCTTTGGAAAACACTGTGGAAAATGAAGATATTGCTTGTGACAAGCATTTTCTTCATTTTCCACAATGTTTTCCACCCCAAAAGACCTGAAAATTAAAAATTCCATTCACTTGAAATTGTCGTCTGCTAGATCTTTCAATTTGGGCTACCCTAAAATTTTGTCGTGTGGTAATGATAAACCTTTTCCCAAATGACAAATCTAAGGCTAGACATGATTATTTTGGATTGAAATTCCAATTGAAAAATGTAGAAAATGCTGATTACCAATTCTGTCTTTTCATGCAATGTTTTCCCAAATCATACCTGATACAAACATGAAAATCAATGATTTCTGGCAAATGGTAATTTTAGCTTGACTACTCACTTACAGGGGTCTGTTCCAGTTGCACCCAACTCATATAGCCTGGTCATTAACATTGGAGCCTATCAATCCAGTGGTTGTGGATTTGAACTCTGACTCTGCCAATATCATCTCTGATATTTGATAAAACTTGATTTATAAGTCATTTGTCCCACTTTCTGACAAATTGTCTCCCACCAATGGTTTGAAAATCGCTAACCCATGTGTGCAAGCAGCTCGAGACTCTGTAAGGATGTTGTGGTAGTACTGGTATGAGAAACAACAGGAATCCATGGTTAGGTGCTCCAGCTGTAGTTGAATCCAAATCAATCATTGGTCTCACCTATGGACATGAATCATCCAAGTGAGAGAACAACTGTAGGGTCAGATTGGATTTGTGGTAGTGCTGGTCAGATAAATACCTGGAATCCATGGGTAGGTGCTCTAGCACACACAATATACTGTAAACCAGGAAATTATTTCGCGCTTTTTAAGTTAGCGTCTTTCGCGGGTGGGTGTGATCCGCGAACTTAAAACGCCGCGAATAGGCTACTTTCAATAAAAACGCGAACTTTAATTGCTTTGGTAGTTTTTGTTTCGGGAAAACCTACGGGGAGATGTTTTATTTACACTAGACGTATTTGTTACGGTGCAAACAAGGGAAATAGCTTTTTCATAACAGGGTGCAAGTGAAGAGTTTTCTTCATTTCAGACTACTTTCGTTTTTATCCAAAAATATATAGATATTGTGACATATTGAAAAACACGACATTGAAAGATATACTTGCTTGAAATTGAGAAAAGAGGTCGTTTGGCATTCGAATGGCAAGTATGACAGCAAACGTCGATTGACGTTTAAAACCTCGTAACTGTAGTTTGAAATTAGCCACAGCTACGAGGTTTGAATCGTGATATTGAATAGAACTATCATTGTCGCTTCTCGACGCTAAAGGTAAATAGGTGTGAAGTTAATGTAACGCTCAAGTTCTATGCATTGTGTTACAAACTGTAATCCAGTATACAATAAAGTGTAAAACAATGGGTCATTGAAACTTACTTCGATCAAACTGTCAATGGCGACTAAAATATCGTAAATACAGTCATAATTCAATATGTAATTATCCGATTCCGCATATTATTCAACATATCAATTTTTTAATTCCCCCATAGCGTGTTTTGTTTCGCGCGATTCGCGGACAGCATTGATCCGCTAACTTAAAACGCCGCGAACAAGCTCGAGTGCATGAAAACGCGAACATTTCTTGATGCGAACTTATCCTGGTTTACAGTAACCAGATGCTGTTAAAAGTGGCATTAAACTCCAATCAATCTGTTCTAGTCTCCTGGTCATCAGCATAATTTTTTGTTTATACCATTTCCAAACAAGACCTGGTTTTGACGTCCTTAATTGAAAAGTCTTGGGAAAACATTGAGACAAAAGAAGAAACTGCTGATAACCAGCAGTTTCTCCTTTTGTCTCAATATTTGTGTGCTATATTGTACACACATCTTGTCTTGATTACAATCCATTCTGTCATTTGCAGCAGCTTCCAAGTTGAACCACCCTATAATTTTGTTGTTTGGGAAAGGGTTAAAGTTTTACATGCAATTTTTATATATGTCTGTTAATACTGATGCTAATGCTCTAAAACTTTGCACATACTTTTGTGACAATAATATTAACCTTTAAGCAAAAGATTCATTACCTCGACATCTATTTCGCGGATCCAGAAGGGGGGTGGGGATAGGGGGTCATGACCCTCCTGGAATTTGGCAAAAAAGGGGGTTATCAAAAAGATTACTGGTTATGTCCCAAATAAGCTGTGTCTTTTGTCCCTTTTTGCCACGACAAACCGTTGTTATTTCTAGTCCTTCATGGTATGACATGTATCTGCATACGGATCAAGACCGGAGGGGGAGGTCAGGAGGCCTGACCCCCCCCCCCTGAAATTTGGCAAAAAAGGGGTTTAAGATCGGATGAACACCACCCCCTCGCCCCCCCCCCCCACCCGCGGGAAAAATACCTGGATCCGCGCTTGTATTTTATGGGAATTCGACCCTTTTTTACTTAGGAATCTTTGACTTAGGAATCACAGTTTTACTATCCATCACTTGAAAGTGGAGCATTGCTGTCCTCTGGGGCTCTTGTTTATCATTCTGAATTCTTCTCCAAAAGTCTTTTCATTTGTCCACCTTCAAAATTATCCATGCATTATTTCACCTACAGATAACTCTTCCATTCTGGATGGTTTGCTTCCAAAACACAAAGATAAAGTGCTGGAGAAAATATCGACAGACATTCCTCTAAAGATCACGGCTAACTTAGTGTCAGATGAGGGCTACTGGAAACGATGCTGCAAGGAACGCTGGGAAATCTGTGATGTGTCTGCATTTGGTGAAAGCTGGAAAAGAATGTACTTTGAGAGAAATTTACAAGACATAATTGAACACTTTGTACCTGAAACCACTGATATCACAGCTTTAAATGAGGTACTGCCTCTCTCTGCTAACTTTGTAAAGAAACTTGACATTCGACAGTTACTGCCCCCTGTAAGAGAGGCTCCTAAAGGTCCTGACTTTGATGATGCGTCGGACGCGGGGAGTGATGCAGGGGATGAACCTGAATGTGATCATTTTAACTTTGGTCCTGTACTTAAACAGCTTCCCAACCTCCAGGAGCTTCATGTAACTTATGGTGTTAAGGACTGCGGTATGAACTTTGAGTGGAACCTGTTCCAGTTCACAGCTAGAGACTGTTTACAGCTGGCTCAGTGTATCGCTGCATGTAAACACCTCAAGGTGTTCAGGTTACACAGGAGTAAGGTGGATGATGACAAAGTCAGGGTGTTGATTAGCCACATACTGGACCACCCAGGATTAACCGAGCTTGATCTGTCACACAATGTTATCGGAGATCGCGGCGCGAGAGCCGTTGGTAAATTCATCAACAATCACAGTCAGTTAGTAAAGCTGAATCTCTGTGATAACCAGATCAGATCAACAGGTGCACAGGCGATTGCTCATGCTCTTACCAAAAATACAACATTACTGAGTCTGAATCTGCGGTTAAACAGACTGGGAGATGAAGGAGGTCAGGCCATCTGTAGAGCGCTGTTGAAAAATGCAACTCTCAAGTAAGAATTGAATGAGATTAAATTTTCAAAGTACAATCATATAAACCCTTCCCAAATGGCAAAGAATCCGGCAGTTCCAATCTTATGTATGTAGTTGCTGGAAAGAACAAAATCTGTTTTCATTAATATAAGATTTAAGTACAATAAATGGCACAGAAAATATCAAGACAAAAGAAGAAAACAGTATAGCTATGAGCATTTTCTTCTTTAGTTTCAATGGTTTCCCAATCTTTTTCTGTAATGGACAACAAAACCAGATATTTGAACTTGTAATAAAAATTTCTTGATATGAAAATATTTTCAATTGTATCAATTACTGAATAATAAAAAGGGTTTTTTGATTCTAATATTAATTATTGCACAAGAGCCTATTCAGTCATAGCACTAATCATGGATTCCTGTTGTTTCTATTACCAGTACTACCACAACACCCTAACCGAGCCTCCAGCTGCTCGCCCACATAGGTTAACGATTTCAAACCCATTGGTGGGTGACAATTTTGTCAGAAAGGGTATTAGCCGTGGCCGGGTATCGAACCCGTGACCTCTCCAGTGAGAGGCAGATGTTATAAAGAGATGACCACATTAGTTTTGTAATTTTGGTAAAAAACAACAATGTTCAATGAGTTGTTTTCTGATTAGACAAATAATGTGTTATAACTTGTGTTGCAGAATATTAAGGCAAGAGAGGTTATTGTGCTAGATTTTGATATTATCATTTCAAAGATATAGATCTTGGTTCAAAATTTAATTCAGGGGAGATAATCATGTACTGTTTTATTCCAGGGAGATAAATCTTGGTAGTAATGAGATGGCAGAACCCACAGCCTCTATATTATCCAGTGTTGTATTACAGAATGTTGATTCAGGGAGATAATCATGTACTGTTTTATTCCAGGGAGATAAATCTTGGTAGTAATGAGATGGCAGAACCCACAGCCTCTATATTATCCAGTGTTGTTCTACAGAATATGACCCTCAAGTCTATTGATTTATCCTGTAATAGACTGGGACCTGTAAGTACACTTTTTAGCTCGACTTTTCGAAAATGAGAGCTTATACTATCACCCAGGCATCGGCGTCGGTGTTGCAACAGAGGTTAAAGTTTTTTTAAACATCAATGACTTCCATACTATTTAAGGGATTCAACCCAAACTTGGAATACTTATTCACCATCACACCCTCTACCTTACTACCAGGGCCCATGACCCTGGCTCCACCATATTTGGAGTTATGCCCCCTCTATACTTAGAAAATAGCGTCTAAGCAACTTAGAAAAGTTGAGCGCGCTGTCTTATGGACAGCTCTTGTTATGCGCAGACTAAGGTGGTCTTGTATATTGGTATCAGAGCCACAGATTAATTGACCCATTACCAGACGGCAAAATTTTGGACTATTCCAAATTCAAAGATGTTGCAGACGACAATTTCAAGTTAATGACATTTCAAAATATCTCAATTTTGGGTTAAAAAATATTGTGAAAAATTCTTCATTTTTTTCACAATGTTGAAATCCAAAGCATGTTTTTCATAGACATAAAAAAGGTCCATGTTTGGTAATGGGTTAAAGGGGGGAAAAGGTGCTTTAAATTTCTCATTTCAAATCCAAACACTATGTTGTGGATACTCATTTGAATTGTCTCGAAGAGACGATTCAAATGAATACCCACAATATAGGGTTAGATGAAGATTTAAAGATATTTAGCATTTTGAAAGCTTCAAAAGCTTTTACACCCTTTTATCTGCAGCTCTGGGTACTATCTTCTCTGTCTGTCTGCCCGTCCATCCTCCAGTCTGTTGTATATACACAGATGAAGGTGGACTCATATATTGGAATCATATTCTCAGTCTGTCTATCTGTCGGTACATCCACATCTTGTTAATACAAAGTCTGCAATATTCATAGACCGATTGCAATGTTCAATGTTCATAGTTACCTGTCAAAAAATATTTTGTCAGGTTTTTGCCTTTTAATATTGCATCACAAATAAGGGGAGCTTTATTAAAAAAAAAACAGTTTTTGTTACCTTTATTTTCATTTTGGACCAACCAGAAATACTGTCATTTTGGGTCTTTTGGGGGAAATGGTTAAGAATTGAGCAGGGATCTTGAAAAAAAGGGTGCTCAAAACATTATTGATTATCATGATTCCAGATCAGCCAGTGTCTTGATACAGTCTAATCTAGATCCATGCTGCACTCAAGGAGTTGTTACTTAACACTGACCTTTGAGAAGCCACCAGAGAACAAAATGGATCTTGATCAGACTGTGGGTATGCACCGGCTGATCTTAAACCATGTTATTCTCAAATGCCACAAGGGATCCTTTCCTTGATCCTGGCTCATTAATGTTTAACCCATTACCAAGCATTGACTTTGACTCCCCAAAATAAAAAAAGGCTGTGGAAAACATTGTGAAAAACGAAATTGCTTGTGAAAAGCAATTTCTTCTTTTCCTACAATGTTTTCTATCAAAAAAGACCAAACAATCTTAAATTTCATTCACTTGAAAATGTCGTCTGTGAATTTGGACAATTCGAAAATTTTGCCGTCTGGTTATGGGTTAACATTTAATTCATCTCTATAGGACGGTGGTAAACAGTTACAAGAAGGCATGGAGGAGAACTCTACCATCACCACGATGGATCTCCGTCTGACCGAGTGCGGACAGGAATCAGAATACTGCATCAACCAGCGACTACACGCCAACCAGGAGAAAGAACGAGAGAGCATGCTCGATGAACAACCCATACTTTCCAAGAAAATTAAACCTCAAGCTGCGCATAGGTTTAAACCAGCTGACAAACAAAAAGCTTAATAAAAGTTTGAAATTGAAAACAAGATAGAGACAAAAAATAAGAAAAATTCATATTTGAAAGCATTTTGCTGAATTTTTTGTTACAAAGATATTTACAGAAAATTTATTGTGAAAAAAAGAGAAATTTTGTGGACATTAATTAGTAGGCAATGTTCTACTGTAATAATGTGATACACAGACTTTATTGTTTTTATATGTGTCTGTTAATTATATAACATGACTGTATATTTGAATGCGTCTATATAAATAAAATTGTTTTAACCTAAAAAGCCAATTCTGATGTACTTCTGTCTGATAGCTTCTTCATTACAGTTTATCCTTTACCAGACAGATACATTTCAGACTGGTCCAAATAAAAGATGTTGCAGATGACGATATCAGGACTCGGGATGTTGAAATTTATTATCATTTTTGGGGGAAGAGGGTAGAAAACATTGTAGAAATATCAAGAAATTGATTTTTATTAGCAATTTCTTAATTTTCCACAATGTTTTACAAAACCTTTGTTTTATAGGGCGTCTGTATGTATGAATGGGTTAAACACCACATTATGGTACATCATTTCCCAAACAGCATTAGTTACAATGTAGCTCTAGTTTGGACCGTTCCAGTTTGAAGGCCGGTTTCATATGGCAAAATGGATGTTGATGAAGTCTCGAGTATATGGTGTGTGTAATATGACACAGAAGACAAGTACGAGGGACAGTCGGAAAGTAGTTGGACTTCGTGCTGCTGTCTCTCCATTTGCAACTGTATAAACACCTTATATATTGGTGGAATCTACATCCATTTGCCAACAATGTGGTCAGTTTATTTTCAAAGATAGCTGTAAATATACAATATTCTGTACACTTATATGTGATAGTTGTTTTGTGTATCATAGGCTATTTGTTAGAGGAACAACAAGGGTGACCAAAACTAAAGATCATTCTGATCATTTTAATCGCGAAGATGTCAAGTTTTTAATTGGACGTCCAATTCTTATAACCACTTTTCGACAGGCGAAATGGGTTTTTATTACCAAAAAACCCTTCTCAGACTCAATTGCCAGTTGACCGAAATTCAAAATAGATTTTGTGACCATACAGGAAAACTGTCGTATCTTTTCCTGCTTTCTTTGTGTTTTCTAACAAACACTATAAGATGCATTGCCGATTCAATTCATGCCACGACTTTACCAACTTAACGATCTTTTTTCGATTTGACCACTTTGTTGTAGTGATTTGACTTTCGTGATATTGTGTAAAGGGTAAGATCGTTAGAAAGCGATATATGTAATAAAGTTTACAAACCCCCTACATCATCAACAGCAGCGATACCTCGAACGGGAAAGGATTAGCCTCACAACCTGTTTTCACTATGAAATTTGGAACGCCGTTGGTTCGAAACCAGTTCGGATCATTTCTTCTGTATAGCATTTGTTAAAACGTTTGTTTTTCTTGATGTGCTTACTGAAAGCAGACATCTTAGGATGATTACTCAACTGAATGCACGTATTGTGTATGACAAATTCTTTTTCTTTGATCATTGTTATTTAAGTCTTTGACATATTTAAAGAAACGGGGTTTCCACGCGACGTATTTTGGAAACAGGGTTTTAAAATTGATTATAGGCGAGTGAGTTCATTTCGCAACTCGGGCTCGACTCGACGACAAATGGGGTTTCCATCTGAACAGACTCAGATGAGACGCTAGTGATATCCACCTATTCAGAAAAATGGTTGCTCTTACGAGTTTTATTTTATTTTTGCTTCAGCATCTGTATCACTGATACTCGACAGTATCATGACCTATGTACATAGTGATCAATGATCGTGACAGCAATGATTATTACTAGTACAAGATCGAGTAACAGCGATCTGTATTTATTACGTTTAAGTGATCCGTTTACGTGTATTGTGCTAAGAAAATGAAGCAATTGATCTGCAAAAGTGACAATGGTACCAGGTTGATCGTGTGAATATGTGTACAGATAGGGACATTGCTATTCTCAAATGGTCGTTGATAATGATATGAAGATTTAAGTTGCGTATTGTACTCTACTGCCATTTTCCCGACGGCACGTTCCCAATTTCTTCTTTGTGCGCACATCTGTAGATATAAGGATGCTGCGGTTGTACTGGTATGAGGAATACATGGTAAAGTGCGCCAATTCATCTGGTATTTTGTTTCAGGAAAAGTATGTATTGAATGTGATTGTTTTGTAACCACAACCAGGGAAGACCTGCTGCCGTGTTTTTTACTCTAAACACGTATAAAAATCAAAGTGCTCGGAGCACTGTATTTAGACGTCTCTGATTGATTGAGCGGAATTGTATGTAAATGGTTTGCGTTTCATTACTTTATTTCGTTTGTGTTTAGATCAATTCTAAATCACTGCGGTCGTTATTTCCCCAACGATGGTGGAGATAAAAGTCGAAAAAAAGATGATGTCAATGTCAAAGTAGAATTCGAATCCAGGGCCTTCCAGATATAGACATGTGTAAAGAGTACATGGTGAGTGCTCTGCCAAGTGAGCTATCGCGGCTTTGATTCATGTAGCGCGTTGGCTTACATTTTAAATACATTGCTTTGTATCGTCCTTTATAAAATCAGCGAAAGGTGTAACTGACGACAATTCTTATAGTTAAACCGAAACAAGACGACAAAATTGCTAATCATATGACCTTAATTGAATTGGGTAATCAAATTAATAGTGATTATTCATAGAGACAAATCAGTTGTCTTGAAACGGTAATCAAATCAACTTGAAGTCTGTGAGGGTATTTTGGTAATAGAGCCGATTTCGTATGTCCGAAACTGATCTTATAGAATTAAACGTTAAACGTCTAACAGAAGAATGAATAAAATATCTATCGTTCATGTACAATCCCGCTCAATCAATCAGTACTCTCCAAAGCCGAGGTCTATTGATTAACCAGAGAGAATGTGCTCTGTTCTTAAGAGAGTATCAATCAGAGACGTCCAATTACAGTGCTCTCGGCACTTTGATTTAAGGACATTATCACTGAAGATTAATAAAGGGTTCATAATTCCGAACTTTGGATAAAAATCAGTTAAAGCACTCATGGGAACGAGCTGATTCCCCACCCCTGAAAAGATAAAGCTGTTAGCTTCGGTTGGAAGTCATGTTTGTTACTTTTTGGGGATTCACGAGGATTGATAGTTCATTTCATGTCAAATGGTAAAAACTGTCATTGCCAAGTACAATTCTGAAGTAATTCAGAATAATCTAAGAATAAATACTGAAGTAAACGCGTCCAATATTAGCAAAGAAAAATGTTTTCTACTTCACGATTACGCACGCTCCCATACAACCGCATCTACAGTGGAGATTATCAACTATTGCACATGACCAAAGTTGTTTTACTCTTCTCATAGCCCAGATTTCGTCTAGAATTGAAGAAAATGCTTGCTGGGAACAAATTTGAGACCAGGGCGCCTTTGATACCGGCTGTTACACTGTAACTAATATAGTGGGTCTCCGTCATGGTAAATAGCGGGAAAAATAAAGCTCCTACGAAGATGACAAAAATGCATAGAAATAGATGGACAATTTGTTCAAATAGTGTAGAATATTTTTTTAAAAAATGAATGATTTTAGGGAACTAGTCAAAAGTCCAACTACTTTCCGACCGTCCCTCGTATTTAGGCAAATGGAGAAAATGCATATAAAAAATTAAATTATCAGCATTTTCTTACTTTGTCACAATGTGTCACAATCCTATTAGGGATATCAAAATCAGGATTTTGTTTTGGAAACACCGGAAAGGAGTATTATAAGATCGAATCCTTTTCCAAACAATAACTGGTTTTGATTATGAGGAATTTTTAGGAACATTGAGGGAAAGAAGAAAACACTGACTACAAGTATTGTTAAGTTTCCTTCAATGTTTCACTTTACAACATAACAAAGTATCTACTTTGAGTAACATTTGTTGTCTCTCTTACCTTTGAATTTGCACTATCCTGACAATTTGTCGCTTTTGGGAAAGTTTTTTTGCTGACAAAACGAGTGTCTCGAAAGCGTCGTAGAGCAGGAAAGCGATCGAAGACGGCCCCAAATTTGCTACCGCATCGTAATGACTCATGAGATTACCGCAGAAAACATAGATGGAAAATGTTCACAATTATCCCAATTTAGCCATTTCTCAGACGGCAAAATATCATGCATGTACTAGTTTATTGTGAAAGGAGTTGTAGACGACAAAATAATATGTGTCAAATGCAGAAAAGGGACATATTACTGTGGCAGATCTAGAGGGGATTCAAACGACCCCCACACTGTAGCCTGATTGTTTCATGTTCACGCAGAAATTCAGTAAAAGTTGTGTGATAATAGGAAAACGACAATTACTTAAGTGGAATTTTTACCCCTTTCGGACTTCGAAATTCTTGGTTAAGTGTTTACGTGTGCAACTGTTATATACTAGGCAAAAAAAGAAACGCAACTTCCTTTTCAATTCCTTCTTACGCAAAGACAACAAATCAGATTTGAACAAAATGTAATACATCTAAAGCATTAACATTTCACCTTATAAATTCCACAAAATCTTGTTTGTAGTAAATTCCATTAATAAGAAAACACCCAGTTTACACCGGGCGTCAACACAGTTTGACAAAAAAAAGTGTATGTAGGTCGAAAAACACATTCTCTTTCGTTCAGTTTGGACCGATTTTCGAATGTTGTGAAGTCCATGCGATTTATTAGCGGTCTCCATTGCATTCTTAAACCTATCCCGTAGCTGGCGTTAACCTGATGATACGGTTCTGCCTAGACCACGGTGGATAATCACGTGATGCAACAATTTCAGAAAATCTTTAACAACTTTGTTAAAAATTGACCGATTTGAATTCGGTTTGGACAGCCGTCACGCATTAGATGAGCGTGAAAACCGTTAAACTTATAAACAAGTTATTGAAGATAAACCAAATTTTGTGTTTATCTTCAATAACTTTTTCATCAGTTGATTTTTCAAAAATCCACGCTTCCAGGTTATTCCTGACATTTTCCCGCCTTCTCTGCTTCAAACCGAATTCAAATTGGTCAAGTATTGACAAAGTTATCGAAGATTACCGGAAATTCTAAGTCACGTGATTATACACCGTGCAGACGTCATATCTCTTGCACGTCCGCTCCGTGCTCGTTCAGTTGTGGTTCCATTGAGAGCCAACAGCGTAAACATTCGGAAATGTGTCGATTTGTTGCCCCATCAATGCTTTGCAACAACATTTTGACTTTTTCAAACAAACAAAATCCGTACTGCAGACTAGCGCTGATTTTGGCACAGCCGTGCTATGCGTAGGGTAGTGAGAAGTCTATGAACGCTTTGGCATCTTCTTGGTCTTTGTTTTAGCTTGTGTTTGAAGAAAATTTGTTGTGATAGTAGTCATTTAGAAACCCCGACAGGGGGAAAATCAGTTTTTAACAATTTACTATGAATCACGTGATGAATTTACGACATCTGAAAATGACACAATATCTATGCGTATGGATGCAGGTATATTAAAAATGTACTCAATATCCATTAAAAACATATTTTGTCGAAAATATTACGAAAAATTGGGGTTGCGTATCTTTTTTGTTCTAGTATATATCAACTTTGTTTCTACTCGAGCTATTGCTTTTAAACTTTGCACATGCGTTTTCGACCACGATGTCAGACTCTGGATAAAGATACCGGTGTATAATTTAGCAATTTTTATCCTTTAAGGACTTAGAATTTTTCACTATACATCACTTGATAGTCGCGCTTTGCTGTCCTGAGAGAGCTCTTGTTTTATACAGCAGGGTCTCAAGGTCCTCTTAAGTCCGCGATCTAGGGCCATCTCGTCCTCTTGTTCCATTGTTTGGAAGCGCAATAAGACAAGAGTGCGATTAATGACGACCTTTTTCCACTTTCAAAGTGATTTCTTTTTCACTATCAATATATACACTATATATCACGAATCGATGGGGATTGTGCATTATGGGATGGATAACACGTATGGCAAATGAGCCCTATTTCAGGTAATACAAAAAATGCATTTCTTATCTCTGCGTTTTCGAAAGGTTTGTTGCATGTACCACATATAACTGAGTTCTGTCTTCATGTAGGCCTATGACTTATTGCATTTCTTATTTCTGCGTTTTCTAAAGGTTTGTTGCATGTACCACATATAACTGAGTTCTGTCTTCATGTAGGCCTATGACTTATTTCAAATATCTATGTACTTTTCCCGAAAATTGATCCAAACAGCTTTTAAATCGGACAACCCTATAATTTTTGTCTGGGTAAAGATAAACACTTGTTTTAAAAGAGCAGACGGTGGCAAAATGCTTACAGAGTGACTTGATCGTATTGTATGCGAAACTCTTTGAGAACTTAAAACCTTGACACATTGTTATTGATGGGTATCTAAAAATATACCTGGACAAAAAGAAACACCGGATACTATGACCTTCCTCTGCACATAATTTCATAATCTGACCAAGAACACCTTCCGGTTCCGTTTTATACAGTTACGCCGTCACACCATGGATCAGGTATAATCTCTTGCGCTGTTATCCACGGTGGTTAATTACGTGACTCAGAATTTCAGAAAACCATCGATATTTTTGTTAATACTTGACCAATTTGATGTGGTTTGAATCAGAGAAGGTGGGGAAATGCCAGGAATAAGCTAGACGTGGCGGATCTTTGAAATATCAACTGAAAAAAATATTGAAGATCAACCAAAATTTTGGTTGATCTTCAGTAATATTTATCAGCCGATTTTTCAAAAATCCATAACGTCTATCTAGTGCGTGCCGTCTATCCACCTTCTCTGCTTTAGACCGAATACAAATCGGTTATGTATTAACAAAATTATTGAAGGTTTTCTGAAAGTGTTGCATCACGCGATTAACCGCCGTGTTATTCACCCTAAATCATTACCTGCCATGTAATCTCTATTGCAGTTATCTCCCCTGAATTGGGATTGGAGAGATCTCTGCAGGCACAGTTTGAGTTACCAAGATTTTAGGTAATTGAACTTTTTTATTTAGATTTTCATTTACAAAGTTAACTCGTTTTTAGTAATGTTTTAAGAATATGAGGTGTATGATACTCATCCAAATAAAAAATAAAATTGGATTTAAAAATGATTTCAGAAATATAAATAAATTTCCTCCATCTTTACGATATCACGTGACAATCATCATGGTCACGTGATTTATATGCATGCAGTGATAATGTAAGGCATTGTCGCTGTGTGGAGTTTGCACCTGCCACTGGCGTAGTCGCTGTTTGGAGTTTGCACTATGACAAACTTTCATTACTCTAGATCAACCAATGAAATTTGTGTTACATACCTTATATACCAGCGTTTCACATTCTTCCTAGTATGATAGATCTATAACAAATTGTCTGTAAATTTTTGTAAACTTAATTTTTATCGTAGAAATTAACCAGGAATAAATGGAACATTATGCTCGATTTCGATTTGTGTTCTCTACTTTGGCTGATGTATTTCTGAAAATCCTCGAAATATCAATTTACATTGCAAGTATCATAATTATGAACTGCCGAGCTTTTTAACCTTTTCCCAAACAAGACCTGCTTTTTACGTCCCTAGTAGAAATGGCTTGGGAAAACATTGAGACAAAAGAAGAAACTGCTGACAACCAGCAGTTTCTCCTTTTGCCTCAATATTTTCTGTGCAATATTGTATGCAAATCCTTTCCTTTTTAACATGAATGGTGTCGTCTATTGCAGCTTTCCAGTTGGATCGTTCCAAAATTTTGTCGTTTGGGAAAGTGTTAAGTAGCCTATCTCGATGTAATTCGACTTTGACTCCGAATATACAGGGTACCAGCTATATTGATACGTTAATTCATTCAAAAAAATGATTCATGATAAAAAAATCATAGTACATGTAATTATAATGTTTCAAGGGGTTTCAATATATACTAAGCAAAACAATTGAAGGATGTTAAAATTCTACAGCTATTTTAGAAACTTTGATTAAATATGATACAAAAACCTAATGCTTTTTATTATAAAATACATTCGCTTTCATATTTTATGCTGTCAAATCGAGTTATGCTTCATTGGTCATGCCAAAATGGGACATTTTACAACACAGGGGTCAACTACCAAACTTACCGTGTTATTTACGTGCAGTTTCTCACATAAATGCGTACTCTGAGTTGCTTCATTAAGTAAATTAAAACGTACTTGCCTATAATCAATTCATTAAAAAGGATTGAACGTTTATGGCTGACAGATCTGCAGCTCTGGCAGGCCGTTGGTCAATTGAACGCATGGGAACGTCAGGTTGACGTCGCTCGTAGATTTTGAATTTTGCAATGTTTATTCAGTCGATTACACAAGCGGTATCACTGGGCAGTCGTAATTATGAAACGGCGTGACACGGGACGTAAGTAAACGGCGTCTTTGGCTGATGACAGTTACATTCTCAAGGACTCGTTTCGTTCTAGGACTCCAAAGCATTCCAAAATTACTCCAGAGTCTAACAGATGTGCGAGAGATAAACCTTAGAATTCAATCTGTGAAAAACGGATTAATTAATCATGGGCATTAACGCCAGTAGGCCGTTGACAGCTAACGCTTTGACATGACGACACTTACGCATGGACCAGAACCATTATGAGATAGAACCAGCAGTACAGGAGTACAGTGCTCATCACAAACCAAAGTTGGTTTCGGCGTCGCATGATTACAGCAGAATTCGTGATTTCCTCGATATAAGAACGAGAGATAACACGAATGCAATATACCCACATGTAATGCATAAGGTGACGTGAACGTTATGGAGTTGACGGGAATCTTACGTTATCTAGAGACAAAAATTTTAGTGCTAAATGATACTGACCGACCAAGATTACATTTACCACGTGTTTTACTCATATCCTGTAACCTTTAAATAGGAAAATGGAGATAAACACACGTTCATTGACGCCAACGTAACATTATTCGGTGCCGTTATTGTAAAACATCATCTTAAACAGATTTGGTTTCAATCCAAGGATTTGCCATCCTGCTCACAGAACCTTTATCCAACCGAGCATGATTAAAACACGTGGGGTAGACGTTTACGTCACCGACAACAACAACCGACCAACCCGGCTTATTCCAACAAGGACGTATTCGGAAATGGAATACTGTACCGCAACATGTGGTGATTCAATCTGCGATGAATGTGCGAGGTACGTGTAAGGCTTGAGTCGACTTCCAGCGTGAAAATATCCGTTATGCATGACGTGTGACTTTTCGGTTGTAGGGTACCAGCGTTTAACCGGATATTTTAGGGAAACCGGAAAAGATTGCTCAGCTTTACGTTTTTCATTTTCAAGATTAGGAATTGATTTGAAGTTAGTTGTAGGTTTTTGTTCGAATATATGACATTGTTAATTTTTACAAACAATGCATTTTGAATATCCTTCAATTGTTTTGCTTAGTATATATGAACTTGTAAAGGACCTTTATGGATAAGGCGAGAACTCTCCCTCAAAGGCTCAAATGGAAAAGTAAATTTTCAAAACATGCAAATTGGTGATTATTTCGAGCTGTAGGCCTTTTGTTAGAGGTACCCCTAAATCATATGAAAACTGAGTTTGTACAATCAAAACGATTCGACATGTACAGATAACTCTTGTTTTCTGTACCTACCCCAAAAATAACATTTTATTACACCAACGGTATTCATTTAGCCAAAATTAAGTTTTCTAATAGACTAATAGACTATGGTTTTATTAGCAAGAATCTTTCTTTAAATGCAAGGACAATTGGTGTTGAAACCATAAACCAGTATAGTTTTGTCCTTTATGCGCATGTGCATCATTGAAACGAGTTTAAAGGCGAGATCTTCCCGCCAAAAATATGGCAATTGGTATATGAGTACAAATTTTAGAATAAAAGTATGCCCCCCTCCCCCCGTGACCCAGGATATGGTTTTTATCAAGGAAGCATATGGGCAAGTTGCACAACATATGTCAATGGGAAGCTGGGTCAAGGGGGGACGATGTTTGCCAGCCCAGGGAAGGTAGGTCTCCCTAGGTCTTTGGCGGGAAAGTGCTTTTTTAAAGTTCTTTCAATGATGTGCATGCGCAATACGGACAAACCCAAAGTTGCCATATGATATCAACACTATTTATCCTTGTATCTATAGAAAATAAATTGCAAATAAAACAAAAGGAAACTCCATTTCCTCTGTATGAATACCTACAGTGTAAGAAAATGAAACCATTTAGGTGGGTACAAAAATCAAGAGTTATCTGCACCTAAACAACTTTTTATATTTCATAAAATCGGTATTCGTTTCATTTATCTATCTACATAATCATGGCGCTTTATTTTGTTTTTCAATCTGTAGGCTAAGATTTGAAAATTTACACATCGAGATGTAAAAGTAAAAATCGTTATGGACATTAGCTGTTATGGAAGTTATAACTTCGTATATTAAAATCCTTCTTAATACGTGAAATGAACAAAAATGTCTCGAAAACCAACTTGTTTGCCTTATATTAATTAGTTCAACAATTTAACATTCTCATCGTGGAGTACATACGGGTTGCTGTATAATAGACCGTTATGGGTATTAGAAGACCTCGTGTGACAAACGTATGAGTCTCAGTTTTTGCACAACAAATCATCATTGTTTGATCAAAAGTTAGCACTTGTCTTACAGTTATTGAAAGGCATTGTCCCTCTTCTTATAGGCAGAGTTTTATTGAAATTAAGCAAATTTTGAGACAATGACATGTGGCTCAAATCAACCGTTACGGAAATTAGCAAGTTTCGGAGACATATCTTTTCATGCAAAAATTTTGTTAATTGTGACTATTTTTCCCTAACATTGGAATAAATATTTCACGGACACTTGGTCAATTCCAAAAATGTATAACATAACTGTCTTTCACTTTTGTTGCAGATTTAATAGAACATGTTTCATTACAAAATTTGACGGCGACAAGCAAATTTTGGCACCCCAACCAACTTAATAAGACACTAATGACTTGAAAAAGAAATTATTGTATGCATATAAAATACATTCATTTTTCGGAGATATGGGTTACAACACGAAAAAAATATATAAACAATGTACGCATTTAGTCAACAGTACGAATTGTCCCGATTAAATACACGGCGACAGGATTTTTTGTAATTGTTCTCATTTTCTGAAAATGGTCGTTTAGGGAGATTCCTCGCATTATCCATAAAGTTCCTTTATAGAGAGAAAATAAATGTTAAAAACAGTCAAATAAATTTCAATACTTTTGTGTTTCCTAATTGCTGACCAAATGTGATTATACAAGTGTGGGTCTAATATTTGATTTTTATTTAAAGCTTCTAAATGAACCCTTTATTGCTTAAATTGGTTGTAACAATATATGGCTGGTTTCAATTAGAGTGACTTTTAAAACGCACAATAGGGAATAGTGGTTAATGGACTTTCTAAAACAGAAGCAATTAATGGTCATCGAATGTTGGATTATTAATTTCATTAAGAAATAATCAGTTTTCTACCGTGGTCTATCGTTATTTTACCACGGGTCTGGGTTAGGCGGCACATTAAATAATCCACGTAGGCGACAGCTCACGACGATATATGAGCCAGCTTGAACGTCTAAATTTATTACAGAATACATTGCAGTAACCACAAACACATCTAGTTGTTGATGGATCCATGTTAGATATCTTAGACGGACTAAATGAACTTGATACCAACTTTCTCTTGACAGAAACGCTCTATCCAAACACGTTCACCAATTCAAACGTTATTTCTTGAATATAGTTTTCACTTGTTTTATGTTCGACAATCTAGTAGGCCTACGAGCGCACCTAATTCCAGATGACCAGAATAAATATTGATATATGGGTACATATGTTTCAAGTACATATCTTCGTCATGGGAGTCAATGTGCACGAGCAACAACAAAGCCGAAGAACATTGCATTAAATACTGCCAGTGTCAGCCATGATAGGTTGAAGAATATTTTATCCATCATGTGACTCACTTCCTTCCACGTGACTCTCACTTCCGGTTTAGTTGGTGATGTTAGTGGTTTCGGCAGATCTTGTTTAGAAACAGCCACCGAATTATGTTGGACAATGTCTTCTCCAATCACATGTTTCCCCTTGTATTCTTTTGCATCTGATGGTTTCTCCATGTCTCTGACATCACCAATCTCATCATAATCCCTATGGCCATGGTTGGCAGATGTCCTAGGCCGACCACTTTTCGTTTTGCGACAATTTACTACGTTTACCAACCAGGATAACCATGAAGGAACCATTTCTTGTTCTGGAGTAAAATAGAATCTCATACTGACTGTTGTACCGATTATTGTGAGTACCCCGTGACCTAGCAACGACAGTAAATAATAACAGAGGACTGGAACATTTTTACCAGATTTGGGTAAATTATCACTTATTATGGTGAGGAATACTGCAACGGCTAGAAGTACTGTCATACTGTACGAGAATCTCTCACCGCTCTCCGTGGGTATCAGAAAAACTATGACGTTGAGAAATGACATAAATGTTACCGGTAGTATCGTGTTTATCAAGATGAATAACGGTTTGCGCGTTAGCGTCAGATGAACGTCTAAAACAGCGTTTTTGTAAG
Source organism: Fragum sueziense (assembly GCA_963680895.1). Lineage (NCBI taxonomy): Eukaryota > Metazoa > Mollusca > Bivalvia > Cardiida > Cardiidae > Fragum > Fragum sueziense. The sequence goes on along the minus strand of OY804593.1, from coordinate 13,110,185 downwards.
CGGTAACGATATTTGAGTCTGTGATGTCCCATTCATTATGCGGAAAGAAATACGTCATATCAATTTTGTCATTCATCACAGAAAATTGAACTTCTTGTGGTACAATACTATGAAGAGCAAACCGTAAAATACAACGTTGTGTATCCAAAGGATATAACGTCACGTCGATAGGGCACGTTGCCGTTAAAACGTCAGTAGGGGAGATGGTCGCGTGACCAGAATATGTAAATCTGATCAACCAATAATCTTCTGATGCAATCTTCTCAAATTCGTGGTAAGAGTTCGCCATAATAATCATCGGTGTCCAGAAGTTTTCCTGGTCAGCCGTGAACGTTTTTATTCCGCCATATTCACTCGTATTCCACGTCATTTTCTCATCTTTCCATTGAAGAACTAACCCTCCGCCAATAGAAATCTTCTCATTTACTTCATCCAGTTCTCTAAAGGCGATCAGAACAAAACTCACATATACATGTAATGGTTTTGCTTGATCTATTTTCGGTCGCACATACTTATTGTATCCCTCCATTTTGTCGTGAAGAAGTCTTTCCATATCATAAATAGTGTAGTTGTGATCATCAGAGAAAATACCATTCACAAAATCAAACAAATTTTCAACGGGTTTGAATTCATCTGCCTTTTTTACATCCATCTTTGATGCCGCATAATGAAACAACAGTATGGTCATAAAGGTGATCGCTATCATCTTTTTTTTCACACTTAGTCTAACTAAAGCTCGTAAATAAAATGAATTAACTAAGTACTGGTATTTCCACATTTATATTGTTTGTCGGCTTTTAGATCTAAAGTCCGCGTACGCTGTGACAATTATTTTAGTTGACCAAATGAGTCCAAACGGGCAAAATTGGTCGCGTCGGAACAATAAAGCACCGGATCAGTAGATCATCGTTTTTCTTCGAAAACCTCGTAACGACAGCTTGCTTTAAGCTGCGGTTACAGGGTTTTCAAAAACAAAGAGCAGCGTTATACATAGAAACTGGTTTTACCCGTTAAAGGGACATTTCATCCTCATTTCAATTTTTTAAAGTATGTCTTGATGCCAAGATTGGTTATTCTAATGGGTATAAATGCTATCAGTTTTATGAAGTTGTTGGTGATAAGCGATAAAAACGCCTTTATAGTTGAGACAGAAACGACAAATTCTATATACATCTGAACTGTTGTGGACAACAATTTGTTTAATTTCAACACAAAAATACATATTTCTCGTAAACGGCGCAATATTTTGGCTTGAAATTTTAAGAATTTCCATACGAAATATATGCTCTTTTAGATAAAAATAAAAGTGAATTTTTTGAGAAAAAATTCAGAAATGTCACTTTAATATTGCTCAAATTTAATTATAAAAAAGCATCGGCCTTTGTCTGCCACAGTGTCAATACAGCATGATGTGGCTTTTTAGCTCACCTGAGCACAAAGTGCTCGAGGTGAGCTATTGGGGTCACTCACCGTCCGTCGTCCGTCCGTCCGTCTGTCTGTCCGTCCGTCCGTCAACAATTACTTCAAACATCTTCTTCTCCAAAACCAACAGGCCAATTTTGACCAAACTTGGCAGGAATGTTCCTTGAGTGACCCTTCTTAAAACTTGTTCGCGGATTTTTGATTTGTCAAAATAATGTGGGCGTGGCAGGACAGGGCTTATCGGACTTAGAGAAATCCTAAGAAAATTCTATAAAAATCAACCATCGGGCCAATTTGAACCAAACTTGGCAGAATTGTTCCTTGAGTGACCCTTCTCAAAACGTGTTCGCAGTTTTTTTATTTGTCAAAAAAGTGGCCGTGGCAGGGAGAAAGGGGCTTATCAGACTTAGAGAAATCATTAGAAAATTCTTTAAAAATCAACCATTGGGCCAATTTGAACCAGACTTTGCAGGGATGTGCCTTAAGCCATTCTTTTTGAAATTTGTTCTCAAATATTTTTATTTGTAAAAAATTGTGGCCGTGGCAGGGAGAAAGGGGCTTATCAGACTTAGAGAAATCATAAGAAAATTCTTTAAAAATTAACCATTTGGCAAATTTGAAGCAGACTTAGCAGGATTGTTCTTTGAGTCTCTCTTTTCAAAATTGATTCACAAAGTTTTACATTTGTCATAAAATGAGGACATGGCAGGGAGGAAGGGGCTTTTCGGCCTTAGAGAAATCCTAAGAAAATTCTTTAAAAATCAACCAATGGGCCAATTTGAACAAACCTTGGCAGAATTGTTCCTTGAGTGATCCTTTTCAACATTTGTTCATAAATTTATAATTTCGTCAAAAAATGTGGGCGTGGCAGGGCGGGGCTTATCTAACCAAGAGAAATTGTTAAAAATTATTCAAAAATCTTCTTCTCCTTAACCATAGGGCCAATTAGAACCAAATTTCTTGGGTCCTTGGGTGACCCTTTTTAAGATTTGTTCGCGGATTTTATATTCGTCCAAAATGGTGGGCGTGGCAGGCCAGCACTTATCAGACTTGGAGAAATCATAAGAAAATTCTTTAAATATCAATCATTGGCCCAATTTGAACCAAACTTGGCAGAAATGTTCCTTTGGTGACTCTTTCAAAAAAAAATGTGAATATTTGTTTCGTCTGTAAAAGTGGGTGTGGCAGAGGGTGACTTCTCGGACTTAGAAAAATTCTAAGAAAATTCTTTAAAAATCAACCATTGGCCCAATTTGAACCACACTTGGCAGAAATGTTCCTTGGGTGACTCTTTTCAAAATTTGTTCTCAAAATTCTTATTCGTCAGATAAAGTGGGTGTGGCTTATCGGACTTACAGAAATCCTAAGAAAATTCATTAAAAATCAACCATTGGCCCAATTTTGAAGCAAACTTTACAGAAGTGTTCCTTTAGTGACCCTTTCAAAATATGTTGGCAAATTTTGTATTGGACAAAAAAAGTGGGCGTGGCAGGACTTGGAGAAATCATAAGAATATTCTTTAAAAATCAAGCATTGGGTTTATTTAAAACAAATTTGGCAACGATGTTCCTTGAGTGACCCTTTTCAGTTTTTTTTTTTTTTTTTTTTTTTTTTTTTTTTTTTTTTTTTTGCAAATTTTTGATTCGTCCAAAAAGTGGGCGCGTCTTAAACTTCTTTCAGGTGAGCGATATAGGGCCATTCTGGCCCTCTTGTTATGCATTTTGGTCGAATATTCAACGCTTTAAATTTAACACTCATCCGAAACGATGGAATTTTATAAGCTACAGCTCCAAAATCCGAATTAAAAGATGTTACTAGATTTCGTTAATGAATTCTAAAGCACTGAAAATATTGGAGCAAAATAAGAAAGGCATTTTAGGCACTACTTTCATGGTTTGCTTCAAAATGTTCCCACAACACTGTTGATGTCAAAAACCATGACTTGGTTTATTTAGGAAAGGATTAATTAGACATGTTCAAATATTTGCTGTGAAGGTCTAATTAAATTACGTTACGTACATAGTCTACTCAAAGCACGAGGCAATTAGCCGATTCCTAAACCGCAACATGTGCTAAAGCCGCTGCAGACGTCAAAATCGATGTAACCAAAGATAAAACTTTCTATAAGAGACGTAAAAACCAGATTAAACCATATACATTTACGTAAAAAGAACAGTACCGGCATAGAATATTATCTATATTTTATACATATTGTGAGCATCATTTTTATGCAGTGTATGCGTGCGTGTCTGTTTTTCTCCTAACATTATCACGGTGGGGATTGTGCATGATGGGATGGATAGCGAATACGGACAAAATAATCTCGATTCTGGTAGGATTTTTTGCAATAACTTCCTTATTTGTGCGCCAATTTTCAAAAGGTTTGTTGCATGTACCCCGCCTTACCGAGCTCTTTCATCGGATGTATGACATATTAGATAACTCGTAGTACTTTTTCCAAATAGATTACTCGTAGTACTTTTTCCAAAATATTGTCCCAACCGACCAGAAAACGAAATGGTAACGACTACGGCCAAATTAACCACGCTTCAGGTAAGCAGTTGTGCAATAACTTTCTTATTTTAGCGCCGATTTTCATGCAGTTTGCTGCATGTACTCCGTCTTACTGAGCCCGTCTCAGATGTATTACTTATCGGGAAACTCCTTATGTACTTTTATCAAAAATCGATCCCAACCGAGTAGAAAAAACGACCTAGATTTTTTGTCGTTTTTCTGATCGGTTGGGGTCAATTTTTGGACAAAGTACAAAGATTCTACAAACAAGTCATATATCTGAGGAAAGAGCTCAGTAATGCGGGGTACATCAACAAAACGCTTGAAAATTGACGCAGAAACAAGAAAATTATCGCACAATTTCTTACCTGAAGCGAGGCAAATTTGTCCGTATTCGTTATCCATCCCATCATGCACAATCCCCACCGTGATTATGCACATCCTATTACCCGCAATCACTCGGGCCATCCTCGGTTAGTATTATTGACAAATGGCGGGCGTACTGGGCAAGTCATACTTTTTGCCATTTTTTGTTTTGTTTTAAAGCGCTTCTCGTCTATGTTTGGTGTCTTAAGTTGAACATACACTGCTCAAAACTTATAAGTACTCCGACTATATTATAGAGCATATTTCCGGACTGGAAAAACATATCTTAACCAAATTTGAAACATTTTCGCTTTAACCATATGACCACCATATATCGAATTTTCATCAACTTCACGACAAGATGAATTGAACAAGAAGCAGCTAAAGGGGACCACTGTTGGTAGCAAAAATCACAAAGTCAATAACCTGTGTGTTCCTTGTTCGCTCAAACAATAGCATGACATCAGGAACGCATAGACATTTGTAATTCCTGACAGATGCTGTAGGGATATCTTTTTTAATATTTTAGAAGTCGATGTAAGGTTCTCTACGCTTGCTAAGCATGTGGCAGATCTTCATCATACTGGGCAGTAAATCGTTAGTCTGTAAAACACTTTTTCACAATCAGCAAATTTAATACACTTTTGCCAACTGAACATTAACATGTTAATTGTGAGGTCATGGTTTTTGCGTCTTGTACATAGACATGATGAATTGAGCCATTATCGGATAGTTCGGACACTGAATGGTCTCCCTTGAAGGCATAATGTATCCCTTTCTGTGACAGCCACTGAACGCTCCAGTTCAAGTAGACGAGACAGAACAATGTTATGGTCCTAATTCCGGCTTGATTTCCTATCATGTGGTTGTCTTGGTAGGTTGGCAGCACTTCCGGTTTGACTGTACTCGGCCACAAGTTGGTTGATAGCATTTGCATGTACATTTATGATACGGGTTGCATTTCTTTTGAAAAATGGTACGAATGTAACAAGAATGTTGATGTTTGACAGTAATGAACGATATTTTGTATTTAATTTGTATAGAACGAATGGAAATGTGGAAATGAGAATATTACCTGCGCTTGAATCGCACTACCTTGTAAAACACCAATTGTTATGGGTTGTTGTTGTAGAGTTTTTCAACGCATTTTATTTTTTTACGTTTGGCACGTTGACCCATAAAGGAATAAATTGTAAATTAAGCACGTGAGATTTGTGTACGAAACGCAGGAGGAATATTTCAAATTTCTATAGTTGACCGGAAGTTCTCATTTTGCACAATAATTTTGCAAAATGAAAATGATATCGGTCATGAAAGTAATTAAAGGGACATTTCATTCCAATTTCAATTTTTTAAAGTATGTCTTGGTGCCAAGATTGGTTATTCTAATGAGTATAAATACTATTAGTTTTTTTGAGGTTGTTTCAAATAAGCGAGAAACACGCCTTTAAAGTTGAGACATAATCGATAAATTGCATATAAATCCGAACTGTTGTCCACAACAATTTGTTCAATTTTAACACAAAAATATAAAGTTCTCGTAAACGGCGCAATATTTTGGCTTGAAATTTTCAGAATCTTCATAAGGAAATATGCTCTTTTCGATAAAAATAAAAGTAAATTTTATGAGAAAGAATTCTGAAATGTCACTTTAAGTTAGGGAGTAATAAGAAATATCGACTTTTGATATTCCTTTACCGGAGAACATTTTGCGCATAATATAAAACGGAGTACTTATAAGTTTGGTTAAGTATATATCTGAATACCCACATGTCAAATTTCAGCCCATGATAGGTCCTTTAATCTAGATATGTTTAAAGCTGAGTACATGTAACACAAAATGTAAGGACGTAAGCGACCATTAGTTCTAGATGGCAGTATCACTGGTGGTGAACTCGGCCAAAGCGAGGGACGTTTTTCGCTACAACAAGGTACAGATATTTCGCGCTTAAATGATTGGATCGTTTTTCTAATAACAATGAATTTGTTCTGAAAATACACCGGGTTTAACGATATGTATTGACAAACCGTCTGTGTTGTTATAAAATCTTTATCGAAGCCGTAGAACGATATTTTATAACAACACCGACGGAATACTATGATCGCGAAAAACGTCCCACGCTTTGGCCGAGTTCACCACCAGTGGATATTGTGGATTTCACTTCATGTCGTCGCTGTTTTCAGCCACACGATGATATTACTGTAATACGTTTTAATTTTTTCGGACTTAACTTAAACAGTTGGAACCTACGCAAAAATGAGCATCCTGTTATTCCGAATATTCCGTAAATAAATCATCATACAGTTTGATAATTATTATGTTTCGCTCAATGCATCAAAATTTTATATTTTTTTATTGTGGATTATCAAGCAAGAATCTGTTTATATAGATAAAACACCGAGTTCGTGTACTTAAAGCCTCTAGTCCCTCTTACAAACCGTCGTGCGTCTTTTTTTTTAAATCGTAGGCCGGTTTTAAAATCGCACGATTTATAAAGACGCACGACGGGTTGTAAGAGCGCCTCAAAATATGTACATTCAAAGCAGGTCAAAAGTATGAATCTCTTTCGAGAAAAGTACGCATTCTTTGTGAATTTTCTGGAATTTCAGTATATCGGTCCCTGCGTCACACGCACGCCTGTCGTACGTGCTACGTTCTTCTGTCTTGTGTGCTCCTGGCGTTCTAAAAGACGCAGAATGGTCGCAGCAAAGAATTATCCCGCCAATTCTTTGCTGCGTGAAGTCCGCGTCGTGGTTGCGTCCACCAAAATCCGTACGTTGCACGTGCGGGCATCGAACGACTAAACATACATTTTAGACGCAGACCGCACGCAAGAGCACGTTCGACCGGTTGTAAGAGAGGCTTCTCTTCGTGCGTCGTGCGTCCTTGTGAACCGTGCTATTTAAAATGCACGATTTATAAGGGCGCACGACGGGTTGTAAGAAAGGCTAAAAAATTGGACAGTCATTTTTTTTCTACGTGCAGTCTGCGTCGTGGTTGCGCGCACCAAAATCGTAAGTTGCACGTGCGTGCATCGCACGACTATGCCTAAGTTTTAGACGCATACCGCACACAGGAGCACGTACGACCGGTTGTCAGAGAGGCTTAAAGCACATGATTGCAGCTAGGTAAATGCATATCGTCACTTTTCAACGAAAACTTCGTAACTGCAGCTTGACTTAAGCTGCAGTTACGAGGTTTTCGTTGAAAAGCAGCGATATAGAAACTTGTTACGGATCAATGATCAGCCAATTAGGTAATTTAAACGAATTCTTAGGGGTTTAAGATTATCAATAATTTAGAATGGATAGGGGCATCATAGAAGAAGCCATTTCCAGCTATCTGGGCACTTTCAGACAGCATTTTATACCTGGACCTTTTTTGAAGGAAAATATTGATGTATTGTTGATGGGGGCCATAGGCTATGCTGCCCACCTTCTAAATTATTCGGGGCTGACCCCCCCCCCCCCCCTTCCCCCTCTTCCTACGCCAGTGCTACCTCAAATACTTTTTTCAGTTTTACTCTGGAGAAAGATTACGTTTGAAAATCAACAAAGGACAATAATTCTACCTATGAAGATTCATAATTCTACTTCAAATACTATTTGAATTATGCTCCGGACAAGGTTTTGTCTACGGACCTACCATCCGACCGACTGACCGACACCAGCAAAACATTATGCCCCCCCCCCCCTCCCCCATTTTCCTCGAAAGGGGGCATAAAAAGACCGAAACTGTCACACTACACCGAAGCCGTTTTCAGCGCAAAGTATGCATTACCTTCTGCACTGGTGGTGAACTCGGCCGAGCAACGTTTTTCGCTACAACAAGGTACAGATATTTTGCGTTTAAATGTGAGTTTAAAGATCTGATTGGATAGTTTTTCTAATAAAAATGAATTTGTTCAAAAATGAACCGGGTTTACCGATATGTATTGACAAACCGTCTGTGTTGTTATAAAATCTCGTAACTACGGCTTTATCGAAGCCATAGTTACGATATTTTATAACAACACCGACGGAATACTATGATCGTGAAAAAACGTCCAACGCTTTGGCCGAGTTCACCACCAGTGTTCTGATAAAGGGCATTTTTTCACAAATGATGACGTAAGCAATCTGGTCAATTACATTCGTAACAACACGGACGAAAACGTATTACGTAGTATTTCGCCAATAACTTTTATTTTCAAATTATAAAAGTAAAAACCAAACTGAAAAGCATTCAGGAAAAAGTAATGAATTCATATGTCATCAATTGGCCATTGGTCCCTAAGATATTGACAATTATTTTAGAATTAGAATAATTGAATTTATTAAATTTGAGATATCGTCTGCTAATTTTGACTTTAGTACAAGTATTACGTGTTTTATTTGACATGGCTATGACCTTTATGCAAATTATATTCACAATTTGGGAATACTCTTTTTATACACATAAAATTGACTTAAAAAATCTTACAATATGTAGATTTAAAGAATGCGAGAAAGTGTGACTGCAATTTCACTATGAAAGGTCCCTAACGTGTAAGTTAGGATAATAAAAGATAATTTGTGCCATGTCAATAAATCATGTAATACATGTAGCATACCATTCGTGTTACGCACGAGTGGTCTTCTTTCCCGCTCTTAGTCGGGGTATATAAACCACAGGCGCACGCCGATACGATCTTCTTTCACTGACCATTTGGACGCATATAAGTATTTTATCCCACCCATCCTCCCTTGCAGCTAACATGAAGTGGATTCTGTCAAGGTCAAAAAGGTTATCCCCCCCCTCGTTGTTGGGCTATGGTTTTACATTTTGTGAAGCAGTCTTTCTACTATTTTTCAGGATGCATTGGCGAGCCAGAGGAGAGAAACAGCATGTTATGGCAGCAGTTCACCAACAATCGCAAGGATTGACGTCGATTCGATAGACATTTGCCGACGCTAGAAATGTGCAGGCTGTGTTAATTTAGGACATTTATAACTTGTGATGTATTAATTTTTTCTTTGAAAGTCGCTCACTTTAAGTGGTCAATGAAACCCTGTTGCTTAGCCGTTGGAAGGTGTGCTGCATTGCTATAGTACGTTTACATGTTAAGTATGTAAATCGTCAGGGTGGCCGTGCTATTTAGGGACAACCATTTAGCTCGGTCGTTTTGAGGATTCCTGGGAATCGGACAAATTGGGGTTAAAGTTGTGTGTTGGTATACAAAGGTTTCGCTCTAGTATTCGGTGATTCCTTTGTGTGTTGTTAGTAAGTTGTATGGTGAATTATTTGTTGCAATGTATCCTTGGTCGTTGGTGTAATACAATGTGTGTGATAGCTTTGTGCGCTGTTAGGCTGTGTTAACGGCGCGGGTAGTAACTACTTATTGGTAATAGGGATGGGCGGAAAAATTGTTGAAGGTCGCTGTATGGAGGTCGGTCTCATTCAAGGGAACCCGGAAGAGATCGCACTTCTATACGGTGTACGCTTCGTGTCTAAATAGTTTTGGTATACGTATATAACGACAGTGTCTCATTGCCACTTGACGCCACAGGAGTTACCCTGTGTCGTCTGCTGAGCGGCCATTTGTGCCACCATTCACTTAACTGTTGCCATAATATCTGTAACTCTGCCTCTGGTATTCGTGTTTATTAAAACTCATTTGTGTAGATGAAGTGTTGTTTCTTACTCGCGAATAATTGAATAATCGGGAAAAGTAACATTTGTACAAAACGTATTTCCAATCGATTTCAAAAGAGAGATTTAGAATGTGCCACGTACGCACGATTTTTGTTCAGATTCAAACAAGCGGTAGGCTATTCATTAACTAGTGCGTATGGATTTTTAATTACAGACACGTATATCTCGTAACTTATAAATGCTAGGTTCCCACTGCCGATCAAATTAACTCATCAGACCCGATCAATCGATCGAGTACCGATCGAGGTCGTTCGGCATGTGTGATCGGGATTAGTCGATATGATCGAGTTTGGTCTGCATCGATTGGTAATCCTGCCAATTTGTTTTGACACTTCAAAAAATCTCGTGTAGCGATCGAATAGAAAACACATCGGGAAGTTGCTCGAGTATCGATCGTATAGAAGATCGAGCTGATCGAAAATCAATCGTGTAGAGAGTGTGCGTGATCCAGCCGATATCTTTTACCGGAATTTGATTGGATGAACAGATGGAGCAGAACACTCGTTCTCAGAATAGGACGTCGATTCCAATTTGCAAATTGAGCAAAAATGAACTTCTTCAAAACCGTTGTTGTTTTTTTAATTCCCTAGAACAAACATTTATGAACAATGATGCGAAATATCAAAACTCAAATACAGTGATTTTTATTTTTTGCAATAGTATTTCTTAACTCTGGTATATATGAAGTGTAATCTGCGTTATGAGTAAATAATTGACAATATTTTACGGATTATTTTACATTTTACTATAAGAAATGATTTTATCATATTTCTTGATATTCTACCTGAAAGAGTTTGTTATTTTTTATTCTGAATTCCCATTCTCAGTCTTTAAATAGTAATTTTGATAGATCTGTCGTCGGTGAAAATACACATTCTTTCAAAACTAAAAATAAAAGAAGATAAAACATTATAAAGTTGTCGATCTACAACTGTAATCCTGTAATAAATGTAATTTACTATTTAAACAGATATGAAAAGTATGTATTATTTGTGATTGTTTGCAAAATTTTACTTTCAAAATTGCCTGTCCTCTTTATAACGTAGATTAAATCACGACATAGAGTAGATTACACCAAATTATAAATGACTTATTTGAGCTTAAAAACCGTAGGGTGCCAAGGAAAAGACTATAAATATGCTAAAACTATCTGGGAAGAAGTTTTCAGACATTCATGAATGTAAAATTTTCTAAGGGAAAATATATTTACCGTAGACAGTAACAAGAACAGTAACAACTTTAAAATTATAGACTGAAATTCTCCACGTTATTGTTTTTACTTTCACGATTCTTTTCTGAATATCAAAACCTTCTATTAAATAGGTATAATGATTTTTTGAAAAAAGTTCCTTGTAAATTTTCGAAACAATCTTAGATGTGCACAAGCGAAAAGAAAGGGTATCATACACAAAGAATAATACCCCTTTCCTCCGAAGTCCTGGTTTTGATCACCCTCTAGAATGGAAAGCAAGAAAAAGATAACGAAAAAGAAAATGCCAATAGTAAGCTTTTTCTCCTTTTCCTGAAAAGCTTCTATGTTATGAATATATAACACACTGTCTGTTTTGAGTAACATTTGTTTCACATTCAAATTTGGGTTTAGATTTAGACCAGTCTAAAGTTTCCCTTTATTATCCATATTCAGAATGCGTAAGTTTTATGATTTAATTTTATTTTGATGAATATAATAATTATAAAGGCTCTGTGATGCAAAAGTCAAATTTGCGCGTATCTTTATTTTTGTAATGAATATTGTTTTCAAAATGTCAAAAAATGAAAGAAAAGAAACGAACGTATCCATATCAATGTACACAGTGAGGCAGAACATTTAAGTGACTAAATTTATTTTGTTACTGCACTCTCCAAGAATAGTGTATCTGCAACAGCCTCGACGCATGGCACATTGTGGAATGAATCTGCGTACAATGCCATCAAGCTTAACCAACAGCTGGTCAACAGGGACAATTTCTCAAACAGCAAACACTCAGCCTTGCAATTCAAACGATTCTGTTGATGGCAAAGTGGGTGCGGATATTGAATGAATTAATGTGAAATATAGCATAGAAAATAATTATTCAAAGAGAGAAAAAACTGAATAGCAGCATTTTTTGTCTTTTGTTTCAGTATTTTCTCAAACCGGTTCGTTCTAGGGCATTAAAACAGTGAAAAATAAGTAACAATTAATGTCACCTGTGCAATGTGACACTTTTAAAACGTAAAATTTGATTTTTAATCTACGTTTTCTACTTTGGTAATCTACGTTAAGATATCGAGTTTAATTACTTTGATTCCACGGGGAAAAGCCATATGTAAACAAGTAGATTTAGAAATTCGGCATCTGAAGCCCATGATAACATAGGTTAACATGCTATGATATCTTAAAGATATACTAGTAGATGTTTAGAGCAGATATATATCCATTTTTGAAAGCTACGTTATCGCCTTTTTGCACAACAGGTCAAATCAATCTTTTGAGTGAAATTACAATTAAAACATGTCAGATAATTATTGTGCTTTTAAATTTGGAAACAATCCACATTTCTTTAAGGGTTACATTTAGGTTTCTGTAATAATGGACTATAAATATTAGAGGGTAAGTCAAGAATTATAAACACGAATTCAACGTTTTTGTTAATAAGTGTGCTTCAATCAGGTCTGTTGTCACAATTTGGAAAACATCTTATACAGTTTTTATATCAATATAACCTTCATAGTATGAAAATTAATAAAACCGTAAAGAAATTGTGGAAACTCTTTAAAAACATGTAACTTACCTCGAATTCTGCCACCCGTCACAGACTTCTAATGACACTCCACGAGACTGACAAATAGAGCAATGAAACAAGGAACATGATTTTTTCAGACTCTGTATGCATATCCTACAGTTTAACAACCAATAAATCTCTACATTGGGCTCAAAACAGCAAATTTCGTGTTTTTCACTAACGTAGCTTACATAACGTGAATTACTGCATATGAAATTTTTCTCGATTGACAATTCGGAAAAGATATGAAAGAATAATTTATTACCCCCATTTCCTCCTCAAGTTCAATCCTACTTCCTACTATATTGTTTATTTTTCTATTTCTTCTATACTCAGTTCCAAAAGAAAGTGTGCACTTTTGCGTTTTACCTTTACCTTAAATTTCACAAAGTTAATGGCAATTTAGGGAGTAAAAGTGATATCATACTTCAGATTAGACCTTAAAGAAAATTGGCATCAAAACAGATATCGGTAGAATTGCTCATATTGCATACACAGAGTCAGATCATTATGGTGTTGATGGTGTTGAGATTTGCACTCCTTACAGCTTTTCCTGTGGATAGAGTTACAAGCTTATATGCCGTTGTTGGGTTTGGCCAGGCATTCCAAGCCATTTCCATGTTAAAGCTTGAACTTTCCTGTAGACGTTATGTGTACGTCAACGTTAGTAATCGCTACGTTAGTAGTCTAGTGAATTGCCGTCGAACGGTGCAATAACGTTCTAAAGCGAATTTGTTTGCCTTTAAGATGCCATACAAATGGCCAATTGCTATTAGAACATAAATACCGTGCACATTCAAATTTTCGGAAGGTTTTTGTTTTCACCAGGTTCGGTCTTGCTCACCAACGTTGATTGTAATTCGTTTCACGCTAATGCACTGTACAAATGTAATGAACATGTGATTTTATGCTACGATATGCCAAAAGGAGTGCAACGAGTGTAATTTCTGATCGATAACTCATCCAGCACGTGAGGCATACCTAAAACACTAAAAATGCAAAATCGCAATCAAGCCGAAAATTCGTGCGTGCTATGTGATTTCTTCATCAATATATCGTTTGTCAATAGTCTTGAGATGTGTCGTACAAAATTTCCTTGCGATAGACGATATACTTTTCGAGATATTCAAAATTTAAAAGTGCACACTTTCTTTTGGAACTGAGTATAGTATGGGGAAAATGTCACTAACGTAAATTACAAGCTTAAAACAAACGGTCGTATAGACGGCGAGATTTGACCCGGCAGAGCAGACCAAGCGGAAAGGTCAACAGACTTATCGTCCAGGGGTGATAGGTTTGCCGGAACCCCTCGTGATTTGCCGAACACTTCGCATGCTTCGCTATTTACAGCTAATAATCAACGACTTAACAGTATTTGCACGTGCATACACTTGTCGCGTCATCTTAAAATGGTAGGCTAATTGGTTAACTGAATATGCAAAAATGCCGATCCTGGTCAGTCTCTGCCATCTGTACGGTATGACTAGGATATGAACTGTATTTAATAGGCCTGTCCCACCTAACCGAATAGTGGCACCGAATTCGTACCGAATGTCAAGTGCGAAATTCGCAGTGTTCGTTGTCATTTTTATTCGGTGAACTTTGGTTTTCAACGATTTTGTACCGACCATACACCGAACACGTAACGAACTTGTAGCGAATGTGTCGAACAGCCAACGATATTTCTCCTAAATATACCCCCAATTTGTTCCCAAACATCAACGAACCCCTACCGTTTGAGTAACGAATATAACGTCATATTCGGAATGGCATCGTCAGGATCGGTGGCTTCGTTAGCGGTTCGTTTAACCTTTTCGGCCAGATCGGTAAAGAAACGCACCTTCATCGGAAAGCAAACGCTAGCCCTTCGGTGAGGTCATAACGAACATATCGAACAGGAATTCTTCTGCGAAATATTATCGACATCAAAACGAAAGTAACGAATGCCAGACGCAAGCCTACCGATCCCTCTGCGAACGATTACCGAACTCATTCCGAAAATTTGATTCGCTGTATTCGTTGAAAATTTTTGTGCATGCTCAAAAACTATTTAAGGCGTCTGCGAATACCGCGTAATGTCGACGAAAAGCACCGAATGGCACCGTAAACATACCGAACACAAACCGTTTGTGGAACGAAGCTTTAACGAATACACCGAATTAAGTTCGGTACGCATTCGGTGTAAAGATTCGGTTAGGTGGGACAGGCATATAAATATTTTCATTTTTTTGAGATTACGCATATTTTAATGCTTAGCGTTAATGAAAAGGGGGTGTCTCAAATCTGCCCACGCATGAATTTTCTTTTGATTCTGCATGGTGATAAAGTACCATATACAAGCTATGAAAATGCATTTAGTTTCTTAGATAATCTAAACTGGATTCCAAAAAGCCACCTTGACTTATTCCCACTATGACATGAAACATGGCCCCTTTTTCATGTGTCGCAAAACTTAAGTTTTGTGTATTTTCAAGATCTGTCAATTGAATTTGATCCGAGACACATAAGGCATTACATTCATACCAGAAAAGGTATTTGAGGAAATTATTATGAATGTTTTTTATTGAATTAATCATGAAAAAATGCATATTTTTTAGCAAAATTTTGGAAAAGAGTAAAATTGAATTCCAAAGTTAAGTATGTTGGAGTCTTTGTCAAGATTCCATATCATCACAAAAACATGCTACCTATTTCCTCTTACTTTGAGCCAAATTATATAGAAATCCAAAACCGGTAACAATGTCATATAATACATATTATTGATGAAGGTGATGTTTTGGTCCAAAACTTGCATTCAGTAAAAATTTGATTGTGTTCCTAAAACATTTTTATATTCAGTAAAATCAACTGTAGCATACAGTACAAACCTACAGCAATATTCATGCCCAAAATACTCATTGGAAAAACATAGAATTAATATAAATATTACTTATATTTACAAAATTATATGTATGGAAGCCAAGATAGGCATACATATACACATTGCAAGTTTTCTTTACTATTTAGTCACATTGTCTATGCACCATTTTTAGTGAGACTATGACATGCAATAAATGTCAAGCCAAATATTATTAAATTGAACAGACGTTTAGAACCGGTACGGTATTAAAGCATCAAAAGGTGCCCTTCCGGGTAACCGATACATAACCAAATATTTTTGCTCTAAGCGCCCCTAATGAACTAACCTGATATGGAAGGCCCCCTATGATTCAGTAAAAGACTGTTACAGCATCATATCTTTTCAGTTACACAGTTGAAAATGTGCTTGTTTATTTCAAAACGTGGCCCTATTGGGATAAAACAGGGTGCAATTATTTCCTCAAATTATTTTTTTGACCATAGCTTAACCTGTATTGATACACAATTTATACACATTTCAATGAAGTCATATGATTAACATGCTGTTTAGCCATCAATAGCCATTTATAGTCACATGGGAGCTGGATTATCTGTTTCTTATGCATCACAACACTATTTTCACTTTTGCACGATTGTCAAATGCCATCAGAGAAATCGGTGCTTTTTCTTATTTGCTTTCTCATGTTTCAAAAGATCTATAAATAACTCTTGTTGTTAGCTTTCATGAATCACTGCTAACTTGAATAATTTAAAATGATTTTTATAGAAAATTTCCTCTCTTTTTTGTAAAGTAGGTACACCTGGGACAAGATCTAATGTGACCCTGGACAAAAATATTGTAACCAACTTTGAAGACTGCCCCTTAGCAAACTTACATACAAAATTTAAAACCTCGTGGCTGTGTAAAACTTTACAAAAAGAGCTTATTTTTATTATAAGAAATGTTTCCCCTTTTTTGCTTCCACAGCAACAAAAGTTTATGACAAAAAGAAATTCTAATACACAGAGTTGTACACCTTTAACCCAAGGATACTTTTTATCAAGTTTCAAAAAAGATTTACATATTAGATTGGGAGAAAAAAGAATTTTTGAGAAAATGCCAACAGACAGACAGACACACAGACAGATGACAGGAAATAACCGAAAAAATGCCTTGCATCTTGATTTATCCTCAGGTAAACTAAAATAACCAAAAAAGTAAACAAAACATTTGGATAAAGTCATTTTTAAAAAATCTTAATTTTGTCCATTCTTGGAAATGTGCACTATTCAGGGGGAAATTCCAAAAGCAACATATTACCGGTTTTATTTTTTCTCGATATTTCACGATAATCATCAGTATATGTGTGCGCAACTTTTACATAATTTTCAAATCTTGACAAAAACTGGAACAAAGAAAATTTTTGAACAGAATTTGCTTAAAATATTTAAAAACAATGAATTTTTGGGTTACCCCCTTACATCAGTTGATATAAAACATTTTTTTTAACATAATTATATATTTTTTTTGTTTCATACATGATCACGGACTACTGGGCATTATTTTTAGAATAAATTACGCGATGAAACTAATAACCAGAACGCTTGTACACTGTTTAAATCAGGGCACCCTCTTTTTTCAGGGTGAAAACTTAAAATTACGAGAAAATTGTTTTCTGGAATGTGCGATTTGAAACATTTCATGAATATGAACCGTTATCTAGTGTAAGTACTAACTTCACGCCAAATTTCATTAAATTCCAAGCGTGGGCAGACTCCCATGTTATTTTTCCTATTCGTGAGACACCCCCTTTCGATCCAAACGGACCAGGGTAGCTTAACACTTTTATTTGACTAGATTAGATAAAATATTATTTTCACATGGCGGAACAATGTTGTATAACGGATACAGTGCACGCTTTTACGTAAATTAACGACGGACCATTCCCCCATCTAAATGGACAATAAACTTCTCCACTTTTGTGTACAATTAAGGTCACTCTGCCGGGTCAATTATTTTCCTCTATACCTTGGTCGCATTATTGTGTTCTTAAACAAAACATGGAACACATGCGTGTCTATATTGCAGTCTGATTATTCAAATACTTGTTTAAGATGTTAATTTCGTTGATAATCATTGTTTTAAAGGAGTTCTTGAACTATTCATTATTTTTTTAAATGATGCTTAACGTAGATTACCTAAATTCGGGGACAAAATATTATTGCGGATATTTTTTTCTTTTGACCTCAATTATTGAAATATTGCTTATTTTTACGTTGGCACATATCCATTTATCAGTTTCGAAAATATCTTTTTTGTATTGCATTTTGCCAACTTGCCCATAAAAGCTTCAAATCAACAACGAACAGCGCGGGGACAGGCAAAAAATCGACCCCTTGGTATAAACATGGATTGCCCAAATCCATACAGTTGTATACTATGATGAGTTTTACCCATTTTTATTTGTACTATAAATGCTATTGAAGGTATGCAAACTTATTTTGAACTGTTGATGATATTCTATTTTTTATAAATATTTTTTATAGCGAAGACACCCTTTTTCAGAAATCGACGTCCTATTCTGAGAACGAGTGAGAAGTCGAGTTGATCGAAAATGCGTTCGGGAATTACTTACAAGTACAAATCGAGGTGATCGAGTGCTTCCAACTGCTCTATGGCAGCGGATCAACTCGACCTACTCGGTCGCTTAAATGCCCTCGATCAAACCCGACCATATTATTTCTTCTCGATCTCTAGTCGATGAAACCCGACCTCTTCACCCGATTTGATCGGGACAACAGATGAACTAGAGGTCGAGTTTATCGGGATGTGCTCGGAAATTATTCGAGTACAAGTCGAGGTAATCGAGTGCACGTTCGGTGCAGGTCGGAATACAGATATCAACCCGATCATACTCGATCTCCAGACCCGATTGATTCTCGATAAGGCCGATCTTCTACCCGATGAATACACAATCGCTTCTCGATCATTTTTGTACTCGATCTTACTCGACTATTTTTGCATGACAAAAAACTCGAGTAGGAAGCCCGAGCGATGCAGATCAATTTGGATCACCCCGACCGCTCCCAATTATCCTTTCAAACTGAGCTTGATCTGTATTCGATCGCTTGATCGAGTTGATCTGATCGGCAGTGGGAACACTAGGTCGTGTGGTAATAAATGTGTACAAACAGCACGAGATCGCACGCAGATTATATTAATAGAAATATTGAAAATTATCGTAAATGTTGTTTCATGTGATTTCCAGGTCTGAGACATAACACGTAGCCTACGATTGATAATAATGGTATTAATTGCCTTAAAGAATGCATTAATAGTTATACTCGTATTTAAGTAAATGAAGGATGGGCAAACAGCTAATAGTACATTTATGTAACATTTGAATAATAAACATGTATATATATATATAGGCAGTAAGCTTATTGCCTAATTCACTCTAGCCATTAAGCTTAATACCTATGTTTTAAGCCTAATGCCTGGAAAAATTAGTCAGGCATTAGACTTACTACCGTATATTGCCTAACGATGAAATATGACTACTTTTTGAAGACTTGTAAGAATTGAACATATTTCATAAATATGTACCATTATTTAGAGATTGGAAAAACACTCATTGCTTTTGGCTTCTGCATTGAGTCAAATACCCATAATTCCATTATCTGGCAACCATTCGAATTATGTTTTAGTTAAATAAAAGTAAACACAAACCATAGCCTCGCTTGTCGAATTAGGATGAAAACTGAATGGCAAAAGGCATGAAAAGTCATACTTCTACCTTTACTAGAACTTTGAATATATATGTTTTAAAAACCGACAATATTATGAAGTTATTATGAATATGCGATAATCACAGAAAGCATTTTCATTCAGAACACCTAGAATAGACAGCCATTCCACGAAAATTGACCCATTTACTGAAAATGCATGTCGCCGACCTTCATTACATTATTTAACACCTTTATCAATTAGGTACAACAAAAAGCAAGATATCTTTTATCACGGGACATAACTTGCAATAAAGTAGTAGGATTTTTAAGTTATTCAAACGATCTTATGAATGTGCTTGGTTGTGTTGAATATTGCAAAAACGTCAAAATGTTGATGTCGCCGCACAATTTTTTGTTTTAAACTACCGTCCAAATCAGCCGTTTTTGTACCTAGACTTTGTTCTCTTGGACATTATTTTCCCCAAACCCTACTACAACGACTAAATTAAGTATGATTCCATCATCATACATGAAATAGAATTTAAACATGTATGTTTGTATGTCGCCAGATTTGCCTATGTGACCGTAACGAACTTTCAAAGGTATGAAAGAAAGTCAACTTTTCTCTCAATTTGCCGATTTTCAAACTATTTTGGTTCGAGAATGGCTTAGTTTAACTATCAAAACCCTAAAGTTTATGAATATCTTAGTATTTCTTCACTAAAGCGAAGAACATGGACAAATAGAATTTGTCGCATTTCGTTTACTATGCTTCCGTTACGTCCGTGTATCCCACAATAATGAACGGACATTCCTAAATCTGTTAAATTTTGACAGAGTGGTTGCCAAACTTTTGAAATAGAGGCGAGTTTCAAGTATAATCAAGAGTATAACATATTGAGAGACTCGAAAGTCCTTTGGTCGCTATGCTTCCGTTACGCATATTTTTCCGTAACGTACTTCAAAGGACGCCCTGAGTTAAACTAACAGGAATATTTCAATACAGTGAATAATATAATACACTGTAGTTATCAAAGATTCATTATATCGGCTACTGCAAGTAGAAAAATAGAATGTTGAATGTGAAATTCGACGTGGAAGTATGTAAATGTAGTATTATGCAAATTCATTTCCAAATTAGCAATACAAAACTTCTTTATTTATGCTCGATCTTTTTTAATTTGACATGCAAAAGCTGGAATCTCAAATAAAAAACAAAGTAAAGCGGGATTTACGGACATACCCTTTTTGTTTTACGGTCAAAATAATTGTTACGGAGCATATATTATTTGGTGGTAGCATGTCCTGGATATTAATGAGATTTATTTTGCTGATTAATTGAGTTTGCATGAATCAAATGGAATTTTACATTTCCGTATAGTTAAAATTTGTCTAAATAGAGCTTATTATATCATGTTTTGCCACATATGCTATAAGAAAATGTTACGGAAGCATATATTTGGGTATATAATTTGTGCGTAAATTACGATACATGAAACATTTTGATGTCAATTGATTATAATTAATTCAGAAAGTATATGAAGTAGGAATACTAACAAAGCCGCTTAATTGTGTTTATCTGTGAATTCACATAGTAATATTCCGTTACGAAATATAGACTCTTCGTTACGGAAGCATATACTATATTTTATGGAATATTGAGCATACACTGCCGTCTGTGGGCGATAGATTAGCAAACATACCCCTTCAGGTTCTATCTAAGCATGTTACACAACATGTCTGAAACAGTTTGTGGCTTCTCAAGTAGACAGACATGGTAACAGCAGCCTATTGATTATTGCGAGCGAAACACATAATTGTCTAGGCCATAAAATATGCCCCTTTTGGTCCGAACGCCATTTCCATTTTCTAATTCCACCATTAGACATTTTTCAGCTTTGTACTGGTTGTTTTTAGAAAACCTGCATACATCGCTTTTGTGGCAAATAAAAAAAAGACACAAACATTTTCCTTTCCAACTGGGCCAGACGATAATGTTAACAAGAATAATTTTCTGCAAACGCGGCTTGCAACTCACTTGTCACAGTTTAGTCCCCAAGTTTCAGGAGTAGGTATGCAGGGTGCATTTTCCCTTCTTTTTTGTAATGCTGATATTGAAGTAACACACCCCAAGGCTGTGTTGTTGTACATTCTCTTTAGTTTGCATTAATCCTGACATCTTTTTCCCGAAACTAAACGTAGATATTTGTATTGTCGGGTCTTGAATAGTTTGTGAAAAAAGGGCTTCCCTATATTTCTTTTCCGAAAGCTGGTGTTCCCTTCTACTAGGTAATTGGCTAAGACAAATTACACCGCTCTCTCACCATTGGAATTACAAATACTGATCCTTTGACACAAGTTCACACGCTAAAAGCCTAAACCGTGTGTCAACCATGGCCAATCCAATCAATCACCAGGGGTATGACAGTCTAGGACGCTGTGATTTTGGATATCAAGCTTTGGATTTAGTCAAAGTGACTGTAACATCCCAACATTTATTCTACTCACAGTTCGTTTGCTACATTTTTATTGTCAGAATCAACTTTCATATACTTTCAGAATTCGTCTACTTCGACATGGTCTACAATACATCATACATTTTTCATTACTACACCTACACGATTCATTTTAATTTTTATTTCAATATTTTAATATATATGCATTTTTCTTTTATTTCCTGTCAATAAATGGAATAATTATGCTTGACATCAAATTGTATCAAATGATTCATTTTTATTTTTTGACTTTGTAATTCATATTTTAATTGTATTTCATGGAGTTATTTGTTAACGATTTTTGAGAGCCATATTTTTATTTAGGGATATATGATTCGCATGAATAACCAATTTACTTTAAAATAATATGTGTTTTTATATAAATGATTTAATTAGAAATAAAAGAAATTCAGAAGAGAAGGGGATGAGTAATTGCACACTTACCGAAAATTGTTCAATTGAACACCCCTTCAAATTGAAACATCCTTACAAATTTACACGACCAATGCACACATGTCTAGCACACCATCGAATTATATATTTCTAGACCCCCCCCCCCCCGAAATTCATATCTTATAACATGTTCATAAATTAAGAAAAACAACGCATTGTATCTAACAAAAAATAAGATATCATACTGAAATATAAAGCAGGCAAATTTAGACGAAATGGAAACGGTATACAAAACCTGAGTAGACAAGGTGGCACTGGTTTTCAAAATAGACGAATTGGCAGTAGCTGTTGTTGGTTGGTTAGTTGTTGTAGATCAATCGGAACTAAATCCTAGAAATTGTCCATGGTGGTACCCGGTTGACGACTTTGTGGTGCATATACAGACATATCTGTGCAGACTGTTTTACCCGATGTTTACAATGTAATTGTTACTCTGAATGTGATATTAAAGAATAGCAAAGGTACCAGTTCGGCAATTTTGCCAATGAGATTAATAGTTTAAGGGTACTAAAAGAAAGGTATGTTGATTCATTCGTATTATTGAATTTAGTATTTGTTTTATACCAATTTGTTGTTTCTTTTGTGTAAGAACCTTTACGTATAGCGTTTAAAGTTCTTTGAAAGAAATGACAACAATGGTAATAAGGTTATGGAAATTATCTATTTTCCGTAACACAAGGGCCATTTTTTCCACGATCATACATACTAAGAAATAAAAGCTCGAGAGCCAGATGCACTTGAAAACATAATCTGAAGAGGCATTTCTATCGGAATATTTACTTTTAACTTTACTTTGCAAGATGGCTTCAAAAAGAATACAAACGATCACAAACACTTTTAAAATGCTCGAATATTGCGTTAAACAGTGAAATACTCATTTTGATATCACCACATAGGGTTACAGCTGAATTGTTATCATTTTGTCCTTGTAAGTTGTGCAAATGGTTGATGATGGTCAAACAAACAATCTTTTTGATGTTGGGTTATAACATTGGCCACAGCTCACGCTATATGTATCTCGAGTTGCTTTATATGCTCGCTTCGTAACAGCTAGGTTATAGTGGTATATTTGAAAATGCGATAACTCAGCAGGACTTAAAATGTTATGGGTAAAATTTTAACCATACATTGTAGACATGTGACACTTTACTTTAACATAAAAATTGTGCTCATGTAGAAAAGTTCATTTTTCAACATTTTCGTTTTTGTAAATGAGTCAATTTTCGTGGAATGGCTGAGAATCAGCTCGATCTGATCGTGTATAGATCGAGATGGTCGGGTCTTGATCGTGTAGGGCTCGAATTAAGGACGGGGTGATCGGGTAGAAATCGGAAAGATGGTCGGGCTTCAATCGGGAAATGATCGGGAGCGCTCGGGCGGGTGTCTAGTTTGATCGACTAGAGATCGAGAAGAAGTCGTATACATACATTTGGTCGTCCTTGATCGAGGAAATTAGGTGGTCGTGTTGATCAAGTTGATCAGATCGGCAGTGGGAACCTAGGTTTGAATAATGCCCATACTAAAACACGCGAACTGTCTTTTATCAGTGGCATTCATTTTTTGTTCACAACACCATTTGCTTTTAAGGGGGAAATGCTCCAGTTTTTCGGAACACTCGGTCTTTACCGTAGTAAATTAAATGTTTCGTACCAATATGTTTCGCTACCATATTTTCAATTATATAACACATCATTACAAATTACCATTTTCGACGGTAAAAGTGTATTTATTATGCGAAACTGGTTTCCTCAAGATGGAAATCGATTATTTAGAGCAAGACAGTCGTAAGTGTGTATGCAGTTACCACTGTTTTTCGTCATTTTATTCATGAGAAGCTGATAAAAATTGTTGTAATTCACCAATAAGTGCGCTGACCTACACATTTTCTTGTTGAATTATTACCAGGACATGTTGCTTAATACAATGAGGGAGTTATATCAAATTATTTTATGTAGAACTTGAAATATTTCCAATAATATGCAAATTTTGACATAAAATACTCCAGATTTGTTGATCTAACCGAACACGTGAGCATGCTGTTTAATACATTTACGCGTTTGTAGTAGCACATAATTTAGGTTTGCTGTTCTTATTAAATGTAAGACGTTACTTTAAATCCGTTTTCGGGACTGAACGATCAATATACAGCATTTTATTAGCATTTTAGTGACCTTGGACAGGTGCAAGAAATTGTGCATTTTTTCGATGTAGGGGTATGTGATACGAATGCCTATAACATTCGAACAAGATCGCTGACCCTCCATTTTTATTTTGTTTTTCAATTGGCAATAACATGTAATTTCAACATACAAAATATAAATAAATTCTATTTTTGGGAAAAAATTTAGGAAACTGGAGCATTCCCCCTTAACTAATCCAATATTTTTAATGTAAGTGAATACTTTTATTTTGTCTGTAGAACAATCTCCGATTCGTTAGTTAGACAATACCGGTTGTCAACGCATTTAATTGATATTTATGGTCGGTAATAAATTGGGTTGCGGAATTACAATTGTCGATGCCGAATGGGAAGTCGACTGTCTCTATATATCGTCGCTTTTCAACAACAAGTTTTCTAAACATGTATCGACATATTGTAGATTTCACTCTTTCTGTTAACTACTATTTAGTACAAAATTGGTTTTCAAACTATCACACGTCTAATTTGACATAAACAGTTGTAACTTGTTTAAACTACAGTCCTTTGCATTCTGAGATAGCTACGTGGAAAAATGGCGACAGCGAGCTTTTTTGTGACACTACTGTTGTGTAATTTTGCAACATCCAAAATGGATTTCAAAAAGAAAGAGGAGTTCATACCTGTTGAAAATTTGGATATTCTAGTGGACAGTCTAATCACCGACGATGATAACTACACTATTTATGATATGGAAAGGCTTCTTCACGACAAGATGGAGGGATACAATAAGTATGTGCGACCGAAAATAGACCAAGCAAAACCATTACCCGTATATGCAAGTTTTGTTCTGATCGCATTTAGAGAACTGGATGAAGTAAATGAGAAGATTTCTATTGGTGGTGCGTTAGTTCTTCAATGGATGGATGAGAAAATGACGTGGAATACGAGTGAATATGGCGGAATAAAAACGTTCACGGCTGACCAGGAAAACTTCTGGACACCCATGATTAATATGGCGAACTCTTACCATGAATTTGAGAAGATTGCATCAGAAGATTATTGGTTGATTCGATTCACGTATTTCGGTCTCGCAATGATCTCTTTTACTGATATTATGACAGCCACGTGCCCGATCGACGTGACGTTATATCCATGGGATACACAACGTTGTACTTTACAGTTTGTTCAATATCCTCTCATATCGAAAGAAGTTCAATTATCCGTGATGGATGACAAAATTGATATGACATATTTTCCTCCACATAATGAGTGGGATATTACTGACTCGAATGTCGTTGCCACCTACGGAAATACTGCAATAGACGTTCATCTGACGTTAACGCGTAAACCGTTATTCATCTTGATAAACACGATACTACCGGTAACATTTATGTCGTTTCTCAACGTCATAGTTTTTCTGATACCCACGGACAGCGGTGAGAGATTCTCGCACGGTATGACAGTACTTCTAGCTGTTGCAGTATTCCTTACCATAATAAGTGATAATTTACCCAAATCTGGTAAAAATGTCCCGGTCCTCTGTTATTATTTACTGTCGTTGCTAGGTCACGGGGTACTCACAATAATCGGTACAACAGTCAGTATGCGATTCTATTTTTCCCCAGAACAAGAAATGGTTCCCTCTTTGTTAGCCAGGTTGGTTCACGCAATACGCTGTCGAGAGACGGAAAATGACATTGGCAAAATATCTTCTGGAATTGAAACGTATACAATTGATGTTAAAGATATTGCTAATCAATCAAGAGAAGAAGCAATACAACACAAAGGGGAAGGTGATTTTTGGAGAGATGATGTAAATAAATATCCGATAATCGATTCTAAACGGGGAATGTCGACGACAATGGTGCCACCAAAGGAACCGGAAGTGAGAGTCACGTGGTCGGATATTAGTCACTTCCTGGACACGATATTCTTCAATCTATCATGGCTGACACTGGTTATATTTAATGCATTGTTCTTCGGGTATACTGTGTCCCGAACCTAGTTATGTACATGGCCACGAAGTCCTTAAAACACAAATTGCATACATTCAAAAGATAAAGTTACCGGTATTTATTAAGGTTTCAAACTGTTGTCATGTTGACAGAAAAGAAGCAGGATCTAAGGAATAACATCACTGCGTGTATATGTCGGAAGCAATCTTAAAACTATGCAGTTTTAAAACTATTCGAGTTTTAAAACGGTGCACAACATATACACCTAATACCAGCCAATGCCGAGATCTCTCGCCACAGACGATGAAGCGTATGAGGAGACCCCGGAGTTTCCGAGGATGAGCGTGCATACTGGTGGTGAACTAAAACAATTTTCGCTACAACAAGGTATAGATATTTTGCGTTTAAATGTGAGTTTATAGATTTGTTTTCTAATGACAATAAACTTGTTCTAAAAATAGACCGGGTTTACCGTTTTGTATTGACAAACTGTCGGTGTTGTTATAAAATATCGTAACTACGGCTTTATCGTATTTTATAACAACACCGACGGACTACATTGGTCGCGAAAAAAAAACGCCCCTCGCTTTGGCCGAGTTCACCACAAGTGGTGCATGTACAAGCTGATTTATCAATCTCATTTGCATCATTTGATCTCCCCATTGACCAGATCCCGGTTTCTAGAAAAAACTTAAGTATATTCTCATGAGAACATGCTCAACTTCAAAGGGAAACTCTCCAACGTTGAAGGGTATTCGATTGAAGTTCACGTGGATTTCGTGCGATTTGAGCACGGTGCTCAGATTTGAGCATGAGAACGTACTTAAGTTTTTTCGAGAAACCGGGGCCAGGATTAGATCTTGTGTCAGCAGGAACATTATTTTAAAAATTCCTGGACTTTTTTTTTAATTTGACTTAATATTATTCACTTTTAAAAAAGTAAATATGCTTTTGCTAATGTTTCAAAATTGTTTTAAATGTTAGAAGTGAACTTAAATAAAAAAAAATCAGAAACAAATTTAGGCCAAATGAAATATTTTTCAACGCCGCGCCCATTCGTTAGGTACACTGGGATGATTTCGTGACCCCGACAACACCCGAGGGTTCCGAGTCATTCTCTTTCACAGAGACTCTTTTGTTATCATTTCGTGAAGAGCAACGAACGATCACTCTGCGGGGAGAATGAACCCGAGTGTGCCAAACAATACGCCATCTTGACACAGCCGTCACGTGATTATACCATCGTCACGTGATTTCCACAGGAGCGGTGCTTATGAGCTTTGCATAATAGGCGTGTGAATATAGAATATCACGTGATAGAAGAGGATATGTCACGTGATAGAAGACGCGAAGAAGTCGAAAGACCAAAAATAAATCGAACATGTCTTGAAAACGGAAGTGGCTTATCTATCAAAAAGCTCTTCAAAAAGGAGGAAACTAGAATGGCCATCTCCATTTCGGTAGAATGGGTACCGTTCCTGATACTACTACGTTGTACTGAGAAAGGCGCTTCTTTATCTAAAGCACAAGTTTTGTTCTCGTTTTTGATCCCAAAATTAATACAAACTAGCTGTAAACAAACGATTTCCAGTAATTGAGAAAATCCGCACTTTGTAACTAAAGACGCCCTCATGTTGCCGATCACGTGACCTCTTCGGTCTTCCGTCTTCTGCTCAAAATTGGTAGTAAGAGCTTCCAGAAATAGGAGAGGCCCATTCGATTTAGTCGGAAGTGCTTGTCACGTGACTCTGCTGATCTAAGAAGAGGTAAAACGAACAGAATTTAAGGTCTACCTCTTCCGGAAGACCATTTCTGGCCTAAATCGCACGCGGCTCATGAAAAGGGCTGATCCTCTCCCAAATGGCAAAAATTTGGGCTGTCCCAAATTGAAAGGTGTTGCAAACGACAATGTGAATGAAAGTGAATGAAATTTTGAACATTTTACAATTCTTGATGACAAACATTGTTGGCATTAAAGAAAGTGCCTGTCACATACAATTTAGGCCTATTCGTTTCCCAAAATGTTTTCCCAAGTCTTTATCTTGAGGGCATCAAAAATCACACGTATGTGGGAATGGGTTAGATCAGAACTTAGTGAAACCGTTGTTCATGGCAGTTTGTATCCGATTTCGTTTTACCTAAATCATTTCAAGCTCTTAGAATACTGAATGGGAGGTCAAAATAACAATGAATCGGTTTGGTGACTACATTTATTATAGGCCTATAATGAAATGCTGATTTTAAAAATTCATCAGTAATTGTTTAGAACGATATTTTTACATTAAATCCCTTTTAGTTGACAATGTGTACTGCCACTTAAGTCGCAGCTATTTCACTCGAATCACCAAATGAGACAAACCCCATTCATTTAGAAGCTTTGTCATTTTCAATAAAAAATAAAATGATAGACCTTTGTCGTGATAGACCCTGATGTATTGTAGTCGACCAATAGTTAGGAAAACAACAGATACAGTGTGGATTTTATTTGTCATTACTTTTCTGTCATCAATATTTTACGAATTATTTAAATTTTATCAATTAGGAAAGGGACCGATTATCAATTTAATAAACAAATGGACCCTGAATCTTTAAGCCTTAATTAACAACACATTATAAAAATAAGTTTTCGACGACCAAACAAAATTTTGCTTAATCTTTATACAAGCTGTTTTATAAAATGTTCAAGGTATCTCATCGGTATAACTGGTACCAAATTAAAGCTCGCGTTGCAGCGATTTCAGCGTTGCGTCGTTAGGCATATATGTTTTTAATTACGTTGCCATGACGTCGAGAACATGAACGACTTTTGCGTTTTTTGGAGCATAAACACTTCGCTTTGATGACTTGCTATGGATTTATTTTAAGAGTCACATTAAAACCTTTTTTTTTATATAATGCTTGACGATTTCATTAACGCCTTTATATTACATAATGGTTTTCCCGTGATCGAAATATCTACAGTTTTAATACATTTTTTTTCATTAAAGTGACATTTCACAATTATCTTAAGGGCCTACATAAATTTTACTTTTATTCTATCTGAAAGAGTATGTTTCCTTATGAAAATTCTGAAAATTTCGAGCCAAAATATTGAACCGTTTTCGATAAATATATATTTTTGTGCTAAAATTAAACAAATTGTTGTGGACAACAGTTCAGTTTTATATAGAATTTGTTATTTCTGTCTCACCTTTGAAGGCGTATTTTTCGCTTATAAATAACAACTTCAAAAAACTGTTAGCATTTCTATGCATTAGAATAAACGATCTATGCATCAAGACATTACTTTTGAAAAATGAAATAAATGTGAAATGTCACTTTAAAGTTTAAAGAAAAAACATGCACTCAACGCAAATTTCAGAATATTTGACCGTAATTTCTTTCGTTTTATTGACATGTTCATTTTCATTATAATAACCAGTGACATGCGATTTTTTTTAAAACCAATCGTACACGAGTACGAACATACATGTATATGTTGTTAGCAATCTTGGATTGTGGCCATTAATATTAAAGTGACATTTAACAGACATTTTTTTCATAAGTTACTTTTATTTCTATCTCAAATAGCATATGTTCTTATGAGAATTTTGAAAATTTCAAGTCAAACTAGTGCACCGTTTACGAGAAATATATATTTTGTGCTAAATTAAAAAAAAATGTTGCAGACAACAGTTCAGATTTATATGGAATTTGTCATTTCTGTCTTAACAGAGATATTTTTCACTTATAAATAACAACTTAAAACTGTTAGCATTTCTACTTATTAGAATTACCATTCTATGCATCAAGACATACACTTAAAGACACTTCTTACGCAACACTTACCTTTTTTGGTAATAACTTGATATTTAATGAGCCATTTTTCATCAAATGTTCAACAGATTTAATTCATTCACAATTGCATAATATCTGTAATTTTAAAGAAACATTGAGTAGAAATGATTAGATTTGCAGTTCATATAATATGACTAGAAACAAAAAGTCGCAAAAAATCTGTGCGAGCTGATAACGTAAATTCATGTACCAGCAGTAAAGTTTATGACATTCTGCTAACATCCTGTGTTTCCGTCATGGACCTAAATGGCACAAAGACATCTCCTTCTCATTGATAAAGCATAACTGATGATGAATCTTTGAGGGATTATTCTTAACTCGTCCCTTTAAGTTCCTGTTCCAGCTGTTGAAAATTTCTTGGAGCAAAAGTGTGAACTGGTAACAAAGTCAATGATTTTGTGCAATGCTGACACGTACAAAACATTATTTCTTAAACAAATTAGGTGCAACTGAATTTTAGTATTGCTTCGCACGTGATTCAAGCATGTTATCAAATCTGATGAAGCAGTGGTATGAGATATGAGTATAATTTGGTGACGCTGTGTTGATGCCATTGAATTCTGCAATTGCCTGGGGTTTTGTGACTTTTCATATTTGAGTCCTAGTAAAAAACCTAAATATTTTTTATGTTCGGATGAAACTTACAGAAAACATGTAAACGTAGTTGATTTATATTTGCTTAAAATTTCATTAAACATACTGCATTATTTATTTAATTATGATGAAATATGTAAGTGTTGCGTTTGAAGTGTTAAGTGTGCTTTTAAAATAATTGAAATTGGAATGTCATGCCCCTTTAAGATACTTTTACGCATCTCTGAGCAATATTTTATGATTTTGTTTGTGTTGATTATGCCCCTCCCCCCCCCCCCCCCGTAACAGATATTTCGAAGATGGGTTCTGCATAGACAGTATACACCTATCAACATCAAAATGACAATATTTAACCCTTTCCCAAACAAGACCTGTTTTTGACGTCTTTGAAAGAAAATGCTTGGGAAAAAATAGAGGCAAAAGAAGAAAATTCTGATAACCAGCATTTTCTCCTTTTGCTTCAATATTTTCCATGCTATTTCATACAGATATTTAATATTTTTCAACGTCAATTTTGTTGTCTCTAGTAGCTTTCAAATGGGACTACCCTGAATTTTTGTCGTTTGGAAAAGGATTAAACTATTTTGAGCGGTATCAAAATTGATCTAAATGTTCCGTAACATTTAAGCAATCTTAAAACTACCCAATTCCAAATTTTCCTACGACATAATACAAACATAGTATTTCCACCAAACACATTGTTTCTTTTGCAGATTTATTAAGTTTTTAAAGCTAGTTACTTTAAATAGTAAAATATAGATGAAAAATTTATAAAGTATTTTTAAAAAAATATAAATTTTACACAGACCTAGGCCAACAGGTAAGAGGGGGACGGTAGAGGCATTCAAAATGTCTTATTTCAAATCAAACCACCTATTTGAGTACCCACAGCATAGTACTTGACGAACAATAAAATGAATTACGTGTAGTCGTTTTTTTTTTTTTTTTCAACAAAAAAAGTCGTAACTGCGGCTTAAAACAAGCTGCAGTTACGAGGTTTCCTTTGAGACGCAGCGATGTATTGCTCTTTGAGAGACCATAACCCCCTCTTGTCTGTAGCCCCGAGATTTCAGCTTGGTCTAATTTTGCTTGATCGTTGTTGTATAGGAGGCATGATTAAACTCTGTACAGTAGGTAGCTGACCAGTATGGGCACTTTCATCACCAGCCTTTCTGATATATCTACACTTCTTTAAATCCTCGAATGATTCCTCGAGATAGTTTCTGTTACCCGCGTCTAGGTCGATATTGTCAATATATTCATCACTGGTACCTAGGTGAGTCGATGTTCTGAGCAGCCTGGTCAGGCCGACTTCAGCTTTTAGAGCCTCGGTGCTCGATGTTGGGTTTCTATACTGCTGTGCTACACATATACTCTTGCGGCGTCTGAGATATAAATCCAGTCTACGACTCCTGTCTGTCACCATATTGTATGATTGTCGTCTGTTATCGTCTAGATAAATATTCTCGCCTGTCTCGGTTGTAAGAACGATTCTGGGTACAGTAGATCGATCTATCTTCTCGGGACATCGTAACAGCGCCGCGAGTGACACGTGACCGGTGGATGACGATAGCGCCGGAAGTTGGTACATACTCTCTGACCGTGACGTCACACATTCACTGGAATCTGATTTATTTAGAACGTTACCGGGCATCTGTTCTCTGTTTAGAAGAGTACAGAAAGATTTAGACCGTCTTCTGAGCAGTAATTTGTTAGATTTGACATTATCGTCCGCTTTTCGTTTATTTCTGAACTCTGTGATTCTCGTGGCGAGATCTGACGTAGCGACTGTGGCGCTTCTTCTCCTGTTCCCGCTATATTCCGCTTCGTCTGTGTCGAGCACCTCCGTCCTGTAGACGTCAAGTCCTTCACGTTCGTGTGTGACGTCAGTCAGATTACCCCACGTCTTGAAGGAGTACGGCAGGTCCTTACAGATGATGAAATGCGGTCTGGGTGACACCTCGGACTGCGGTCTCCCTGGAGACTGGTGTCGCGTGACAGCTGGACGGACCGGTTTGCGAGCTTTGTCCATGTATTTCTTGTACCGGTCTCTAAACTTTGTCTCTACATTATTAAGCTCTTTCAGTTTCGTAAACATACTGTTTTCTAATGACTTGTTCCTCTCACGCAGTAACAAGTTTTCGTGAATGTGTTGTTTATATATAGACTGATAATCACTACCCATGGTCTTCGAATTCAAATGAAAAATTCCATAAAAAAAACTTTTTTTCCAAAATCCAAAGGTAGTTCACCTTACAACGAAAATAAATCACTGTTCTTATTTTTTTTTTTCGCACAACTATTAAACTTTATTCATGAAGCGATCAAATATTAGTCACAATTTAGCCTATGTTTTCCATGTTTTTTAAATTCAATGGTTTTTTTTTAATAACAAGCGTCACAAATGTATTTATATGTATGCCATAGTATCACTTTTTCCAGAACAAAATGATAATTGATCAGTTTCTGGTACTTTTTTTACACGTAATAAAAACACTTTTCAGTAAAAAATAACATGCTTCTGGTTGCCAGTTCGTTAGCACTATGTCTGTTTCCACTTTAAGACTTTTTAAGACTACATGTAACAAATAATCCACTAAAGCCGTTCAAAATCTTCTGACCATGGTGTAATAGATCTACTTGAACCCTTTCATAAATGAAATAATAAGATCTAATTTGAAAGTTGCAGCTGGCGACAAAATTAATGTTGATAAAGACAGGATTTGCGTAAACTGAAGCTCAGAAAATGTTTATTCAAAGGGAGAAACACGTGTTGATTTCTTCTTTTGTGTGTATGTTTTCACAGGGTTTTCATATCGAGAACGTAATAATCAGGTCATGTTTGGTAAAGGGTTAAGCCTCTGACGAACATGATTCTTTCTGACAGACCTTAAACAAGGGCAAATAAGCTAACTCTTTCCCGAACGACAAAATGTAAGGCCGGTCAAAATCCAACAATGTTTCATGTGACAAGATAATTAAAAATTAGAAAATGTTGGTAATGAACAATTGCTTTGAAGGGACGTGAACATTTTGACGTCCCTAATTGATAAGGTTTGAAAAAACATTGAGGCAAAAGAAGAAAATGCTATTAATCAGCATTTTCTCCTTTTGCCTCAATATTTTCTGTGCTATATTATTTATTTTTATTTTCTTAATTATATTTTTATTATCAGCTATTTTATTGTATGCAGCAGTTTTTAATTTGGAAATCTTCTTTTTGCTGCTGTTTGGGAAAGGGTTAAACAATGGCAAATACTTAATCAGTCGTATTATGACCATTTTAACCCTTTCCCAAACAAGACCTGATTTTGACGTCCCTAGAAGAAATGGCTTGGGAAAACATTGAAACAAAAGAAGAAACTGCTGATAACCAGCAGTTTCTCCTTTTGTCTCAATATTTTCTGTGCCATATTTTACACAAATGTTATCGTTAATAACATCCATTTTGTCATTTATAGCAGTTTTTGGTGTGGATCACATTAAAATTTTGTCGTTTGGGAAAGGGTTAAATCTTAATCCGCTATAGACACCTTCATCTGGAGGAACGTGGTAAGTGACCTACATACAGATTCACGACTATTTCTTCAACAAGAAAAAAAAGTAAAAATGATAGGTCTTAACCCTTTCCCAAACGGCAAAATTTTCGACTTTTGCAATTTGAAAGGAGTTACAGAAGACAAAATTCATGTTGATATAGATATAATTGGTGTAGAATATAGCAAGGAAAATATTGAGACAAAAGGAGAAACTGCTGGTTATCAGCAGTTTCTTCTTTTGTTTCAATGTTTTCCCAAGCCATTTCTATTGGGGACGTCAAAACCAGGTCTTGTTTGGCAAAGGGTTAATTATATTTTTGTAAGTAGGCCTAATAATAAGGAAATAAATATCGAAATGAAAACCCGATCCCATCATATTTTTATCCTAATTAAAATTGTATCACAAAACTTGTTGAGAGAAATCAAATAAAGTATTGAAAGAATAGAAATTGCTGATTTTGGACAATTTCGCTCCGTAAAATTACTTTCACAATACTTACGATGAGCGTAATTGACCAGAACATCTAGCCCCCCCCCCCCTTTTTTGACGTCCATAATAGAAAAGGATCTGAAATGTATGGAGATACAGAAACTTATAATAATATTTATCTGTCTCTTGGAGATAGAAGAAATTGGCGATATGCGTCATTATTTTCTACATTTGTAAGCAATAATTATATTATTTTATCATCTGCAACTCCTTCCAAATTGGGCCAGTAGATTTTGCTGTTTGGAAAACTAAGGGTAACAATCTTTTTTTACATAGCCTAGTTGTTTTATCGAATTTTTGATACCTCGACATAATTTTACGATCACTGTCGTTTAAGATATCGATTTAGACTAAAACGTTTTCAAGGGATTATGGAAATTCTGGTAACCAACATTATTCCAGTTCGTTTGAACTCTCTGAAGAACAGTGGTGGCACAAACTTTATCCGATTTCAATTATTTATTATTTCTTTTTTACTTCTCTTGTGAACTTTGTCAATTCACTCTTGTCAATATGTAGATCTTCTTTAAAACACATCCTAGCAGTACACTGGTGGTCTGCCAGTACGCAGAACTACATTTCATGCACCTGTCTATTCTAAAGACACAGAATCAGCGCAACAAAAGTAGAGAATCAATTTTTAACGGAACTATTTTTGTATATATAACAACCTGGAAGCATTCCCGTTGTGGAGTGTCTCCAAATAGGGAACGATTTTATCCAATTAAACTTGACGTATTTTCGGACAAACAATAATATGCCGTAGTTACGAGATTTTATATCAACACAGCCGGTTTATCAAAACATAACGGTAAATGAAATCTATTTCTAGCACAAGAACAATTGCCATTGTAGGCCTACCATTGAAGTTGTTGACGGCGAATGACATCCAATCAAGAAACCTAAAAGCTCAACATTGAGCATTTTGTGCTAAATGAAATGAATATCGATCATCGGTGCCCAGATGGTGATAAAAATAGAATTTGTGTATAATACAGCACAGAAAATATTGAGGCAAAAGAGTGAAAATGTTTATTATTGATCAGCATTTTTCCTGCCTTTGTTTCCCAAGCTTTTTAATTGAACACGCCAAAACAATGTCCTATTTGGGAAAGGGTAGAGCCGCCTAAATGCGCACATTGCAGTGACGATAGGTCCACGATGAAACAATACGTGGTAAACCAAAATGACGACGTTAAAACAAAAGAACAGCGGATGAATTTCGTCGTTCGGATTTCCAGTTGTAAACATGTTTATCGATTCTTTCACAAAAAAACAATTAGGATCAATGTTATTGAAAGTTAAGCCCATGCCTACTTACCGGTGAAATTATATTTCAAGAGAAGTATTAACAATATTTTTCTCTCGTACGAGTACGTATTAGTATTAACTACAATGTATTAATTTCAGGATAGTCAAAATTGTAATCAAATGCCACTAAGATAGAAAATTCTGAATTTTCTATGTAATGCAGCATAGAACTCCTTTAACCCTTTCCCAAACAAGACCTGGTTTTGACGTCCTTTATAGAAAAGGCTTGGGAAAACATTGAAACAAAAGAAGAAACTGCTGATAATCAGCAGTTTCTCCTTTAGTCTCAATAATTTCTGTGTCATATTTTACACAAATTCTATCTTTAATGACATCCATTTTGTCATTTTTTGCAGTTTGTGATGTTGACCACTCTAAAATTTCGTCATTTTGGGAAGGGTTAAAGAAAAGGAAACGAGAAAATAAAAAAAGTTAATAGTCAACATGTTCTTCTTTTTCCTCAAGGCTTTCCTTTAACTTAGAACTGTTGCTCGCCAAAATCGGGACTTGTTGTGGGAATGTGGTAATACGGATCTGCTCAATCTTAATACGGATTTAGTGGATTTTATAGCCTTGTTAATCCATGGCCGCATGAAACACAATTGACCTTAATTTTCGAACATTCCCTGGTTTTGACGACTCCTGAAGACGATGATTTGAAAACAAGAAGGAAAAGAATTAAATGCAGATGATTGACCAACTTTTTCTCATTTTCCACAATATTTTCTGTGAAATGGAATACACAATGTAGGAAACCTCATGCATCTTCCACATAAAATCTGATTAAAATGCGACAATTGTTTTGGTTGAAATTGGTCCAGTAGTTTTGGAGACGTTTGAAGAAAAAGCTTACGCACACGCGCATCCACGACGAACACAGGGCCATGACATAAGCACCACTGGTATTCGGAGCTTAAAACGAAAAACATCAAGCATCAAGTTCTGTGTTTTTCTTGTTTCTCACTTCTGATTGTGTGTAGGAAGTATATGAAGTAGGCTTAGGCTACAAACGCAAAACGTGTCACAGACGGATTAAATTAGGACTAGCCAAATTCTAGAGATGCTGCAGAGGACAATTCCATGTGAGAGGAATTTAATTTGAAGGTCTTCCCGAGTAGAAAACTTTGTGAGAAATGAGGAAATTACTTAACATCAACATTTTCTCCATTTTCCACATTGTTTTCTAATGCCTTTATCTTGTGGACGGGCGTCATTATGTGGTAATGGTATAATAACACACCCTTTCCAAAAGCGGATATTCAGACTATCCCTGCTTGAAAATGTTGCAGAGGACAAAAATGATGTAAACAGGAGACAGTATGTTATGGTATTGAAAATATTCAAGAAAAAACACACCGGATAATCGGCTGTGATGCCGATAGGTCACGGTCGTTGAAAAAAGGTCTAGACATTAGTGTCCCATGTTAACCCTTTCTCAAACGACAATTTTTCAAGGTGCTCATCTCTGAAGCTGACGAGGACGACAAATTGGGTATAGATAAAATTGAACAAGTGCATGTCCTATTGCGATGCAATACAGGAGTCCCCCACCGGATAACAAAATAAACCTTTTTTATATTTATCTCCTACTTACTAGATCTATAACTGTATACAAAATTTGAAGTTGCAACCACATTAGGTTTTGGACAAAATGTCCCAAACAAAAATAGGGTAAAAAGAACCAAGGGAAATAACTCCAAAAGAGGGCAGAAAAGAGTAATGATTCTTGTACATGACACTTGTCCTCAATGAGATCTATAAGTGTACCAAGTTTGAAGTTGCTAGCACTGATGGCTCAGGAGATATGGTCCATACAAAAATGTAAGGATAGAAACAACAAAGGGCAATAACTCAAAAAGTGGACATGGCAGAGTAACAGTTCTTGTACATGACACTTGTCCCCAATGAGATCTATAAGTGTAGCAAGTTTGAAGTTGCTAGCACTTATGGTCTAAAAGATATGTTTCGGACAAAAATGTAAGGGTAAAAACAACAAACGGCAATAACTCAAAAAGAGGGTGTGGCAGAATAACGGTTCTTGAACATGACACTTGTCCTCAATGAGATCTATAAGTGTAGCAAGTTTGAAGTTGCTAGCACTTATGGTTTAGGAGATAAGTTCCGGACAAAAATGTAAGGATAGAAACAACAAAGGGCAATAACTCAAAAAGTGGACATGGCAGAGTACCACCCCTTGTACATGACACTTGTCCTTGATAAGATCTATAAGTGTACAGAGTTTGAAGTTGCTAGCACTTATGGTTTAGGAGATAAGTTCCGGACAAAAATGTAAGGATAAAAACAACAAAGGGCAATAACTCAAAAAGTGGACATGGCAGAGTAACGGTTCTTGAACATGACACTTGTCCTCAATGAGATCTATAGGTGTACTGAGTTTGAAGTTGCTAGCACTTATGGTTTAGGAGATTTGTTCCGGACAAAAATGTAAGGATAAAAACAACAAAGGGCAATAACTCAAAAAGTGGACATGGCAGAATAACGGTTCTTGAACATGACACTTGTCCTCAATGAGATCTATAGATGTACAAAGTTTGAAGTTGCTAGCACTTATGGTTTAGGAGATAAGTTCCGGACAAAAATGTAAGGATAGAAACAACAAAGGGCAATAACTCAAAAAGTGGGGGTGTCAGAATAACGGTTCTTGAACATGACACTTGTCCTCAATGAGATCTATAAGTGTAGCTAGTTTTAAGTTGCTAGCACTTAAAGTAAAAAAAAAAGTAAAGGCGGTTTATAGTCTCAAATTTACGAACTAGGTCC
Source organism: Fragum sueziense (assembly GCA_963680895.1). NCBI lineage: Eukaryota > Metazoa > Mollusca > Bivalvia > Cardiida > Cardiidae > Fragum > Fragum sueziense. The sequence continues at coordinate 13,071,282 of OY804593.1, read as the reverse complement.
ATATTCGCGCAACGTTCACACTTTACTCCACGATCATCGAGCTTCAAGTCGGCTGTATACAGTCGGCGCCTGCGGCAGCCACAGCACATCGGCTTTCAACTCTCCCGTGTACCCATTTATACACCTGGGTGAAGAGGAGCAACGTGGGGTAAATTATTTGCTCAGAAAAATTCCCGTGACCTCAACTGGATTTGAACCCAGGACCTCTCGATCCCTAAGCCCACGTCCTACCACTAGACCACAGCGCCCTCGCACTTATGGTTTAGGAGATAAGTTACGGACAAAAATGTAAGGATAGAAACAACAAAGGGCAATAACTCAAAAAGTGGACATGGCAGAGTAACAGTTCTTGTACATGACACTTGTCCTTGATAAGATCTATCAGTGTACAAAGTTTGAAGTTGCTAGCACTTATGGTTTAGGAGATTTGTTCCGGACAAAAATGTAAGGATAAAAACAACAAAGGGCAATAACTCAAAAAGTGGGCATAGCAGAATAACGGTTCTTGAACATGACACTTGTCCTCAATGAGATCTATAGGTGTACAAAGTTTGAAGTTGCTAGCACTTAAAATTTAGGAGATATGATCCGGACAAGAATGTAAGGCTAAAAACAACAAAGGGCAATAACTCAAAAAATGGGTGTGGCAGAGTTATGGTTCTTGAACATGACACTTGTCCTCAATGAGATCTATAAGTGTACAAAGTTTGAAGTTGCTAGCACACATAGTTTAGGAGATATGTTCCGGACAAGAATGTAAGGGTAAAAACAACAAAGGGCAATAACTCAAAAAGTGGGCGTGGCTGAGTAACGGTTCTTGAACATGACACTTTTCCTCAATGAGATCTATAAGTGTACAAAGTTTGAAGTTGCTAGCACATATGTTTTAGAAGATATAGCCCGGACAAAAGTGTGACGGACAGACGGAAGGGCAGACGGACGGAATCGAGCAAACCTTTAGTCCCCCAACCGGTAACCGGTGGGGGACTAACTAGCATAGAAACTATTGAAACAAAAGGAGAAAATGCTGATTATCAGCATTTTCTTCTTTTGTCTCAATGTTTTCCCAAACCTTCTATAATAGGGCCGTCAAAGCAAGGTATTGTTCGAGAAAGGGTTACGGATATTTCTGTTGATAGTCTAAACAACACCTGATAACTTAGTTATGCATAAAATAACTTGACCAGCTTTTCATCCGGCATTAGTAATCCGATCTGTCGTCAACCAATGTGATCTGTCATCAACGTCAGTGGGTTGTACAATGTGAAAATGGAAACTTGCTGATTTTCAGCGACTTTTCCTCTCTCATTCTTTGTAGAAGTGTTAAATGCAAACTGAATTTTGTTGGTGATCAAAGTTCAAACGAAGGACAATGTACTTTTCTCTGGTTGTGTACTTTCTCAACAAACTAATTACAGGAAAATGCATAATCAGCCACTTGAACGTTTATTTTCGTTTAATCTAAATATCTTGAAGTTAATTCTGGCTTAAATCACACCTGTCTTGGTTAAGTTCCAATATCTACTACCAAAAATAGACAAACCTTGGACCATTGCCTGGCAGAAAGAGTGAGTGAGTTTTATATCAATACTTCATACTAAAACATTCCCAGTTTAAACCCTTTCCAAAGCACCAAAATGTAGACCTGTCTGTATTCAAACATGTTGGAGACCACAAATTTAATCTGTCTGGGTTACAATTCTCTTTGAAAGGGTGGAAATATTGAGAAAATATAGAAAATACTGATTATCCGCATGTCAGTTGTTTCTAACATTTCCTCAACTATCCTCCATTTAAGATATCAAAACCAGGCCCCAATTTCTCGAAAATACGCACGTACGTTCTCATGCTCAAATCTGAGCACCGTGCTCAAATCACACGAAATCCACATGGACTTCAATTGAATACCAATCAACGTTGAAGAGTATTCCATTGAAGTTGAGCATGAACTCATGAGTATGTACTTAAGTTTTTTCGAGAAACAAGGGTCAGGCCCCGGTTTCTCGAAAAAACTTAAGTATATTCTCATGAGAACATGATCAACTTCAAATGAATACTCTCCAACGTTGAAGGGTATTCGATTGAAATTCTCGTGAATTTCATGCGATTTGAGCACGGTGCTCAGATTTGAGCATGAGAACGTACTTAAGTTTTTTCCAGAAACCGGGACCAGGTCTTCTTTGAGGTTGAACTTCCCCTTCACGGTCACTTTTTTAGTTTTTGACCGCAACATCATGTGTAGTTATCTCCTTTCAAACTGGGCATGCCACGCGATTCTTTATTTAGTTAAACCCTTTTGAACACTTTAAATAGTTCCTATAAAGCCACTGTTAAGTTCCATAAGTTTCTATTGAGTCTTTTATAGCATCTGCCACGTCATCTATGAGGTTATATCTGTTTTCTTTGGTGACCTGAAACAAAATGAGAGATAAATGATGAAATGGCAAAGCAAGCAGAGCAAGTGATAACTGATCTACCAAAACATTGACAGATGCAACTAGAAGTATATCATTAAAGGAGTTAACAAGATGTGTTTGTGAAACATGAATGCCCCCGAAATGGCCAACATTAAGTTTTTGGACAGTCACACAAGTAAAACACTATGCCCCTGATCATATGATACAGGGACATAAAAATACTCATGCCACAACATTTGTCCATACAGGCCTTTTTTAGTCAAACCATGGGCAATAACTCTACAATTATTGATGGGATTTTCGAGAAGTTAAGTCTGGCGCATCTACATGCTCATTTAAACAAATCTATTAAGTATGAAGCAAATCAGACAGAAACTGTATGAGGAGTAGCGTCGACAGGCATTTTTTTTTGTAAAATCAGGGGCCATAACTCAAAAAGTTTTGATGAAATTTTCATGAAAGTTGCATCTTGCATATTTACAGGTCCCAGTGAACACTTTTGTAAAATATGAAGTAAATCAGACAGAAACTGTATGAGTACACAGACAAGATTTTGTGGAGAGACCGCATGACTGACTGATTCCAGTATATATCTCTAAACTTTGTTTGATGGGGTATAATTAGACTCTTTTGACAAATGAATTATGACAAGCAAACAATTAAAAAATCTGATCAGACTGCAAATAAGCATGTGGGCTAATTATTTTCACGGCCATTTGCTGACGAAGTACTCCTTAAATAGCATGACGAGGGTTAAAACAAGAGTTGTCCGCAGACAATTTAGCTCGCCTATACGAGAACTTGTCACAAAAAAAGGAGTTCAAGGTCAAAGGTCAAGGTCACTAGGTCAAGGGTCATGGTCTCAAGGTCAAGGTCATCGCATGAGGTATCCATATGTGAAATATCAAGGCTCTATCTGTAATAGTGCATGAGATATAGGCCAGGTTAAAGTTGGTCATGGTCTCAAATGAAAGGTCTCGATGGGAGGTATCTATGTGTGAAGTATCAAGGCTTATCTCTAATAGTGCCTGAGATATAGACCAGGTTAAAGTTTTTGAAGAGGCCACGCCGACGCTGACGCCGACACTAGGGCTGTGACATTAGCTCCCCGGACATAAAGTCCCGGCTCGCTAAAAATTTTTAATATACAAGTATCAAACCATGAAACATATTTAGGAAACTCTCAAAGATTTCAGAAACAATTTCACCATCTTATAACCTGCCATTTAATAAGGTTAAAGTCTTTTCAAAGCCTAGAAGTGAACCTACGTAATAATTATGAGAAACATTATATTCTAGCTAATTTGTTTTTATATTAATTACTACAGTGACGTCTTTTGACTCCCCAACAAGAAAAGGCTTGGGAAAACACTCAGGATAATGAAGAAATTGCTTGTGACATGTTTTCTACCCAGAAAGACTAAAAACTGTAGAATCCCATTCACTTGAAATTGTCGTCTGCAACATCTTTGATCTAGACAAGTCTAAAATATTGCTATCTTGTAATGGGTTCATAAAACTTGTCCTTTTAACATGCATCAAGATCAACATGCGTAAAGACACAATCTGAAACTGAATGTACTTACTGTAAATTGGAAGACATTTTCACTATGTCGTATTTCCTCCACAAAAGGATTAGCTTTAACAGGTATAGTGGCAAACACAGTAACTTTAGGATGTTTAAACAAGTCTCTAACTGTCCTCACAAAACTTTGACTAAACATTTCCATTTTCCCTATCTCATCTATAACAACAACCTTGGTGCATTCTTCTGGCTGTAATAAATACATTAACACATTACCAGATGGCAAAATTTTTAGACTATTCCGATTTGAAGGGTGTTGCAGACAACATAATCAAGTACATGTACACGGTATTTCATATTCTTTTGGCATTTTTGTCAAGTTGCTGCAGGAGACAAAGTTAGGATCTATGGTATAGCCAGAAAATACAAAATCTTTTGTCTCAATATTTTCCAAAGCCTTTTCTTTTAAGGACATCAAAGTCAGGTCTTGCTTTGGACAGGACCTTTAACCCTTTCCCAAACAGCAAATTTTTTACTTGTCCAATTCGAAAGGAGTTGCAGACGACAAAATCCATGAGTATTAAGATAGGATTTGTGTATAATGAAGTCCCAGAAAATATTGAGGCAAAAGAAGAAAGTGCTGATTATCAGCACCTTCTTCTTTTGCCTCAATGTTTTCCCAAGCCTCATCTAATTAAGACGTCAAAATCAGGTCTTGTTTGGGAAAGGACCTTTAACCCATTACCTCACACTGACTCTTTTTGACTCCCCATAAGATAATGGCTATGGAAAACATTGTGGAAAATGAAGAAATTGCTTGTGACAAGCAATTTCTTCATTTCCCACAATGTTTTCTAGCCAAAATGATCAACAAATTTTGAATTTCATTCACTTGAATTTGTCGTCTGCAATGTTTTTGAATTTTGAACATCCTATTTTTTTGTCGTTTGGGAATGGGTTAACACAATTGATACCACCATGGATCAGATCAGTCTGCATATACAGGCAGTCTGATCAAGACCCGTTCTGTTTTTTAACCATTTTCCAAACAAGAGCGTGCTTTGCCATCCATAATAGAAAAAGCAAAAGAAAAAAATTCTGATTATCAGCATTTTCTTCTTTTGCCTCAATATTTTCTGGGCTAAATTGTACACATATCTTATCTCCAAATACATGCATTTTGTCATCAGCTGCAGCTTTCAAAATGGACCACCCTAAAATTTTGTCATTTGGGAAAGGGTTAATTGGCAACTCCATTATCTATAGTTTTGTTAGATGTATAAGCAGGCTAATCTGATATAGATCCAGATAAGACAGGGTGATGGCTTTTCAAAATGCAAAATATGCCTTACTTTGACCCGTAATGTAGGTAGCGCCACCATTTCAAATGACTGTAATTGCACATTGTATCTGCCAACCATGAATGTTCTGCCACTTCTCGGAGTATCTCTACAGGGAAAACATGAAAATAAACCATGTTCATGTCATTCACATTACAGTTTTTGTTGGATCATAATTATATTATTAAGGTAGTCCTTCCCGAATGAGATCTGCACGGCGTCAGAATTATTTGGGCGGGATCGAAAACATTCGGCCAGGAACCCTCCACCGCCAAATCTTTAAGACCGCGCACCAATAGAATCGGATACGGGTATTCTACCTTAAACAAAGTTAAAATATACATGAATACAGAGCTTCAGTTAAGGAGAGGTAAATCTCTCTCAATGTTAATCAAACCCTATATTTTATCTATGTCTTATCACTACAATTAAAATAAGTACCCACAACATTAGGTTTGGTTTTTTATATAACAAATAACAAATTTAGAATTCTTTAGCTAAAACCCCTCTTAGCTCTCTATTTTTTTTCAGAACCATGACCTTGATATTCTAGTTAGACTTTGATAAATGACCTTGAGTTTAGTATCAAATTAACCCTTTCCCAAACAAGGCCTGGTTTTGACGTCCCTTATAGAAAAGGCTTGGGAAAACATTGAAACAAAAGAAGAAACTGCTGATAAACAGCAGTTTCTTCTTTTGTCTCAATATTTTCTGTGCTATATTTTACACAAATCATGTCTTTATTATCATCAATTTTGTCGTCTGCAGCAGCTATCATATTGGAACAGTACAATTTTTTTTGGTTTGGGAAAGGGTTAAATAGAAACTGAGAGATTCTCTGAGGGAGCAAAAACTTTATGCCCACAACATGTCAATGTTGGGTCATAAAAATACTGATAACCATTATTTCCTGCTTTCCAGTCAATGTTGTCATTTTGTAGCCATGTTATAGCATATCAATTTCATTTAAAAATATATGCAACTCATTTAATTTTCCATCGTCAATAACCATTAGTGATACACATATTATACACATATCCTTTGGATCATTGTCAAGATCCATTTTATCATCATCATCAGCAGCAGCAGCAGCAGCTTTCAAATTGAGTCACCCTATTTTCATAATTGGGAAAGGATTAACCTTTTCCCAAACAAGACCTGATTTTGACACCCCAATAGAAAAGGCCTTGGAAAAATTGAGACAAAAGAAGAAAATGCTGGTAATCAGCACTTTCTCCTTTTGCCTCAATATTTTCTAAATTATGACACACATTTCTTCAGCTTCATAAAGTTGATTTTGTCATCTGTAAATGCTATTAATTTGGACAAATGTATATTTTGCTGTTTTGGAAAGGATTAACCCATTGCTGCACAGTGAAACCTATTGACACTGTGACCCTACTAAAGGAAGGCTTTGTAAAACATTGTGTAAAATGAAGAAATTGCTTGTGACAAGCAATGTCTTCATTTCAAACAATATTTTTATACAAAAGTTCGAAAAATGTAAAAAAAAAAAAATACCCCCAAAAGACCAAAAATTTAAATTTTCATTCACTTGAAATTGTCATCTGCAGGATCTTTCAATTTGGACCGCCCTAAAGTTTTGCCGTTTGGAAAAGGCTATCTACCTGTCAATCATTCTGGCCAACTGACCCCTCTGTCCATCCAGGGTGACCACATCGAATCCTAATCTCTGTCCATCCTCTCTAATCTCCTCTGTATAAAAGCCCTGACATGTAAAACCCATATCCTCTAGTTTGTCACATATTCTCTTTACTAGCGTTGTCTTACCCACTCCTACAAAATCAGGGCAAAGATTTTATGATCCCAGTGTTCTCCCCAGGCCAATAAGCTGTATCGGCCCCACTACAGCTTCATGTAAACCAGGGTAATGCCACTACAGCTTCAAAAGTACCCCACAGCTTAATTTCATCAAAATGGTCACTAAAAAGAGAGTTTTAAGGTATTTCATGCCAAAAACTGATAAATAATGCTTTTTTTGAATTAAAATGTAATAATACTGTATAAAAACATTATGGGGAAAGAAGAAATTGCTCAAATTGAGCAATTTCTTCTTTTCCCATTATGTTTTTATTCACAATTATTTGCATGAACAGAATGCATTTCAAGGTTTACCAATGTTTATAATTTTCCATTACGGCTTCAAATAATTCTACGAAGAACCCTGTTATCATTTACCATAAATCAAATTTATAGAGTTGAGCACAATATATAATATACTGGTAACACAGAAATAAGGTAGTTTTTGTCTCAACGCTTCCCTATGGCTTTTCTTGTAGGGATGTCAAAACCAGGTTTTGTTCAGAAAAGTGTAAATTTACTACAACATGACAAAGGTACATAGAATTCTAATGTTGTAAGTGCTCATTCAGTGTTTCAAATTCATGAGTAAAAGACTTCATATTTATTTATAACAGAAAAGTCTGTTTCACATCACAACGAAGACTGGATCATTTTGCAGATTCAGGTTTCTTACGTTTTCTCCTTTTCCCTTGATGTTCCAAACCTATTTAATTCTTTATCATTAGAATTTGACTCTTTTTTCTCTATTTTGACTTGTATAAGCTGTTCATTAGTTATCTAAATAATAAACAAGAGCTGTCCGAAGACAGCGCGCTCGACTTTCTAAGTTCCTTAGTATAAAGGGGGCATAACTCCAAATATAGTGGAGCCAGGGTCATGGGCCCTAATAGTAAGGTAGAGGGTGTGATGGTGAATAAGTATTCCAAGTTTGGGTTGAATCCCTTTGATAGTATGGAAGTTATTGATGTTTGAAAAAACTTTAACCTTTGTTGCAACGCCAACGCCGACGCCGACGCCCGGGTGACAGTATAAGCTCTCATTTTCTTCGAAAAATCGAGCTAAAAAACTGCAGTATTTTACCTGGAACTCCTGTTAACACAATGTTTTTATGTGGCTTTGTGAGCTGTATTGCATCTGCCATCTTAAACAAGCTCTTGTTAATCTTCATCAATCATGAAACACAATGTGAGGGGGTTGAATCTTTCATATCATCTTGATAAACCTAAGTAAGCAATATAAATGTGAGACATTTTGACAGTTTAACCCTTTCCCATACAAGATCGGGTTTTGACATCCCTAATAGAAAAGGCTTGGGAAAACATTGAAACAAAAGAAGAAATTGCTGTTGATCAGCAGTTTCTCTTTTTGTCTCTATATTTTTTGTGCTTTATTATACACAAATATTATTCTTTTTTGCCGTAATTTTGTTGACTTTAGAAGCTTACAAATTGGAACATAATGAAATTTTGCTGTTTGGGAAAGGATTAAAACCCTTTCAAGTCGACAAAATTCAAGGGTGGTCTAATTTAAAAGCTACTGCAGACGACAAAAATGATAACACAGATTGGATTTGTATACAATATAGCATAGAAAATATTGAGGCAAGAGGAGAAAAAGCTGAATAACAGCATTTTCTTCTTTCGCCTTTAATGTTTTCCCAATCCTTTTCCACAAAGGACGTCAAAACTAGGTATTGTTTTGGAACGGTTTAATTTTACCAAACAAGACCTTGTTTTGATGCGCCTTTGATGGAATACTTTGGAAGTATTTGAGAGTAAAAGCATGATTTGAAATTTCCCCTTTTTGGGCGTTCATGCGCTAGACAGAGGGGGTTAGTGGGGTTCAATCGAACCACCCTCTGTACCATAATTATTTCATTTTCATGCAGAAATTCAGTCAAAGTTGAGTAATAAAAGGCAGTGCTTATTTTTCATTTTGGGGGAAGGGGGTCAGGGCCCAAAGGTGGGGGATAATTTGCGTGTGAACGCCCAAAAAGGGGAAATTTCATTACATGCTTTACTCTCAAATACAAAGTTATAAATGCATTTAATTTGCTTGAATCAAAATGGGACATTCAATTCAAACAACCATTAGAAATGTTAGAGATGCCTAGAATTATAATATACATATGATTTGGATTTTTCTTTGAAACAAAAAAATCTAGTTCCTGGGGGGGGAAATTTATCTGAAATGGGGGGAAAAGTATATTCCTCAGAGAGGGGGAAGGGGCCCAATAGCGACCCTTTTTTTAGGAAAAAAAATCACTGAGTGAAAAGGACATCCTCCCCTCCTATTTGTATAATCGAACCCCGTTCACAGAAATTCTTGATCCGCAACATATCATCACACATTGCTTTTGTGCTTCTATTTTTTTTTTTAACTTTTTACATTTTTTCTGTGTTTTCATTATCAGGGGATTTGGGATGCCATCAAATTGGAGGAAGAGGGCGGACTCGTAGCCACAAACTAATAACAATGATCAATCATTAAGTTTATGGCTACGATATCGCAGCTACCGCTGCCCCGGTCCTGAACAGGTTGGTGAAATTTCCCGATCGGGAAATTTCACCAACCTGCTGAAAGGGGATTTGATCCACCAAAGGTAATCCGAGTCTTCTCTGATGTAAATACGCTCTTAGATATTTTGATTTTTCGCTATTTACATCAGAGAGCATTGCTCTTTGAAAACAGCGGAAAGTTCGGTAACGTTACAAGTAACTTGCAAGCTTTGTTTTTGTGTATCATATCAAATAACTCGGTAAAACACTGTAGGGTATAGATCAATAAATCGTTTTTTGTCATACCTGACCAAAAATTTCATTTCAAATCGGCCTGCTGGATGAGTATAACCTTTGGTTTTGAATGGAAGGTCAAGGTAAACAAAGGCTGCTCAGGTGAGGGTTGTTGCAAAACATTGCCTATTAACCTTTTAGAAATACTTTTTTGTCGTAATTTTTTCAGCAGCCATAACAATAAATGGTTCATTTATCGATGTCATCAGGGGTTTTAACGATAGCGTTTAAGATCGGACGGTGAACGATGCGCAACAATTTGTTGCAAACTTCTTGATTTTTTCAAAGAGCAACGCTCTCTGATGTAAACAGCGAAAATCAAAATATCAAAGAGCGTATTTACATCAGAGAAGACTCGGATTACACCAAAGGGTATAAAGTCTATCCATTGGATTTCAAATTTTATCCTTTCTTTGAAAAGATAATGAAAACCTTGTGACAATCTTGTATATAGTCAAAGTATGTTGAGGAGCACTTTAACGGTTTGAGTTTGAGTTTGGGTTTTACGCCGTTTTCAACTACCAGGGTCATATCGCGGCGGCTGGAGCACCTACCCATGGATTCCTGTTGTTTCTCAAACCAGTACTACCACAACACCCTTACCGAGCCTCCAGCTGCTCGCCCACTTAGGTTAACGATTTCAAACCCATTGGTGGGTGACAATTTTGTCAGAAAGGGTATTAGCCGCGGTCGGGTATCGAACCCGGGACCTCTCGAATGAGGGTCAGATGCGCTACCAACTAAGATAATGAAAACCCTGTGACAATCTTGTATACAGTCAATGTATGTTGAGGAGCACTTTGACGGGCGGGGAGGAAGAAACAGGCTCACGTTCAGCAGATCAACAGGCTATTTGACAACTTTACAAATCTGTCATCTTAATTTTTGTCTTCAAAGATCGAGTTTAGACAACATTCTTTTCAAATGTGATTTGGGTAAGCTCAACATTTCTTCAAAAACAACAAAACTTACAAATTAATGAAAATGTTACAAAAATTGCTAATTTTTCACGAGACGCTTACAATTTTCAAACATCTTTCGACTAAGATTGAAAAAAAGCTAATAATATATTTTAAACAAAAGTTTCGTATCAGCTTCACATCAAGTGTAAAGAAAATTCCTAATATAAATGTTCAATGTATTCAACTAAAATACTATTGTAATGAATTTGAATTATGATATACATAAATTCATGTCCTGTGATGACAATAATATTAATTTCTTTATTCGAAAATTAGACTACCCAACTTCTAAATGTTGTTGTTGTTTCAATTTCGAGAATGAAATGAAAATTATTTTGTTCCTTGATTTAGCACCAAAACATCGTTTAAATGGGAAACTCAAATGTTAAACAGCATATACAAACGGCTGAGAAGACTGGTGCGCTACAGCTTTGCAGTCTTGGCTTGAAAGAGGTGGGTTAACCCTAGTTGCAATAATGTAACCGAAACCTTTCTGAATTTTGATCTGGGTTTCGGTTACAATTCCTTCCTATTCACTGCTGTTGTAAACCGTTTGGCAATACTTACCATTTTAAAATGGGCATATCCCCATTTTAAGATTGTTAATCAGATCGCCCCATTTCAAAATGGGAAGGTCGGAAAGTACGACACTGAACTAGCTATACTTTGTTAATAGACCTTTAACGGGTTCTGGAGTGATCTCCCTTGAAAGTTATCTTCCTTGAATTATTGGGTTGTTCCGTTTCCGGTTAGGGCTGCAGATAAGAAGGGTTTTCGCTATTTCAAAATGCAAAATGTCTTGAATTGTTCTTCAAATCCTATGCTGTAGGTACTCATTGTATCATCTTCTTAAGACGATTAAAATGCATACCCATTATGTATGTTTAAGATTCGAAATAATAATTTTAGAATTGTTTACCCCGCTTATCAGCTGCTATGCAGTTAAATACCAAATATCATTCATTGCTGATAATTGGCCTAATAATTTAAACTTTTCAAACAAGACCTGATTTTGATGACTCTAAATTTCGTTTGGAAAATATCGAGAGAAAAGGTAATCTTATTAATATTGGGCATTTTCTATCCCTCCTTTGATAGTTTTGCAACAATTTACACGTATTCTGTCTTATTTTGTCACATGAATCAGCTTTCATTTTTGAGTAGTCTAAAAGGCTGTCGTTTGGAAAAGGGTTAAACTTTCAACTTTTTTTCTTTTCTTTTCTTTCTTTCTTTTTTTTTTTTTTTTTTTTTTTTTTTTTTTTTTTTTTTTTTAGCACGGGTTTGTAATCTCATTTTAACATACTATTTTTTGAGCAGTTTAATAGGCTGTCGTTTGGGAAATGGCTAAACTTTCAACAGATTTTTTTCTTTTTGTTTGTTTAGCACGGGTTAGCAAATGTGTTAACTAAGTCGTAAAATTGTGTAATAAAGGGTGAAAGTTCGAGTTTTGTCTATTAATTTATCTTTCGGTCCTGTCAATCTTATGTCTATTGTGATAAATCCATTTAATATACAGTAACTTGTGTTTTATCGGGCCAAGATCAATTAAAGGAATTTGGCTAACTGATTGGGGTGATATACACAAGGTCCATGGAAATTAACATTCCAATTCCCTTTTGTCGGCAGACAATTCATTATTAATCCTTTGACAAACAATAAAACGTACGTTGGACATACTAGAAGGTCAGTAACTATGCCAAAAGAAATGCGGAGATTTAAAAGCTTATTCAGAGGAAAAGTATACTTTCCTTTTTCTCAAAATGTACGAAAATATTTTCTATCATTCATATTTAATTTAAGTGCGTTGTAGATGTGAAGTTATTTAAATTTTGGATTTATTTCACGATATGAAGACTTTAATACTTTAATGTCAAAATGACTGATTGGAAAGAGTGTCTTGGATCAACAAACTCCAAAATTAATGTTGAATCAAGAAAGTGAAAATAATCCAACTAGAATGAAATATTGAAAACTACATTATTTCTACAATTTGCAAAACAAAATAAAATCTTCCTCGTCATTGATAATCGGAAATCCTGGAGCTTGGCAAAGATTTTTTATGGCTTTCAGACTTTCAACTGGGCCGATTTTTAACCCGGATTAAACATATCAATTAGGTGAAATCAAAGTCGAAACTTAGTCTGATATAATTAGTAATAAATAAACAATCCAATGGTATACGATGATTCTGCGAAAAATGCGTATGTAAAGAAAATAATCGTATTTTGCGTGCGAAGCGATGATTTTTACTCTTTAGCGTATCTAGAAAAATAGACCGGAACTACCCAGTTGTGTTCAAGGGAGATAAATCCCATTAAATCAAGGGCAATATCAGGATAACTCTTGGATCTCGGTAGGGGTCTATTTTTTAAACCTTTTAATTCTTTTAAATAATTCTTGTAAATAATCCTACAGTAGTTTTAACATAAGTGCAAAGAAGATGGACTGTCTTTATTTTACAATAAAGTGTATTGCTATAACTTGAAATCAGTTAATTGCCTGATAAGTTCAAGTTAACATTAGAATGTGCAATTCAGAAATAATTAAAAATTGAATTAAAAGAAATACAGAAATAAAACTATGAAGAATGTAAAAATATTGCAATACAGGATTAAGGATTTATTTTTTATCTTAGATTGACACATGTAATATAGTGATCAGCTTGTAAGCTGATTGACAACTAAACAACAACAAAAAAAAAAAACAGAAATAAAATAACATGTAAATATAAAAAACAATTTTTAAAATGACGAAGACTGACGAAATGAGGAACCGGAGAAAAAATGTAAATAGTCGGGAAAACGAAAAGAAAAGGGCCTATAGAAGCTGAAAGTAGCTTATATGCATCCGCATAGATGGCCTCGGATACTATATGGACTATATTTTACGAAGAATAAAGGAAGGTCAGAAAAGATTTTTATTCAATAAATACAATAGGAAAAACTAAAATTATCTCATTAAGCCTGTCGATCTCTTGGGAAGTTTCGACAGAACTCACTTAGTGTTTCAAGTTACCTAGCACAGCTACGAACGGCATAAGACATTTTATTTTACGAAAACGAACAAATTTCAAATGTATTTTATAGGCCTATGCACCTATCAATGTGTTCCCAGAATTTACTAATTGGTTTTAAGCACCTTACAAACGAAAGTCTTTGATAAAAAAAGGACTCAGGAATTTTAAACTTAGTTTTCCATGCTTGATAACAAGGAAACAAATAATTTAAGTTATAACTCGCTCCCAAACGGCAAAATTTTGTTCAGTACGTAGGGTGCCGTTTGAAGGAAGTTGCAGATGACAATTGCAATGAAATTTTGCAACTTTCTGCCCACTTTCTAGTTAGAAAACAGCAATGGGGCACCAACAATTTTTGGTGGAATGGAAGATAACTTTGGGAGTTGGCAACATGCCATCAATTGATGGATGGCCCCAGCATAGAAATATATTATATGCAATAGGGCCTATATATATTTTCAGGATTGACGGTGCATCAGCATGTTTTGACTTTAAGTTTAAGACAAACCAACCGGTCAAAAAGTTTGCAAAGTCTTCTTGACCAGTTATGGGCTATTAAACCGTATACTCATAAGTTGTGGGTATATACACCAACTTGGCCAGATTTTTGATACCGTAATTATTCTAATAAACGCCCGGGCGTTTATTATAAACATGGTCGATAGAAAAGCAGGGGGTGGGCGTTTATTAGAGGTATTCTTATTTCGTCTGTCAAAATTTTCGAATCAAGTGTCATTTTATGAACTCGAAGTTCAGCAAACAAAGCAGTGATTTTTTTACCTGCGCATCCTGCAACTTTTACTCATAATTTGGTCTCTGGGATGCAAAGTTTTAATTCTAGCGAGTCCCAGGATGCAACAATTTTTACAGATTACCTATTAAAAATAGTGTATTGGACTCACTAAGCTAGTACCTGGACTCATTGATATGGAATCTAGCGAGTCCCCAGGACTCACAGTCTTTAAATTGTAAAAAAATCACTGCAAAGTTTTGTAATAAGGACTGCAAAATACAATTTTTCAAGGAAACTCCTTCATTGCCAACAGATTTTGGGCTGAACATCATATTTTTCATTGTTTTTAGAAATGTTCTTTGGTTATGACTTACATTTTTTAATCTGGAATCAGGGGGTGGGCGTTTATTAGAATCACCCCTTTTTGCTAAAATTGTGCTTGAAACAAGCAGATTTTCAGCCAAAGTTTGGGGGATGGGCGTTTATTAGAATATGGGCGTTTATTAGAATAATTACGGTATTTGATTTTTTGATATTTGATTTAAGTCATTTGTATCCCACCAATAGATGTGAATCATCTAAGTGAGAGAGCAGCTGGAGTCTTGAATTGGTTTTTATGATACTATTGGTGAGAGAACATTTCAATCCAAACTGACATGTCAACTTAAGATGAGTCAATATTCCTGAAAAAATTGAAGTGTTTGTCAAGTCCCAACTTTGTCCCTTCATATAAATTTTGATGTTTTAGTACACCCCTAATGAGATTCACATGGAAGATGCCAGAGGCTCAAAGGGATTAGGAAGAGATTAGAAGAGGTTTAATCCCAACTGTGTTGCCTCTTAAAATTAAGTCTTTATTCCAAACAAACATTTCAGATTGGCCTGATATTCACAGAAATGTCGGCCCAATGTCATCTCTGTAACAGCAAACGCTATCCGTCCGATATCGGTTTTCATAATCAGCCTGATATCGGCTCCTATGATCTTTCCAATATCTACGCCTGTGATCAGTCCGATATCAGCCCTGTAACACCAACAGCTGCCTACCCAATATTGGCTTTCATGATCGGACCAATATCGTCAAAATTGGGCGTACATCGGCTCTGTAACACCAAACGATATCTGCCCGATATCGGCTTATATGATCAGACCGATATCAACTCCTTTGATCTTCCCAATATCGATATATCTATCGATAATAGAATTAAGGTAGTCCACCCCTTATGAGATTCATGCACCTTCAGAATTTTCAAGCGACATTGCTAAACTTTGTAACGTTATCCAAATTGATATGTGCGACATTGATATTATTCCGCTGTGAAACGTTCCACAACTGCATGTTAACGACATTGCAGGAATAATTTCGATGTCACATGAATCTCATTTGGGATGGACTACCTTAGGAAGATGTTGGAAATTTCGGCTGTACTTTGTCACATGAATGGCTGTATTCTGGTATTCTTCTTTAATGGCTTATGGCTCTGCCGATGTACGGTAGAATGATACATGTCAGCTTTTACAACTGAACAATAGATTGCTGATGATTGAATTAAGGTACTCCACCCCTAAAGAGATTCATGCAACATTGTTACCTAAACCAAACTTATATGTGCCACATATCATTAACATGCAGTGTTGGAGAATTCCACGGCTGAATGTTAACAACATTACCGGAATACTAATCTGATGTCGTGTGAATCTTAGAAGGGATGGACTACCTTAAAAACATGTTGGAAATGTCGGCTGTACTTTGTCAGATGAATGGCTGTATTCTGGTATTCTACTTTAATGGATTATGGCTTTGCCGACATATGGTGGAATGATAAAAGTGTATGTCGTTTTTGTCAACTTATAAATAGATTGCTGATAATAGAATTAAGGTAGTCCACCCCTTATGAGATTCATGCACCCTCAGAATTTTCAAGCGACATTGCTAAACTTTGTAATGTTATCCAAATTGATATGTGTGACATTGATATTATTCCGCTGTGAAACGTTCCACAACTGCATGTTAACGACATTGCAGGAATAATTTCGATGTCACATGAATCTCATTTGGGATGGACTACCTTAGGAAGATGTTGGAAATGTCGGCTGTACTTTGTCAGATGAATGGCTGTATTCTGGTATTCTTCTTTGATGGCTTATGGCTCTGGCGATGTACGGTAGAATGATACATGTCAGCTTTTACAACTGAACAATAGATTGCTGATGATTGAATTAAGGTACTCCACCCCTAACAGTGCTCCAGCTAGGCCCTTTTAGAAGGGCGCGGCGCCCTGCCTTGCCCTGCCGTCGAAGTGCGGCGCCCTGCCCTATAAATTGATTGTAAATTTTGCCCTTACTCGCTCAATAAGCGATTATCTTGTGCATTGTCGCCTCCCTTAATTGATAATGAAAACTCGCTGTGATTACTGATGCGTTTAGCGGGTAATTTCTGGGGATAACTGTTTACAACCTTATTACAAACAGAATTAGTGCAAGGCGTGGCTAATATCGACAAGCCGACCAATCACAACGCGTGATTCATTATCGAGTGGGCAGTTTTCCGATAATCTGTTGATGAGAGTTAGCGCGTGCCGTAAAACAATTTTTCAACTATAAACAAACACTGATTAGCGACTTAATCCGTACGAATGGTCATTAACAAGATTGTATGGATGAGATGATGATTAACTTTGTCACCTTTCACGGAGAAAATTTCAGATTAGATGTAGGCTGCGATAAGATATTTTACAATTTGGAAAATCGCCATTTCACTCGGACAGTTTCGTCCCATTTTGTTTTGCAGTTTACCTTAAATTCATGGATCTTATTTCATAATTGTAATTCACAGTCTTTGCGAGAGCCACGGACAATTCATTGACTGGCAAAATTCAGAGTTGACTGGCCAAAATCTCCGACGTATTACTTCTATAAAATCAAGCTTTAAAATTCTAGTTATTTATCCAACACCAATTAAATATCTCAAATCTGAAGTAGTTGTGTAACTGATTGTAGTCTTCCACTCGAGAATATATGACCAAAAAATGTGTACCAGAAAATCAATAGTTTACATCCCTTAGCATAGAACGTGACCCTTTACTTGGAATGTAGTCAATTTGTTATTCCCTTTCCCCACAGAAATAAAATATGATAGGCTATTTGTTGGTTAATAATAAAAGACAATTTGATTTTTGTTTTGGTTATTCTCCTATCCTCCGAAAACCTGAATTGGAAAGTCTCCCTTTCAATTAAACACACTTCTACATCCCATTTAACCCTTTACCAGATGATTTTTTTTTTCAGAAAAAAGGAGATCCAAATTAGAAATTTTCCAAATTCAATGCAAGAGTATATATCACAAGAGCCATGTTCAAAAACGAAGAACTATTTATGCATTAGTGAAATAGAAATTGAATACAAGGAAGAAATTGAGCATTTCATATATTTCCCCTCTTCCCCATGCTTTCTTCACCCTTTCCACATTGAAGCAACAAATGTTGAGTGGTCTAAATTGAAAGAAACCGCAGACAAAAAATATTACTAAATGTAACAGGCCCGTAGGAACAGAGGGGGCTGGGGGGGGGGGGGGCTAAGCCCCCTAAAGTTGGTCAAAAATGCCGAATTTTCCTTATTTCACACTGAAAATTTTGGGAAAATCCAATTTAGCCCCCACACAATATTCAGACACTGAGGCTTTAGCCCCCCCCATATGTAATTGCTTCCTACGTGCCTGTATAAGGAATTTATCACATCCTGCCCTCCAGACTCTAAATTTTTTACAAACTCTGTAAAGAATTTACAGCATGGACAGCAAGAAATCAAGACAGTTGAGAGTTTATCCAATAAAGTATTTCAAGGGTCTGGAAAGAATTTTTTAGCATTGTTCTAGGATTTTTCTTAAATCGAAACAATGGTCTTTTGAATTAGGAATGCAGCCGTTTTTCGGCCTTAAATGAACAGACCTAAAAGAATACTTCTAGGTACCACCTGTCTGATGAGACCCAAGGAGGGGTTGAAATAGTCTCCCTATGTAAATACTAAAATCCTATTTAAAACCCACCAGAGCCCATTGTTAAGCCTTTAATAGAATTCAAAATTTTCTAGGGGGAGACCCCCTAAACCCCCTGGTGGCCCTAAATGAACAGACGTAAAAGAATACTTCTAGGTGCCACTTGTCTGACGAGACATATAGAGGGGTTGAAATAATCTCCCTTTTTGAATACCAAAATCCTATTTAAAACCCACCAGAACCCATCTTTAAGCCCCTAGAATTCAAAATTTTCTTGGGGGAGACCCCCCAAACCCCCCTGGTGGGAGGGGGGTGCCCCCTCCCACCCCCTCCCCCATCTCGTCGCTTCGCGACTCGAAGTGCCCTTTCAGGGCACTTGGCACCCTGCCCTTTTCAAAACCTAGCTGGAGCACTGCCTAAAGAGATTCATGCAACATTGTTACCTAATCCAAACTTATATGTGACACATCATTAACATGCAGTGTTGGAGAATTCCACGGCTGAATGTTAACAACATTACCGGAATACTAATCTGATGTCGTGTGAATCTTAGAAGGGATGGACTACCTTAAAACATGTTGGAAATGTTGGCTGTACTTTGTCAGATGAATGGCTGTATTCTGGTATTCTACTTTAATGGATTATGGCTTTGCAGACATATGGTGGAATGATAAAAGTGTATGTCGTTTTTGCCAACTTATAAGTAGATTGCTGATAATAGAATTAAGGTAGTCCACCCCTTATGAGATTCATGCACCTTCAGAATTTTCAAGCGACATTGCTAAACTTTGTAATGTTATCCAAATTGATATGTGCGACATTGATATTATTCCGCTGTGAAACGTTCCACAACTGCATGTTAACGACATTGCAGGAATAATTTCGATGTCACATGAATCTCATTTGGGATGGACTACCTTAGGAAGATGTTGGAAATGTCGGCTGTACTTTGTCAGATGAATGGCTGTATTCTGGTATTCTTCTTTGATGGCTTATGGCTCTGCCGATGTACAGTAGAATGATACATGTCGGCTTTTACAACTGAACAATAGATTGCTGATGATTGAATTAAGGTACTCCACCCCTAAAGAGATTCATGCAACAATGTTACCTAATCCAAAGTTATATGTACCACATATCATTAACATGCAGTGTTGGAGAATTCCACGGCTGAATGTTAACAACATTACCGGAATACTAATCTGATGTCGTGTGAATCTTAGAAGGGATGGACTACCTTAAGAACATGTTGGAAATGCCGGCTGTACTTAAAAAGTGTCAGATGAATGGCTGTATTCTGGTATTCTGCTTGAATGGATTATGGCTTTGCCGCCATATGGTGGAATGATAAAAGTGTATGTCGTTTTTGCCAACTTATAAATAGATTGCTGATAATAGAATTAAGGTAGTCCACCCCTTATGAGATTCATGCACCTTCAGAATTTTCAAGCGACATTGCTAAACTTTGTAACGTTATCCAAATTGATATGTGCGACATTGATATTATTCCGCTGTGAAACGTTCCACAACTGCATGTTAACAATATTGCAGGAATAATTTCGATGTCACATGAATCTCATGTGGGATGGACTACCTTAGGAAGATGTTGGTAATGTCTGCTGTACTTTGTCAGATGAATGGCTGTATTCTGGTATTCTGCTTTGATGGCATATGGCTTTGCTCATGTATGGTAGAATGATTCATGTCGGCTTTGCCAACTTATTAATAGATTGCTGATAATTGAATTAAGGTAGTCCATCCCTAATGAGATTCATGCAACATCGTAAACATATGTTACCTAATCCGAACTTATTTGTGTGACGTCGTTAACATACGGTGGTGGAATGCTGCAATGCCATATCTTAACCACATTGCTGGATTAATTCCGATGTCGCATGAATCTCATTAGGGATGGACTACCTTAAGAACATGTTGCAAATATAGGCTGCACTTTGTCAGATTAATGGCTCTATTCTGGTATTCTGCTTTGATGGCTCATGGCTTTGCTGACATATGGTAGAATGCTTCATGTCAGCTTTGCCAACTTATTAATAGATTGCTGATAATTGAATTAAGGTAGTCCACCCCTATTGGGAATCATGCGACATTTGAATTTTTGGAGCGACATCGTTAAAATTTGTTACCTAATCCGAACTTATGCCTGCAACATTGTAAACATTTGGTGGTGGAACGTTCCACTGTCACATGGTTTTAACTAGCAGAATATATTGTCTGACACGCTAAATAAAATGAAAATATTCTGTTTTGTTGACCAATGCCTCTATCAATCAACGACATAGGCCTACCGCCAACTAATCTAAGATAATATCTCTGATTCTACAAAAATATGCCAGTACCACATTGCCGGGGCGTCAGAACGTTTATCTGTAACCCCTTGAAGACTCGAAGCGACGCTTGCGCAGACACAAGGGCTTTGACATTAACTCCCGGACATGGAGTCCCGACTCATTTGACAAGGCATCTCGGACTAATTGCTGTAAATTCTCATTTCAATAATATGACAAGATAAGATCACTTAAGAATTACAGTAAAGAGAACTTGGAAAGCGCTTTGTTATCTGTTGACTGGTCTCCTGTTATGCTATTTGATAATGCCTCTGATGCTTGGATGCAGTTTAAAACAATTTTTCTAGATGTCATTGACAAGCTAGCACCTTTTAAAGAAATAAGAACTAAACAGAGAACCGAACCTTGGGTAAATGAAATTGTCCTACTCAGTATTAAAGAGCGTAATCTGGCATTTTATACTTTTAAACGAGAAAAAACTGATGAAAATTATGAAACATTTAAGAATCTCAGAAACAAAACCCAAAGTATTATTAATAAAACAAAACAAGAATATTTTTCACAGATATTGAATGATCATAGTTCTGACTCAAAATCATTATGGAATTACCTTAAGCAGCTTGGAATGCCATCCAAAAAGTCTGGTTGTTCTGCTGGTCAAAGTATTGGTCTTAATGTCAATGGAGACCTCTGTTTCGACAAAGGTACAGTAGCCGAACATTTCAATGAGTTTTTTACAAATGTGGCATCGAATTTAGTCTCAAAACTCCCTGCTCCGTCTTTTAAATTTGGATATAATTTTGTTTCTAGATTTTATTCCAGCAAAGGTATTAAACTTAATAGTTTTTAGCTCACCTGAGCACGAAGTGCTCGAGGTGAGTTATTGTGGTCACTTTTTGTCCGGCGTCCGTCCGTCCGTCCGTCCGTCCGTCCGTCCGTCAACATTTGGGGTGTTTACACTCTAGCATCCACAAAAGTTACTCAATCTTGATCAAACTTGGCCAAAACAAGTATGATCATAAGTTCTCGGACAAGTTCGATTATGGGCCTGATCGGACCAGAAAGTGTGGAGTTATCTGCCCTTGAATGTCAAAAAATGCTGTTTTTAAGTTTGTTTACACTCTAGCATCTACAATTATAGATCAATCAAGACAAAACTTGGACATAATGTTGGAGACCATAAGATCTTGGATGAGGTCAATTTTCAGTCTGATCTGACCAGAAAGATGAGAGTTATGTGCCCTTGAATTGGGCAAAATTGCCACATTTTTGCTGTATTCAAAAAAGAGTTAATCTAAGGGAAGGAACTCTGACACTACTCTTCTTCAGTATAAGTAGAGTTACCTAGTTTGATAGAGGATATAAATAGATTTACACTTTTATTAACCCATTACCAAACAACAAAATTTTAGCCTAGTCCAAAATCATAGGTGTTGCAGACGACAAGTTCCATTGAACAAAATTTAACATTTTTTGGTCTTTCTTGGTAGAAAACATTGTGGGTAATGAAGAAATTGCTTGTCACAATGTTTTCCAAAGCCTTTATTTTGTGGGGCATCCAAAAGCGCCAATGTGTGGGAAAGGGTCAATCAAGACAAAACTTGGACACAATGTTGGGGACTATAAGATCTCAGATGAATTTGATTTTCAGTCTGATCTGATCTGAAAGTCAAGAGTTACGTTCCCTTGAATTTGACAAAATTGCCATTTTCGGCCGTTTTCAACCTTTTTTACACTCTAGAATCTACAATTATTATTCAATCAAGACAAAACTTGGACACAATGTTTTGGACCATAAGATCTGGGATTAGTTTGAGTTTCAGTCTGATCTAATCAGAAAGTCAAGAGTTATGTGCCCTTGAATTTGACAAAATTGCTGTTTGTTACTGTTTTCGACTTTGTTTACACACTAGAATCTACAATTATTGACCAATCAAGACAAATCTTGGACACAATGTTGGAGACTATAAGATCTCAGGTAACTTCGATTTTCAGTTTGATCTGATTAGAATGTCAAGAGTAATGTGCCCTTGAATTTGATAGAATTGCTGTTTTTGGCTGTTTTCGACCTTGTTTATACTCTAGAATCTACAATTATTTATCAATCAAGACAAAACTCGAACACAATGTTGGGGACTATAAGATCTTGGATGAGTTTGATTTTCAGTCTGATCTGATGAGAATGTTGAGAGTTATGTGCCCTTGAATTTGACAAAATTGCCATTTTCGGCTGGTTTCGACCTTGTTTACATTCTAGAATCTACAATTATTGATCAATCTATACAAAACTTGGACACAATGTTGGGAACCATAAGATCTCATATGAGTTTGATTTTCAGTCTGATCTGATCAGAAAGTCGAGCGTTTTGTGCCCTTGAATTTGACAAAATTGTTTTCGGCTGTTTTCGACCTTGTTTATACTCTAGAATCTACAATTATTTATCAATCAAGACAAAACTTGGATACAATCAGGGCTACAGATAAGTGGAGGTGAAGACATACTAACATTGTTTTTTCGAATTCAAATCCTATGTTGTGGGTACTCATTTGAATCGTCTCGACGAGACGATACAAATGAGTACCTACAACATAGGGTCTGATGATCACTGACAGCATAATATTGCAGTTTGAAAAGTCACCACCCCCTCTTATCTGGAGCCCTGTACAATGTTTGGCACCATAATTTAGATCTCGGATGAGTTAGATTTTCACAACCTTATTGACCATAAGTTCTTTTTCAGTCTTAAAGTAATAAATATTAATTGAATTGAACAAAAGTGTTGCTCATATCATTTAGGTTCAGGTGAGCGATATAGGACCATCATGGTCCTCTTGTTCTTTTTCATTAGTTGAGGAAAATAAAGTTTTTAAATATCTTAGTAGTATTTGTCCAACTAAAGCTACAGGATTAGATGGTATAAATGCAAAATTTGTTGTTGATGGTTCTGCTTTAATAGCATGTCCTCTGTCACATGTAATTAATCTGTCCCTGATTCAAGGAGTTGTTCCTGAAGATCTCAAATCAGCAAGAATTGTTCCTTTATATAAGAAAAACAACAAAACGGATGTAGGAAACTACAGGCCTGTTTCAATTTTGAGTGTGATATCAAAAGTTTTTGAGCGTGTTGTATATGACCAGCTTGAATCGTATCTTAACCAAAATAATATTTTATATAGCTTTCAATCGGGTTTTAGAAGAAAGTTTTCAACAGATACATGTCTAATTCATTTAACTGATTTTGTTCGATTCCAACTGGATAGAGGAAACCTAGTAGGAATGGCTTTGTTAGATCTTCCAAAAGCCTTTGACACTGTAGACCACTCCATACTTATTATGAAACTTGAATGTATAGGCTTGAGTACAGATATTATCCGTTGGTTTAAGTCCTACTTATCATGCACTCTCTTGCACACGGTTCATTCATTACATTCACCTCTGTAGTTGCCTCAGAGAGTATTGCGTCATCATCTGCTAGATTACGTCACTTTCTATCACATCAAAACGGCAATAACAAATAATTTTTCTTTTCCAAAGTCCAAAATATGTCATACTTCACGTTGCTTAAAATTTAATATCATTTTCCAACGAAAATAATTTAATTTTTTTAGATTGATGTCATTCATTCAAATTTTCTGTACGTTTCATTCTGATAGGGAACGATTTTATCCAGCTAACCGTGACGTATTTCGGACAAACAATAGTATTTCGTAAGTGTTGTTATAAAATCTCACAACTACGACTTGATTCAAGCCGTAGATACGATATTATATAACAACACCGACGATCTATCAAAACAAAACGTAAACCTAGTCTATTTTTAGCACAAAATTCCTGCCATTGGTAAGGAGGCTTGAGAAAATAGTTCCATTGTATATGGGTTATTTCATCGGTTATAGTGCTTTTCAAATGTAACCAGAATCATCATTTCTTTGTCTACTTTATTATGTTACACATGAAACAGTTAAACAGCAATAATACATGTTTTCCTCGGTTTGACAAGATTCTTGTCATTCATACGCCCAGGCCGTTGCAGAGATGTATGTGAGAGTAACGAACGACAACTCTGCTCGGAGATTGCTTATCATGTAGACAGCAACTTGTTGATATATCTGGAACCTTTTCAAAACCGTCACGTGTTACTTGCGGTGTCCCACAAGGTTCTATCTTAGGTCCCCTTCTTTTTCTTCTCTATGTGAATGACATGCCAGCTGTTATAAAAAATAAACTTCTGTTGTATGCAGACGACTCTGCTATTTTAGTTGCTGATAAATCAAGAGCTTCAATTGAAAGTCAACTTAATGAAGATCTGAACTCAGTAAGTGAGTGGCTAGTAGACAATAAACTATCACTTCATCTTGGAAAAACAGAAACAATTCTTTTTAGTTCAAAATATAAACTTAAGTCAAATTCATCTTTAAATGTGTCTTGTAACGGCGTTGCAATACAATCTTCATCCTCTGTCAAATACTAAGGAGTAACACTTGATCAGTCTTTGTCCTGTGATGATATTGCAACCTCAGTTCTGAAGAAAGCAAACTCACGCTTAAAGTTTTTGTACAGAAAACGTAATTTTCTTACTGAACAGACAAAAAAATTAATTGCCACATCACTTATTCAATGTCATTATGACTATGCATGTTCATTTTGGTACAATGGTCTTAGTAAATCTTTAAAAACCAAACTTCAAACTACCCAAAACAAATTAATTCGTTTTGTTTTAAACTTAGATTACACTGCGCATATTAGTCTTGCACATTTCAAGAAATTGAATTGGCTTCCTGTGGATAAAAGGGTTGAACAGATAGTTCTATGCATTTTTTTCAAAATAAAGCATGGTTTAAGCCCCGAATATATGAATGCTAATATTGTCTCTTTTAATGCAGTTCATTCTTACAATACACGCTCCCATTCTACTGGCAATTTTATTTTACCCAAGGTTGGCTCCAACGGGAAGAAAACTTTCGCTTTTATTGGATCTAAATTATGGAATGCTTTACCAAGTTCTCTTAAATATATTTCAAATTTTAAAACATTTAAGTCTCAAGTAAAACTTTCTTTATTCAAATAATACTACGTCTTTTTACTGTCATTGCATTGTGTGATTTGCCTAGTCATTTATTTATTGTCCTACAGTCTTTCATTTCCTATATAGATATTTTCTGTGATAGATGATGCCTTTCTATGCTTATACTCCCATTAAAAGACCACAATGGAAATAAGATTTCACATCTTTTTTGTGCCATCTTTGTAATGGAGGTATAAACATAGTTTTTAAGTAAAACTCTTACTAAATTATTATTATTCATTTTAAAAACATATAAAAAAAGTTATTTACATGCTTAATAATTTTAGACTCATATAACTGTTTTATTGTAAAAAATTATTTGTGAACTATGTCAATACTTTTATTATGAATAAACTATATATACAAAACCAAAGACAAAAACATCACCTGCATGTCCGAGTACTTCTGTGACATTATAACACTCTATTGTAAAATCCATATACAGTGAGAGAGGAACTGCATTGGATTTTATTTGAACAGCAAAGACTCTATGTAATTATGCTTTGTGTATGTGCCACAGCGTCATGTGGCGTCAAGGTAATGTCAAATGACATCATCAATGATGTCACTAAACCACCAATGTGTATCCTACGCCGAAAACTAGATCATGGCAGAATTTCCACAAAATAACACGTTTCGAATGTGCGTTTTCTAATTAATTGTGTTATAATGGAGATAATATTAAGTTTAGAGGTCTGTATTTGCCAAATAAAAAACTTCTCTGCTCTGAACTACATGTTAAGGCTAATACCTCAGCGCTGAGCACATTGGTTTTTACCTACACATGTAGTCCATCGGACATCGGATTTTATTTGGCGATTAAAGAAAATGTTAAAGAAGAAGAATCTTTAGAAATATGTATTAATCTAGGCATTTTTAATCGAATGGAATTGGCCCATAGTAATTTATAATTGCTAAAAAGTGAAACATGTACATATGAAAATAAAAAGGAACAAAACGAATCCATACTTCAACCTACTGTCGAGATTTCGAATTGAAATAGTCTTTTAGCATAGAAAATATTGGTGGAAAAAGGAGAAAATGCTATTTATCACCAGTTTCCAGCGGCGGATCAAGGATTTCTGTGAAGGGGTTCGCTTGTACACAAAGGGGGTTCGTTTTACTAGTATCACACACTTTTGACTAAATTTCTGCATGAAAATGAAATAATCAGGCTTCATTTGGGGGTTCATTTTCCACTGGAAGAAATAGATTGATAACAATTCTTGTTGATACTTTTTAACTGAATTTGTGCCATGGAATATCTTTTTATGGGATACACATCTGATTAGATATGTTAGTATTCAAAAATTTATGCAAGAAAATGTGTTTTCCACTCTTTTGTCTTGCTCCACAAGAAGGAATAGGGTGGACTCGTAGCCACAAACCAATACCCATCATCAAGTTTGTGGCTACGATATCGCAGCTAGGTTAACCCGCAACTTAACCGTTTTCATATATGTCAGTCAGAAACAACAATTTGATCACTCAATCATCATCAAGTCCCAGGTTCGATGGTGTGATAAATATCGTTTCTGACAAAATTGTCACCTACCAATGGTTTGATATTCGTTCAGGCCTTTCTTAGAATGGTCGTATATGCCCCATGTGTGTGGTCTGCGTCTAAAACTTGCGATCAGCATCTAGTTTTGTGATGCATGCATGTCCAACATACCAGTTCGGGAAATTTCTGAATTTGTTAACGTTATAAATAAGTTGATGAATTTGTTAACTCTGTTTGACTCAATTTCAATGCATTTTTGATGGGCATGTTTTTCGTCTTTTTCTATCAAATAAAGCGCAGAGATTGAAAAGGTTTCAGTTACATTTTATTGCAACTACAGTTAACCCTGTTACTTTCAGAGTTAAGGGTAAATAATTCTTCATTTTCCACAATGCTATAATGCATTTTTTTCTTGTTGGATGTCAATATGTTGGAGAGGTATAACCCTCATTATATGAAATGTTCATTGAAAATGGCAGAGCCTGATCTTGTTCTACACTGCCTGCTTTAGCAATTTAAATTTTCCAGCAGGGTTTTCCCTGGGCATAAGAATTTGGGGGTCATTGTGACCCTCTTGCCTTCAAAGTTGGGGGTCATTTCTCAAATTTTATGGGTCAAATTCTATAAACAACTTAATACTCAGGTATTATATGAAATCTGGAATCTAAAATGTGCGTCATTAATGACCCTCAGGTATATTTCTAAGGGGTCATTTGTTTTGAAATTGTGACAATGACGCACAATTTGTGCGTCATGGAAAACCCTGTTCCAGGATCAGCTTGATATGATGTATGAGTTCATTGATGATTGTTGTTATTCCTTTCCCAAACAAGACCTTGTTTTGATGTATGTGATAGAAAAGTATTGAGAAAACATCGAGGCAAAAGAAGAAAATGCTGATAACCAGCATTTTCTCCTTTTGCCTCAATATTTTCTGTGCTGTATTTTACATAAATCCTGTTCTCATTATCTCCCAATTTGTTGTCAGTAGCAGCTTTTGAATGTGAAAACCCTAAAATTCTGTCGTTCTGAAAAGGGTTATTTTTTCCCTTTCAGTTTCCTGAGAATATAGAAAAGTTAGGGAAGAATTTGAGAACTCTCGACTTCTCAGACAACAAGATAGCCATTATACCAACTTATATTGGAAGTTTTGCCCAATTGAAAAATCTAACATTCAACAGTAATAGAGTAGGTAAGAGGGCTATCATCATATAAAATCCATGAAAACCTTTCTCAAACACAAAAATTGAGTATGTTATTGTTGAATCTTGTCGTAGACAACAAGATTAGATGATTAGAGTTGTTGTAAAAGAGAAGAATTGTGGATAAAATAGCATATATAAGATTGTATTCATCTAAAATTAATGAAGAAATGCAGATTATCAGAAATTTCTTCTTTTGCCTCAATGTTTTCCCAAACCTTTTCCATAAGGTGCGGCCGCGGCCTTAGCGCAGTTGGTAGCGCATCTGCCTCTCATTCGAGAGGTCCGGGGTTCGATACCCGGCTGCGGCAAATACCCTTTCTGACAAAATTGTCACCCAACAATGGGTTTGAAATCGTTAACCTAAGTGGGCGAGCAGCTGGAGGCTCGGTAAGGATGATGTGGTAGTACTGGTTTAAGAAACAATAGGAATCCATGGGTAGGTGGCGCTCCAGCCGCCACGATATGACCCTGGCAGTTAAAACGGCGTAAAACCCTAATAAACTCAAACTCCATTAGGTGCGTCAAAAGTGAAAGACTAAGTTCATTTTGTTCTACTAACTGAGGGTCGGATTTGTCCGACTAGTCTTCCTCATTGGCTTTTGTTCCAGTTGCAGAAGTCCTTAGAGTCAGCTTATTCAAAACTTCATGAGATGTTTCCTTTGGCCTGCTTGTTCTTTCAGTGCATTTCTGTTCCAATCTGTTACAGTCCAGACCTATGGCTATTCACTGTGACTGACCAGCACTTCCACCACACCATTCTAATTGAAATCTACTGTTACATGTACTCAGAGGCTCTGAGCAACAGATCACTGGAATTAACCCTTTCCCAAACGCCAAAATTTTAGGGTGATCCACTTCAAAAACTGCTACAAATGACAAAATGGATGTTTTGAAAGATAGCATTTGTGTAAAATATAGCACAGAAAATATTGGGACAAAAGGAGAAACTGCTGGTTATCAGCAGTTTCTTCTTTTGTTTCAATGTTTTCCCAAACCTATTCTATTGGGGGACGTCAAAACCAGGTCTTGTTTGGGAAAGGGCTAAAGCAATTTTTATGTTGTCTTTTAGGAGAAAAATATAAAAATGGCTATAATTCCCTGTGCAACAGATAAGAAGGATAAACTAAAGGCAGTATAAATTTCTTTTGTAGGTACTCATTTGAATGGTCCCATCCAATATCTCAAAGTGGTGATTCCAATGAGTACACACAATTTAGGGTTTGGTAACAATAAAGAAGATGTTGCAATTTGAAAGGCCAATATCCACTCTCAACCCATTTTCACACAATGACTCTTTTTGACTCCCCACAAAATAATGGTCATGGAAAACATCATAGAAAATGAAGAAATTGCTTATGACAAGCAATTTCTTCATTTCCCACAATGTTTTCCATCTAAAAAGACCTAAAAATTAAAAATTCCATTCACTTGGAATTGTTGTCTGCAGGATCTTTCAATTTGTACCGACCTAAAATTTTGTCGTTTGGTAATGGGTGAAAGACTTTCCCAAACAAGTCGTCTTTTGACGTCCTTACGAGATTAAGCTTGGGAAAACATTGGGGCAAGAAAAGAAAATGTGGATAACCAGCTTTTTCTCCTTTTGCCTAAATAATTTCTGTGTCATATTTACCACAAATTTTATCTTGATAAACAAGCATTTTGTCCTTTAAAGCAGCTTTCAAGTTGGACCACCCTAAGTAAAATTTTGCTGTTTGGGAAAGAGTTCTGTATGTAGTTCTGGTATTTCTTATTTCAGAACGCTTGCCAAATGAGATCGGTAACTTGAAGAAACTAGAAACTATTCTATTAGAAAACAATGCCTTAACTGGACTTCCATCAAGTATAGTGAATTTGTCACATTTACGGACGTTAAATCTCTCTGGGAATGGTTTAAGAGTGTTTCCGGTGGAAGTGTGTGAACTGAAATCATTAGACGTTATTGATTTGTCTAGAAATAAAATTACAGAGATTCCAGCAAATTGTAAACCTTGTCAGACTATGGAGTTAAATTTGAATCAAAATCAGGTTGGTATTAACTGATTTCATAGTAAATAGTGCAATATTGTATTTTTAGAATTTTACAACATTAACTGACAGGTCATGTTTGATTAATAAAAAACTTTGCTCTCATTTTCAAACTTTTTAGTGTGAATACACTTTAGAAAATGGATAAGAGTAACCAAGAATAAAAATGGCCAATAACCCATTACCACACAGTGACTCCTTTTGACTCCCCACAAGATAATGGATTTTGAAAACATCGTGGAAAATGAAGAAATTGCTTGTGACAAGCAATTTCTTCATTTCCCATAATGTTTTCTACCCAAAAAAGCTATAAAATTTCGAAATGTCTTCACATTGAAATGTCGTCTGCAACTTCTTTCAAATTGGACTACGCCAAAATTTTGTCGTTTGGGAAAGGGATAAGAGCCCAGTATTTAGTGACTTTCTGATCCAACTCGTATGAAACAGGTGGATGGACGAGAAGTGATCACATAAGCTAAAACTAAGTGAAATAGCATTATTCTCTGAATACCAAATATATCATGACTTTAGGTGATAATTTTAACCCTTTCCCAAACGACAAATTTTTGACTTGTCCTATTTGAAAGGAGTTGCAGACAACAAAATTCATGCTTATAAAGATACAATTTGTGTATAGTGAAGCCCCAGAAAATATTGAGGCAAAGGGAGAAAGTGCTGATTATCAGCACTTTCTTCTTTTGCCTCAATGTTTTCCCAATTCCCATCTTATAAAGACGTCAAAAGAAGGTCTTGTTTGGAAAGGGTTAAACCAAAGCGGGCTCGGTAAGGATGTTGTAGTATTGGTATGACATAGTGAGAAACAACAGAAATCCTTGGTCAGATGCTCCAGCTGCGATATAACCATGATAGTCTAAAAAGGTGTTTAAAGAGGTGTTAAACACCAATCAATCAATCATTCAACAAATCAATGGTCATAGGTCTTTTCTGTAGTAAATGCCATAGAATTACCCGTAAAGGTACATGTATTTGGATAAGTAATCTTTATATAGATATCACTAAGAATTTTTGAAGGCAAATAAAAACTATATAATCCAACAATTATTTTTCAGATATCCACATTACCAGAAAGTATTGCAGATTGGCCGAGATTGAAGGTTTTGCGGCTAGAAGAGAATTGTTTAGAGATATCTGCTCTAACACCGAAAATTATGAAGAACTCTAAAATCTCGTTATTTGCTATAGAAGGCAATGTGTTTGATATGAAACAGTTTACAAATATAGAAGGATATGATGAGGTTAGAATTATTCCTTTTCCAAAGAAGATCTGGTTTTAACGGGACGTATTAAAGCTTGAGAAAACATTGAGACAAAAGGAACAAGAGCCGTCATTGACAGATTATGCTCCCCGAATAAGTGTTTGTCACAAAGTAAAAACTATCATACATTGAGCCCCTTTTTCCCATGAGATTTTGTGTACACACATTATTTATAGAATATGGTATAGGACGTCTCCTTTAACACATAAGTGCAACATTTCATTAAATTCTGCCCATTAGATGAAGAGAAATAAGAGAAAAAACAATTTTTACATTAAGCCCCCTTTTTCCATGACACAGCCTCAAATCAAGAAACAGAGAAAAACTTCCCTAGGGATTATCTTAGGGAGTTCACATGTGAAGTTTCATTGAATTTCACCCAAGGGTTGCTGAGATCTGGCTGTGGATGGACGGACACACGGACGGACACACGGACGGACAGCGTGGCGACTATATGCTCTCCCGAAATTTTTTCGGGGAGCTTAAAAATTGCTGATATTGATAATCAGCAATTTCTCCATTTGCCTCAATATTTTCTGAGCTATATTGTGCACAAATCCTATATTAATCCATATCTAAGTTGCTGTCAATATCAGCTTTTGAATTGGAGCAATCTTAAGTTTTGATGTTTGGGAAAGGGTTATGACATGTGACACTGAAAGGGACCTTCTGGGAACTGGAAGTCCGTAAAGCTGAACTTAGGGAAAAGGATCAGACTAAGAATACATCAACCTGATGTCACATTTTGAAAATGAATGTAATAAGAAAGGAAAAACATTCTAGATCCAGAAAATACCTTTGAGTGGATTTAATATTTCCCAGAAGCAGGGGTTTCAATAACTTTTTGGCCACCTGGG
This sequence comes from Fragum sueziense, assembly GCA_963680895.1. Taxonomy (NCBI): domain Eukaryota; kingdom Metazoa; phylum Mollusca; class Bivalvia; order Cardiida; family Cardiidae; genus Fragum; species Fragum sueziense. The sequence goes on along the minus strand of OY804593.1, from coordinate 13,038,439 downwards.
TCAGAAGCTAAAGTAGGTGGCGATTTTATATTCCCTATTCACCCCATACAAAATTTTCAAAAGTAGCAGGGGGATTGTACTCAAATTCAGTCAAATAGGAGGGGGAAATCCCCCCCCCCCCCCCCCCCCCCCCTTAGAAAGGTTTTTTTAGATAAAGAAGAAATGATGTAATTAGCATTTTCTCCTTTTGCTTCAATATTTTCACTGATCCTTCTTTTATCAAAATCCATATTGTACATATTTTAGCTCGCCTTAGCACTTGTGATGAATTGTCTGTCTGACTGTACATCGGACTGACCTTAATTTCTTTAACCCATTTCCTCACAATAACTTTTTGTGTACCTACTAACAACTGGCCTTGGAAAACATTGTGGAAAATGAAGAATTGCTTGTAACAAGCAATTTCTCCATTTTCCACATTGTAATGGTACCTAAAAGACCAAAATATCTTAAATTTCATTTACTTGAAATTGTCTTATTAGCAACAACTCCCAATTTAAAGCTGCAGCAGATTTTGATAAAAAAGATTATGATAGGATTTGTGTCTATTATGGCAAATAAATACCGTAAGACAAAAGAAGGAAATACTGGAAGAAAGTTATCAGAATTTTATCTTTTTGCTTCCGTGTTTTAACAAAGCTTTCAATCTTCTGGACATCAAAATAAGGTCATGTTTGGGATTTATGTTAAATATTTATAGAAAGTGTGGTAGATCTATGTTTGTTTTGAAATAGCTTATATTTCAAATTTGTTCATTTCAGTACATGGAGAGATTTACAGCCACAAAAAAGAAGTTCAACTGAACAGCACAGATGGGCTGCAGATTCTTATATTTGCATTATATTTAAAAAAAAAAAATTAGCCAGAATCCGGGAAAAAGGGCCGCCCTTAAAGCATTTGGAAAACTGAGTTTTGGGATAAATCTGTGGTTAAATGTAGTCTAAAATGGATCCAATCTAAACTTACATTGCCACTGGTCATAGACAAGCTATTTGAGAATAATATGGATCAAGATCAGACTGTGCATATGCACAGGCTGATCTGGATCCATGTTGTTCTCAAATGCCTTATAAAGGCCTTTTTTCCAGATTCAATTTACAGTTATACGCTGGGAAAACATTATGGTTTGACATACATTAGCATCGTCTTATCTGTCCCTACCTGAAGATCTTGTGACCACAGGTCCTTCATTTATGGTCGGGATTCAATAGAATTTTCACAAAATGTCCCTAGTCACTTGATCTTGTGCATGTTGTCGGGGTTTTGTCATTTTATGCTGCTTGATAGAAAAAGAGGGCTAAATGTTAAAAGCAGCATATATTCACTGTAGGGAATCATGGAAACAAGAACAATTATTGAAAATCTTTGATAATAACCATGTTACTGTTGTGTTTGTGTATGCATGTATTGGTATATATCCAGTATTTCATCCATTATTTTGGCTTGTTGTAGGCAGGATACTTTGTAAAGGAAAGATTTATGTTAATAATTCATAATTTAACCCTTGGCCAAACAGGACCTGGCTTTGACATCCGTAATAGAAAATGCTTTTGGAAATATTGAGGGAAAAGAAGGAAATGCTGGTTACCATGGTCTCCTTTTGCCTCAATATTTTCTGGGCTGTTTCATATACAAAATCCTATTTTATCAACTTCTGGTTTGGTGCCTGCAACTTCATTTAAGTTTGATCTATCTAATATTTATGCCCCTGTATCGAAAGATTGGGGGCATATTGTTTTACCTATGTATGTCTGTCTGTTGGAAAACATTACATTGGCCATTTCGGGCGCATTAGTGTTTCAAAAACACATCTTGTCTCACACCTGTCAAAGACGGGATGTACCACCAGTGGCATCTAGGCGGTGCCCACTTCTTATGTCCAATCAATTCACTGGAAACACACCAATGGATTTGGTTGTGTCTTTTTCGTTTGGCAACTCTTTAAATATGGAATGCCTTTAACCCTTTTCCGTACAACATAATCTTAGACTAGTCCATTCAGAAAGGGCCGAGCCCGGATAGTTCAGTCGGTTACGTTTGAGTCTGTCAATCCAGGGGTCTCGAGTTCGAACCCCAGCTCGGCCAGTGTCCATTCTGTTATATGACGAAAGTCATTTGTCTCTCACCAATGAGTGTGAATCATCTATGTGAGAGAGCAGCTGGAGGCTTGGTTAGGATATTGTGGTTGTACTGGTGCGAGAAATACCAGGAACCCACGGTTAGGTGCTCCAGCCGCCGCAATACGACCATAGAAGTTGAAAACGGTGTAAAACCCCAATAAAATCAAACCATTTTGAAAAGTGCTCGAGATGACAAAGTTGAATCTGGAAATCTGTAGGGCGCCGTGGTCTAGTGGTAGGACGCGGGCTTAGGGATCGAGAGGTCCTGGGTTCAATTCCTGCCGAGGTCATGGGAATTTTTCTGAGCAAAAAAGTTACCCCACATTGCTCCTCTTCACCCAGGTGTATAAATGGGTACACAGGAGAGTTGAAAGCCGATGTGCTGTGGCTGCCGCAGGCGCCGACTGTAAACAGCCGACTTTAAGCTCGGTGATCGTGGAGTAAAGTGTGAAAGTCGCGCGAATATGGACCTAGTTCGTAAATTTGAGACTATAAACCCCCTTTCATTTTTTTTTTAAATATCATTTAAAGAAAAATATATGAAGATGCTGGTTATTCTTTTAGGGATGCCCAAACAAGGGATTTCTGTTAACACTTTCCCAAACGACAAAATCTTGGGATGATCCAATTGGAATTCTGCTTCAGACGACAAAATCCATGTTAAAAAGGAAAGGGTTTGTGAACAATATGGCACAGAAAACATTTAGACAAAAGAAGAAACTGCTGGTCATCAGCAGTTTCTTCTGTTGTTTAAATGTTTTCCCAAGCCATTTTTATAAGGGACGTCAAAACCATGTCTTGTTTGGGAAAGGATTAAGGTGGTCAAAACAAGGTATTTCTTGTGAAAGGCTTGCCGTATTTTCTACTTGTGCAAACTTGCATGTTTTATCAGAGTTTATTTAAATGGATAATATAATATTGTTTTATAATATTATTGTCGTTTTGTTCTAATATGGTCGGTTATAATAAAAATGTCGTAACTACAGTGACTGTTGTAGATCTGGTTTAACCCATTCCCACAAATTGACGCCTTTTGACACCCTTTTAGATAATTACCTTGGAAAACATTGTGGAAAAGGAAGAAATTGCTTGTAACAAGCAATTTTTTCATTTCCCACAAAGTTTTCTACGTAAAAAGACCGAAAAATGTTCAATTTTATTCACTTGAAATTGTCGTTTGCAACATCTTTGAATTTGGACCTGCCTAAAATTTTGCCGTTTGGTAATGGGTTAAGTAACTATATTTTCTAATGTAACCGAAAATATATTGTTATCATTCAACCTACATTGTGCATGTACTTGTGTATGGTTAAATATATTTAAAACACACCAAATAAAATATACAAAAAATTAGTTACTTTACCATTCATTTATTCTGAAACCATTTCCCAAATGGCAACATTACAGTCTGCTTAATTTCAAAGGTTGCTGCAGACAACAAATCAGATGTTGATGAAGAAAGAATTCATGTATGTGTGGAAAATATTGAGGCTACAGGAGAAAATGCTAGTCATCAGTAGTTTCTTTTTGCATCAATGTTTTCGAAAAGTTGTTTCAATTGAGAACTTTACTAAGCACAACAATATAGGGATAATGAAACTCAAAGATAAATAAGAATTAAAATTTTAAGTTTCTGGGAAGCTGTTATACTTTTTTTTATAACACTATTATTACTTTTGCTTTGTGTGAAAATAATGTGCAGTCACAGGTCGTTGATTTCATAACATAGGCATATACACTAAAGAGGGGTCAGCATTGAAAAATCACAAATGGTTTAAATTTGTGCATACACATGCGATTTCCGCCTTTCTGGAAGAAAACTAAACAGTGCATATTCGCAAACAGGTCCTTTGCTGTGAAAAGATGATTCAACGTTGTCGTCTAACGGACCGCCAACACTGGCAGATCATAGGAAAGCTCAAGCTTGCAGTTAATCAAACTAATGTTGTATTGAGGATTGCTGTGTCACAAAGCGTTTAATTGTGGGGTTGCGTTGACCAAGCAACAGATCGGGGCATTATTCCGTTCTTTCGCTATTAAAGAGGTTTTAAGTTCAATGATTGAAAATAATTGGCAGAACATACCGGGATCTTTCAGGACCACTTTAAACACGCAGGCATCCAAACACAGGGATAATCTAAAGAAACACAGATTTGGACCCTACAAATCGTATACGCAGTATTGACACTATTACGCGATTTTCGAAACAGACGGTACTGCTACATACGCCCGAAGATTAACCAGTCTATAATAGTGCGACCGAAAACCTTTTGAAGTTTTGTTCTTTAAGATATTAAGCAACAAGTTTTTTGAAGAAATTTGAGTAAATTTTGGACATTTCGTGGTTAAATATTAAAGCAATTCCGATATCCCTATATTGTTGTGCTTAGTATAGTTCATTATGCCTCCCACAATCAAAGTTTGGGGGTATAAAGTAATCACCCTGTCTTTTCGCCAGCCCACATTTCTCGCGAGTGCAACTTGTCCAAATCTGCTGAGCAGATTTTGATTAACCCTTTCCCAAACAAGACCTGGTTTTGACGTCCTTAGTAGAAAAGGCTTGAGAAAACATTGAGACTAAAAGAGAAAGTGCTGATAACCAGCACTTTCTCCTTTTGTCTCAATATTTTCTATGCCATAATGGCATATTTTACACAAATTCTATCTTTAGTAACTTAAATTTTGTCATTTGTGGCAGCTTTTTAGCTCACCTGAGCACGAAGTGCTCAAGGTGAGCTATTGTGGTCACTCAATGTCCGTCGTCCGTCCGTCTGTCCGTCTGTCAACAATTTGGTGTTTACACTCTAGCATCCACAAAAGTAGGCCAATCTTGATCAAACTTGATCAAAGTAAGTATGGGCATAAGTTCTCTTATGAGTTCGATTATGGGCCTGATCGGACCAGAATGTGCGGAGTTATCTGCCCTTGAATGTTAAAAAAATGCTGTTTTTAACTTTGTTTACACTCTAGCATCTACAATTATTGACCAATTAAGACAAAACTTGAACATAATGTTGGAGACCATAAGATCTCCGATGATTTCGATTTTCAGTCTGATCTGACCAGAGAGACTAGAGTTATGTGCCATTGAATTTGACAAAATTGCTGTTTTCGGCTGTTTTTGACCTTGTTTACACTCTAGAATCTACAATTATTGATCAAGCAAGACAAAACTTGGACATAATGTTGGAGACCATAAGATCTCGGATGAGTTTCATTTTCAGTCTGATCTGACCAGAAAGACAAGAGTTGTGTGCCCTTGAATTTGACAAAATTGCTGTTTTCGGCTGTTTTCGACCTTGTTTACACTCTAGAATCTACAATTATTGATGAAGCAAGACAAAACTTGGACACATTGTTGGGGACCATTAGATATCGCATGAGTTCGATTTTCAGTCTGATCTATATTGAAAGTCGAGAGTTATGTGCCCTTGAATTTGACAAAATTGCTGTTTTTGACTGTTTTCGACTTTGTTTACACTCTAGAATCTACAATTATTGATCAATCAAGACAAAACCTGGACACAATGTTGGAGACTATAAGATCTGAAATGAGTTTGATTTTTGGTCTGATTGAAATAGAAAGACAAGAGTTATGTGCCCTTGAAATTTACAAAATTGATGTTTTGGGCTGTTTTCAACCTTGTTTATACTTTAGAATCTACAATTTTTGATCAATCAAGACTGTACTTGGACACATAGTAAGGGACAATAAGATCTCGGATGAGTTCATTTTTCAGTCTGATCTGACCAGAAAATCGAGAGTTATGTGCCCTTGAATTTGACAAAATTGTCGTTTTCAGCTGTTTTCGACCTTGTTTACTCTCTAGAATCTACAATTATTGATCAAGCGAGACAAAACTTGGACACATTGTTGGGGACCATAAGATTTCAGATGAGTTCGATTTTCAGTCTGATCTGTTTAGAAAGTCGAGAGTTATGTGCCCTTGAATTTGACAAAATTGCTGTTTTTGACTGTTTTCAACCTTGTTTACACTATAGAATCTACGATTATTGATCAACCAAGACAAAACTTTCACACTATGCTGCTGATTATAAGACCTAACATGAGTTTGAGTTTTACTCCAATAGAATGAGAAAGTGGGCAGCCATGCATGTGACCTTGAATCTGACAAAATTGCTGTTTCGACTCTAACAACCACAAATAATGAACAATCAAGACAAAATTCGGATTATGATGTTAATAACGATAACATCTTTGATTAAAGATTTTTAGAATAATCAGAATAGAATTTGCTCAGTTATCTGCCTTTCAAATTTTACTCTAACAACCTCAAATAGTGACGGATCAAGACAAAAACTTGACAAAATGTTATTGACCATAAGTTTGTTTTCAGTCTTAAAGTCTTAAATTTCAACTTAATTGAACAAAACTGTGGCTCATATCGTTTTGGTTCAGGTGAGCGATATAGGACCATCATGGTCCTCTTGTTATGTGGATCGCCTTAAAATTTTGTCGTTTGGGAAAGGGTTAAATTTACAGGAACAATCGACATGACATGGACATTCACAAATATACTGACTGCCATTAGAAACGCCTCAGTGAAATTTGTCATTATTTTCCTTAAGCCTATTACAATATTAGTGAAATATATGCTGTATATGATATTTTTGACCAACAGATACGTCAAATGAACAAGTATGCGTTTCTATTCATCATGATGCTCATTTCCGGTGACCGGTCACGTTTTCTACGTGCGCTTCGTGTTTATTTGTCATGTGATGAAATTGGTCTCATTTTACACAGTAACATGTGTTGGTGGATGGGCAAACAGGAATTCAAAGATTTTCTTATCAAACATTCGTATTAAAGGATGCAGAGGCTAAACTCTGAAAAGGGAGCTCACGGTATGGCCATTTTCGAATGCGAGAAATACGCAAACAAGTCGCCAGACAGTTAAACACATTGTGTGTCTCGATTCGGAGTCTTGATCGACGCGTTTGAGTTTCGCGAACATTTATCGATCGGCCACGCTCAAGTGGATCTCGTGTAACGCCTTTAAAACGAGAAAATTCCTAACATCAACGTCATGTACGTTTCAGGTTTGTGACGTTGGGATCGACGTTGTGCTGAGTAGTCGATTACTGTGGGGGCCAAATAAGTGTTTCATTGCATTTTACGTTGCTTCAAATAACGTTTGAAACAGATACAATGTTCGGAAAATAGAGCTCGTATATGAGCCATTTTTAAATACAAGAAACTAAAAAACAAGCCGTCGGACGTTTTGACGTCTTTCATTGCACAATTAGGCTTCTTAGACGACGAGTTAGAGTGACAAAAACATTTGCCAATCGGCAAAAGTCAGATAGACCTCGGATAACGCCTGTTATATGAGAAGATTTCTCACGTCAACGTCATATGCGTTTCATGTTTATGACGTTGGGCTCGACTTCGCATGTAGTATTCACTAACTTTGAACGCCAAATAACACGTTTCACGGCACCTGTTATTGTCGAAAGTAAAGTTTTAACCACGTGCAACTGATTTTTAAATGGAAATTCTGATACCGCTCTGTTAAAATGTGCTATATTTCTAAACTGTAACAATTTGATAATTTTTTTACAATCGTTTTTCAACACCAGATAATCAAATTTACAGATGGAAATGAGTTTTTGTAATTTCAAATCAAATACATGTATACTGAAAAATCGGATATTTAATAGGACTGAGGCGTTTCTTATGGCCGTCAGTATAGTTTCTTTGCTCTCCAAGGTCAACAACGGGAGATAATTTGATGTTGAGTTTATGACTCATGTCCGTTCGTCCATCTTTCTCATGAGTGCAACTCCGAAACGAACGAAAGAATTTTGATGAAAATTTACACACAAGGGCGATAAATCATCTTTGAATTCTCGACTCAGGCCTGCCCGTCCACATTTCTCAAGAGCACAACTCCTCCCAAATGGCTAAACAAATATTGAAGAAAGTGTACATGAATGATTAACATGACATGGACATTGGCATGAAGCAATTTCTCCACTTACCAAGGTCAACCAAAATAATTTGACTTCAACCCAGTACCAGATGGCAAAATTTTAGACAGGTCCAAATTCAAGTAGATCTATATTTCAGACGACAATTTCAAGTGAATGATTTTTTTTTGTCTAATTGGATAGAAAACATTGTGGAAAATTAAGAGATTGCTTATTATGAGCGATTTCTTCATTTTCCACTATATTTTCCAAAGCCTTTTTCTGTGGGGGGAGTCAAAAGGCGTCACTGTGTCGTAATATGGGCCTATAATTTGACCCTTAGCACCTTCACAGGTGGTAAACGGAGAAACTAGCTCCAAAATGAGTCAACGGTATTTCGTTGCCTCGTGACATATTGTTACTTCCGGGGTAGTTGTATCGAGGGAAAATTGGTAAACAAAGGTAGGTGTTGAGCACATTTTTTATGTTCCCCGAAGGGAGAGCATATAGTCGCCGCTTTGTCTGTCCGTCCGTCCGTCCGAAGCGATTTCTCCATAACCCTTGGGCCAAATCAAATGAAACTTACCATGTGAACTACCTATGACATAATGCCGATGTACTTTTCACGTTTTTCGGATTTGAGGCCTCGTCATGGGAAAGAGGACTTAAGGCCAAATACACTTTTTCTCTAATTTCTCATAGTCTCATAGTCTTATGATCAGAATTTGATGAAATTTCATATTTGAGTAGCAAATCAGATGCCCTTGACAATAAACTGCTCTCCATGGCATACATTTATTGTGACAATGCCTTATTCGGGGAGCATTGTCTGTCTCTGACAGCTCTTGTCTTAAATTATTTCTTTTACAAGTTTTGGAAAAATCTGGCGATGCTGTAATATGAGGAAATGGTCATAATTTGTTGTACACAAGAGTATACAAGAATATACGGGGTTAGTTCTTAGCCAATAATATACCATGTAAAAAAAGTTTAGCAACACTGACTTTGTTAATTGAAAACATGTATTTTCTGTGATATTTATTTCACAACCGTTATATACATTTTAACATATGCATTTACGCACAAAATTCAAAGGTCGCTTTGTGGTAACGTTAAATATTGTGTTAGAAACATTGTCTTGACGTAGGGGAGGGGGTCAAAATAAAAAGTTACAATAAAATTCGGTATCGACTGTGCGGCTATTTTCGAGCAAGAACAGCAGTGAAACGTTTTCTAATCCACTTAAATTGTTTGTACACAGTATCAACATTCACTACTTTATCAAGAGATTGAACGTCATTCGCGTCAGTACGATCACGCACACGTCTTCCGTAAATGCACCGTATGTGCTCTATGGGTGACAAATCAGAAAGAAAGGGATGATAATGGGAGTACATCAATGTTGTATACGCTTAATTTGGCTTAAAGCATTCAGGACTCTATACCAGTCAAGTCTGGTGCGTTCATGGTGTAGCGTCAGGGAAATTACAACGTATGGTCAACGTCTAGTAACCGTTCATCTGTGGAGACGATCACGGAGGGTAAGTGTAGGTACTCTATGTTGAAATTCTTGTGGAAGCCACTCGGAAGTTTTGGTGTTGATATGGAACATCTTTGCGTGACGTTACGAAATTATGACGGTCATCTTCTCGTGGCCCTTTTCTACGACGTCCTTGACCGGGACTATCTCAAACCACACAAATTGGCTCACATAGCATCCTCAAATTGTTACTTATGCTTTGAGATGCGCAAAATTCAAAAAGACATCTTTATCGCCGGTTCTGCCACGTAGGAACACATTAGCGATATAACGTCCTTCTAACGTAAGTCCATGGCGTAGTCCCAAAGCGTTGCAGAAAATTCTTTTTCGTGGCCTTTTTTATGCTGGGCAAAGACAATAATGTTCACACCTAAATGTTTTCTAGAATTATGCTCCATACACATGAATACCATGGCAGACATGAAAACCGGAAATGCGCACCTGGAATGCGAGACGTACGCGATGGCGGTATGAAATTCATTTGTTTGTGTTTTCTAGCTATGATCTATTGTGTAAACATTTGATTTTATGTTAAAACAAAACTATTTTGGTTACTACAGATATTTACATTTTGTTGCTAAACTTTTTTTATTATGTATATATCGATATAACATGTAATTAACTTGCAACTCCCTAAAATACTTAAAATGATAAGAATTTGTATTTTTCTAACACGTAAATGTTAAATTCTGGCGAAAATTGGGCTAGTGCAAGTTGCCTAGACAAAAGGTTAGTTGAAATCGGAATTTTTACTTTCGATTTAATAATGTTTTTCACCAATTGTTTTAAAACTGCTAACTAAACCGTATATTCTTGTGCACAACATACTTTGACCATTTCTTCATATTACAGCGTCGCTGAATTTTTGCAAAAATCTCTGAAAAGAAATGATTTAAGAAAAACGTCCTCGACACCTACAGACATTCCCTCGATACAACTACCCCGGAAGCACAAGGCAATAAAATACTGTTGACTCTCTTTGGAGCTAATTTCTCCGTTTACCAACCGTGACCTTACACTCCTCCTCTATTCTAAGAAATGTTATAGGAAAAATTAATGTGGTCCAAATTCAAAGCAGTTGCAGACAATTTTCTAAAGTTGGCAGAATCTTACATATGTCTTGGTGGAAAATGTCTGAGAAGAAAATGTTGTAGAAAATGAAGAAATTGCTTGTCACAAATTACCACAATGTTTTTGCTCCTATCTTTTCCTTGGAGGTCATCAAAACTCAGCATCAATGTGTTGGAATAGGTTAATCATTCAACAATCTCTGGTTTTGAAATCGATAACAGAGAACTTCTTACACATTTGATGGAAAAGAAGTAAAAGCTGATAATCAGCAAAATCGCCTTTTACAGTAAAGTGATTCTTTGACATCACAATATGTTCTGCTCAACCCATTACTAGACGGTAAAATTTTAGACTAGTCCAAATTCGAAGATGCTATATACGACAGTTTCCAGTGAATGATATTTTATATATTCTAGTTTTTCTGAGTACAAAATATTGTGGGAAATAGAGATTGCTTGTCACAAGCAATTTCTTGATTTTCCACGTTTTCAACAGCTTTAAAAAGTGTCATTATGTGGAAATTGATTTAAGTACCATTTACAAGTATTTCATAGCTGCAACACCTTCAAATAGGGCCTGGTTTATAATGTTGTTGGGAAAGAATAGAACAACAGCAAAACAAACACCAACAAATAATTTCTAGAAATTTATTGCACTGTATTAACAAATAAATACAAGTAAAATGCAGAAATCAGTGCCTGTAATAATGCATCAACTATTCTTCAATTAAACATCTTCAAAATTAATAAAAAAGACAGAAGACTATTCAAAACTCTTTTCCAAAATGATAAACTTTCAGGCCTGTCTAAATTTAGTAGTTTTCAAATTCATGTCTGTAAGAAATCTTTTCTAAAACAGAGTCAGCAAAACTCTATTTGGCTGTAAAGAATCACCTGATTAAAGTTGCAAGAACTTTTGGCTTGTATTATCAGTCATTATTTCCCATTTCATTGTGACATGTATGTAAACTTTAACTATTAACAGTAGCATTGCCGTAGCATACTTTCATAAATCAACCATCACCTATGCTAATTCAAAAAGAGAAGAAAAAGGATCAAAACTTTACCTATGCCCTAATATGATGGAATGAAATGGTGTATAATCTCTCATTTCTTGTCCATTATATGTATACTCTTTTACCAGACAACAACTTTAGATTGGCAATACCTTAATTCCCTAGCGTAATTTATTTTGACATTGATATGGCTTCATTGACTAAAAATTCAGGTCAAATTGGTTGTAAAACATTATGGATAAAGAAGCAAATGCTGATTGCGCACATTTACTTCCTTCTTCATAATGACTCATTCAAGATATTTTTCTGGTTTTACATGTGATTGTGCTAAAATGTGTTAATTTCTTAGACCAAAATGAGGATTATATCCGTTGACCGACCCATTGTCAGATAACAAATTTCAAGCTGGGCTTGTTCTTACCAACAATTCTAAATAGATTTTCTTTCTAATTCTCAATCACATTACAAGCCATCTGATAGGACGAGACATAAATATGTCTCTGCCAATCAGATGGATTGTTGCATATATTTACAGCCACACTGGGAATTGGATGTCACTTTTTAACAAAAACCTTGCAACTGCAGCTTGTTTAAGCTGCAGTTACAAGTTTTTTGTTAAAAAGCAGCAATGTGCTGGTGAATACCACCCTTGGTTTAAGCTGAAAAGGTTGCAGAAGATGTAGCGTTTTTAGAAGTTACTCTATAAATGTTCTCTTTTGTTTTTATAGTTTTTAAGCTAGAACAATGTAGAAACATTGTCATCTGTCATTGGGTTTAACTGCAAATGCTTAAAATCTACAGAATGGGTCAGTGCAACACTGTTGTACATACATGTACATGTATTTTACATAAACTAGTTTTGCACTTACTTATTAACAAGCCCTAAAATAAAATATGCTGCAAATATTTTTACATTACTATTACAAGTACATCAACTGAATTTAACCCTTTCCGATTTGTAACCTGATATTGACGTCCCTTGTAGAAATAGACAAGGAAAAGTGTGAAAGGAAAGAAAAAATTGATTATGATCAACAATTTTTCTTGTCATAAAAATTTCTATGCTATACCATACACAAATCATGTTCTTATCAACAACAATTTTGTCATATGCAACTGAAGCAGGCTAAAATTTGACATATCAGAAACGGTCAATACAAAAAAAAGTTGTTTCAAAATATATTTGAATGATTGAATGAGTGATATGGAATGTTTGTGGATACAATGATTTGTTCTTGAGTGGCATTAAAGACGGCCCAGTGCAACATTGTAGTATCCTGTACAGCAAGAATGTAGACTGTTAAAATTTGGAAGCTGATGTAGTAAACAAAAAAAAACTCCAAATAGATATGATTTATGTACAACACAGAAAATATTTAGGTAAAAGGAGCATTTTCTTCTTTTGCCTCAATGTTTGCCAAAGCTGCTATTTGGTGCATCAAAAGCAGGTCTTGTTTGAAGAAAGGTTAATGAACATATAGCTTTTCACAAGCCCATCAAAATGATTCTTTTGTTAATAAATTATTTCTTTGACGTTTATACATATTTTTTCAACTGATATGTGTATATTTGTGACCAAAAATGAAGCAAAAGGTGATATGGGATAAAGCTGTAATTTTATATAGAATAAATTTCCTCCATAAGAATTTTGTTAAAATCATTAAAACCCTTTCCCAAACAAGATCTAAATTGAAAGCTGATGAAGACGACAAATGGCTGTTGATAAAGATATAACTTGTGTATGATATAGCATAGAAAATATTAAGGCAAAAGGAGAAAATGCCAATTATCAGCATTTTCTTCTTTTGTCTCAATGTTTTTTGGATGTAAAAACCAGGTCTTGTTTGAAAAAGGGTTAAAGCACAATATATATAGGAAGAAAGTAACCATATCCAATCCTTTGATATTTTAGATATTTTTGAATACCTATATTCTTACCAATGAGTTTATTTAATAATTGTATTAATCTGTACTTATTTATTACTGACTTATGTTCATTTTGACACAAACAAAACTTATATCATACATGATGCAATTCTAAAATTATTGGTCCCATTTCAAAAATGAAATTAAAGTAATTGAAATATGAAATATCTAAGATAGAATGATTGTTGTGTGAAATTCATCAATTTTCTTTTCATAAGAATGAATCAAAGCCCTGAAGGGCCTGAAAGTCGCTTCAACAGATGTATTAGTTAAACAAGACTTGCTTTTTATGACCCTATCAGAGAAGGCTTTAAAAAGTATTGAAGGAAATGAAACTAATATTGAATTGTAGATAACAAGAGAAGTTTGTCTCTTAACAAGAGCTGTCCGAAGACAGCGCGCTCGACTTTTTAAGTGCTTAGTATAAAGGGGGCATAACTCCAAATAGAGTGGTCCCAGGGTCATGGGCCCTGATAGTAAGGTAGGGAGTGTGATGGTGAATAAGTATTCCAAGTTTGGGTTGAATCCCTTTGATAGTATGGAAGTTATTGATGTTTGAAAAAACTTTAACCTTTGTTGCAACGCCAACGCCGACGCCAACGCCAACGCCGACGCCCGGGTGACAGTATAAGCTCTCATTTTCTTCGAAAAGTCGAGCTAAAAATAGGTCTATGAGCAGCAGAGTAATGGTTCTTCTGCATTGCACCTCTCCACAATAAATTCTATGCACTTTTGATTTTTCAAAATTGTGACCCGTCACGCTAAAAGGGACCTTATCCGAACTCCAAATTTCGACAAACTCAGAGCTTCAGATTTATTTGAAGAGTGGTGGGTCGAAATGGCCCATGACAGGGAAATTGGTGGGTCATTTTTGGAAATGATGGGCCATAGCAATGAAAATAAACATAGTGATATAAAAAATTTGTAAAAGCTTGGGCCGCTTGGCCCCTGGAGTTGAAAAGTGATGGGCCATATTTGCAAATAGTGTGTCAAATGGCCCGGGCCCACTGTCAATCTGAAGCTCTGCAAACTTGTCAGACCCAGCGCAGGACAACCAGATCCCGTATGCGAAAAGTGAATACAGAGTAAGATAGGGTAAACACCCCAGATTTAGAAAATTACATAAAAGTGAAAAGTGTCGGCCCTAGTCTGGCTGCGCGGACTGCACAGACTGACTAGGGTCAATATTTTTCACACATCCGATAAGGTCCCTTTTAGTGTGATGGGTCACAATTATACATGTACCTTTATCAGTATTTGAGCTATGCGCAAGACAAGATTTGTACATGGACAGACAGACAGGCTGATGCCAGAATAATGTTTTCCCAATGCGTTTCTATTACGGACGTCAAAACCAGGTCTTGTTTGGGAAAAGGTTAAGGATTAGAACCCAATAAATTCAGATTAATTTAAACAAGAAAAATGCAAGTTAAGAATCTAATGTTCAGTTCAAATTATATCTACTTCCTGTGTGTAAGTATACAAATTAATAAAAATGCAAGTTAAGATTCATAAGGAATACAATATTTCAAACTGCTGTGTAACAACAATTCAAGAAAGTAACGAAATATATATATTTCAAACTCCTGTATAAGGATGAGGTTCAAACTCCTGAGTAAGGACAAAATTCAAGGAAGAAAATAATTATGGATCACTCCAGAATACTAGCATATTTCAAACTCCTGTGCAAGGATATAAGAATATGAATCTAGGATAACAAAATTTTCAAGAGGTCCTGGTTGGGGGGGGGGGAGTCATTTGGCTTTGATTAGATGATAATTCCACTATTTTGTGATTGAATGTCTGTATGAAAAAAGGCTACATGAGGGGGCGTGAATCTGCAATTGACTTTAATCCAAAGAAAATGTCAGAATACAATTCATGAAAATCGTCAGAATACAATTTTCAAATTCAGTAAACAGGTAGATCTTATAGAAGAACTTCTTTCAATGTTCATACAACAATGAATGGTTTTAGAAATACCCTCAAACAGCTGTGAATATTATTAGATCTACCTAAAGAAGACCAATAATTGGGTGAAAGTTAGAAAATTTCAAAATACTGAACTTCAGAGCTGGGGTCCAGGGGGCGGAGGCCCCCGGGAGCTCTCGAGAAATAGCGTTTTAAAAAACCCAGGAAGGCGTTCATGGCGCTATACAACCATCTTTTAGTGCAAGTTTTCCAGATCATTTATCATTCAGTTTCAAACTATAACTCAATATGATGCACTGGGTTTTTTTCTTTCATTTTTGAAATAAGTATTGTTGATTCTAGTATGACATGGCAACAATTTTCAATGTGCGCATATTTCAGGGTTTTGCTACCATTGAGTCATTGACAGATCAGTCTTGATTTGTGAAAATCAAGTTTGGATTTTTTTTTTTCGGATACATCAATGCAACTACACTTAGCTATATTTGAATAACTATTGGAAGTTGATAATCTCAAAAATCTTGTAAAAGGTTAATACGACTGCCCCCCCCCCCCCCCCCCTCCGAAAACAATCCTCGATCCGTCCTTGCGAGTCATTGAACACTGCTTTTGTGTTAGCTGCGATATCGTAGCCACAAACTTGATGACAGATATTGGTTTGTATTGGAAACCCAGATCAAAATTCAAAAAGATTTCGGTGATATTTTTTCTTATGTTTATAATAGTATTTTAACTACTTTTGTGTACACGTAGTTTCCGAAATTGCACTTTTGTCACCCCTCTTGAGGATATTTCTCGTAATTGATATCATTTCAGTTCAGAAATATGTACGTAATATTTAAAACTCACAAAGATAACCAATGTGTAACTTTGGTCTTTTTACGCTCGTTATTACACAAAGTCGTGATAAATCAAGACTTTGATTCTCCAATTAACGTTTTATTCACGAATCAACTCCCTTTCTCTCTCCACAAGATTATTTTTATTTCACGTTAATTTTTCGGTGATAAATGATAAGAGATTTCATCGCAGAAACGTCGACTGCATCGACGGACACTCGATCATGTCGATGATTAATTTGAACGCTAAATCATGCCGATTTTCTGGTGTAAAGTTGTGCAGCTAAAGCAAAATAATAGATCTAGGTTATTTAGATTTTGGTCGGAAAGCGATAATTTCATTATGATACGAAGAAAATGATACCTTGTTAGTCTATTATCCAAAATTTCAACGGTAATAATCCAATCAACGTACTATGAAACAGTCACCGAAATAACTGAGCAAGTGTTCGCGGTGTTTTTGAAGTCACTATTCAAGCCCAGATTGAGTAGACGCTACGTCATCATGACGTCATACTGTTTTTTTTAACACGAGAAATCCGACTGTAGGTCACGTGTTTATTTGTCTGAGAAGCATGTCAATCAACTTGCAAGTCAATGAATGGGCGGGGACAATCCTCTTTTTCAACCAATCTGTGTTTTACAAGCATTGTTTAGTAAAAGATCTAGAAGTCAATCGTCGACAAAGAAAATTTACCCCGAGTCTCTTTCTAAACCGATCACCCGTTACCGCTTAAGAATATTAATCAGAATGGAGACTAAGAGTAGACAGATTTAATAGAAAATTAATTTCACGGAGAGTTTTCAAAAGAAGAATCAGTAGCGTAGGAAGGTTTATAATATGGGGGGGGGGCAAATGTTAAAGTAATTGGAAATATGGGTGTATTATGGGGGGCCATATGGGGGGGGGGCAGGCCCCTTTTCTAAATTATTCCTACGCCTATGAGAATGATATTCAAAAGGTCGATTTTTTTGTGAAAAGAAAATTTCTTGCAGATGCAGATCTTACTGACTCGTGCTTATACTTGCCGACGTTCGCCGCCCTCTCTTTTTTAAATCCTTTCACAAACAAGACTTGATTTCGACGTCAATGGAATAAATAGATAAGGAAACGTTGAGAGAAAAGAAGAAATCATCGATAATCAGCCATTTCTCCGTCCCCACGATAAATACTTTCCATGCTATAATTCAATCGGTTTCTTTTTAAAGTAAGTTATGTCAGTGTTGGTAATCACGTGATTTAAGTTTGGATTCATCACACGGAAAAATGGCGACTATCGGGTTAAATTGGCAGTAATTCTGAAGGTAAGCGGACATTTCTTGATCTGTAGGCAATGCCATCCTGAAAGTTATATCCCATGTCCTGGCCCACAAAATGTCTGACCTAATGGTACCAAGATATTATCGCAAAGATCCGTAC
Source organism: Fragum sueziense (assembly GCA_963680895.1). Lineage (NCBI taxonomy): Eukaryota > Metazoa > Mollusca > Bivalvia > Cardiida > Cardiidae > Fragum > Fragum sueziense. The sequence goes on along the minus strand of OY804593.1, from coordinate 13,020,642 downwards.
TTTCAGCAAACACGTTTCTTTGATGTGGTCCCGTAGGTTTTCCCATTGATAAGCTGGCCAGGTGTGTAATAAAATGTTTTTTTTCTGGTCTTCCAGGTATTGACTAAAATATTCATGAACCTGCAACACTACCCAGAAGAAGCTTTGAACTCGCCCTGAATTTTGTATTTTGGTCCTTGTCGAGTTGAAGGGCCTTGACGCGAATCCAGATCCTACTTACAACATAGCCACTTGCCCGTAACTCCAAAATCCAATCATTCAGATCATTTTCCTGTGGCTCATAGGGACTGATCCGAATAACCCTCCATTTCTGCGATTTTGGACAATCACAGATCTTTGTCTTGTTTTTTCGCCAGTCTCTCACTAGCTTTCCACTGATGCCGAAATCACTCTCAGCCGCACAGTTTTTCGAATTTTCGGCAAATTTGATCACACGATTTTTTAAGCTATTGTCATCACCAAGTAATTGCAGATTAAAACAATATGCAGTTACGAGGTTTTCGAAGAAAAGTGACGACTGCTTGTTGTGTACAATTATGTCGTGTGTTAATTTAGGGCATATTGATTGCGAGATTACGCGCTTGAAATGGCAGAACGATGCATATCAAGCAAGACACCTTGTTAAAATGGAATTTATTATTATAAAAAGAATCAAGCAAATGAGTATTCCGTCATTGTCGTATGTTTATTGTCGCCGAGTCATAAAGTCGATGTCTATTTCCCCCACATTCTGAATATTACACTATCTAAGGGAAGTAACTCTTTCATGAAACTGTCTAATTTAAACCTGGTTATTTCCCTTAGACCAATATACCTCAGAAAACGGAATTATTGCGCGCGATAAATTTTCTCCGCCAAAAAAGTAGTTCTACATAAAACGTATAATTTCCTCGTTTTACAATGATTATTTGGCATGTCAGTTTAGAAATTGTAGAAAGTCGAATTTCAATATTAAATCAAAGTGTGGACAAGAAATCAGAGATCTACTTTGTCTAAAAACAGAAATACAGAAGAAGTTAAGAGGTCCGTCTTTGTCCTTATTTGACCTGTCCAGAAAAACTCGTACGGCCCCAAAAAGTCGCAGCGCGAGCGCTAAGCGACTTAAAAATAATCTGCTATAGAGTGAATTTATATTTTCATAACCATGCAAATCGGAACACAAAAATACATGAAAATAATTCAATTCAAAAAGAAAGACAAAATAATCTTCACAATTTACAAAACAAAACAAACATAAATAACAAATTTATAGTGATATATGCTGAAGACATATGAATCTTTCAAAATATGATATATCTTGTAATCTTTGTATAACACAAAGTGGTACAGGAGCATATAATCTTATATGCTGTTTCCATACCTTCTGCTTTAACCTTCTCCCAAACAACAACAAGAGTTGTCCGCCGACAACATAGCTCGCCTATACGGGAGCTTGTCAAAAAAACAGCTAATTTTTTAAAAGTAGGTCAAACTCCAAGGTCAAGGTCACAAATGAAAGGTCTTGACAGGAGGTATCCATGTGTGAAATATCAAGGCTCTATCAATAATAGTGCATGAGATATAGGCCAGGTTAAAGTTTTTCAAAAGTAGGTCAAACTCCAAGGTCAAGGTCACTAGGTCAAAGGTCATGGTCCCAAATGAAAGGTCTTGTCGAGATGTATCCATGTATGAACTATCAAGGCTGTATATCTAATAGTGCATGAGATATAGAACAGGTTAAAGTTTTTCAAGTGAAGACGGGACGGGACGGGACGGTATGCGACGCCGACACTACGGCTGTGACATTAGCTCCCCGGACATAAAGTCCCGGCTCGCTAAAAAATGGACTTGTCCAACTAGAAACATGGTGCAGACAACAAAACAAGTATTGATGAAGAAAGGATTTGTTAACAATTATTTTAACCCATTCCAAAACTACAAAATTTTAGTGTGTTCCTATTTAACCCTTTCCTGAACAACAAAATTTTAGGGTGATCCACTTCAAAAACTGTCACAAATGACAAATGGATGTTGTTAAAGATAGGATTTGTATAGAATATGGCATAGAAATATTGAGGCAAAAGGAGAAACTGCTGGTTATCAGCAGTTTCTTCTTTTGTCTCAGTGTTTTCCCAAGCCATTTTTATAAGGGACATCAAAACCAGGTCTTGTTTGGGAAAGGGTTAAAAAAGATGCTGCAGATGACAAAATTGATGTTAAAAAGGAAGGGATTTGTGTACATTGTAGCACAGAAAATATTGAGACAAAAGGAGAAACTGCTTGTTATCAGCAGTTTCTTCTTTTGCCTCAATGTTTTCCGAAACATTTTCTATTAGGGACGACAAAACCAGGTCTTGTTTGGGAAAAGGTTAAGCACAGAAAGTATTCAGGCAAAAGGAGAGTGCTGATTATCAGCAATTTCTTCTTTTGCCTCAATGTTTTCCCAATCCTTATTATATATATTGAGGATGTCAAACCCAGGTTTGTTTTGGAACTAGTTAATGCTCAAATCTCCCCCAATTAGGCCTTGTATTTTACAATTCAAAGGGTAAGAGGAAAACTGATTTAAAGTACATCTATTCATTATCATCATTGGGAAGTCAAAACCAAGTAACTTCAGATTTTTCAAGCTGTAGTTACAAGATTTTGATCCCTCATTAACAATATACACTTAACTCTCGCCCCAAATCTGTCATTTACAAAATTCAAGAAACAGATAATCGAATGGAAACTTATATTAATCCCTTGCTCAATCATTGACATCAGCTAAAGCAAAGATGTTAAAACCCTTTTCCACAAGACTTTGTTCTAGAATGATCAAACTTCAAAGCAATTGAAGACAACAAAATAAAATCATACTTCTGAAAACAGTTTGTTCTGTTCCTTTAGAAATGATTGAAGGAAAAGAAGAAAATGCTTGTAAGTATCAATAATTTCTTCTTTTCTTTCAATTATTTCACTTTTAAGCCATTTTGGTTGGGACATCAAATCAGTCCATAGTTGGAAAAGAAATAAGGCTAAGCTTAGAGTAATGAAACAATGACAATCTTTGAATACATCAAAAACATCTATAGATTGAAACTTAATATCACTATTACTAAAAGCACTAATTAATAGGGCTTATAGCAAAAGCCCAGAGAATATATTTTAACAAAATGTGCTTGTTTAACATCATTGCCACAGTAACGGCTTTTTCCTTCAAAGCTATGACCACTGGTATTGGACCTTGACCAATTACTTTGACACCACAGATAATGTCTTGTTACAAGAAAAATATGACAGCACTATCACATCATGTTCAAAAGCTATGGCCATGTGAGCAATCAGACAAATGAGCCAGGATCTTGAAAAATGTCCCTTACACTATTTGAAACAGCTGTGCTTCAAAATCAGCCTTGCCTAAGCACAGTATGACCTGGATCCATGCTGCTCTCTAACAGATGCTATAGATCAAGAAAACAATACTAGAGTATATACAGTCTGAACTGGAACCATGTTGGAATCAAAAGCCATTAAGGACCCAGACATTTTTCCAGATCCTGAACCAAATTCAAATTCTAATATTTTACATGATAAATCACACAATCAGAGCTATGACGATGATTTGATGTTTTCTTAAAAATTAGTAAAACTATTAACTGGCTTATAAAAGTCAATGATAGAAAATTCACTGTAGGAGCAAGCTTTTCTATACTTATCTTTAAGAATTAAATACCAAAGAAAGTAATAACAAGCTATTTTTAGTATCATCTTTCATTTGGTATTTATTGTTCAAATCCTAAGTTGTTGGTATTCATTACTATCATACAGACAGTAATTCTAATAAGTAACCACCTAATAGAGTTTAAGGTAGACCACCCCTACTGAGATTCGCGCGACATCAGAATTATTCGGGCAACGTCGAAAACATTCGCTGGTGGAACTTTACATAGCCAAATGTTTATAACTGCTCCCGAATAAATTGGGATTCATAATGACAACGCTCAAGAAAATCCAATGTTTTATGAATCTCAAAATGGCCACATTACAGGTATTCTACCTTAAATCTATATAATATTTCTTTTTTCAATTTTATTCTCTCATCACCCTCTCCAGTTATCTAGAATTCTGATTTGTACAATTACGAGCTAGTGTCTGTTACTTTGTTCAGGATCACTGATTGCGCAATATTTTGTTAGCACGCTTATTTGCAGTTTCTACTCTAGCAGCATTTGAATCAGCCTGTGTGAGAAAAAAAATAAAGAAAACATAGGAATAAATAAATCAAAACACAAATAAAATGACTGAAAACTAAATAAAACTTAAATCATAACCGGCTATTTAAAAACTGAAAACAGAAATTATTCAAATCAAAATATTTAAGTGAAATCACCGCTTTTTAATATATGCACAAGAAGTTAGCTTTGCAGCTGTTTCCTTAACCCTTTCCCAAACAAGAACTGGTTTTGACGTCCCTAATAGAAATGGCTTGTGAAAACATTGAGACAAATGAAGAAACTGCTGATAACCAGCAGTTTCTCCTTTTGTCTCAATATTTTCTTTACCATATTTTACACAAATCCTATCTTTAATAACATCCATTTTGTCTTTTGCGGCAGTTCTTGAAGTGGATCACCCTAAAATTTAGTCGTTTGGGAAAGGGTTAAATTTAGCTATATATCATAATACTTTAATAAACTCAAGATTTTAATGAATTTCTATGAAAGTTAATTTGAGCGCTCAATCAGAAAAAAAACCACATCTAATATAAAAATTTAGGGGATTTGTATTGATTGCAATGCCAAATTTATATGTTCTTAGAAGAAAGTTAATAAGCAATAAAATGCTGTTATCTGAATCATAATGATAAAATAATCAAGGCACAGATATACAAAGCAGTAATTTCCCCTATGTAATATGCATGTAACTCAAGTACTTTTATACGCTAAAAATAAAATATATCTTAAAATAAGTGACAAATAGAAACCAAGTCTACCGACATGCAGACAATGATAACATAAAACTGTTCACTACCACTGAAAATAAGGGTAACTAAAATAAAATTAGTGAAAACATAATATACAAGACAAGTGCACTGGCAAAGAGCTGTGAAATAAAAACTTCTTCATTAACATTAAGTTTAAGTCTACATATTGTTTTATATGCTGTATTGTGTAATCCTCATGGATCAACGTCCTTTTGGATACTTGCTAACAAACTATGTTCCATATTTGACATTGCATATAGATAATTGCTTTAGAGCTAAAATATGATAAGCATTTACTAAATGTTAAGCCACTTACGACATTTTAGCGCAAGGATGTTGATCATTAAGTCTGTAAATTGTGGATTCGATTTTCTTGCGTAAGAATATTAGAATTACAAGTAGTTAAGTCCTTAGTCTTTGTTGTAGGCTTTTTTTAAGTTAAAATAGATCAAGACATGGGACAGTTGTGACCTTTATGTCAAAATATACCAACAGGGCAAAGTACACATTTCCTATATGTATCAAAAACATTTCATATATAACACTAGCAGCAGTTTTGATAGACATATCTATTTCCACTCAAAAGTAAACAGAAAAAATAAATGGTGTGAATATTAATTACAAGGAAAAGAAATTGTAAAAGCTGTGCTTCTACTCCAATCCTATGTCATGACAAATTACACATATATGAGGGTATAACTGAGTGACTGATATTTAGACTACACAATTTTGAGTATTTGCTCCAGTGAGCACCAGAATTACACATACATAAATCATACATAATAGAGCCTCAAACAAGGGTCTAATGGCTTTTCACCCATTACCAGACATCGAAATTTTAGACTCATCCAATTTCAAAGGTTGCACAGACAACAATTTAAAGTGAATAAAATTTTACATTTTTGGTCTTTCTCAGTAGGAAACTTTATGGGAAATAAAGAAATTGCTTGTTACAAGCAATTTCTTCATTTACTTCAATGTAATACAAAGACTGTATCTTTTGAGGAGTAAAAAAGTATCAATATGTGGGAATGGGCTAATCTTTAGTTTCTCATCAAACTAGAAGCTGCTATTTTTTTTAGAGATGATCAATTGAACTTGCTACTTCTTTTTAGTACCCGATGTAGTAAAATAGGGTTTGATATGCAATTATTGATACTTCACATTGTTGAAAAGCCAGAATTCGTACTTATTCAAAGCTCTATATTATGTATGTGAAAGCTTGATCATGATTTTTAAACTAAAGTAAAATGAAAGCGCTTTGTTCTATATACAAGTTAATGATCACATAGTAATGAAAATTTACAATATAAACTACAAGCAATTATTTAAGTCAGGATGTTATCCGTTCTTTAAACAATTCTACTATATGTAAGTAAGGTATAAAATTAGCCTTTTGAATCTGAACTTAGGTCACATCATTCACGGCTTTAATCTCTTCAAGAAAAGTTTTCCTTCATTATCTATAAAACAACCTTTTCAAAATGACATTCAGACCATTCCAAGTTGCTACAGACTATAAAATTGATACCAATGAACATTTAATTTGGGTATATTATAGCATAAAAAATACTGACATAAAAGGAGAAAATGTTAATTATTGTTTCCATGGTCTCGAAAAACTGTTCACAATTATGATTTTTTGGGGAACAATGGTGAAACAAGATGTGTTTGTGAAACACCAATGCCCCGAAATGGCCATTTTTAGCTCACCTGAGCACGATAGTGCTCATGGTGAGGTATTGTGATACCGCTGTGTCCGTCGTCCGTCGTGCGTCGTGCGTCGTCCGTCGTGCGTCAACCTTTGGCTTGTGTGCACTCTAGAGGCCACATTTTTTGCCCAATCAAGCTGAAATTTGCTCAGAATGATTGTCTTGATCAAATCTCGGACAAGTTCGAAATTAGGTCATCTGGGGTCAAAAACTAGGTCACGGGGTCAAATCTTAGAAAAACCTTGTGTGCACTCTAGAGGCCACATTTTTTGCCCAATCAACCTGAAATTTGCTCAGAATGATTGTCTTGATCAAATCTCGGACAAGTTCGAAACTGGGTCATCTGGGTCAAAAACTAGGTCACGGGGTCAAATCTTAGATAAACCTTGTGTGCACTCTAGAGGCCACATTTTTTGCCCAATTAACCTGAAATTTGCTCAGAATAATTGTTTTGTTGAAATCTCGGACAAGTTCGAAATAAGGTCATCTGGGGTCAAAAACTAGGTCACAGGGTCAAATGTTAGAAAAACCTTGTGTGCACTGTATAGGCCACATTTTTTGCCCAATCAACCTGAAATTTGCTCAGAATGATTGTCTTGATGAATTCTCGGACAAGTTCGAAATTGGGTCATCTGGGGTCAAAAACTATGTCACGGGGTCAAATCTTAGAAAAACCTTGTGTGCACTCTAGAGGCCACATTTTTTGCCCAATTAACTTGAAATTTGCTCAGAATGATTGTTTTGTTGAAATATCGGACAAGTTGGAAATAAGGTCATCTGGGGTCAAAAACTAGGTCACGGGGTCAAATCTTAGAAAACCTTGTTTGCACTCTAGAGGCCACATTTTTGCCCAATCAACCTGAAAATTGATCAGAATGATTGTCTTGATCAATTCTCGGACAAGTTTGAAATTGGGTCATCCGGGATCATAAACTAGGTCATGAGGTCAAATCTTTGTAAAACCTTGTGTGCACTCAAGAGGCCACATTTTTTGCCCAATCAACCTTAAATTTGCTCAGAATGATTGTCTTGATAAAATCTCGGACGACTTTGAAATTAGGTCATCTGGGGTCAAAAACTAGGTCACGGGGTCAAATCTTAGAAAAAACCTTGTGTGCACTCTAGAGGCCACATTTTTTGCCCGATCAACCTGAAATTTGCTCAGAATGATTGTCTTGATGAAATTTCGGACAAGATAGAAATTGGGTCATCTGGGGTCAAAAACTATGTCACGGGGTCAAATCTTAGAAAAACCTTGTGTGCACTCTAGAGGCCACATTTTTTGCCCAATTAACCTGAAATTTGCTCAGAATGATTGTTTCATTGAAATCTCGGACAAGTTCGAAATTAGGTCATCTGGGATCAAAAACTAGGTCACGGGGTCAAATCTTAGAAAAACCTTGTGTGCACTGTATAGGCCACATTTTTTGCCCAGTCAACCTGAAAATTGATCAGAATGATTGTCTTGATCAATTCTCGGACAAGTTTGAAATTGGGTCATCATGGGTTAAAAACTAGGTCACCGGGTCAAATCTTAGAAAAACCTTGTGTGCACTCTAGAGGCCACATTATTTGTCCAATCAACCTGAAATTTGATGAAATCTCGGACAAGGTCAAAATTGGGTCATCTGGGGTCAAAAACTAGGTCAGGGGGTCAAATCTTAGAAAAACCTTGTGTGCACTCTAGAGGCCACATTTTTTGCCCAATCAACCTGAAAATTGATCAGAATGATTGTCTTGATCAATTCTCGGACAAGATAGAAATTGGGTAATCTGGGGTCATAAACTAGGTCATGAGATAAAATCTTTGTAAAACCTTGTATGCAGTCTAGAGGCCACATTTTTTGCCCAATCAACCTGAAAATTGATCAGAATGATTGTCTTGATCAATTCTAGGTCAAGAGGTCAAATCTTAGGTAAACCTTGTGTGCACCCTAGAGGTCACATTTTTTGTCCAATCAACCTGAAAATTGGTATACAAAAAGTTATATCAGGTGAGCGCTTCAGGGCCAATGGCCCTCTTGTTCTAAAATGTTAAGTTTTCGTGTAAAGGGTTGATAAGGGTTAAAGGATTACCTTGAGGAAGGTCATGTTGCATGGAACAGATAAATATCATTGAAAGAAAGTTGCATACCAAATTTGAGCTTTGTATGCCAAATACTATTGCAGAAAAGGCAAATGTTAAGTTTTCTGACAGACGGACGGACAGACAGACGGATGGACACGAGTAAAACAATATGCTCCGATCTCACCATACCGGGGCATAAAAATTCAGCAATGGCAGATTTGTATACCTGAATACATTTATCAAGTAAATTTCCAACCATTATGATGTGACCTGGGTCCAGAACTTACAACAGACCTACAAATAAGAGGGAGTGTTGACTTTTGAAAATGAAATATTTCACTATACGCTCATCAAATCCTATGTTGTTGGTACTCATTAGAATCGTCTCATCGAGACAATTCTAATGAGTACCCACAACATAGGGTTTGGACTTGAAATAAATGATTTAGAATGTCTTAACCACCCCTCTAATCTGTAGCTCTGATTGTATACATTGACAATGTGGTACATAATGTATAACACATAACAGTGCGTCATACGCGGCTCTAGGATTTGAGAAGTTTGGCAGCCCGTGTATTCGCCTCCTTAATACGGCTCTCATTGCTCTCAGACTGGAAAATGGAATCAAAACATAGTTAGTAGCAACATATTGTAGATAATACAATATATCTTAACAAATGCTAACCTGAAAAAAATTGGACTGATCAAAATTGAATACGATAATGCTGATGATAAAATAGATGTTGACAACTACAGAATTGTGTCAAATAAAGCAAAGAAAATATTGAGGCAAAAGGACAAAATGCCAACTATCAGCATTTCTTTCTTTGTTTTTCAATGTTTTCCCAAACCTTTTCTAAAAGGAATGTCAAATATCAGTACCTTTCCACAAGCCATGACTCAGTACCTTTCCACAAGTCACCATAAAGTAACTTTCTAAAAGTCCCTATAAAGGTCCTCGCTCAGTAACTTTCAACAAGCCTTCACCAGTATAAAAATTCACTAATGGGTAATGGTTTGAGTAACTTTCCACAAGTCCCCCCCCCCCCCCCCCCCCACATATGGTAACTTTCCACAAGTCTGCACTCAGTAAAATTTCCCACAAAAGCCCATTATGTAACTTTCCACAAGTCCCCCGCCCCCCACATATGGTAACTTTTCACACTCAGTAAAATTTCCCACAAAAGCCCATTATGTAACTTTCCACAAGTCCCCCGCCCCCCACATATGGTAACTTTCCACAAGTCTGCACTCAGTAAAATTTCCCACAAAAGCCCATTATGTAACTTTCCACAAGTCCCCCGCCCCCCACATATGGTAACTTTCCACAAGTCTGCACTCAGTAAAATTTCCCACAAAAGCCCATTATGTAACTTTCCACAAGTCCCCCGCCCCCCACATATGGTAACTTTTCACAAGTCTGCACTCAGTAAAATTTCCCACAAAAGCCCATTACATAACTTTCCACAAGTCTGCACTCAGTAAAACTTCCCACAAAAGCCCATTACATAACTTTCCACAAGTCTGCACTCAGTAAAATTTCCCACAAAAGCCCATTATGTAACTTTCCACAAGTCCCCAGCCAATCACAAGTCCCTATCCAGTACATTACCTTCTGGTTAATTCTATCCAGTTGTCTGTTTTGTGAGCCGATCTCGTTGCCCATATCCACTGCCATGTTTCGTAAATTACCCAACATTCCACTCACTTCTCCTAAATTCTGCTCCATCTCATCTTCTCTGGCGTCATTTGTAATTCTGTTAAAGGAAAAGGAGTAAATGCCTTAACTTTGTTCTTGCCAAAAATGTACTGCTTACAACAACTTGCCAAACCAACATAAAATATGCCATCACCAAATTTAGGCTTTTCCTAAGCCCTTGTTTTGACATGCTTTAGGAAGATAGCTTCAGAGGATCCTAAGGGAAAAGAAGAAAACACTTTTAACAAGCAATTCTCTTTCACTTGAAATATTTTCAAACCTATAGTTTGGTATTTCAAGAATTCAACAGCATCAAATTTCATGTCTTCAGATTTGTTGAATTTAGATCAGTCTATATAATTTCAGCATTTTGGAAAGGGTTAAGTTCCCAACCATTAACCCATCACCTCTTTTTCATAAATTATATTGCCTAAACAAATAAAAGTTTGACAGTGTGTGAAATAATGCCTTTTTGTATAGTTTAAAAGTAAATGGGTTTCGAAAGACGTGTCTACAACGCAGCAAATAAGATCTGTCTTTGCCAATCCAAAACTTTTTTACAGGAATAAATACATACATGAGTGCAGTTACTGAACAAAATACTTCAAGTCGCTTTCATTGGAATTACTTACTTTTATGTTAAAGATAACAGAAAGAAAAGAAACATTATTTGAAAGATAAATAATGAAAGCCTAAATCTTCGCTCAATGTTACTGAAAGAGCATATAAAATTATATGTGCCAATAACAATTTCAACAAAGCAATTAAGTTTGTTCTATCTATGACAAAAACATGACAATATCAACTAAACTAAATAGTGATTTAGATGAAAACTCACATTACAACAATCAGAAAATAAAAGTTTAGAAATGAAGATAAAATACAAGTTATTGTAATTATTTACAAAGTTACAATATCAAATACCTTGCTCAAAATAAGTCAGCATATTTTGTCTTTTTTAATAAAGAGACATTGTTTTCATTATCTTAATACATTAAGTCTTCTGTAAACATGTAAGATCATAACAACTTTGTAGTGTTTATTATATAATTGCTGCTTGTAAATTCCATAATGTGTTTAGCCCAATATCAGCCGGCAAAATTTTGGACTGTTCAAACTTGAAAGACCCTGCACACAACAATTTCACTTTGATGAAATTTTCAAAAACTTCATATTTTTTATTAGAAAATGCTATGGATAATGAAGAAATTGCTTGTCACAAGCAATGCCTTCATTTTCCACAATGTTTTCAAAAACATTTTTCTTGAAGGGCGTCAAAAGAGGTCATTATGTGAGAATGGCTTAAGAAATAACATCCACTTTGTAAGCCAAGAAACTATCACCAAAGTTAACATGGTACCCAAAATTTGGTTAACACACATCAAACCACTGACCCATGAATTAATGTGAATATTAACAGCAGCATAGTTAGTTGCAATTATTCAATTTGTTCAAACATAAGCCTTTGTATCAATTTATGCAAAATCAGAAGTCAAAGTTCATGAAAAATACTCAGTCTAACGAGGTATATCTGTGAAACCCCAATGCCCCTCATGGTATTTTTTTTCAGCAATACTTTGACATTTGACATACAACCTGGACCTTTATATATCAATATCACAGTTTTATCATGAGGAATATACAATTCTTTAGTTATGGCCAATGTTCCAATTTCTTTGTGAAAAGAAAAACTGACAGGCAAAAGACAGAAAAATACAAAAAATTTGTATCAAATTATCAACCAACGAGGTGCAATAAAACATTTAAAGTTTGTTTATTTCAATTTGGAAACTATCTGAGATTGTGCTTACATTTTCTTGTCTGTTTATAGCCACATACCATTTTAAAGATTTCGTTTTTTTCCATGTTTGTTATCCTTTCTTTTAATATTTGAATTAAGTACCGGTATTTATTGCTATTGGTATCATAAGCATGAGAACCAGTTTAACACAGACCTGGTGATGTAGCCTGTGTTATGACCCATATTTCCCTGGTCGACCACCACTCTTGGACCATTTGTGTTCACTCCATCCTCTGAGGATTTCCAGGTTTTATCGTAATCTGGATTCCGCTCAAAATTTTTACTTCTGAAAAGGCATGCTCATAAACGTAAAATAAAATTCACAGCAAAATAAGAAATTAAGATTAAGTAGTGAGACAAGGTAAAAGTGGCACATTTTAGAGCTATAGATAAGACAAGGGTAATGGCATTTTAAAAACTTGAAATTGTTTTGGAATTCCTGATTCAAATGTACACTAACAACATAGGGTCTGGTCTAATCCTTGGTCTGCTGAATTTAAGTAAAGCATTCAGTGTGGCCTAGGGTCTAAAGTTATATGCAGGCTAATCTTTTTTTCACTGGCTGAAAAAAGGTTTTTTTATCCATGGTTCAGCACTACACATATAGTGAAATTCATTTAAATACTCTTATTGATTTTTAGAATATTACATGTTTCATGCTGATTACAAAACATTCTTGTACCTCCGAAGGCAGGATTGAATGTGATCAGATGAAGTAACAATTTTAGGTTGCCATTACCCCATCTTACCACATAGCCCTGTACATCTAAGCAGGCACGCTGACACTCGGATATGTAACATACTTGGTGACAAAACCCCCTGAAGGGCCCATGCCCTCCCCGCCCACGATTACACGCGGGCCCTCTGTGTTAACTGTACCATCATCGTTCTGCTTCCAGGTCGCTTTGTCATCTATCTTTTTAGCTCTGTAATAGTCAAGCTGGGTTATAACACATAGCGAAGTTATTTGTTATTTTCGTTCATCAGTTTCTCGAGTTTATTGTACCAAATATGAGCATCATGATTAAATTTACTTACATGCATCCATGTGCAATAATAATTTGCAATAAACATCTGATAATTTTACTGCTTCAAGAAACAGACAAGACATGGTTTTGACACACCTTATAAAAGTGAATTTGAGTTTGTACATGCAAGGTTTGACATCAATGAATCAAATAACAGATAAATGAGCAGACTGCAACAATACAGCAACATCCTCCATATCTATTTCTTGTCAAATGAGTTAACCCATTATCAAACAGCAAAGTTTTAGGGCAGTCCAACTTGAAAGCTGCCGATGACGAAAAAATAGATGCTGATAAAGATAACATTTGTGTTACTTATGGTCAAGAAAATATTGAGGCAAAAGGAGAAATTGCTGATTATCAGCAATTTCTTCTTTTGTCTCAATGTTTTCACAAGTATTTACTGTTAGGGACGTCAAAACCAGGGCTTGTTTGGGAAATGGTTAAAGATTTCAAAGCTCAAAACAATTTCATAATTGATACTATTCATTACCTCAAACCTGAAACCAGGTACTTCTATCAATTTTATTCCTAAACAAGATGTGTTTGTGAAACGCCAATGCCCCCGAAATGGCCATTTTTCTAAAATGTTAAGTTTTCATGTAGAGGGTTGATAAGGGTCACAAGATGACCTTGAGAAAGGTCAAATTGCATGGAACAGATAGATATCATTGAAAGGAAGTTGCATACCAAATTTGAGCTTTGTATGTCAAATACTTTTTGAGAAAAGGCAAATGTTAAGTTTTCTGACAAAAAGATGGACAGACAGACAGACAGACGGACACAAGTAAAACAATATGCCCCCGATCTTTCGATACCGGGGCATACAAAAATTTGAATGTTGCAACTATATTGCCACTTCTTAAGATATATTCATATGATCACAGAACCACTGGTTGATTATGAACTCTGTTTGTATGACATCTGGAAAAAGGTCCTTACAAGCTTTTGAGCACAACATGGTTCCAGATCAGCCTGCGTATACACGCAATCTGATCTGGAACCATATTGTTCTCTTACAGGTTCGTCATGGCCTGTAGCAACCATATGAGAGTAGCATGAATCACGGTCGGACTTCACTTTGGCCCAGAATGATGTTGAAATATGACTGTCTCAAATGCTATAACAGGGACGTTTTTCCAGATCCTGGCTCATTTGTTTGTACGAAACCTGACCATCTCCATGTTTACTCACTTTTTCCATGGCAGCACACACAAACCACAACATTTCTCCATGCCCTCCAAGTTCTTCTCTGCATCCTTCATATCTTGATTAATCTGGTCCATACCTTCCTCTATCCTGTCCAGTTGTTCTAAAAGATAACAGTAAATGTCTAGAATTAACCCTTTTCTAAATGGCAAATACCAGTAATCAGGGTAGTCCAATTTGAAAGCTGCTACAGAAGACCAAAAGGATGCTGTTAAAAAAAATTGTATAATTTAGCACAGAAAATATTGAGACAAAAGGAGAAACTGTTGCTTATCAGCAGTTTCTACTTTTGTCTAAATGTTTTTCCATGCCATTTCTACTGTTGACATCAAAACCTGGTCTATTTTGGGAAAGGATTAATTGACTCTGTTTCACAATATGTAATGAGTGTGTATATGTTGTATGTGTTTGTCTTTTTTGTAAAGTTTCTCTTGAGTTTTCTTCCATTTTCTATTCATATCTTGACAAAACCTTTTTATCCATGACCTTTCCTGACCAACGCAATTACTAGACTAGAGTCCTGACACTACATGAAAGCAAGGCACTATTACAGAGGGTTTGACCTAACCAACAACCTTTTGATTTCTTCAAAAATCAAAGATAAGGTACTCATAATACAAAATAAACTTAGTGCACCACATGTCCTATAGTTGTGGGCTTTATCAACAACAATTAAGTTCAAGAAGAATTAATAGAAAATCAAACTTAAAAACAACCTAACCTAGAAACAAAGTAACTACAGTCATGGGTTTTCTGCAAAGATTCAGCTTTGCGATCATTTCAGTATTGTGAAACACTCAAGAAATTTTTCTCTACCAAAATGGACAAGAGAAATTTAGCAATTCCACAAACCAGCGTTTCAAGTGGTCAATGGATCTGTATCATTTTCATCAAAGTGTTAAATAAAAGCAAGGAACAGGAAGGTAAACATTACATCCATTAACAAGAAAGATTTCTTTTGTACAAAAAAACAATGTAAAGTAGCTTCTTGAAAGAAAAGTCTTTCAGTATTGAATTGAAACCTTTGCCAACATTTATAATTAATCACTGTGTGCTTGTAATAAAACATTAAGAGAAAAGACTGCTTGAAATTGGTCATTTTTGCAAGAACAACTTGTAAAGACATGAATTGAAGTATCAAATTTCCAAACAAAAACTTTGCAGGGCCAAAATTGATGCCAAAGAAGAGGAACCTTGAAAGGTGTGTATCAGCTCTCAGTCCCCTAAATCGCTGCTTTTCAACAAAAACCTCGTAACTGCAGCTTGGTTTAAGCTGCGGTTACCAGGTTTTCGTTGAAAAGTGACAAGATATTGTTGCTAAATAAAGATGTTCAACATCTGTCATGTTTTTCCTCAATTACTCATGCATTGTTAAATTGTTTATTTTTTCACTTTTAAGCTTAAATATATCATGCAGGTTACCAGAAAAGACAGCTAGTCATGGAATCAATTCTTCAAAAAGATAAAACAAGGGATAAACAAGATGTGTTTGTGAAACATGAATGCCCCCCCCCCCCAAACCCCCCCACCCCGAAACGGCCAGTTTTCTAAAATGTTTAGTTTTCGTGCAAAGGGTTGATAAGGGTTAACGGATGACCTTGAGGAAGGTCATGTTGCGTGGAAAAGATAGATATCATTGAAAAAAAGTTACATACCAAATTTGAGCTTTGTATGTCCAAGAGAGAAAGACTGATATGAGTAAAACAATATGCCCCCGATCTTTTGATACAAGGCATAAAAATTTGCAATTAAGGTTTACGAACTGAGAATGAAATGCAGAGCCAGAGGCGAAATTTGAAAAGTGCCCGTAATTCCTAAACTGTGTTAAATTTCCATTTCAAATACAAACATAAGCATTTTGTATGGTTTAGAATTTGAATTAATGCATACTTATGGAAATATTTGACAAAAATGTTCAAAATTACCTCCCTTGCATATGAACAAAGAGTAAAATGATATTTTTAAATTATTTTCGTCTTGAAGCATAATCTTGAAATCCGGCCTGGTGAATCAACTTATGTGAAGTGTATTTACAAGTGTGTGTAATTTGGTGCATTTCGTATGGCTAGAAAGTGGTGTTTTCATTCTCAGTTTGTAAACCATAAGGCCAAGACCAATTAGAGCTATATAGTGGTTGGGTCAGACAGAAAGTTTGATTATAACATAAATAATTAGTATTGCTTTGTTAGAAACACTATAAAAATATGAATTCAAACATGAAGTGAAATATGAAGTGAAACACATGATTATGGCCCCATGAACACTGTTCTGTCATTGGTGGATCATTCCATAGACTGACAAACAGACAGACATCAGACAGTAGAACAATATACCATTGATCTATGACATCAAGTCATGAGAACTGTTAGTCTATAAAACAAGCCATCCATCCGCCATAATGAAATATCTTACCGCCCTGTTCGTCCAACATAACAAGTGTTTTAATGCCAACATCCTGACTCTGAAATCAAGGGATATAACACAACATAAACACATGCAACTACATAACACAATATCAAATCATAACTAAACATGTCATGCTGAAACAGGTCGACCCCAGAATGATACCACTAAAATTATTATTTCTATGCAAGGGTCAAGAGGCATTAATTTAGTACTAAATATATAGGCCTGGTCACATAGTTACACAATTCCACATTCACATTACAGTCGGAGCACATCCAAAAGTGGTCAGTTTTACAGCATATTTTTGGATGTGATGTGGACATGAAATTGTATGTGACCAGGCCTTAAGCAGGCAATGTAGATTAAGATCAGGCTGCACTTATGTGCAGACTGATCTTAATCTATGCTGCCTGCAAAAGCTCTTGAATTCATAAATTCTGTATCAGTATGACAAGAATAAAATACTACAAAACACAAAATCAAATCAAAACATCATTGTCATGCTGGATAGAGACAATCAGGCCCCGGTTTCTCGAAAAAAATTATATCGTCGGTGTAAATGCAAAACCTCGTATGTTGATTCTTACGATTTTCAAAGTACAAACTTGTGTGTACAGTTAAGACAATTCTCGCAGGTTTTGAGATATTTTTACTGATCAGTATCAATGATACATTATTTATGAACAATATGTCCAAATTTAGAGTAAAACATTTCAGTTTTGGGAAAAGTTATTACACTTTTTTCCCTCCCCTTTAAAATTTTCCAAAAACCAGATACGAGGTTTTGCATTTACAACGACGATATACATAATCATGAGAACATGCTCAACTTAAAATAAATACTCTTCAATGATGAAGGGTATTCAATTGAAGTTCATGTGGATTTCATGTGATTTGAGCACGGTGCTCAGATTTGAGTCTACGAACGTACTTAAGTTTTTTCAAGAAATCGGGGCCAGACAGTACTGTTACAGAATTAGATCAGACTGCACATTTGTGCTTTAGCAGGCTAATCTTATCCTATACTGTTAATGTAACCAGACCAATCAGGAATTAGCATGACAATAATGATTTAACCCTTTCCCAAACAGCAATAAATTTGATTGTCCAAGTTTGAAAGCAGTCGCAAACAACAATGGATATTGATAGAGATGGGACTTATGTATGATATATCACAAATATATATTGAAGCAAAAGGAGATAGTGCTGATTATCAGCATTTTTTTTTTCTTTTGCCTCTATACTTTCAATAATTGTATCAATAGGTGTCACTGTTTGGGACAGGTTCAAAAGCTACAATATGAAATTATAATCACTAACAACAAAAAGTCTAATGTGAATAATGAGTAAGCTACAACATAAATAACATCTACAAAACTAAGCGCTATTTAACCCTTTCCCAAACAAGACCTGGTTTTGACGTCCCTAATCGAAATGGCTTGGGAAAACATTGAAACAAAAGAAGAAACTGCTGATAACCAGCAGTTTCTCCTTTTGTCTCAATATTTTCTATGCCATATTTTAGACAAATTCTACCTTTAATAACATCCATTTTGTCATTTGTGGCACTTTTTGAAGTGGATCACCCTAACGTTTTGCTGTTTGGGAAAGGGTTAAACAATATAACAACATCTAAATAGAATGATAATTAAGTATTTTCTAATCATGTTAAGAATTTGTTTTAAACCAAAGAGCCTGAGAGGTACCCCAATATGTCTGAGAGTATGTCAATTAAATTGTGGAAAATGGGTGATACAGAATTATAATTCAACTTTTTCTATCATATTTAGAAGTCATCTTAACAATTCTCTTTGCTAATACAATGCCATGGTAATGTAAGTTCAAATTATATTGTAAACCATGAAGTTTTTATTAACAGTTTATGAAATTCATCAATGCAATTTTTCTTTTTTGTTAAAGTTATTCTTATCGATGCTGCTGTGAAACTATTTCCCATTACTGCACAGTGACGCCTACTGACACCCCAATAAGGAAAGGCTTAGGAAAACATTGTGGAAAATGAAGAAATTGCGTGTGACAATGTTTTCTGACCTAAAATGGAAATATTTTTGAAATTTCATCAACTTAAAATGGTTGACTGCAACACCTTTCAAATGGGAAAAGTCCAAAATTTTGTCTTTGGGAAAGGTTAATACCCTTTGGGAATTTATATTTACTTGTCTACTTGGGAAAAACACTAATAAGCAGAGATTTTCTGTCACAATACCAATGTCGAGAATTTAACATTTTACGTGACCTCGCACTGGGAAATCTAACATTGCCAAAACCAATCTATCAAATATTGTTATGACATTTTGCACAGCAAAAGAAATTGGACCCTTGTATTATCTTCTTTGAGTTGCTGTCGTCATACTGAACAGAATGAAAAAACTATTGGTATCATATTTTTGTAGAATCAAAGGACTGAAAGCATTGTAGGTAAACAATGTTTCTCTTGGAAAAAAAAACAACAACAAAAAAAAACAAGAGGACCATGATGGTCCTTAATCGCTCACCTGCACCTAGATAGAATGAAAGTACCAATGTTGTCAAGTTCAAGAGCACATAATTTAAGATGTGAGATTATGATCCAGCTGAAAACTGCTTTCATAATCTTGAATGATCAATATTTGTAGCTGTTACAGTAAAAACAAAGTGGAAGAAAACAACTATTTTGTCACAGTAAAGGGCACATAACTCTGTTCTGATAAAGAAATTCTCATCAATATCATGACCAAGTTGTTTTTTTATTAGTTTATATTTATTGCTGTTTGAGAGAAAACAAAGTCGAAAACGGCAATTTTGTAACCGTCAAGGGCACACAACTCTGATTTTTTAGTCCAATCAATCTGACAAATTAAAACATTTAAGATATTATGGTCACCAACATTGCAACCAAGTTGTGTCTTGATAATGATTGGTCCATATTTGTTTGTTAGAGAAAAAAAAAATCGAAAATGGTAATTTTATGAAATTAAAGGGCCAATAACTCTTGTTTTTCTGGCCAAATCAAGCTGAAAATTTAACACATCAAGGATCTTATGATCACCAACATTGTGGCCAAGTTTTGTCTTGATTAGTCAATAAATGTAGATGCTACAGTGTAAACAAAGTCGAAAACATCAATTTTGTCAAATTCAAGGGCACATAACTCCAGACTTCCTCCTCCTATCACACTGAAAATCGAAGTCATCCAAGATCTTATAGTTAACAACATTGTGGCAAGGTTTTATCTTGATTGGTCAATATTTGTAGATGCTAGAGTGGTAACAAAGTCAAAACTAGCCATTTTTGACATTCAAGGGCACATAACTCCGGACTTCCTTGTCCGATCTGACTCAAAAATGAACTCATCTGAGAACTTATGATCATACATATTTTGACCAAGTTTGGTTAAGATTGGTCAATATTTGTAGATACTAGAGTGGTAACAAAGTCAAAACTAGCCATTTTTGACGTTCAAGGGCACATAACTCCGGACTTCCTGCTCTGATGACACTGAAAATCAAACTCATCCAAGATCTTAAGGTTACTAACATTGTGGCCAAGTTTTGTCTTCATTAGTCAATATTTGTAGATTCTAGGGTGGTAACAAAGTCGAAACTAGCTATTTTTGATATTCAAGGGCACATAACTCCTGACTTCCTGATCCGATCTGACCAAAAATCAAACTTGTCCAAGAACTTATGGTCATACATGTTTGGACCAAGTTTGGTCAAGATTGGTCAATACTTGTAGATGCTAGAGTGGTAACAAGGTCTAAACCAGCTATTTTTGATATTCAAGGGCACATAACTCCGGACTTCCTGGTCCGATCTGACCCAAAATCAAACTCGTCTGAGAACTTATGGTCATACATGTTTTGACCAAGTTTGGTCAAGATTGGTCAATATTTGTGGATGCTAGAGTGGTAACAACAAATTGTGGACAGACGGACAGACGGACAGACGGACGGACGGACGACGGACAAAAAGCGACCACAATAGCTCACCTTGAGCACTTCGTGCTCAGGTGAGCTAAAAAACCAATTATATTGTAATGAATTAAAGATGGGCAACTACTTAAGAATATATAATTGGGCAGATCAAATTTGGCTTTATTTCATGCCAAATCCAGAAAAAAATTGGAATAAAACATGCTGTGTTTGTGGACGACTAATGCCCCCGAAATGGCCATTTTTGTAAAATGTTAAGTTTTTGTGTAAATGGTTGATAATGGTTAACAGATGACCTCGAGGAAGATCAAATTGCATATCATTGAAAGGAAGTTGCATACCAAACTTGAGCTTTGCATGTCAAATACTTTTGGAGAAAAAGCAAATGTTAAGTTTGCAGACAGACAAACAGATGGACAGATGGATGGACAAACAGACAGACAGATGGACACAAGTAAAACAATATGCCCCCGATCTTTCGATATAGGGGCATAACAATCAAAATGAGAAAGGTAATCTACTTTAATACAAAAATGAGAAGAATAAGGAAAATTCTCTTTATTTGTAGTTTCTTTTGTTTTTATTTTTATCTAATTAAATTTGATGCAAACGTAAAAAGACTGAAATTATTGAAAATAAGACTGATAACACTGAAAGTGAAAATATAAAGCTGTTGTGATGTGACAAAAATAATTTTCTGACATAAACAGTCAAAAAGTCTTGACAACATTAATGCTGTTTCTTGATCAGCTGAGAAAATTAAAGTCTTATAAATCTACATCATGTTGCTTATTGACAAAACATGGAAATTTAGCAATGAGAAATTGTGAAATATTTCCTAAAATATCCAAGCTACATAGATGGTTTAACATGTATTATAAATTAAGTTTGTTTTACAGTAATACAAAGTTCTGATAAGAAAAAAAGAGGCACTTCAAAATACTTCATCTTTAGTTTTCACCATGTTTGGATTAAAATCAACAATCACCTATACTAAATCTGCATAGGAAATTATGGATCATATCAAAAGGGGGGCCATTTTCAAGATACCAGCTTAGTCATCTTGCTTCAGGGTAAAATTCTGGGTCGATAAACAAGCTAATGATCCAAAGTTTGTTTGTGGCATGTGTAATTTAGGCTAGGGCAATTCAAATGATCACATTAATTTTGTTTATCAAATCACGATCTATGAAATATGTGATATGAAAAAGATTAAACTTGACATATCTTATAAATGATCTAGTTAATATTTTGCGGGGCTGAAGAACATCATTAAGTTTCTCTACCTGAAATCGAGCTCAGCCTTTCACAAATTGGCATATCATTCTTTTAGCTAAATATTTTCTTATATTTAGAACTTTTAATTCATTGAAAGGTCCAGGTTGAAATTGGAATCCTAGTTGTATTTAATGTGCTTATATGTGGCTTTCAGAATAAAGAATTCTCAGTAAAAGGCTAGTATTGATCACCATGAGGATTTAAAGAATTGGATTTGACATAGGCAAATATTTTTAAGTTTCCAACCATTTACTCAAAAGCAACATGACTTTTGATACTGACTCTGACTGACTGTTCAAAAGAAATAAAATGTCATCAAAAAGCAACATGAGTAAAGATCATACTGACTGTAATATAAAAAATAAAACTGACATTGAGAGTAAAATGTCCTTACCTCCCTGCTCATCTAACAAGACCAGGGTTGTTATCCCGGCTTCTTTAGCCTGATATTACAGAGAGTAGTCAATCAGGCGCAACACAAACATTGCGGAGATAGGAACAAACATTGCAGTAATAGGAACACACAGCTCTACCAGGAGCAATAACACAGCTCTAGATCCACAGATTGTGATGCCACTCTGAGATATAGTCCGGTCGCAATACTATGGTACATGTTTACAAAATTTTCCTACATATTTTTAACAGAACAATATGAATCTATACACAAACTTACATAATTTTGTAAGCCATGGTTCAAATCTTGCAGGTGTCACAAATCTGCAAGATTCTAACCAACACATACAAAATTGTATTGGAAATTAAGAACGCTTTATCCATTAATTGTTATATATGAAAAATCTGTAAGAATGTGCCATAATACATGTGTCTTGACTTGACTATAGGCATTTCTATTTCAGCCAGGCCTATGTATTCATACAAATTCTAAATTGACCAATCAAATTTAACTCAGTCTGATAATATAAAGTTTAGAATGGCATCACTCCCATATTTCTAAAGCTCTGTCAGGTATGGATATAGACAGCTAAAGCCTCAGGTTCAAAAGCTTAAGCTTCCTTAAATCACAGCTAAAGGATAAGGATATTTATCTTTGTATTCCCACACAAAAAATCATCTTATTTCTAAATTATTACTTATGATTTTGTCTATACATTTCAAAGTAAAATCATACATATCATCTTCATGAATGTTCACATTTCAAAACCATTTTGGGTAAAATTAGAAATTTCACAATGATCTTGTGTGAAACTATCTCACAATTACACTGGTTGATACATATTGAACCATTTATATCCTGATAAAAGCTCTTGGAAGCTGTGCAAAACAATTTATAGCTTTTGTCCTGTATCTTTTAATCATTTTCTGATTGTTTTCTTTCAGTAACCTGTTGCAAAGCTTGTTTGGAAGAAATATTCCTTATCAAGGAGAAAAATCTTCAGACTGTTCTTTATCAATTTTAGAATAGATAAACAATACTTTTGGTCTTGTTTTCCCCCTATTTGTCAATAATGAAAGTTGCAATCACTTTCTAGGACAGAGCTTATATTAGGACAGCTATGGTACCTGTAAATTCACAATGGAAAATGGCAGTCAAGAGGGGACAACTCTGATCTAGTCTGTCTTGAAAACTTATGGCAATACTCTTCAAAATGGACATGTTCTGTATCATTATTTCATTATTGTTGAATTACTGCTACAGCCCTATAACTGATTGATAATTGTTTGATTCAGAAACCCTGTGAACTACTCAGATTGCTTTGGCTAGAGGTTTACTAGTTTCGCTAACTCTACCAACTTGTCTATGTTTTAATCACATTGTGCTGTATATATAAGACAGTGGTCAATTATCACACAAACTATGGGACATTGTAAACCTTGCCAAGCTGATCCAAGAGTACTTAGCCTTTCCCAAATGGCAAAAAAAGGACTGTTCAAGTTTGAAAGCTGTGACAGACGACACAGTTGATGTTGATAAGATAGGATTTACATACAATATAGCTCAGAAAATATTGAGGCAAAAGGAGAAAATGCTGATTATCAGCATTTTATTCTTTTGCCTCGATGTTTTCTTAGGGACATCAAAATCAGATCTTGTTTTAAAAAGGGTTAACCTTTTGCAGGAGGATAAAATAAGACCAGCCTGCACATACATGCAGCTTAATTTATTTCAAACTGCCTATTTTGTCTCAAGTCAGCATGGCAATGGTTTAGATACCTCTTTGCCAAGCAATCTTTCTTTTCACAATAAGCAATAAGAAAACACTGAAGTACATTTACAAATTTTGTCTTTCTTTCCACAACAATCAGGACAAGAACTATTTCTAAGAGAAGGTCAGTTTTTGTAATGTGACGCACAGATAGATTGTAAGACAGGACCAATTACAGACTTGTCACCTCTTGAACAACAAACTATCACTCACTTTGGATCAGGTCATTTTGTGGTAATGCCTTCATTAGCACTGACACACTCTCAGTGGTATTCACAAATTCTGACAATTTCATGTTCCAGCAAATATTACTAACACCAGTTGTCTTGTAATGTTTCAGCTGTATTTGGTCTTCGTTGAAAAAAAATATTATACAGTTCCTAGATACAGTTTTCGAGACCAGATGTACAATGTACATAAGCTAATTCAAGCTTCTAAAGGCCCTTTATTTCTTTTTTTAGAGAAGAGGCAATAAGTTTTACCTCACTGCTACCCACTCCATACAGCTGGGTAGACTGGGGCTGACAATTAAGTGTCTTGCCCAAAGACACACCTTACCTGAGTGGGGCTCAAACTTGTAACCACCGGGCTACAAGTCGAGTGCGCTAACCACTGCGCCACTCCGGCTGTCAAATGCTCCATGACAGAAAATCTATGGTACAGCATTGAGCGATTTTTAAAGTGTGTCATTATTTTAGGCTGACCCTAGCATACTAATAATGAAAGTTGCAGTCAGGTTCTAGGAAGTAATTGAAAAGAATTGTTTGTTTTTTTCAGCAAATTTGTTGCAATGTACATCTATGATTGCCGGGCCCAGAGCTACAGATAAGTGCAGGTGAAGACATTCTAACTTTGTCATTTCAATTTCAAACCCTATGTTGTGGGTACTCATTTGAATCGTCTCAATGAGACGATTCTAATGAGTACCCACAACATAAGGTTTGATGAACAATAAATGAAATATTGTATTTTGGAAAGCCTTCACTCCCTCTTATCTGTAGCTCAGATTGCCTATATCGGACCATTACTGCATGGACTAACTGCTGGACTTATTTACCACAAAACAACCTGTAAGGTACATGATAACCATCAATCACACCCAAACCTACATAGCGTCGGTGCTATGACAGAATTGCGTAACAAAATAGTTACGCAATTTTGTCAATATTTTTTATAAATGCTTTCTACGTAGTTTGTAGGAGCGCATATCCTGTCAAAACGGCGTTTCTCTACACCTATTAGAACCCTTTCAATTATCATGTGACAAAATTGCGTAACTCGATTTAGCTGACAAAAATGCGTTGTACATAGAAAAATTATTTACACGAGAGTAATAAAAGGCTGAGAAATGGCATTCTCCTCTGTTTTTCTTCTACTTTGACCAATAAATGAACCGTAAGTTATGTTCAATTACCTTATTTTACCTTAAAGAAGCTGAATTGTTCATGTAGTTATTGAGTTACGCAATTTTGTCCGCACATTTTTTAAAGCGGTAAAAACGTTTCTGGCTCTCCTGAAAAAAATGGTTTTCGAGCAAATTTCCAGTTACGCAATTTTGTCATAGCACTGACGATAGATTGCATGGCTAAGTGATTATATCACATCACAGGAACAGAGAGGCTAACAAACTCACAGATACAAGGACAATCTTTATTTATCTTTATCCTACAATGGATAAAAAATTTCTTCCAAGATTGAAATAGGAAATATCTGGCAAACTTTATAATGCTGCTACATAATTTTCTGCTAATGCTCTAATACTGCCTCTGAAAACAACAATTAAGCTGCATCAGTCTTTTTTGAGACTCTGAAACTAAAGTACTGTGTTCTTAAAACTGTCCTTAGTTGTTTATTTTTCATAAAATGCTACACAGTTTATCAATTTTTATCTAAGATTCTCTTCTTAGCAAAGCCCACAAGTTGAGCATCTTAGGAAAATATTGCCAAGAGGACGCCATTTACAATGCAAATCTCATGGGTTATTTCTGCAGCAGAATAACATTTTTTACTAGCACAATTTATGCTCAAGTCCATGTGGAGACCATAAATGATAAGTCACTATCACAGTGTATAATCATGTGACTCAGAATTTCCAATAATCTTCAATATCTTTTTTAATACTTGACCAATTTGAACTCGGTTTGAAGCAGAGAAGGTGGAAAAATGTCAGGAATAACTTGGACGTAGTACATTTTAAAAAGATCAACTGATAAAAAAGTTATTGAAGATAAACCAAAATTTTGGTTTATCTTCAATAACTTTTTTATCAGTTGATTTTTCAAAAATCAACCACGTCCATCTAATACGTGACGACTGTCCACATTCTCTGCTTCAAACGGAATTCAAATCGGTCCCGTATAAACAAAGTTATTGAAGATATTCAGTAAAAATTGCATCATGTGATTATCCATCGTGACTATATCGGTTATTGTCCTTGTATCTGTGTGGTTTGGTCCATTTTGCACTGTGTTTCAGCACCAGCAGGCAGCAAGAGTCTATCATACACAATGTCTACAGGTCAAATAGCCCCTTACCTCCCTGCTCATCTAAATTCACTAGAGTTTGGATGGCAAGTTCTTTACTCTATGTGAGCCAGCAATAACAAACACCCAAAATATGTATATCATCACTTTTCATCAAATACCATGTAACTGCAGCTTGTTTTAAGCTGCAGTTACAGGGATTTTTGTTGAAAAGCAGCAATATACAGTCATTATAACAAGTTTAGAGAATGCCTTGTCTTACTAAATTGACCTTTTACCAGATGGCAAAATTTCAAGCTTATCCAAATTGACACAGATGACATTTTCAATGCAATGATATTTTTAAATTGTACAACTTTTTGGGTAAAAAACATTGTGGGAAATAAAGAAATTCCTTGTTACAAGCAAATTCTTCATATTCCATGTTTTCGAAAGCCCTTTTCTTGTGGGCATTAAAAAGCACCAATATCACCGTGTCCAATCGTTACCGGTGGATGTGGTTTTCGTAACGCTGAAAGCGTGGTGTATAACGCCGGTTTGTGGTGCAAAACAGAGGCAGGACACCACCAAGGTAAGAAAATTGAAAAATTGAATCGATGAAGTTTTTTCTTTGGGAATGAGACTAGGCCGAGGCTCATCTCAAATGATTTCTTGACCCCTAACAATGCCTGTTTTCTTCGAGAAAGTTGCAGTTTCCTCTATCATTCCGTGAATGTAAGGCATTTCAGGCGAAATCAACTCAGCTTGCCCGTAAAATATGAATTATATACAAGCATAACCAGTTATGAACCCCAAAGAAGCATGCACTTCGTACTTACACATGTATTGCACAAAATCACATTGAGGTTTGCAACCTCTGCATCTTACAGAAGCCATGGAAACGATTTTTACTTTAATTTACAAGTAACGATGATGGATGTGGTGCACACAAAGAAATATTTTGTAACGTATGTGGCATGGTGATTTTAAAGCTTTGCGTTTTCCTTATCTAAGCAGGCCTAGCAGATATAGTGACACTTTCCCTTACTTCAGAAGCTACACACGTCCTATTCGAATGATCCTAGCAATTGTGCAATAATTATGTGTAAAGAATATGTGTTTTTTCGACATCAGCAATTATAAGCCCTTTTTACCGGATTGTATAATGGATTTAGAAATTGTGCAACCCGAACGTTACATTTAAGGCGTACAAAATACAACTTATCTGTCAATATAGGGTTAATTCTTGTTTTTGAGGTCTTTAACATTCGCAGAGGCCGAAGAAATATGTTAACGGCCGAGTGCGAAGCACGAGGGTTGTTTACGTAATTTGCGGGCCTGTGCGGCCGAAAAATATGTGAATTGACGCTATTATTGCTTAAAAACTTTAAAATTCCAATGAATACTTACCCCAAAGCCATTGATATGTGCGAAAAATGAACCGAGGCGAGATAAGAAAATGTACGTCAATGTTGTTTTGTTCTGATAAATCTTCCGAGATTTTTTTGTTATGCGTGACGTCGGTAAAACCTCAGTTGTTATAAGCGGCGTTAGAATCCCACACTATCAATCAATTAGGTCCATTCACTTATATTTTAGTTTGTACCCGCAGAACACACTTCCGGGGGCAAAAAATGGGTTTGTGGGAAATCAACATTGTATACATGAAAATTGTTACTAAAAAATAGTCCCAAATCGGCATTTTCAAAACGAGGCTCCCTAAATATGCGGAGAAAACAATGACGACGCACGTGTATTCCATATACAGCGATAAAGAGCACGTGCATTCAACATGCAGCGATAAAGCGAAGTTTTAAGTGGAGCAAAAACTCTGAAATTGAATGTATTCGTTAATAGCCGGTAAGATGGTTATTTTATTGGATTTACAGTCAATCGTTCCCAATTTCATTGTTGATTTCGTATGCACGCCATGCTTTGGGTTCGAGAGTATCGTTAACTAAAACGCTTTGGGTTCGAGAGTATTGTTGCCAAAACGCTTTGGGATTGAGTGTATTGTTACTAAAATAACAAATACTAAACGTTTGAGTGGCGTTTTAAGACTCCAAGGACGACTTCCGGAGGTTGTTGTGTGCGGGGGGGGGGGGGGGGGGGGGGGGGGGGGGGGGGGGTCTTAGATGAAATAACCTAAATAATGTTAACCAGGTAACAACTTCCGTCACCAACACTGCAAAAACGTTACTGTTCTGACCCTTTGCTTGTAGTAGGCCTCTACAGGTATAACAACTATTCACTTTCGTCTGCACTTAGATATTTTTTTTAATTTTACGCAAGTCCACTTCCCCAGCTGCATTCATTGTAACATTGGCTATGATCAGACTATACGTTCTATATTTCGTAAATATTGGCCAGCGCAATTCGGAAATTTTAATTTCCTCGGTCCAATTGTATAAAATTTGGTAAGCGTTAACCAAGTGGCTATATACCTGTTTTGGTTAAATCTTCCAATTTGAGTATAAGAAGATTGAACCAAAACAGGTATTTTAAATTCTTGGTTGACGCTAACCAAACTTTAAACCAATGAGCCCTGGATGTAATTCAGACTAGAAATTTAGACTAGAAACAAATACTTCTGACGTTTTTTTGGAATTTGGCACACATACAATTGAAAGGTCATATTTTGATTTTATTTAGTTAGTTTTAATGATAATCACCAAAAAAAAACGGGATGAGTTTGAGTACTATTCGCCCTTATAGTAAGTATGTACCTTTTGTTATCAGTTATTTCTTTGCAATATTCTTAATTTCGTACAAAGCAATTTAGCGACAGAGCCTTATTCATGCTGCAAATACAACAAGAGGGTCATTATAAAGGTTACTATTATCGAAATCAGATGACACATAACAAGTCGGTAAAACAAAGCCCCGAGAACGATCTACAATCCGGTTAATAGGGTTTAAAAATGCTGATGTCGAAAAAACACATATTCTTTACACAAAATTATTGCACAATTGCTAGGATCATTCGAATAGGACGTGTATTGCAACTGAAGTAAGGGAAAGTGTCACTATATCTGCTAAGCCTGCTTAAATAAGGAAAAATGCAACGCTTTTAAATCACCATGCCACATACGTTACAAAATATTTCTTTGTGTGCACCACATCCACCATTGTTACTTGTAAATTAAAGTAAAAATCGTTTCCATGGCTTCTGTAAGATGCAGAGGTTGCAAACCTCAATGTGATTTTGTGCAATACATGTGTAAGTACGAAGTGCATGCTTCTTTGGGGTTCATAACTGGTTATGCTTGTATATAATTCATATTTTACGGGCAAGCTGAGTTGATTTCGCCTGAAATGCCTTACATTCACGAAATGATAGAGAAAACTGCAACTTTCTCGAAGAAAACAGGCATTGTTAGGGGTCAAGAAATCATTTGAGATGAGCCTCGGCCTAGTTTCATTCCCAAAGAAAAAACTTCATCGATTCAATTTTTCAATTTTCTTACCTTGGTGGTGTCCTGCCTCTGTTTTGTACCACAAACCGGCGTTATACACCACGCTTTCAGCGTTACGAAAACCACATCCACCGATAACGATTGGACACGGTGAATATGTGGATAATGGGTTAATGACAGCACAGACCTATAAGCACTCTCTTTTGATATCATAGCTGCAGTTTTGTCTTTTAGACAACCTTCAATATATCCTTACATACGCCTTATTATGTACCGGTATATCAAACAGCATTTGGTCTAATGAATATTCATAGAAAAGTATTATAACTGGGCATCAGAAACACTTGAAATTGAACGTATATGCATGTTAACCCTTTCCCAAACAAGACCTGGTTTTGACGTCTCTATTAGAAAAGGCTTGGGAAAACATTGTAACAAAAGAAGAAACTGCTGATAACCAGCAGTTTCTCCTTTTGTCTCAATATTTTCTGTGCCATATTTTACACAAATCCTATCTTTAATAACATCAGCTTTGCCATTTGTGGCAGTTTTTGAAATGGATCACCCTAAAATTTTGTCGTTTGGGAAAGGGTTAAACCATGTCATGCTGAATTAAAACAATCAGTGAAGAATAAGTCAGTCTGCACCTTCTCCAAGGTCAGGCTGCGCATAATGTGCAACCCATGATATCAGACTGCACATATCTTCACCATGACAAAGCTTAACAACTTGACAATCTATTCTTATGTACATTTTGAAACTACCAATCAGATGGATTGACTGATTCAAATAAATCTGATCGAGGATTTCAAATTAATTTTCACTTATAATTTATGACTAATGTCTGCTCTTTTTTGTGAAATAACATTTTTGCCCCCAAAATAATGGTCTTCATATAATAATTTCTGAGTTAGTTCTACTATTCATTTTGTCTTCTAGACAAGAATTTCATTACAGCTAAAACGATTAATTCTGAGCAATGCAAAAAACATTTTTGAGGAGAAATGAAAATGCTGTGCATCAGCATTTTCCTTCATTCCCCCAAAATGTTCATTTTCTTTTACAGGTATTCCCCAAAAAGATGTTTTCAAATAAGGAATGTAAAATGCAAAGGTAATGACCCATCACCAGAAGACAAAATTTAGACTGGTCTAAATTCAAATGTTTCAAGTGAGCTGCACAGACAACAATTTCAAGCGACTGAAATTTTATACTTTCTGGCCTCTCTTGGTAGAAAACATTATGGGAAATGAAGAAATTGCTTGTCACAAGCAATTTCTTCATTTTTCATGATGTTTTCCAAAGCCTTTTTTGTGGGTTTTCAAATGGCGTCACTATTTAGTAATGGGATAATTGTTAATAAGGTGATGATTTTACACAATTTAAATCTGAGAGATATTCTTATTTTCATGACTATATACATACCTCCTCACACATGGTCAACATACGCCGGGTGCTCTCCAGCGACTGAAATGTACAACAATAACACGTTATCGTTACTGATTACAAACATTCTTTCTTTGTAAATGTACAACAATAACACATGTTACTGGAACTGACTACAAACATTCTTTCCTTGTAATTTGTAAACTGACACGATTTAAAAACGCAAAATACGTTTTCATTAACCATTCCTTTCCTATTGCCTTAATCGGCACCATATTTTGGGACATGTATGAGAAAATGTATACACTTTACGCCTCAGTGATTTTGTCGTGTTTTCTGTAAACTATCCGGACATATGAACCACCCATCACTAAATGCTTGTGTGTCTCGTGCATTTAGACCACGTGTTAAATCACTAAGATTTTTTGTGTACAAATTGCCACTTTGATTTACTTATTGAAAACATACGAGAACGACGAAAGACAAGAGCCGTCAGAGACGGACAATGCTCCCCGAATAAGGCATTGTCCCAATAAATATATGCCATGCAGAGCTAATATAAAGCAAACAAATGTTAAGCCCCCTTTTTCCATGACATATTTTGTATACGCAAATTTTAAATAGTTTATTGTCAAGGGCATCTAATTTGCTACTCAAATATGAAATTTCATCAAATTCTGACCATTAGACTAGGAGAAATTAGAGAAAAACTGTATTTAACCTTAAGTCCCCTTTTTCCATGACGAGGCCTCAAATCCAAAAACCGGGAAAAGTACATCGGCATTATATCATAGGGAGTTCACATGGTAAGTTTCATTTGATTTGGCCCAAGGGTTATGGAGAAATCACTTCGGACGGATGGACAGGACGGACGGACAGACAAAGCGGCGACTATATGCTCTCCCTTCGGGGAGCATAAAAATTGTGTACAAAATGCTGAGGCTTACTTTGCGAAAAATGAACCGAGTTTTTTGGCTGTTGGTTTACGGTGTTTCGCAAATGAAGGTAGCTAGACGCTTTAATGTAGCCGAATCGACGGTTCCAGGGTTTATGAGACGTGTAAACGACACTGGCAGATTTACAGACCACCCACATCCCGGTCAGCCGCGTTAAACAGCTGTACGTCAACATAATTGTATACGTTAACGTCATCAACGCAACAGATTTGTGATGGCTCAGTCTACAGCAAATTCTATGGTTGGTAATAGCGGTTGGCCTATACATCGCGACATGGTGATAAATAGCCTGTGAAAACACGGGATTCGCTCTCGTCGTCCTGTTCGATGCCAGGCCCTTGACTCAACATGCATTTTGGCATAATCTGACGTCCATTGAGGCATTATTCGTGGCTTTGAAGGTCATTTTCTGTCCTGTTATGTTAACAATTGTAACATTTACAATTTTACATGGCTATACATCGGTTTTGCAAGATGTAGGAGATACCATTCGTAAAAGTCCTTTTTTGCGTTTTTAAATCGTGTCAGTTTACAACAATAACACATCTTATTGTTACTGATTACAAAAATTCTGCTTCTAACTTATATCTTTTTTCATAAAACATATAACTCAAATGTATTACATTAAAAGCAAGCATTTGAACTTGCCCTGCGTTCAGTAAGGGTTTATATGAGCTCACATGAGCAACAGTCGCAACTTCTTTGACACAAAATTGACAGAATTGACCGAGTATTCCGAATGAACCGGCTCACATAAAACCTTACTGAACGCAGGGCTGGATTCTCTGGGTATGTGTGTTGTTGTTGATGTGGTTTTTTTTGTTTGTTTATTTCAATATCATATATTTTGAAGTAGTAACATGGTCAAGTTCTAACAAACAGTAGTACACATAACTACAATTATTGGCATGGATCTGTTGACATTTGATATTAGTTGTTAAGGTGATCAGCAACTTCACTCCTCATAAAATTTAAAGTACCCTTGTAAACATAATCTCACGATAGATTGAATTTGAAGCGATCTGTAACAAATCTAAATATTTATAAACAAATGTTGAAAAGGATCACTCAAGAAATATTCCTGCCAAGTTTGGGTTGAATTGGCCAAATGGTTGATTTCTAAAGAATTTTCTTATGATTTCTCCAAGTCTGATAAGCCCTGCCCAGCCACGCCCACATTTTTTGACAAATCAAAAATTTGCGAACAAATTTTGAAAAAGCTTATGAAAGGAACATTTCATCTAAGTTTGATTGAATTTGACCTAATGGTTAAGAAGAAGATTTTTGAAGGATTATCTAAAGAAAAGCCCCACCCAGCCACGCCCACATTTTTTGGGAATCTAAAAATTTATGGACAAATGTTGAAAAGTATCACTCAAGGAACATTCCTGCCAAGTTTGGTTCAAATCGACTCAACGGTTAATTTTTAATGAATTTTCTTATGATTTCTCTTAGTACGATACGCCCGTCCTGCTACGCCCACATTTTTTGACGAATCAAAAATCTATGCAAAAATTTTGAAAAGGGTCACCAAAGGAACATTCCTGCCAAGTTTGGTAAGGATTGGCACCGTGGTTATGGAAAAGAAGATTTTTAAAGAAATTGTGAACAGATGGACGGACAGATGGACAGACGGACGGTAAGTGACCACAATAGCTCACCGTGAGCACTTTGTGCTCAGGTGAGCTAAAAAGCCAGGCGACAAAACAGAAATGTTGATACAGTATGATTTGTGTACAAGACAGCAGGGAAAATATTGAGGCAAATTGAAAGGAAATGCTACTTCTAGCATTTTCTTCTTTTGCCTTAGTTTTCCCAAACTTTGTTTAGGGGACATGGAAGACATGGTTTGTTCTAGAAAAAGTTTATATTTGTTGTCTGATTAAAAATTTATTTACTTCTTTTACAGCCTCCACAATCATTCCCTTGAGCTGTGTGTGCTCAGACACCTCTTTTGTTTCTGTCTCACCCTCTTTCATCTTGAGTTTTGAACTTGCAATTCTTTTATCGCTAACTTATGGTCTATTTACTTTCATTTTTTTTAAATAAAAATGTTTCCAACTATCATAACCTATACTTCTTGTCCTTGCCATTGATTTGTTATCATTTAAAAATAAAATATTTTAATGATCATCAGTTGTCCACTTCTTATCACCGAAATATCTTCATCAATTTTTCAATGTCAAACGCAGTAAAATCCATGATCTATCCACCTCTAAAATGCATCCTTATCCAAACAAATATAAATTTACATTATTTCACAAAAATATTTCCACAATTCACATAGTTCTCAATCATAGAAGCAATTACTTTATATGAGAACTTAGAACTAGAAGTTATTCTAGATCAACTTGAGAATTATAAATCTTGTTAATCATTAATTTAAACAATATTCATTGCAAAATTTCACCAAAATCTTAGTTGAAAAATCTCCCGGATACAACGTTGAATCATTTAGAATTGCTTTACACCAAAGTGCTACCACCAACTATCTGGCATGCATGAGTAGCAACTCAATAACCTATTATTTATCTGCATCTTATCATCGCTTTTCTTCAAAAACCTCGTATCTGCAGCTTAAAACAAGCTGCAGATATGAGGTTTTTGCAGAAAAGCGACATTATTTTGTGCACCTTCACTATTGTGACAATTATAGGAAAGAGTGCATCATAATAAACATGTACCCTTTCCCAACATACTGAAATGTCTGGGAATATGCAGGCTGATTAGTGCTACATTTTCCCCACTTTTAAAAAGACCACATTTAAACTTTTACAAAGCATTATGATTATTATAGCGGACGAGAATTGAACTGGCAGAGCAGCCCATGCTAATCGAATGGGATGCTCTACCAGGTCAATTATCGTCCGCTATAAATCCTAGCAATTTATTTGTTATATTTTGAATATATTCAGATCAGTCCCAAATTTATTCAATATTGAAGTGGCTAAAGAAAATAAACGGCATTGATTGTCTCTAAAATAAAATAAACAACTTTGTTTTAAGAAATATATTAGAATAAAATTGTTCATGGAAAATTTTAAAGGCTAAATACAAAACTCTTATAAGTCGATAAATGTAACTATATGCACATACTTGTAACAGCTTTGCTTTTACCCATTCCCACATGATGACAACTTTTGACCCCCAACAAGATGAAGGATTTGGATTTCCTTAAGGGAAATGAAGAAAATGCTTGTGACAAGCAATTTTTTCATAACTCACAATGTTTTCTATCGAGAATAACAAAAGGTTTCAAATTCCATTCACTTAAAATTGCTGTGTGCAGCATCTTTGAATTTGGACAAGTCTAAAACTTTGCTGTCTGGTAATGAGTTAATCCCTCAAGTTAATCTTTTTTGTTTTTTCTATCAATATCAAGGTCATAACTTTTGAATAAAAATTCTAGACAAAAGTGTATAATCTATTTCCTTAAAATGTCTAAAATTTTCAGTTATCTATTTTTTTTCAAAACGAATATTCAAATAATACTCTAAGTCCTGAATAATCATACCAACGAGACTATTTTCACAACAAACACAAAAACAAACAGGGAAAGGAGTATCAAAATCAGATTAAATTCACTGAACAAATACGTCACATATCCCATGAAAATGAATTTATCTTTCTGACGACTAAAAGAGGACACAATTCAGACATTTTAGGAGTGTAATTCCTCTCAAAATGCCGTACAATTTTCCTCATGTCAAATTGGGCCCTGAATTAATGGGAAAACCATGCAAGACAAATAAGAACTATGAATTCCATGAGCAGAAGTACATCAATATTTGTCACAGGTCTCACTGACAAAAAACGCTTCAATCAACAATGTAGAAACACTCAGTTGTTGTAGCTGCTTTAACCCATTACCACACATTGACTCATTTTGACTACCCAAAAGATTAAGGCTTTGGAAAACATTGTGGAAAATGAAGAAATTGCTTGTGACAAGCAATTTTTTCATTTCCCACAATGTTTTCTACAATAAAAGACCAAAATAATTAAAATTTCATTCACTTGAAATTGTCGTCTGCAACATTTCTGAATTTTGACCGACCCAAAATCTTGTCGTTTGGTAATGGGTTAACCATTTCCCAAGCAGCAGAAATTGAGACTGATCCGATTTGACAGCTGCTTCAGAAGACAAATTGGATCTTTATGAAGTAAGAATTTGCATTTAATACAGCAAAGAAAATATTGATACAAATATCGGCATTTTCTTCTTTTGCCTCAATATTTTCCCAAGCCTATTACATCTGGGACATCAAAAGCAGATATTATTTGGGAAAGGGTTGAATGAAAACACAGAAGGCAGGAATTTACAAATCATAGAAGGAAAAGCAGACAAAACATAGTCTACAGAGCAATATCAAAATTTATTTCTCAAAATAAATGTTGGTTTAATATTAGCATTTTCTTCATTTGCCTGAAAGTTTTCCAAAAAGGTTTGCTATTAGGATGATTGAATAGGGTTTAATAACTTTCTAAAACTGATTAAGTTATACTCAGGGGTTTCATTAAGAGGCGGGGGCGGGGATTTCCCCCTCCTATTTGACTGATATTGGGTACAATCCCCCTGCTACTTTTGAAAAATTTGAATTGGGTTAATAGGGAATACATAGAAAATCCCCCGCCTACTTTAGCTTCTGGCCCAGGTGGCCAAAAAGTTATTGAAACCCCTGCATACTGCGGAGACTGGAGCACCTAACCATGAAATCCTGGAAATTGTCTCACCAGTACTACCACAATATCCAATTCGAGCCTCCAGCTGCTCTCTCACTCAGATGATCCACATCCACTGGTGAGAGACAAACTACTTTTCGTCATATGTTAGGAAGGATATATTATTGGCTGGGCCAGGGTTTGAACCTATGCCCCTGGATTGATAGACCCTGACGTTACTGACTGAGCTATCTGCTATTGGGTATGTCAAAACCATTTGGGAATTCATAAGCACTATGTACTCTTCATACTTTTTAGAGTGTCAAGCAGTGCAATTTGAGTGTAAGAATATAGAAAACTGTTAATCAATGAATCTCAGAGAACTTGTTATTATGTCTAATACTTTAATGGCATCTCAACCTAAAAGGCAAACTAGAGAATAAACTTCACCCTTTGGATGTGGACTAAATAACATTCTAGCTTTGATAGACAGTATCAGTACAAATCAGACTGCACAAAAGTTAATGTGCATTGAATGTCTTTTTTTTTATAAATATTCTATCAAGTCAGGTTCAAATATATGACCACAAGACTTTCATATAGAAGTGGTAAAACGGTAGAAATGGTAGATTCTCATTTGAAAGCTTGCTGCTAGATCTTAATCAGCCGATGCAGTTGAAACATTGAAGATCCATTGGTCAATGTGGTCAATGCAAGATCCAAAGAAGCAGAATCAAGAGGGTCTAGCACAAGATTGTAAGATTTTTTCTTAACCCTTTCCAAAACAGCAAAATTTTAGAGAGGTCCAATTTGGAAGATGCTGCAAGATAGGATTTGTGTATTATAGGGCACAGGATACATTGAGACAAAAGGAGAAACTGCTGGTTATCAGCAGTATCAGCAAATCTATGCAGATTTTTCTCCCAAGATTTTTTTTCTAGTAACCTCATCTTATGAAGGGTTGATCCTATAAATCAATGCATCCATATCTGCTTCAGGCTAGAAAGACACAATTATAACTAATTTACTTGGATGACCAGGCTTTCTAGTCTATGGGCCCCATTACCAGCCTACAGAAAATCCCATTGCATAATCACAAATTTTCTTTTATTGGAGTCCCATTCTGCAAGACCATTTAGGCTATTCCTACATGACAATATTTAACCTATTACCAAACGCCAAAATTTTGGACTAATCCAATTTGAAAGACTTTGCAGACGACAATTTCAAGTTAATGAAATTTCGAAAATATTTCCATTTTGGGTTGGAAAACATTGAGGGAAATGAAGAAATTGCTTGTCACAAGCAATTTCTTCATTTTCCACAATGTTTTCCCAGGCCATTTCTTTAGAGGGAGTCAAAAGGCGTCTCTGTGCAGTAATGGGTTAAACCAAAGCATTCTAATACCCCTTTCCCAAACGACAAGATTTTAGGGTGATCCACTTCAAAAACTGCCACAAATGACAAAATTGATGTTATTAAAGATAGGATTTGTGTAAAATATGGCACAGAAAATATTGAGGCAAAAGGAGAAACTGCTGGTTATCAGCAGTTTCTTCTTTTGTTTCAATGTTTTCCCAAGCCTTTTAAACTACTGACGTCATAACCAGGTCTTGTTTGGGAAGGGGATACACAAAGTATTAGCAGATGGCAAAATCAAACTTACTTGATTGTACAAATGTAATTTGTAAAAGCATTGCGTGAAGTTTGTTTAGTTTATTGGGGTTTTCAGGGCTCGAATTTCCACTAGCATACTGGCAATTTGCTAGTTGAAATTAAATATTGCTAGTGATTTTATCTGACACTAGATTTTTTTGGCTAGTGGGAAAAATATCCCACCCACAAGTTTTATCAAAGTGGCATGAAAGAGTTTACAAAACACCTTCCAAATATTGACTAACTGTACTGGTTTTGGACATATCCTTTAAAGAAGCAACTGTATGCACCATATTAAGCTTTTACTTTTTTAAAATGAAAACCAAGTTGCGAGTGAATTTGCCTTTTTGCTAGTGGTTTAAAAAGCCACTAGCAAAATATTGCGAGTCAAATTTTTAGGGAAATTCTAGCCCTGGTTTTACACTATTTTCAACTGCTATGGTCATATCCCGGCGGCAGGAGCACCTAACCATGGATTCTTATTGTTTCTCATACCAGGACTACCACAAAACCCTACATGAGCCTCCAGCTGCTCGCCAACATAGGTTATCGATATCAAGCCATTTGTGGGCGACATTTTTGTCAGAAGGGTTATTTGCCACAGCCAGGGATCAAAGCAAGGACCTCTCAAGTGAGAGGCAGATGCGCTTCCAACTGCGCTATGCCCGCAGCAGCATTGGTTGAAAACTGAAAAGATGAGTAGCAGCATTATCTCTTTTTCTCTGAAAGTTACTTTGAGAATGTACATCAAGACATGATTGTTGAGAACGGGATCAACTCTTTCCCATGCAATTCTTGGTTTTGATTTACTTATTATAAAAAGTTTGGGTAAACATTGAAAGAAAAGATGACCAACATTTTCATTTTTTCCATATAGTTTTCTGCCCAATATTATACATAGTTTTTACATACAAGTACATTGATTGATTGGGATTTAATGCCTCTTTCAACTGCTATGGTCATACCTAACCATTGATTCCTGGTATTTCTCTCACCAGTACTACCACAATATCCAAACCAAGCCTCCAGCCGCTCTATTACATAGATGATTCACAACCTTTGGTCGGAGACAAATGACTTGTCACATGTTAGAATGGGTGTTGGCCAAGCTGGGGTTCAAACTCACGTACCCTGGATTAACAGACGTTACTAAGATATCCATGCTCAGCCTATAAACAAGTACATCCAATGTATGCAAAAGTTTTCAAATCAGTCTTAAAACTTTGCCATTTAGGAAAGGATTAAGACTGATCCTGATGGTCCATTAAAGATAATGGCTGGAATAAAACTGGGCCAGTAATTGCAAGTCATAAAGATAATAATTCCATGTAGCTTCTACAATTTGATTGCCCAATCCAGACAATGTTTCACACTATTGATGTAATCCATAACGCTTTCCCAACGAAGACCTGGATTGGCATTCTTAAAAGAAGAAGCTTGGGAAAGATTGAGACAAAAGAAGAAATGCTGAAACCCTGATTTTCCCCTTTGTCTCAATATTTTCTGTCTCTCATGAACACTCATTTTTTATTCACAAAAGTTTTCATTTTGAAAGAGTCTGAATTCTTGTCATTTGAGAAAGAGTAGTAGGATGGACAATATAGCCTAACGTCAAATACTACTTATTAATCCTGGGGTCCAAGGTTCAAATATCCAACCATGAAGCTTCTCCATTATAATTGCCCAGTGCAGACAATATTTCACACTAATGCTGTAATATAAATTATGGTAGATGTATGACAGCAGTAAATACGGCTGGAAACAAGAGCTGTCAACAAACCATGACTATCAAGAGCTTGATTATGAAATAAGTCTGAAAAGGTTAAATTAAATTCCCACAAAATTAATCATCAGAGTTATAAATCTTTGTCTAGAGGCTGGTGATATGGTCACAGAAGCATATGCAAAATTTCAAAGCAATAGCATAAGTAGAAATAGAGATATGACACTTGCATGTGAAACATTAACCAAAGCATTAACAACAACAACATCCTGAAAGCCAAAGAAGCCCCCCCTTTCCCACAAAGCCGCACTAAAAAGGTGTTTATGGCATTTGAGACATCCATGTATCTAGATCAGCTTGTACATGTACCAAAGTGGCAAGTGCAGTCTGATCAATGTTTTCCAAAGTTTTTCTTTCAATACCAATATCAAAACCTGACTTATATGGTAAAGGGTTAATGCATGCAGACATCTCAATCTAAGATAGTGCACTTCCATCAATCAATAATATAGAGACTATTTGGTTAACCCTTTCCCAAACAAGACCAGCATTTGACGTCTCTGGAAGAGAGAGGATCAGAAAATATAGAAAGAAAAGATGAAAATGCTGATCATCAGCATTTTCATCTTTTCCTTCTATGTTTTCTGTGCTTAATTGTTCTCAAATTTTGCCTTTATCAACATCAATTTTGTCAACTACAGCAGCTTTTAAATTAGATTACTGTACATTTTTGGTGTTTGGGAAAGGGCAATTTGGTATACTTGTACAGTTATGGCTAGTTCACACAAAGGTCATTAATTATGGATGATCTTCTAACACTGTCACAATAAAGTTATCTCCCTTTCTATGTACTTTTACATATAAACAGAAAAGGTGACTGTAGACTGATCAAAGATCTCTAAAAAGTTAATACAGAAAGATCTCTAAAAAGTTTACACACCAATGTATAATCTCAGTGCTTGTTTAAATCAACTGTGGCTAGTTCAATTGCCTTTTTTGACATACATAGCTTACATGGATATTTATACACATATATAACAAGTGACGAAGTGTTAACAGTATATCACCTGCTTCTTTAATTCTAAACGTCTCAAAAAGAAGACCTGGTTTTGACGTCACTATTAGAACTGGCTTGGGAAAACATTGAGGCAAAGGAAGAAAATGTTGATAATCAGCATTTTCTCCATTAGCCTCAATATTTTCCTTCTTTATTGTACACATATCCTATATATGTCAACATCAATTTTGTCATCTGAAACAGCTCTTGCTGTAGTTAAGATGTTTTGGATTGATTGATTGCAGTTTAAGGCCGTTTCCAACGGCTATGGTCATATTGTTGCGCCTGGGGCGCCTTACCATGGATTCCTGTTCTTTCTCATACCCTTACTACCACAACAACTTTACAAAGCCTCCAGCTGCTGGCCCACATAGGTTAATGATATCAAACCATTGGTGGGAGACAATTTTGTAAGAAAATATATTTGCCATGACGGCATGACCTGGGATCGAACTGGGGACCTCACAAGTGAGAGTTTGATGCAATACACACTGCACCATGGCCTTAGCACAATACTATGAAAGAAAAGTAATAATACCATTAATATGACAAGTTAACTTACATCATCTGTAACTTTGTTGGCCTGGAATTGTAGATTCTGAAGTTCACTTCTTCTGTCATCGTCCACAGAATTACCGGTAGAGTTGGGTACATCAGCCATTGTTGTGGGTATGTGTGTGTTGGGTTTACTCTTCAACTAAATGGGGAATTGGTAAACGAATGTGTAAGGGTTCTTTATACCAGGTTACTTCTTCCCTTGGTAGTCTACAGCAATTTTTGTTTTATCTGAAACGAGAATAAATTTCATTTAATTTGCATAATATTCTTGACTCATTCCCATAGATCATTATTGACCTTTATTTGATGCCCCTTAAGAAAAGTGCTTTTGAAAACAATGTGGAAAAAGATGAAATTGCTTATGACAATTTAAACACTTTTAAAATTTAACCATGTTATTTCTCAGTACTATACCAGTATTATACCAGTACTACAACAACATCCTTACCTAGCCTCCAGCTGCTCGCCCACATAGGTTAATGATTATCTAACCACTGCGGATGGGAGACAATTTTGTCAGAGAGGATTGTTTACCGAGGCTGGTGATCAAACCTGGGACCTCATGAGAGAATGAGAGTCTGATGCGCTACCAAATAATAATTTATAGGATGATAAATAGACCAGCATAAAGTCCCTCCTCAACGAAAACCTTGTAACTGTGGCTTAACCCTTTCCCAAACAAGACCGGGTTTTGACGCCCCTCTTAGAAAAGGCTTGGGAAAACATTGAGACAAAAGAAGAAAATGCTGATAATCAGTATTTTCTCCTTTTGTCTCAATATTTTATAGGCTATACAAGATGTTTTGTGAAACACAAATGCCCCCGAAATGGCCATATTTCTAAAATGTTAAGTTTTCATAGAGTAAAGGGTTATTAAGGGTTAAGGGATGACCTTGAGGAAGGTCAAACTGCTTGCAACAGATAGATATCATTGACAGGAAGTTGCATACCAAATTTGAGCTTTGTATGTCAAATACTTTTGGAGAAAAGGCAAAGGTTAAGTTTTCGGAGTAAAAGGTTAAGTTTTCGTAGAGTAAAGGGTTGATAATGGCTAACGGATGACCTTGAGGAAGGTCAAATTGCATGGAACAGATAGATATCATTGAAAGGAAGTTGCATACCAAATTTGAGCTTTGTATGTCAAATACTTTTGGAGAAAAGGCAAAGGTTAAGTTTTTGGAGTAGAAGGTTAAGTTTTCATAGAGTAAAGGGTTGATAAGGGTTAAGGGATGACCTTGTGGAAGGTCAAATTGCATGGAACAGATAGATATTATTGAAAGGAAGTTGCATACCAAATTTGAGCTTTGTATGTCAAATACTTTTGGAGAAAAGGCAAAAGTTAAAGGGACATTTCATTCCAATTTCAATTTT
Organism: Fragum sueziense; assembly: GCA_963680895.1. NCBI lineage: Eukaryota > Metazoa > Mollusca > Bivalvia > Cardiida > Cardiidae > Fragum > Fragum sueziense. The sequence continues at coordinate 12,977,150 of OY804593.1, read as the reverse complement.
TTCAAGTATGTCTAGATGCCAAGATTAGTTATTCTAATGAGTATAAATACTATCAGTTTTTTTAAGTTGTTGCCAATAAGCGAGAAACACACATTTAAAGTTGAGACATAATCGATAAATTGCATATAAATCCGAACTGTTGTCCACAACAATTTGTTCAATTTTAACACAAAAATATAAATTTCTCGTAAACGGCGCAATATTTTGGCTTGAAATTTTCAGAATTTTCATAAGGAAATATGCTCCCTCAGATAAAAATAAAATTAAAATTTATGACAAACAAGATGTGTTTGTGAAACACAAATGCCCCCGAAATGGCCATTTTTCGAAAATGTTTAGTTTTCGTGGAGTAAAGGGTTGATAAGGGTTAATGGATGACCTTGAGGAAGGTCAAATTGCATGGAACAGATAGATATTGTTGAAAGGAAGTTGCATACCAAATTTGAGCTTTGTATGTCAAATAGTTTTGGAGAAATGGCAAAGGTTAAGTTTTCAGGTTAAGTTTTCGGACAGACGGACGGACGGACAGACAGACGGACAGACAGACAGACAGACAGACAGACGGACATGAGTAAAACAATATGCCCCCGATCTCTCGATACGGGGGCATAAAAATTCTGAAATGTCACTTTAAGTTTTCGGAGTAGAAGGTTAAGTTTTCATAGAGTAAAGGGTTGATAAGGGTGAAGGGATGACCTTGAGAAAGGTCAAATTGCATGGAACAGATAGTTATCATTGAGAGGAAGTTGCATACCAAATTTGAGCTTTGTATGTCAAATACTTTTGGAGAAAAGGCCAAGGTTAAGTTTTCGGAGTAGATGGTTAAGTTTTCATAGAGTAAAGGGTAGATAAGGGTTAAGGGATGACCTTTAGGAAGGTCAAATTGCATGGAACAGATAGATATCATTGAGAGGAAGTTGCATACCAAATTTGAGCTTTGTATGTCAAATACTTTTGGAGAAAATGCCAAGGTTAAGTTTTCGGAGTAGAAGGTTAAGTTTTCATAGAGTAAAGGGTTGATGAGGGTTAAGGGATGACCTTGAGGAAGGTCAAATTGCATGGAACAGATAGATATCATTGAGAGGAAGTTGCATACCAAATTTGAGCTTTGTATGTCAAATACTTTTGGAGAAAAGGCCAAGGTTAAGTTTTCGGACAGACGGATAGACGGACAGACGGACGGACAGACAGACGGACACGAGTAAAACAATATGCCCCCGATCTCTCGATACGGGGGCATAGAAATACACATTTTTTACCATTGACATAATTTATTTTGTCGTCTGCAGTGGCTTTCAAATTGGACCACCCTAAAATTTTGTCGTTTGGGAAAGGGTTAAAACAAGCTGCAGCTAGGAGGTTTTTGGGAAGCAAATTTTGCAAAATTTGCTTTTCTTTGCAGCCGTGCTTCTCTGCACTTTAACATTTTCTGCATACCACACAACATCTTCCGGTCCTCCTCACTATAAATAGTTCTATCAAAAGCAAAAATTAATGAGGTAACAGTCATTCGAATGTTCATATGTAAGTCTGAAGTTATACATGTAGATATTGAATAGTGTGACTGAAAGTGAAACATTCTATTAATCATGTCTTTAAGCGAAGAAAAGACCGACGTAGTAATTTGCTTTATTATGGTTCAAAGATCAGTCCAATGATCTTCCTTGTAAATGGGTCAGTCAAGTTTACTGAACTATGAAATATATTCAAAGGCTCAAAGCTATAAATAGACAATTTACACACCGATAAACCGTAGCGTGTATACTATGTATTTACAACTGGTAGTACCTGGCAAACCGCGTCCATTGATTGGTTAGTACTAGTATACACATAAAGGTTGTCAACTTGTGCTAAAAATAGAATCAACATCACCAGCATTGAATCAAAGTATTCAAGGTATTCAAATGGATAATCAAAGTACCTAATCAAAGTAATCTACTTCTGGATAGGCCTACATTGTACATTATTAACAAATTTGCTTCCCAACAGTACTTTCAGTACTTTGATTGTTGAAAAGCAGCAATAATTTCCAATATAATCACTATATGAATACACTAACTTCCAACAGGAAAACAGTAATCAGGCGAGAATCTGATACCATTTATCATCACTTCTCCATAACCTACAGTACTGTCATCCTTATACAGTTATATAACCCCTTCACAAACAATGCCATTTGATTCACTTCATACAAATAGCTTGGGAAAACATTGAGTCAAAAAGAGAAAATGCTGAAAACCTTGTAACTGTGGCTTAAAACAAGCTGCAGTTAGGAGGTTTTTGTTGATAAGCAGTAATAATTTCCAATATAATCACTATATGAATACACTAACTTCCAACAGGAAAACAGTAATCAGGCGAGTATCTGATACCATTTATCTCCACTTCTCCATAAACTACAGTACTGTCATCCTTGTACAGTTATATAACCCCTTCACAAACAATGCCATTTGATTCACTTCATACAAATAGCTTGGGAAAACATTGAGGCAAAAGAAGAAAATGCTGATAATCAGCATTTTCTCCTTTTGTCTCAATATTTTATAGGCTATAAAATACATATTTTTTACCATTGACATAATTTATTTTGTCGTCTGCAGTGGCTTTCAAATTGGACCACCCTAAAATTTTGTCGTTTGGGAAAGGGTTAAAACAAGCTGAAGTTAGGAGGTATTTGTTGATAAGCAGCAATAATTTCCAATATAATCACTATATGAATACACTAACTTCCAACAGGAAAACAGTAATCAGGCGAGTATCTGATACCATTTATCATCACTTCTCCATAACCTACAGTACTGTCATCCTTATACAGTTATATAACCCTTTAAGGCCCGGGCTTTCACAAACAATGCCATTTGATGCACCTCATAGAAATTGCTTAACCCTTTCCCAAACAAGACCTTGTTTTGACATCCCCATTAGAAATGATTTTGGAAAACATTTAGACAAAAGAAGAAAATGCTGATATTCAGCATTTTCTCCTTTTGTCTCAATATTTTCTGAGCCAAAATATACAGAATTTCCAAATGAATTTAGACCAATTTTGTCCTCTGAAGCAGCTTTCAAATTGGAAAAGTCTAAATTTTGGCTGTTTGGGAAAGGGTTAAAGAAATCATAGCAGCTTAAAGATTTTCTCCTTTTGCCTCAATATTTTCTTAGCTTTATTGCACACAAAAACTATCGTTATCAATATTCATTTTGTCATCTGCAGCAACTTCTATAATCCACTACCCTAAAATTGTTCTTTTGGGGAAAAGGATAACTCCACTTTATGGGACGGTTTAAATACGCCGAAGATGCCCTTGTCAGTGAAATTGGGATTTTTTTTTCAAATTCAAGGGCAGATAATTCCAGAAGACAAAAGTCAGCTAAATTTCCATGCACAACTAAGATACCATGGGCATTCTTTGTGGCAAGTTTGCAGTCATCTTCTGAAACTGTACGAGTTGCTCACACAAATTGCTAAAGGACGGACAGGCAGAAATTGTATATTAGTTCCAACTTTCTAAGCTAGGAAAAGGTTTGCTACAGTGTAAAATATTTTATCTATATCCATTGTTTAACCCAACACTAAATTGTCAATTATCACTGGGTGAACAGACAGACAGATTGATGTGTAAATGGGTGCCAAAAGGAAAAAAAATATAATTCAATAGAGAACCACCTTAACAAGATGAAAATATTCCTTTTCCATTCTCTAAAAGACAAGTTAGAGTAATTATTTAATCTTTTTCTTCTTTTCTCTCTTTTGTTTTCTAAATCTCACTCTAGCAGAGATGTCCATTTGTCAAGAAATGGTTTGTTAGAAGGAGAAAAGGGATTTGATGTTATTTAGATTGACAAGTAGTCAAACAATGGCATTTCACAATCTGCAATATTTATCTTATAATGGATTCACTATTAAACGAGAATAATTACAGTTGAATTGCTTTATCAAAACAACTGAAATTATTCTCGTTTAATTGTGAATCTATTATACAGTATTATTTATTTTCAGTCTCTTACATCAAAACATGAAGATCAAGGCAAATTTTATCCATAAAAAGTACCTCAAGTCCCCTGTTATGATATTGTTTTGATTGTAAAGTATAGAGAGGTCCTCAGTTAAACAGTTTCCATGGATCAGTATTGATTCACTGTCTCATGTAACAAATGCTTCTATCTGAATTACAGTGAGCTTCAGATTTTTGGAGGGAAAATCCAATCATAACTGGAGAGCAGGCAGACAGATATCTGTCCTTTACACTTTCCCGATTCCAAACAAGACTTCCAAATTCCAAACAAGACTGGGGTTTGACAGATTTGATCAGCATTTTCTCATCTTGCATAAACATTTTCTTTGTTGTATTGTATGGAAATCTTTTGTTTATCAGTTATATATTGTCGTCTGCAGCAGCTTTCGAATTTGAACAGTATCCACATGTTTTACTTAACTAAGTCAATACATGTACTAAAGAACCTTTGATATATTAGTTGTTTTTTTCTCCAGCCTTTCAAATACATGATAGCAATCTTAATTAGAGAAAGATAACTTCATTAAGACATTTTCTGTTTAGCAACATCTAGAGCTGGGACGAGTACTCGAGTACCCGGGTATCGGGTCGGGTAACACCAGTGCCCGGGTACAAAATCATTACCCGGTACCCGGTTTTGTAAATGACCTAATAAAAGGGAACGTTTTTTAACAAGTTCATAATATTCATGCCTTTTTGACCGTGGGTCAACAATTTAGCCTACTGGATATATGAGCCAGAAGAGGACCATCCAGACAGTTTGAAATGGTTAACCCTACTTTGGACACTTTAATATATATAGTGGGGGAGGATCAGGCGCGTAACTAGGCGGATGCCTGGAAGCCGGGGCTTCAACAGTTATTTTTTCAAATGTGCCCAGTGGTCTTTTCAAGGAAAACTCTGAACAAAAAACAGCCCCCTAGATGCCCTGGCACCCCCAAACCCATTACAATTTGATAAAAAAGACTTTCAATTTTAAAGATGTTGCAGACGACAGTTTCCAGTGAATGTAATTTTACATCTTTGGTCTTTCTGTGTAGAAAACATTGTGGAAAATGAAGAGATTGCTTTTCAAAAGCCATGTCTCCATTCTCCACAGTGTTTTCAAGGGTTTTTCTGTTTTTCGGGCGTCAAAATGCGTGAAAGGGACTCGACCAAACGTATACCCTGGCTTCAACATAACAGAATTCCTGGCTACGTCCCTGGAAATGATAGAATATTCAGACTGGAGTAGCTTTCGTTCTGTAAGCAACCGTAATGTAGTAAGTGTCATGAACTTGAACAATGAATTCATTTTAGGAGACCGAAATCTATTAATTCCAGCTTATTCAAACTGTAGCTACAAGTAATTAACATTTCATCGGTGTTTTTTCAGTGAGATATACATGTGTCTGCGAAATTTTGACTAGCCTTTTTTGCATTATTTAGTTAAACAAGATGTGTTTGTGAAACACAAAAGCCCCCGAAATGGCTATTTTTCTATAATTATGACCTTAATTGATATTTGACCTTGACCTGCATAAATGACCTTGTCCCTCTAACCTAATATAATTGAAAGAAGTTTACATACCAAATTTGAGCTTTGTATGTGGAATACTTTTGGAGAAAAGGCCAATGTTAAGTTGTAGCGTTAAGTTGCATGTAAAGGGTGGATAAGGATTAAACGATGACCTTGAGGAAGGTCAAATTGCATGGAGCAGATAGATTTCATTAAAAGAAGTTTACATACCAAATTTGAGCTTTGTATGTGGAATACATTTGGAGAAAAGGCCAACGTTAAGTTGTAGCGTTCAGTTGCAGCGTTAAGTTGCATGTTAAGGGTGGATAAGGGTTAAATAATGACCTTAAGGAAGGTCAAATTGCATGGAGCAGATAGAGACCATTGAAAGAAGTTTACATACCAAATTTGAGCCTTGTATGTGGAATACTTTTGGAGAAAAGGCCAAAGTTAAGTGTTGCATTAAGTTGTTGCGTTAAGTTGCATGTTAAGGGTGGATAAGGGTTAAACGGTGACCTTGAGGAAGGTCAAATTGCATGGAGCAGATAGATTTCATTGACTCAAGTTTTCATACCAAATTTGAGCTTTGTATGTGGAATACTTTTGGAGAAAAGGCCAATGTTAAGTGTTGCATTAAGTTGTTGCGTTAAGTTGCATGTTAAGGGTGGATAAGGGTTAAACGGTGACCTAGAGGAAGGCCAATTTGCATGGAGCAGATAGATTTCATTGACTGAAGTTTACATACCAAATTTGAGCTTTGTATGTGGAATACTTTTGGAGAAAAGGCCAATGTTAAGTGTTGCGTTAAGTTGTTGCGTTAAGTTGCATGTTAAGGGTGGATAAGGGTTAAACAATGACCTTGAGGAAGGTCAATTTGCATGGGGCAGATAGATATCATTGACTGAAGTTTACATACCAAATTTGAGCTTTGTATGTGGAATACTTTTGGAGAAAAGGCCAACATTAAGTTGTAGCGTTCAGTTGCAGCGTTAAGTTGCATGTTAAGGGTGGATAAGGGTTAAATAATGACCTTGAGGAAGGTCAAATTGCATGGAGCAGATAGAGACCATTAAAAGAAGTTTACATACCAAATTTGAGCCTTGTATGTGGAATACTTTTGGAGAAAAGGCCAAAGTTAAGTGTTGCGTTAAGTTGTTGCGTTAAGTTGCATGTTAAGGGTGGATAAGGGTTAAACGGTGACCTTGAGGAAGGTCAAATTGCATGGAGCAGATAGATTTCATTGACTCAAGTTTTCATACCAAATTTGAGCTTTGTATGTGGAATACTTTTGGAGAAAAGGCCAATGTTAAGTGTTGCATTAAGTTGTTGCGTTAAGTTGCATGTTAAGGGTGGATAAGGGTTAAACGGTGACCTTGAGGAAGGCCAATTTGCATGGAGCAGATAGATTTCATTGACTGAAGTTTACATACCAAAGGACCTCTACTGATAAGGCGAGAAATCTCCCTAAAAGGCTCAAATGGAAAAGTCATTTTTCAAAACATGCAAATTGATATTTATTTCGAACTGTATTGTTAGATATGTATCTAAATTATATGAAAACTGATTTTGTACGATCAAAACGATTCGACAGGTACAGATAACTCTTGGTTTCTGTACCTACCCCCAAAATTACATTTTCTTACCCCACCGTTATTCATTAAACCAGATTTAAGTTTTCTTTAGTTTTATAAGCAAAAAATTTTCTGTAAATGTAAGGACAATTGGTGTTGAAATCATAAACCCTTTTTCGATTTGTCCTTAATGCGCATGCGCATCATTGAAACGAGTTTAAAGGCGAAATCTTCCCGCCAAAATTTTGGCATATGGTATATGAGTACTATTTTTAGTATAAAAGTACGTTCCCCCCCGTGACCCAGCAAATCCTTTTTACCAAGGAAGCTTATGGTCCAGTTACACAAGATATGTCAATGGGAAGCTGGGTCAAGGGGGGGGAACGATGTTAGCCAGCCTTGGGAAGGTAGGTATGCCTCGGTTTTTGGCGGGAAAGTGCGTGTTTAAAGTTGTTTCAATGGTGCGCATGCGCAATACGGACAAAACCAAAGCTGCCATATGATGTCAACACCATTTATCCCTGTATCTGTAGAAAATAAATTACAAATAAAAATAAAAGAATCTTCATTTTACCTCTTTGAATATCGGTAGTGTAAGAAAACGAAACCATTTAGGTGGGTACTAAAATCAAGAGTTATCTGCACCTATAGAACTTTTAAAATGACATAAAAATCGGTGTTTATTTCCTTTATTTGTCTACCTAACCATAAAGCTTAATTTTGTTTCTCAATTTGTTAGTTTTGAGAATTGACCCATCGAGCTGAGCCTTTTAGGGAGAATTCTCGCCTTATCCGTAGAGGTCCTTTGAGCTTTGTATGTGGAATACTTTTGGAGAAAAGGCCAATGTTAAGTGTTGCGTTAAGTTGTTGCGTTAAGTTGCATGTTAAGGGTGGATAAGGGTTAAACAATGACCTTGAGGAAGGTCAATTTGCATGGGGCAGATAGATATCATTGACTGAAGTTTACATACCAAATTTGAGCTTTGTATGTGGAATACTTTTGGAGACAAGAGCCGTCAGAGACGGACAATGCTCCCCGAATAAGGCTTTGTCACAATAAATGTATGCCATACAGAGCTAAGATTAAGCTAACAAACAATAAGCCCCCTTTTTCCATGACATACTTTTTATATGCAAATTTCAAGTAGTTTATTGTCAAGGGCATCTGATTTGCTACTCAAATATGAAATTTCATCAAATTCTGACCATTAGACTATGAGAAATTAGAGAAAAAGTGTATTTGACCTTAAGTCCCCTTTTCCCATGACGAGGCCTCAAATCCAAAAACTGGGAAAAGTACATCGGCATTATGTCATAGAGAGTTCACATGGTAAGTTTCATTTGATTTGGCCCAAGGGTTATAGAGAAATCGCTTCGGACGGATGGACGGACGGAATGACGGACGGACGGACAGACGAAGCGGCGACTATATGCTCTCCCTTCGGGAAGCATAAAAAGGCCAATGTTAAGTGTTGCGTTAAGTTGTTGCTTTAAGTTGCATGTTAAGGGTGGATAAGGGTTAAACAATGACCTTGAGGAAGGTCAAATTGCATGGGACAGATAGATATCATTGAAACAAATTTACATACCAAATTTTAGCTTTGTATGTGGAATACTTTTAGAGAAAAGGCCAATGTTAAGTTGTTGCGTTAAGCTGGTGCGTTAAGTTGCATGTTAAGGGTTAAAAAGGGTTAAATGATGACCTTGAGGAAGGTCAAATTGCATGGAGCAGATAGATATCATTGACAGAAGTTTACATACCAAATTTGAGCTTTGTATGCATAATGGTTGTCGAGAAAATGACAATGTTAAGTTTTGGACTGACAGACAGACGGACGGACAGACAGACGGACAGACAGACATGAGTAAAACAATATGCCCCCGATCTCTCGATACGGGGGCATGAAAACATCTGCACATTTTAAATATTGCAACTATTGGTGTTTTTGAATCATCATCGGGTACTCGAGTACCCGCGGGTAATACGACCACGGGTACCCGGGTACAAAATTTCTACCCGTCCCAGCTCTAGCAACATCTAAGCTGCGTGCGATTTAGGCCAAAATTGGTCTTCCTGAAGAAGAAGACCATAAATTCTGTTCGTTTTAGCTCTTCTGAAATCAGAAGAGTCACGTGACAAGCACTTCCGACTAAATCGAACGGGCATCTTCTATTTCTGGAAGCTCTTCTAGCTCTTCCATTTTTGAGCAGAAGACGGAAGATGTCACGTGGTCGGCAACATGAGAGCGTCTTTAGTTACAAAGTACAGATTTTCTCAATTACTGAAAATCGCTTGTTTACAGCTAGTTTGTATTAGTTTTGGGATCAAAACGAGAACAAAACTTGTGCTTTTGAAAAAGAAGTGCCTTTATCAGTACAACGTAGTAGTATCAGGAAGGGTATCCAGTCTACCGAATTGGAGCTGGCCATTCTAATTTCCTCCTTTTTGAAGAGCTTTTCGATAGAAAAGCCACTTCCGTTTTCAAGACATGTTCGATTTATTTTTAGTCTTCCGACTTCTACGCGTCTTCTCTCACGTGACCAAACGTCTTCTATGACGTGGTCTTCCGGAAGAAGAAGCTGCCAAATCGCACGGGCCTCTAGTGTTTCACCCAAAACACTGGCTGACAAATCTACTGAATACCTAATCCGAGTCTTCTCTGATGTAAATACGCTCTTTGATATTTTGATTTTTCGCTATTTACATCAGAGAGCGTTGCTCTTTGAAAAAATCAAGAAGTTTGCAACAAATTGTTGCGCATCGTTCACCGTCCGATCTTAAACGCTATCGTTAAAACCCCTGATGATATCGATAAATGAACCATTTATTGTTATGGCTGCTGAAAAAATTACGACCAAAATGTATTTCTAAAAGGTTAATAGGCAATGTTTTGCAACAACCCTCACCTGAGCAGCCTTTGTTTACCTTGACCTTCCATTCAAAACCAAAGGTTATACTCATCCAGCAGGCCGATTTGAAATGAAATTTTTGGTCAGGTATGACAAAAAATGATTTATTGATCTATACCCTACAGTGTTTTACCGAGTGATTCGATATGATACACAAAAACAAAGCTTCAAGTTACTTGTAACGTTACCGAACTTTCCGCTGTTTTCAAAGAGCAACGCTCTCTGATGCACATAGCGAAAAATCAAAATATCAAAGAGCGTATTTACATCAGAGAAGACTCGGATTACTGAATACCATGGGAGACTTTTGAAAACAATTGTCGGAAACATTCAAAATTCTTTTTTTTTTTTTTCCTGAGAGAAAAAAAGATGATTTCCATTGGAAAATGAAAGGTAGATCTATTCTGTATTTTTGAGAAAGAATTGTTTTGCGACCACAGTCTAAACTTCTGTTGTCTGGTAATGGGTTAAAAAACTTTTGTCAAATGTGAAAGTGTTACATGGAAGACCAAATCTGGAGCCCTATTTCAGTTATAATAACTGTTACTGGTCTACAGACAACACTGTCTTTGAAAACCAATACTTTTTTACAGAATTGATTGTGGGCGTATGAATTTTGTGTCTCACTCTAAAACCCAAATTTCATATGCATTGGCTATTTTGAGATAGCATCTTTGATTAAATGCATTTATGGATTCCGCCACACACCCTTAATGCCATTTCAATTCTCATATAAAATTTTCAATATTTCGCAAAATATCCGGTCTAAGTGGCATAAACATTGACATGTTTCAAAATAACCAAATTTTACATACAGTGCGTGGCCATATTATAGTATGCAGCGTCACTTTATATGCGTTGTAAAATCAAGTAACGTGTCTACGTTTCAGGGGTTGTATCAACAAAAACAAGATCACTAACACTTTCTTATTGTCCAGCAAGATTAACCCGGGACATCTGCATATGTAACGACCTCACTTCAGCTTTGTTTTGTTAAGACGCTCCACTAACGGACTTTGCGCACGAAAATTAAGTTGTCCCGGGTTAACCTTGTTGGACAATACCTTTCAATATTTTGTTATTGATCCTTTTGCCTTCAGCACAGCTCTGATTCGTTTGGGGATAGACTCATATAGGGACTTGACAAGCGCGGAATCAATGTTACCCCAAATGTCTTTCTCAACACGAACTAGAAAATCACTGAAAGTGATCATACCCCCCAAAAGTGATGTGTTTGTGCATTTTGATATTTCATATAAACTGTAAACTGATAAATGGAATCAGAAAAAAATTCAAATATATGGGCATTGTTTCTTAAATATTTCATAAAATGAGTTTAACACTTTAAATGAACACCAGGCAGATCTTCCAAGTTAAGTTTGGTAAGAATTGGTCCAGTGGTTAGTGAGAAATAGATTTTTGAAGAATTATCTAACAATTTCTGGAAGTCTGATAACCCCGCCCTACCACACCCACATTTGTCACCCAATCGAAAAGAATACATGTTGAATAAAGTCACTCAAGGGACATTCCTGCATAAAAATGTTTTAAATTGGCCTAATAATTGATAATAACAAGTTTTGAAAAGGGTCACCTAAGGAACATTCCTGCCAAGTTTGGTAAGAATCGGCTGAGTGCTTGAGGATAAGAAGATTTTTGAAGAATTATTCAATAATTTCGCGAAGTCTGATAAGCCCCGCCCTGCCACGCCCAAATTTTTCACCCGATCAAAAATTCATGAACATGTGTTGAAAACAGTCATTCAAGGGACATTCCTGCCAAGTTTGCTTCAAATTGGCCAGATAATTGATTTTTAAAGATTTTTCTAATTATTTCTCTAAGTCCGATAAGCCCCGCCCTGCCACGCCCACAATTTTTGACGAATCAAAAATTCACGAACAAGTTTTTAAAAGGGTCACCCAAGGAACATTCCTGCCAAGTTTGGTAAGAATCGGCTAAGTGGTTGAGGAAAAGAAGATTTTTGAAGAATTATTGAATGATTTCGCGAAGTCTGATAAGCCCCGCCCTGCCACGCCCACATTTTTCACCCAATCAAAAATTCATGAACATGTGTTGAATACAGTCACTAGAGGGACATTCCTGCCAAGTTTGCTTCAAATTGGCCAGATAATTGGATTTTTAAATATTTTTCATATGATTTCTCTAAGTCCGATAAGCCCCGCCCTGCCACGCCCACAATTTTTGACGAATCAAAAATTCACGAACAAGTTTTGAAAAGGGTCACCCAAGGAACATTCCTGCCAAGTTCGGTAAGAATCGGCTGAGTGCTTGAGGAGAAGAAGATTTTTGAAGAATTATTCAATGATTTCGCGAAGTCTGATAAGCCCCGCCCTGCCACGCCCACATTTTTCACCCAATCAAAAATTCATGAACATGTGTTGAAAACAGTCACTCAAGGGACATTCCTGCCAAGTTTGCTTCAAATTGGCCAGATAATTGATTTTTAAAGATTTTTATAATTATTTCTCTAAGTCCGATAAGCCCCGCCCTGCCACGCCCACAATTTTTGACGAATCAAAAATTCACTAACAAGTTTTGAAAAGGGTCACCCAAGGAACATTCCTGCCAAGTTTGGTAAGAATCAGCTGAGTGGTTGAGGAGGAGAAGATTTTTGAAGAATTATTGAATGATTTCGCGAAGTCTGATAAGCCCCGCCCTGCCACGCCCACATTTTTCACCCAATCAAAAATTCATGAACATGTGTTGAATACAGTCACTCAAGGGACATTCCTGCCAAGTTTGCTTCAAATTGGCCAGATAATTGATTTTTAAATATTTTTCATATGATTTCTCTAAGTCCGATAAGCCCCGCCCTGCCACGCCCACAATTTTTGACGAATCAAAAATTCACGAACAAGTTTTGAAAAGGGTCACCCAAGGAACATTCTTGCCAAATTTGGTAAGAATCGGCTGAGTGCTTGAGGAGAAGAAGATTTTTTAAGAATTATTCAATGATTTCGCGAAGTCTGATAAGCCCCGCCCTGCCACGCCCACATTTTTCACCCAATCAAAAATTCATGAACATGTGTTGAAAACAGTCTCTCAAGGGACATTCCTGCCAAGTTTGCTTCAAATTGGCCAGATAATTGATTTTTAAAGATTTTTATAATTATTTCTCTAAGTCCGATAAGCCCCGCCCTGCCACGCCCACAATTTTTGACGAATCAAAAATTCACGAACAAGTTTTGAAAAGGGTCATCCAAGGAACATTCCTGCCAAGTTTGGTAAGAATCGGCTGAGTGGTTGAGGAGGAGAAGATTTTTAAAGAAAAAACCAACAGACGGACCAACAGACCAACAGACCAACAGACAGACAGACAGACCGACAACCTGACTCCTATATACCCCCCAAATTGAATTTGGGGGGTATAATTAGATCGGCCCTGTTTCTAATCTCGTCTAATCGTCTTTCAAGTTCACACTTTATCTTTCGCCACAAATTTTCTATAATGTTACTGTCTGGGGATTGACTTGGCCAGGTTGGAGTTGGAATATTGTTATTTTCCTTCCAAGTGTTCGTTTGTCTAGACCGATGCACGGGGCAGTTATCCTCCTGAAGAATCCATGGTTTTTGTACGAAATATTTTGTAATAACAGGCCAAATTGTCATCAAGTAGGCCTACTTGAATGTAAACAGAAGAATCTATATTTGGAACCATCAATTTCAGTCAATGTTCCTACACCATTACAAGTTATGCATCCCCAAAACATCGCCGAGATACCTGCTCTAGGGGAGTGGTCTCCATACTGACCAACACATTCGGGTCTGTATTTTTCATCGGGTTTTCTCCACACATAAACTTTTCTATCTTGACCTAAAACAATCTTAGTCTCGTCCGAAAATATAGTTTTACCCCAATCTTCAGCAACAGTCCAATTTATCCTTTCCCTACACCATTTCACCCGAGCATCTCTATTCTTTTTGGAAATTGTCGTAGTTTTGGCAACTTTACACCTCCTATCCTTCTTCTATCAATCTACGACGGACAGTCCGAGAAGAAACACTTTTATCCTCTAAATTATCATTAAATCTGACTAAGATCCGACAAGCTTTGCCTTCTGTTCTTTTTGATGGACCGAAAAAGCGTACAATCGTCACGTTCGTCTGTTTTTATCTTCCTTCCAGATCTATTGCGATTTTCCGTATTTCCCCGCTGTCTATACCTTTTAAGTAATTTCTGCACGGTGTTGCAACTTCTTCCCCTTACCTGTGCTAAATCCGTTTTCACAAAGTTTTATGATTGTTTGTTTTTCTTCGGGGGTCAAATCTTTACCTCGAGCAGACATATTTTTAATGACGTCAATAATGACATCATGGTACTGACATCATCAAAATTATTGGAAAATCCAGATCGGGGAAGGTCAAGTGTTTGTGTACAAAACAAATTTTATGTCAATACACTTTATGTAGTGTGTAAATTAACCCGAAATTGAATACGTGATATTTTATTTATAGCTAATTAGTGACGTTGCATACTATAATATGGCCACACAGTATAGTTACAATTGATGGCCTAGATGGCCCTACATTGCCCAATTGATAGGGCTTCAAAACATTACTACATGCTGAATTATAAATCCACATTTCCTGTGTTGACAGCCTCTGACATTATCCCCACCCCTATCCAGAGATTTGTGGTGAAAGAGGAACAGGATTGATTGATTGGAGTTTAACATCCCACTTCACAATTAAAGTTTAGACGAGACCTTGGTATAAAGTTTCATTCGAAAGACTGAAGTGGCTGGGTATCCCACCTGCAATCCCTGTGTTACAAGTCCATCACCTTACCGCTGCACCAAATCTGACTCTAACAGAGAAACAGACAGATAATATTTATTTAACCCTTTCCCAGATGGCAAAATTTTAGGGTGGTCCACTTCAAAAACTGTCACAAATGACAAAATGGAAGTAAATTAAGATAGATTTTGTATAAAATATGGTAAAGAAAATATTGAGACAAAAGGAGAAACTGCTGGTTGTCAGCAGTTTCTTCTTTTGTTTCAATGTTTTCCCAAGCCTTTTCTAATAGGGACGTCAAAACCAGGTCTTGTTTGGGAAAGGGTTAATAAGCAGTCACATCATCCTTGAGTACATAATTATATATGTGTAACTATAAAGAAAAGTAAAATCAATTCCATAGATCTGTACGACAAACAAAATTCTCAAATATAAGTGAATTATCCCCCTTGAAAGACCCAAGAGAACCATCAAAATTCCTCATGCACATCTCCGAATCATGTTCTTCCATTACTGAACCCTTTCCTTGACAAAACATTTATACTGGTCCCTTTTCAGAATTGGTGCATGCAATAGAAACAAATCATGCAGACAAATTTATGCAAATCAACTTTTTGTACATTTTAGCGACCAAAATATGGGGGAAAAGGAGAAACTGTTAGTTTTCAGTTTCAATGATTTTGACAAAATCTGCATCTTCTTCACATTTATCAAGTCTAAATAAGTTTAAAACCAGTTTTTTCATTATCTACTTTACTCAAAAACAATCAAACAACCCCCTTGAAAAGTTCATTTAAGTTCAAGAACTGTTTTAGAATGTTAAACTGTTCTAGACAGTTCTAGAAGAGCCATTTAATGATCTAGAACATTCTAGAACAGTTCTAGAACTAGAAATGAGTTCTTGAACTTTTTTGGCAGGGGCAGTTATAATTATCACATTTGGTATTCCCTTCATCATTACCTTATCCCTTTCTCAAACAACAAAATTTTGGGGTCGACTTTCAAAACTCGTGTTGATGACAAAATAGATGTTGATAAACATAAAATTGGAGTATGAAATAGCTCAGGAAATATTGAGGCAAAAGGAGTAAATGCTGTTTTGTCAGTATTTTCTCCTTTTGCCTTGATGTTTTCCAAAGCCGTTTCTACTAGGGACATCAAAACAAGGGACCCGTATTATCTACAAGCGAAGATTATTTCTTGCATAAATACTTGTAACAACAAACCTGATTGGCCCAATCTGATTTCTCATGCAATCAGATGTTTTATTACACTGTAACACAGTTAACACAAAAACGTGGTCGTAAGATTGTTGATAACGAGCCGCAGGCCCCGGTTTCTCGAAAAACTTATGTATATACTCATGCTCAACTTCAAACGAATACTCTTCAACGTTGAAGGGTACTCGATTGAAGTTCTAATGGATTTCGTGTGATTTGAGCACGGCGCTCAGATTTGAGTCTGAGAACGTACTCAAGTTTTTTCGAGAAACCTGGGCCAGGTCTTGTTTGGGAAAGGGTTATATAATGAAGAGAAACCTACATGTACATAATGAATGTGACAATATTGGGAGAATATTGAACCACTACACTGTAGTACAGGGAAACAGATGTTCTATAATTTCATTAGCTGACTCAATATATCGTCGGTGTAAATGCAAAACCTTGTATGTCGATTGTTGCGATTTTCAAAGTACAAACTTGTATGCCCAGTTACGACAATTCACGCAGGTTTTGGGATAATTCTACTCATCAGTATTAAAGACACATTATTTGTGAACAATATGTCCGAATTTCAAGTAAAAACCTTCAGTTTCGGAAAAGTTATTAAACTCTTTTCTTCCCCTGTAAAATTTTCCAAAAAACGAGATACGAGGTTTTGCATTTACAACGACAATATGTAATTAGCAATACCATTTAGTGAGATCAGTCGTGACCCCAATACTCTGGCTCCATGAAATGGTCTTGCTTGTCCTTTATAATGGTATATTTAAAGCTTCCCCAAACATGGTCTGGTTTTGATGTCTTCATTAAAAGAAGTTTGTGAAAAAATTGCTTATCTTAATTAGCATTTTCCCCCCTTTGCCTCACATTAATCAGCATTTTTTTCTTTTGATCAATGTTTTCTGATACTCCTCCTACAGGGCCTTAAAAACCAGGCCTTGTTTGGGTTTTGGTTTGGTTTATTGGGGTTTTACGCCATTTTCAACAGTTATAGTCATATTCCGGCAGCTGGAACACCTAACCATGGATTCCTGTTTTTTTCTCACACCAGCACTACCACAACACCCTAACCAAGCCTCCAGCTACTCACCCACATAGGTTAAGGATCAAACCATTGATAGGTGACATTATTGTCAGAAAGGATACTTGCCATGGCTGGGGATAGAACCCGGGACTTCTCCAGTGAGAGACAGATGCACTACCAACTGCGCTATGACCATGGACCACCTTGTTTGGGAAAGGTTCAATTTCTGCCATCCAGACTTGCTTTCAATCAACTGATATAGCAGATTTACAGTGGTTACATAAAGACTACTAATAATCACTTACAAATAATTTGACCAACTTCATACCTCTGCAAGCAAATAATCACAAGTGGTTACATTGATATCATCAGCTGTGGTAGTTGTTGTTCAGAAATAATCCAAAGAAAGTCTATAGACCCCAAGAGCTTTAACAAATAGCAAGACAAGAGGAACCTGATGGTCCTATATGGCTCACCTGACCCAAAATGATATGAGCAACACTTATGTTTAATTCAATTGATATTTATGACTTTAAGACTGAATATGTACTTAATATGGTCAATAACGTTGTGAAAATCAAAGTCATCCAAGCTCTTATAGTGCCCAACATTTTTTTTTTTTTTTTTTTTAATAATTGTAGATTCTAGAGTGTAAACAAGGTCGAAAACAGCCAAAAATGGCAATTTTATCAAATTCAAGGGCACATTACTCTTGTCTTTCTAGTCAGATCAGACTGAAAATCAATTTCATCTGAGATCTTATATTCTCCAACATTGTGTCCAAGATTTGTCTTCATTGATTAATAATTGTAGAATCTAGAGTGTAAACAAGGTCGACAACAGCCAAAAATGGCAATTTTATCAAATTCAAGGGCACATAACTCTTGTCTTTCTCGACAGATCAGACTGAAAATCAATCTCATTCGAGATCTTATAGTCTCCAACATTGTGTCCATGTTTTGTCTTGATTGATTAATAATTGTAGATTCTAGAGTGTCAACAAGGTCGAAAACAGCTAAAAATGGTAATTTTATCAAATTCAAGGGCACATAACTCTCGTCTTTCTGGTCAAATTAGACTGAAAATCAAACTTAAACGAGATCTTATGGTCCCCAACATTTTGTCCAAGATTTGTCTTGATTGGTCAATAATTGTAGATTCTAGAGTGTAAACAATGTCGAAAACAGTCAAAAACGGCAATTTTATCAAATTCAAGGGCACTTAACTCTTGACTTTCTGATCGCATCAGACTGAAAATTATACTCTTCCAAAAACGGCAATTTTGTCACATTGAAGGGCACATAACTCTCAACTTTCTGATCAGATCACACTGAAAATCAAACTGATATAAGATCTTAGGCTACCCAACATTGTGTCAAAGTTTTGTCTTGACTTATAAATAATTATAGATTCTAGAGTGTAAACAAGGTCGAAAACAGTCAAAAATGGCAATTTTGCCAAATTCAAGGGCGTATAACTCTCATCTTTCTGATCAGATCAGACTGAAAATCGAACTTGTATGAGATCTTATGGTCCCCAACATTGGGTCCAAGTTTTGTCTTGATTGATTAACAATTGTAGATTCTAGAGTGTAAACAAGGTTGAAAACAGCCGAAAACGGCAATTTTGTCAAATTCAAGGGCACATAACTCTTGACTTTCTGATCAGATCAGACTGAAAATCAACCTCATCCAAGATCTTATGCTCCCCAACATTGTGTCCAAGTTTTGTCTTGATTTATTAATAATTGTAGATTCTAGAGTGTAAACAAGGTTGAAAACAGCCAAAAATGGCAATTTTGCCCAATTCAAGGGCACATAACTCCCATCTTTCTGGTCAGATCAGACTGAAAATCGATCTCATCTGAGATCTTATGGTCTCCAACATTATGTCCAAGTTTTGTCTTGATTGATCAATAATTGTAGATGCTAGACTGTAAACAAACTTAAAAACAGCATTTTTTGACATTCAAGGGCAGATAACTCCGCACTTTCTGATCCAATCAGGCCCATAATCGAACTTGTCTGAGAACTTATGATCCTACTTGTTTTGGCCATGTTTGATCAAGATTGGCCAACTTTTGTGGATGCTAGAGTGTAAACACACCAAATGTTGACGGACGGACGGACGCTGGACAAAAACTGACCACAATAACTCACCTCGAGCACTTCGTGCTCCAGTGAGCTAACAATGACACTATTCTAAATAATTGTGAACGGACAGACAGATGGACGCCGGAAAACAGACCGATCACAATCCCTCGCCTCAAGCACAACTTGTTTTTTTGAAACACAAACGCCCCCGAAATGGCTATTTTTCTAAAATGTTAATTAACCCAGACAGACGGACGGACAGACACGAGTAAATCAATATGCTCCGATATCTCGATACGGAATCATAAAAATGTTTGTTGCTTGAAGTTAACAAACAGAAGTGATCACATAAATAATGAATATCAGGCATTGCTGGCACCAGCCACTCAGTCACATTGTAGAAGAATGTCAACCTGGCATGTTTTCTTCTTTCTTGTACTGGGGGTAGTTGGAGGTCTTTGAGTATGTTGGTGACACATCCTTTTTCTCTTGATCCATAGTTTCAAGATATGAAGCGAGCAGCTCTGCCTCAGACTTGTTCTATCTTTTTTAAGTCTTTTTGGAGAAATGGGACCCAAACAATAGAGAGCTCTGTATTCCAGGGTTGATCTATCCAGTGATCCTGTAACCTAGTTTTTGACCACAATTAACCCAATATCAAACTCGTCCAAGATATCACCGAGAAAATCATTCTAAATAAATAGCTTGATCAGGCAAAAAATGTGGCTTCTAGAGTGCATACAAGGTATCTAAGATTTGACCTCGTGACCTATTTTTTTTACCCCAGTTGACCTGATTTCAAATTTGTCCGAACAATTCATCAACATAATCATTCTGATCAAATTTCAGGTTGATCAGGCAAAAAATGTGGTGTCCAGAGGTTTTTCTAGGATTTGACCCCTTTTCCTACTTTTTGACCCCAGTTGACCCAATTTCAAACTCCTCTGAGATTTTATTCATAAAATCATTCTCACCAAATATCAGCTTGATCAGGCTAAAAATATGGCATTTAACCCTTTCCCAAACAAGACCGGGTTTTGACGTCCATAGTTGAAAATGCTTGGGAAAACATTGAGGCAAAAGAAGAAAATGCTGATTATCACCATTTTCTTCTTTTGCCTCAATATTTTCTTGGCTACATTGTACACAAATCCTATCTTAATTAACATCAATTAAATAGTCTAAAGCAGCTTTTAAATTGGATCACCCTAAATTTTTGCGGTTTGGGAAAGGGTTAAAGTGCATACAAGGTTTTTTTAAGATTTGAGCCTGTGACCTAGTTTTTGACCCCTGTTGACCCAATTTCATACTCAACTGAGATTTTATCAAGACAATCATTCTGACCAAATTTCAGGTTGATCGGGCGAAAAATGTGGCTTCTAGAGTGCATATAAGGTAAATGTTGATGACAGACAACGGACAACACACAACTTTGTGCTCAGGTGAGCTAAAAATAGGGGCCACACTTGATTAACGCTGCATGATTAAATTTGGAATTCGGCAGGAATCATGACTAACTTTTCTTGAATACTTTGAAGGACGCTGGGACATTTTTTCTCAGGATTAAAAGCACAAAACAAAAGTCTAGTTTATTCCACAAATTTTAGGCCATTAAATTTACCCGAAACATTGTAGTTCAGCATCCGCCATAACAAGGGCAATCTGAACAAATATTTGCTACAAAACGCGCTTTGAACAACTCTCTTTCGCATTTGGACTAACTTTCCATGGCAATTAAAGGTAAAGATGTGTCATGTGGGTCGCGTGCCGAGATAATATTTCGTCGGGCGGTAACATTCGATAAAGCTGTAAGTACAGCTTGAATTAACTTAAACAAGAGATGCTTGTAAAACATATATGCCCCCTCAAGGGCCTACATTTAGATGTAGGTCAAAATCCAAGATCAAGATCACAAGTTCCAAGGTCAAATGTGAAAGGTCTTGGTAGGAGGTGTCCATGTGTGAAATATCAAGGCTGTATAGGTAATAGGACATAAAATATAGGCCAGGTTAGTTTCTTTTAAAGTAGGTCAAACACCAAGGTCAAGGTCACAAGGTCATGGTCAAAAGTGAAATGCCTAGTTGGAATGTGTCCATGTGTGAAATATCAAGGCTGTATGTGTAAAAGGACATGAGATATAGCACAGTGTAGGAGCGGAAGTGTGTGAACGCTTGTCTTTGAGTGATAGCCTGTGTGTCTGTACATCGAGGAAATGCAACTTGGTAAACATCAGCGGTTGACGTAGGTAAGAAAAAGTTTATGATTGATACTTATTTCGACATATATCTTCTATCTTGTTTTAATGTCGTAATCTTGAATAAACATGGAAGGTATCTTCCTAATATGCGCCCGGTCTGAACTGTTTAAACCATACAAAATGCCTCGATCATTTGGATGGGAAAATTGGAGCATGATTTTCACCACATAAAATTGCCATTTTATCGCTTTTTCAACATTCATCGTATTGTTTATTCCCAAAATTAAATGCCTTTATGTATGTATTTTTTCACTACGAACATGATTCAGACGAAATGATATACATTCCAATAAAATTCCCGATTTAAGTGTCCGCATTTTGACAGTTTTTATGTACAATCGTTTGGCTAATGACAATTCCCTTATGAATTTATTGTACAATCGCTTACAAGCAATTTGTAATGTCGCTTGCCTATTTTTTCCATGGATTAAAATATCAAGACAAACACGAAATTTCGGTTTATCTTCTGTAATTTGTTATCCAATGTTCCTCTGGATAGGCTTCTTTCTGTATCTATATTTCAAAATTGATTTTAGAGTGATGAATGAGTTTATATAATGGCAACGAATTTTGTGCTAAACATGTAGACTTGGTTTGCCAAACGTTATGTTTTGATAAACCGTCGGTGCATTTTTGAAAACTCGTGACTACGACTAGAATCAAGCCGTAGTTACGAAATTTTGTAACAACACCTTCGAAATAATATTGTTTGTGCGAAATCATGTCACTGTTTACTAAATATAATTGTGCCCTATTCTACATCGAACCATGTGCCGTGACGAACGGTTACTGTATATTCCAATACATGTAAATTGGCAGAGAAGCATAATTCTTACTAAAAGATGGCAAATAATGACACATTAGCTGTCCGCGGTGGCCGTGACAGTACAGTAGCTGTCTACAGATAGTATTACGTTGATTTATATTTAAGGATAGTGGGTTCGAAACACATATTTCTATAAATCGAAATCACTCTTTCCCCCGCCAATTTAGACTCGCTTTTTTTATCATTCACAAGTCGTTGTCGAATTACACCACAAAAGACACTACTGTTAACTCAGCTTGTTGTCCATGGAAAATGTCATGTGACTATCCCGCGTGTATACTCAACGGATTTGGTGGGATAAAGTGTCCCATACGCACATTTGATTGTGCCATGCTATGCCTTTTTAAAAACCATTAGGTATGCCTCGATGAAATCATATTTCAGTGCAAAATCGAGTGTTCACAATTGTGTTTTGTAAGATTATATACTCGGCAAAACTGCTAACACATCACTCAGATCTTTGTTAATACATTTTGTATTTCTTTAACGAATCTACAGAATACCTTCAAAATTTGCACATGCTGACTACCACCATTTGATAAGAGATCTATAAAATTTCATAGTAAATGTTACAGTGTCTTGTAAAATATAGAACTTTTAATAAGGACACCCTTAATTCTAAAATTCATAAAGTCTGAAATTTGATTAAAATGGTAAATTCACGCATAACTTTCAAACCTTTTGCATTGGCTGAAAGAGTTTCTGTTTATAAAAGTTACCCTTCAAAAAACAAACCGACGGCTTTAACATTTTTATGGGCGCGTAATGTATTCCCACAGAGGCATTGTTACATCACTAGTGCCATTGGTGTCATTGATGGCGTCGACGGCGACGTAGGTTACGTAGACAAAAAAGTATCGGTCTATATCTTATGAACTGTATAAGATGCAGTCTTGATATTTCACACATAGACAGGCCCCAACAAGACCTTTCACCTGACACTATAAAATTTGACCTTGTGACCTTGACTTTGAAAAATTGAAATTTTCTTTCAAAAAGGTGCCTCTATGCAAGCTATGTTGTCCCAGAACAGCCCTTGTTACGTTAGATAGAAAATTGATTTTTTCAGACTTTAATTTCACAATAAACTAGCTTTCAAAATCAATTCAAACAAAAATGATTGAAAAAGATCACAAGTTACAGGAGCCGAAAAACTGTTTTGGCCCCCCTTTGGTATGACGCGGTCACATAAGAAAGAAAACTAAAATAGTTTTATGAATGAGTGCAGAAACTTGTGGGATAAACATTTGCCAAATTATAAATCTAAATCTTTGACAGTAAAGAAGTTATGTAATTCTAAAAAGTGATGTGTTAGCTCTTTTGCTGAGTATATATAACAGAAGATCCAAACAGGAGATCTCTTTGGTTACAGTAAAAATAATCTATTTTGGATTTCCAAGGGTCATGGATGATGACTATTAATTGGTTCCTGTCAAATGTTGATCATCGGTTAAAGCCGGATTTTAACAGATTGACAAAGATTGAGACTTCAATTATACTTTAGTATAGTATTTCGTCGGTGTAAATCAAATATACGGTTAATTATGAAATATTTTATAAAATTATGTCACGTGATTCTCCTTCATGCAAAAATTTCTTATTTTTCCGACATTTTGTCTCTGTATCTTTTACGGGCGAGCATAATATCATGAAAATATCAGTCGGATATATTGCAAAAAGAGGTAAAGACGCATTTAATACAATCGATGTGTCACATCGATATCCAATTCAAGCCGTTGTACAAAAGTAAATATTTCTTGCCAAGCTATTGTACAGGACTTGACAAACGATTGTACAAAAAATTATTTTTTTAAACGGCAAAAATGGGAAGTTTTAGACGGTTTCCTAACCAAATAATTATAGAAGTCTCAACACACACATATGCACGAGGTGTGAATGAAAATTTTGTTGCGAAATACCCTACAGTATGCATCTATTCGAGTGAGAACTGCGATTCGTAACAGCTAAATCACCCGTTTTAGTTCATGCCCAAGTGAATCGGGCCTAAAATGATTTAAATCTAGAACCAATGGCTCCGATTGCTCTAAAAATATTACAGGGAATAATAAATAAAGAGACTGGTACAATGATCTGACAAAAGTGTTGTGTTTATCCAGAAAAAAAGAACATAAATTCTTACCAATGTCAACCGCTGATGTTTACCAAGTTGCATGTCCTCGATGTACAGACACACAAGTTATCACTCAAAGACAAGCGTTCACACACTTCCGCTCCTACACTGTGTATAGGTAAGGTTAAGAATTAAGTGTGAAATTCAACAAAGGGCAAAAACTCCAAAAATTTGATGTTAGAGTTATTGTTCCTGTGCACTGCACCTCTCCATAATGAGATCTATCCACCTATTAAGTTTCATGATTCTACCTTACATACTTTTTGAGTTATGCTCTGGACAAGAATCAAGTTTGAAAATCAACAAAGGGCAATAACTTCAAAAATTTGAAAGGCAGAGTAAAGGTTCTTGTGCACTGCACCTCTCCATAATGAGATCTATCCACCTATGAAGTTTCATGATTCTACCTTTTATACTTTTTGAGTTATGCTCCGGACAAGGTTTGGTCTACTGACCGACCGACCAACCTACAAGACTGACCGACACTTGCAAAACAATATACCCCCATTTTCTTCGAAAGGGGGCATAATAAGATGTAATTATGGCATTTTCTAGCGTAGCCAGCCGTTGATTATATTGGCAATGACAGAATTTAAATGCGAAGACGCTTGATATTTGTTGATATTTTTGTGCCAGACAAGATTTTTTGGTGCCAAACATTTTCGCCAAATACAATTTTCTAGGGCCAGAATTAATTTTTTGTTGCATTTTGCAAAAATGGCGATTGACAGTGTGAACCCTGCCATGTAAAAGCCCATTTCTTGAGTGACTTGAGGTCTGATTGTAGCTGTAGAAGATCTTTTCTGTTTTTGATTGGTCTATATAACAGGCAGTAGTCAGCAAAATGACTAACTTTTGATTTCACTGAGTCTGAAAGATTGTTAATATGGCAGAGGAAGGCCAAGGGTCCAAGTACAGTTCCTTGGGGGTACACCTGAGGCGACAGTTGCAGCGTCTGATGTCTCTCCATCACCACAACCCTCATTGATCAGTTGGTTAGAAAATTGTGTAGCCAGCAGTTTATATTTCCATCAATCCCATAGCGGTACATTTTGTGAAGGAGGCTTTCATGGGGGACATAGTCAAATGCCTTTGAAAAGTCTAGAAAAATAATGTTGATTCCGGATTTACTGTCATGATGTTGTAGCAGGTCATGTACTGTGGTGAGTAGCTGTGTCTCACATGAGTAACCAGCCCCAAACCCATGGTTGAGACTTGTAAGGATGTTGTTTCTAGATGGTTTAGGATATGCTGACAGATGATGTGTTCTAATACCTTACATGAGACACAGGTGAGGGATACAGGTGGTGGGCGGAGGTAGGGGGTACGACGACAGTGGCGGATCCAGGATTTCTGAGAGGATCCGCCACTGGACGATATATTACTATATATCCTATAATAAGGCCGAGTTCACCAGGCCGAGTTCGCCAGGCCGAGTTCATATTAAGGCCTAGTTCACTTAGTTGCAATAATGTAACCGAAACCTTTTTAGCGAGCTGGGACTTTAAGTGCGGGGAGCTAATGTCACAGCCCTAGTGTCGGCGTCGCGTCGCGTCCCGTCTTCACTTGAAAAACTTTAACCTGGTCTATATCTCAGGCATTAATAGAGATACAGCCTTGATATTTCATACATAGATACATCTCGACA
Organism: Fragum sueziense; assembly: GCA_963680895.1. Taxonomy (NCBI): domain Eukaryota; kingdom Metazoa; phylum Mollusca; class Bivalvia; order Cardiida; family Cardiidae; genus Fragum; species Fragum sueziense. The sequence goes on along the minus strand of OY804593.1, from coordinate 12,951,195 downwards.
AGACCTTTCATTTGGGACCATGACCTTTGACCTTGTGGCCTTGACCTTGGAGTTTGACCTACTTTTGAAAAACTTTAACCTGGCCTATATCTCAGCACTATTAGAAATACAGCCTTGATATTTCATACATAGATACATCTCGACAAGACCTTTCATTTGGGACCATGACCTTGTGACCTTGACCTTGGAGTTTGACCTACTTTTGAAAAACTTTAACCTGGCCTATATCTCAGGCACTATTAGAGATACAGCCTTGATATTTCAGACATAGATACATCTCGACAAGACCTTTCATTTGGGACCATGACCTTTGACCTAGTGACCTTGACCTTGGAGTTTTGACCTACTTTTAAAGAAATTGCTGTTTTTGTGACAAGCTCTCGTATAGGCGAGCTACGTTGTCCGCGAACAACTCTTGTTGAATGTTGATCTGGGTTTCCATTACAATTCCTTCCTATTCGTTGCAATGGAGCAGGTGCTGGAATGATTCATTCCAGCAAGTTTAGCACAGTCAAACTTCAAAATAAAGCTATGGAATGTAGTAAGAATGTTACCTGACAACATGTTAACCATTTTTCTGTCAATCCAGCGTAGCTTTAGGTTGAAATCACTTTCAAATAAAGTTCAATTCAATTTTAAAGCAGCGTACCCACCCATTTTATTCTACTGAGACTTGAATTTTCTGTTGGAAGAAATAATTGATAACAATTCTTGCTGATACTTTTTAACTGAATTTGTGCCATGGAATATCTTTTTATGAGATACACATCTGATTAGATATATAAGTATTAAAAAATTTATGCAAGACAATGTGTTTTCCACTCTTTTGTCTCGCTCCAAAAGAAGGAATTTGAATAGGGTGGACTCGTAGCCACAAACCAATACCCATCATCAAGTTTGTGGCTACGATATCGCAGCTAGAGTTCACTGTGAACCAGGTAGGCCTAACTGATACCAAATGCAGATATACGACTTATGGCGATTGTGTGTCACTTTTTTGGTTTAATCCCATTTGGTCTACTCCCAATTCGTCTACTCCCAATTCGTCTACTATTTTTGACAAAAGTCCCATTTCGTCTACTTTTCTATACTTTGTATATCAATATGATATTTTATTATTTATATTAAATTGTTTGCATTTTTATTGCATTTGTGAATATATTGACTTAATTTCTTATCTTAAAACAAAAATAATGTTGTTTATTGATGATTTGACATAAAAGTAGACGAGTTGGGACAGTAGACGAATAGACCTTTAACGGGTTCTGGAGTGATCTCCCTTGAAAGTTATCTTCCTTGAATTATTGGGTTGTTCCGTTTCCGGTTAGGGCTGCAGATAAGAAGGGTTTTCGCTATTTCAAAATGCAAAATGTCTTGAATTGTTCTTCAAATCCTATGCTGTAGGTACTCATTGTATCATCTTCTTAAGATGATTTAAATGCGTACCCATTATGTATGTTTAAGATTCGAAATAATAATTTTAGAATTGTTTACCCCACTTATCAGCTGCTATGCAGTTAAATACCAAATATCATTCATTGCTGATGATTGGCCTAATAATTTAAACTTTTCAAACAAGACCTGATTTTGATGACTCTAAATTTCGTTTGGAAAATATCGAGAGAAAAGGTAATCTTGTTAATATTGGGCATTTTCTATCCCTCCTTTGATAGTTTTGCAACAATTTACACGTTTTCTGTCTTATTTTGTCACATGAATCAGCTTTCATTTTTGAGTAGTCTAAAAGGCTGTCGTTTGGAAAAGGGTTAAACTTTCAACTTTTTTTTTTTTTATTAGCACGGGTTTGCAATCTCATTTTAACATACTATTTTTGAGCAGTTTAATAGGCTGTCGTTTGGGAAATGGTTAAACTTTCAACAGATTTTTTTTTCTTTTTGTTAGTTTAGCACGGGTTAGCAAATGTGTTAAATAAGTCGTAAAATTGTGTAATAAAGGGTGAAAGTTCGAGTTTTGTCGTGTCTATTAATTTATCTTTCGGTCCTGTCAATCTTATGTCTATTGTGATAAATCCGTTTAATATACAGTAACTTGTGTTTTATCGGGCCAAGATCAATTAAAGGAATTTGGCTAACTGATTGGGGTGATATACACAAGGTCCATGGAAATTAACATTCCAATTCCCTTTTGTCGGCAGACAATTAATTATTAATCCTTTGACAAACAATTAAACGTATGTTTGACATACTAGAAGGTCAGTAACTATGCCAAAAGAAATGCGGAGATTTAAAAGCTTATTCAGAGGAAAAGTATACTTTCCTTTTTCTCAAAATGTGCGAAAATATTTTCTATCATTCATATTTAATTTAAGTGTGTTGTAGATGTGAAGTTATTTAAATTTTGGATTTGGTTTAATCCCATTTCGTCTACTCCCAATTCGTCTACTCCCAATTCGTCTACTATTTTTGACATAAGTCCCATTTCGTCTACTATTCTATACTTTGTATGTCAATATGATATTATATGATTTTTATCAAAATGTTTGCATTTTTATTTCATTTGTGAATATATTGACTTAATTTATTTTCTTAAATCAAAAATAATGTTGTCTATTGATGATTTTGACACGAAAGTAGACGAGTTGGGACAGTAGACGAATTGGGACTCAATGCACTTAAAAAGCAGTAGACGAAATGGGAGTAGACCAATTGGGATGTTACCTTGGATTTATTTCACGATATGAAGACTTTAATGTCAAAATGACTGATTGGAAAGAGTGTCTTAGATCAACAAACTCCAAAATTAATGTTGAATCAAGAAAGTGAAAATAATCCAACTAGAATGAAATATTGAAAACTACATTATTTCTACAATTTGCGAAACAAAATAAAATCTTCCTCGTCATTGATAATCGGAAATCCTGGAGCTTGGCAAAGATTTTTTATGGCTTTCAGCCTTTCAACTAGGCCGATTTTTAACCCGGATTAAACATATCAATTGGGTGAAATCAAAGTCGAAACTTAGTCTGATATAATTAGTAATAAATAAACAATCCAATGGTATACGACGATTCTGCGAAATATGCGTCTGTAAAGAAAATAATCGTATTTTGCGTGCGAAGCGATGATTTTTACTCTTTAGCGTATCTAGAAAAATAGACCGGAACTACCCAGTTGTGTTCAAGGGAGATAAATCCCATTAAATCAAGGGCAATATCAGGATAACTCTTGGATCTCGGTAGGGGTCTATTGGGACTCAATGCACTTAAATAACAGTAGACGAAATGGGAGTAGACCAATTGGGATGTTACCACTTTTTTATGGCGATTTTGAGTCACTTTTTTTATATTGAGCGAGTAGACTGCACAGTATCAGAGTGCCGGACCGAGTTTGACAGATGACCTACATTGGTTTCACAAACGTAAACAAGATATATTTGAGGGAATATCGGAAATCACATGCGAGAAATGTTGTTCCGCACCTTTCAAGTTAACACTAGTTTGTCAATTTACTATACAAAATCATTTAGAAGGGATTGAAAGGAATGTATTTTACCAAAATTGTGGATTCTCAGAGATCATCTGCAGGAACTGCCTCCGATGTGAATGACGTCACATGCATAAATATAAACGAACGTGAAAGAAAATTGATATTTTATTTTTGTTAGAAAGGAATGCAAACAACTTTTTGTGTAAAATCATAGGGAAATCGTATGATTAAACATTTTTTTATGAATTCAAAATAATATTTTATTAATTTTAAATGGACTGGTTTTATAAATTTTCAGGTATTTAGACGGGATAAATTCTGAAACTATAGAGAATTCGTCTGCAAAAACATATTTAACCAAAAAATCAGAAGTATTCCGAATAATCAAGGTTACTAGACGCTTGTTAGGCCGTTTTGGTTCACTAATCATAATACTCCTTTTAAGAATTCCATTTTCTTTGTAACATTTTTTCAATGGAAAGTCCCGTAATTTTAATTAAATAGATTTCATTATTTCTTTTTCATTATTGATAAATACGTAATTCATTCTAGAAAACTAATATTTTGATAAGCAATAAAGCTTATTTTTGACTTTAAAAACATTGTTCGCTTCATTAAAAATGTTTATCAAACAAACGTTGCTAAAAAAGTAATCTGAAACAAACAATTTTTATGCTGGTCAGATCCGCATTCCTGTCGATAGAATATGCTCTCTTTTTAGTATTTGTAAATTACTAGGTAAATGCAATGTTTATGGCCATTTTGTTTGGTTCTTGTCCTATTTTTACAGTTCTGTTTGATCTGCAAACATGTGTCAACAAGTCCTCCTGACTGAGAAGTGAGATAGCATAGATCTCCACAAAAGTTCTGAACTGTTCTGCTGAGCCTGAAATCACTATGAGATTTCGAAATTATGTGAAATACAATGTGGTGCCCTTAAAAAGTATTGGGTGGAGAAGTGATCAAGACTATTTCTAGTGTAGCCCCGAGCCAGATAACTCCCTACATATAACTTGGTCAGCATATTGATTCGGTCGGCACAATCCCTTCAGCCAACTAAAACGTCATCAGTCATAAAGCGCGGACCTGCACTCATTCGGTGGAGGTGAAAGCTTCGGTCGTTTTCGTTAAAGCATTACCAACTTTCAGCGTTAATATCTGGACGCCAACGACTAAGCCTGATGATAAAAAATGTGTTGGTGGTTAGAAAGTTTATATCACATTCTTTAACTAAAGATAGTGTTGTATTATATCACATTCTTTAACTAAAGATAGTGTTGTATATCGGACAGCAAAATCACTGTTGATAATCAGAGAGTCATACTCTAGCGATAGTATCGATAGTGAAAAATTGCAATTGATTGTAGCCGATTTTTGGCTCGCCGATTTTTGGCTCAATTCGATAGCTTCTGATAGCTGGAGATAATCGACACAACGCTACCTAAAGAGTTTTGTTTATGAATTTTAAAGATGGATTTTTGAGATATTCTGCCTCAAAAATGGTATCCCGTAACGATAAAGACCGAGGAGTTACCCTCGATGAAATATTGAAAGTGAGGCTATGACGTCATTCCGACTGATTCTATAGTAATTTTTAGGAGAAAAAGTTCACCGACATAGGACTCAAACCCACAACCCCGGATTACTAGTTTGACACTCTAATCTATGAGTAAGCCTGGCAACTGGTTGTGAGTCCACCCTACGTCACAACACTTTTCCCCTCATTATTTCGCGGGTGTCGCCAGGTGTTTTCTCCTTCTCCGACAGAGGCCTGTGAAAGGCCCCTTCCCCTCGACAAAAGGCCCCTTTCCCCAGAAAATTTTCTTGTAAATCATGCAGTTTTCCCCAAATATTGAAGTTTACCTTGGAATTTTTGTTCCCCTCCTAACAGTTTCATGTGCTTGTTTTTTCCCCTACAAAAAGGCCAGGCCCCTTCCCCCAGACTGAAAAAACCCCTGGTCGCCCACCAGCGCACTCAGATTTACCTGTTTGCAATTAACCCTTTCACTGCCATAGGCGACTTTTGTCGACTATAGGGGGTCCCTGCCATAGGCAACTTAAGTCGACAAATTTATGGGGGCGAAATATATGAGTACCCACAACATAAAAAAGAAAAAAATATTGTCATTTCATAAATTACCTTTAAATTTTGGTCACATATAGGTGCTTAATTTGTCTGTATGTGCTGAAAATTTGAAAGGAATCCATCAAATGAGTCAAAAGTTATGCATGTTTTTGTGGACAGGGTATCGATTCTTGGAAATTTCTTCGAATTAATTCAGCAGTGAGAAACGCGTCCGAAAAAATATTTGGCAGTGAAAGGGTTAAAGTAGATATGAGGAGAAAAGGTGTACCCAATACAGGACTCAAACCCACAACCTGGGATCTGCATCTGCTAGGTACTCCCAGGTAATCAATACTGATTATTAATGGGAGGGGACACCTATCAGGTTGTGTTAGTAAAAGAAAGTTGTGCTAAAAGATAAAAGGGTAAATAGATAAAGGTAAAAGAACGGTTAGAATTACATTGCGATTGTAGAGTCCAGCCTTGATGAAAACATAGCCAGGCTTGGACTTGGTTTCATATCAAGTCAGAGTGAGTTCCACAGTCTGATTGTTCTGGGAAAGAATGAGTTCATATGATATTGAGTATGAGACTGTGGGATAAGGTAATTGAGGTTACGGGTTGGGGTTAAGTGGTTATGGTTGACGTATACGAGGCCGTTTCTTATTTTATAGAAGTAAGTCAGAGAGGATTGTACATGCGGTTGGTGGAGGGTTTTAGAGTGAAGGGATTCGAGCATACTAGAGACACTGCTTGTATAATTGTAATTGTTAAGGACATAACATGCTGCAGCTCTTTGGATTCTTTCTAATTTCATGGAGTGGGAATTTTGCCAAGGGTGCCATGTAGAAGAGCAGTATTCAAGCTGCGGCTGAACATATATGTTGTGTAGGCTTTGGCTTTAACTTGTTGGTTAGGGGTGCGGATGTTTTTTTCTGATAAACTTAAGCGTGTTATTTGCCTTTGCAGAGATGTTGTTAATGTGTGTTGACCAGTTTAAATCATTTCTAATTGTGACCCCTAGGTATTTGGCAGCCTCAGTGTTTTAGAGTTGGACGTTATGGAGCATACAGGGGTAGATGAACAGGCTTTTCTTGCGGGTGATTCTTAAGACCTCAGACTTGTCTGGGTTGAACTCCATTGCCCAGTGACAGTCCCGTTCCCATTTTTCCAGTGCCTCAAGTCGTTTTGAAGATATTTGCATCTGACTCGACCCTTACAATTAGAAAACGATGGTGTCATCTGCAAGAAGTCTAGCTTTGCTTTGGATACAGGAAGGAAGATCATCGATGTAAGCTAAGAAGAGACATGGACCGAGCACTGAACCTTGAGGGACCCCTGAAAGAACAGGGAGAGTAGTAGATGAATGGCCGTCAACCACTACTCTTTGGGAGCGATTCTTTAAGAAGGATCTGATCTATCTTGAGATCAGAGGATGGATATCCAGCTTATTTAGTTTGAAGATGAATTTGCTATGATCAACCTTATCAAAAGCTTCGCTAAAATCCATTACCGTTATGTCTGTTTGTTTACCATTTTCAAGATTGTCGTAGGCTTCTTAGGTAAAACTGATTAGTTGTGATTCACAGCTATGTTTAGCTCTGAAGCCATGCTGGAACTGGCTTAGTAGGTTTTTCCTACCAAAATGGCTCATGATATTAGTGACCAAGATAGGCTCCATAATTTTAGATGCTATGCAAGTTAGGGAGATAAGGCCTATAGTTGCTGGCTTTTGATTTTGGGCTCTTTTTATACGCCTGTCAAAGACGGGACATAACATGGGATCACCTGTGGCGTCCGGGCGTCTGGGCGGTGTCTACTTTTTTGTCCGGAGCATAACTCTGTTACCTTAAGTCTGATTTACTTTAAACTTGGCAGTTATATTTTTCTTATCATTACAGAGTGCAGTGCTTAAGAACCTTAACTCTACCTGGCCTATTTTTTAGTTATTTCCCTTTGTTGTTTTTCATAAGCAGTGTAACGGGCATATCTTGTGACAGTTTGACACCTTGTTATATACTGATGCTACTGTTGCACTTCTACAATCGTTGGAGACAATACCAGTTTCTAGTGACAGATTGAAGATGACCTTGAAAATTGGGGCTATTTCATGTATAGTTCTTTGAGGATTCTGGTTGAAATTTCATCAGGGCCAGGATTACTAGTCAGACGCTCTAACCACAGAGCTAGCCGGGCACTAGTCCTATTTATAAGCCCTGTCATATTTTTTAATGTCGTTGTCGGGCACCTGATCTTGACTCCAACCAACATCACCACAAGTGTCACAGTCTAATAGGGTTCAATTTTATTGTATCAAGTAACAGCTACATAATTTCGGAGAAGCAAAAGTATTTCTCTGGTGTAATTCTAAAACCCCGCAATAACAGCTTGATTGAAGCTAAAGTATTATAACAACATTGACGGTTTATTAAAATATAACAGTAAACTTGATCTGTTTTTTAGCGAAAAATTTATTGCTATTGACTGTTAAAGCTTTATTTGTTGCATACCCATGCATTAAAGCGCAGAATGCTTCTAATTAGCAGTAATTAAAGTAACAATCATAATGCAAAAAAATTCTTTCCCGATGATCACTGCCTTAATTTTTACTCTAACAGTTTGATTAATTTTGTTGTCAGAAACACTTACGTCTGTCCAAAAGTTTGTGGGATTTTGGGTTTTTTTGGAAAAGGGTTGAATTCAATCATACAAGTCATCAATGATTTGTAAATCCAACCAAGATTTTAACTGTTTCATATTTGAAGGAGTTGAAGACAATAATTTCAAGAATTTTTTTTATCTTATGGGCAGAAAACAATCAAAACATTGTTGGATATGAAGTAATTGCTTCATTTTCCAGTGATTTCCAAAGCCTTTTTGTCACGGGGTGTCAAAAGACATCATTATATAGGAATGGGTTAAGACAGGGGTGTGGAAATATGGAAATTTTCCACTTGTCCTCGGATAAGTTGAACTCAAATTTCTACTTGTCTGAAGGCAAAGTTTTCTTGTCCAGAAAAAAAACAACATCTAGACAGGAAAATAATATTTAAACTTTATTTTAACTCTATTTTTGGTTGACATATAAAACTGAATGAACACAATTCAAACACATGTTTACCTTTTATCATATATTTTGCAGAAATTGCTCATGCCAATACCCTTCTTTCAATTTTTAGACAAAAATCTGCTTGCACCTATTTAGTCTTTTATCTATTAAAATAATTATGCTTGTTGAAAGGAAGATTTGGTCAAATTCATATAATGGAACATTGCTTACTAGGATCAGATTGAGAAAATTGTATGAGCTTTTCCATGGCAATGTCTTCCCCACCTAGGGTCTTAACAATGTGATTTAAAATTAAAATGTGATTTGATTGAAATGGATTTTTCACAGATCGTGAGCAATACATGTAATAAGATTAAAATTTCGTTTTTATCACATTTTGATCCCCTTGATATGCACTTGCCCGCGGACAAGCTCACTTGAAAAAAGCCCTTGTCCGTCCACCACAAAACTATGTCGGGCAAGTCGGGCATGCAAATTCCGCACCCCTGGTTAAGATAAATTTACTTTATTTTCAGGTAGGGTGCAGGTGAAGAATCAAAATGGAGGTTGACACATGCGTGGCCTGTGTTGTATGTAGAGTGGCTTACTCCACAGAACAGGTACTTTCAGTATTAACCCTTTTCCCAACGACACAATTTTAGGGCTGTCAAATTTGAAAGTTGCTGCAGACCACAAAAAAGTCATTGAAAAAGAAAGGGATTGTGTATAATTATGGTGAAGAAAATATTGAGGCAAAAAGAGAAAATGCTGGTTATCAGCATTTTCTTCTTTTGCCTCAATGTTTTTTCCTAAGCCTTATCTAGAAGGGATGTTAAAACCAGGGCCGCGTTTTACTAACAAACTTACGAACATTTTTAGAACAACAACAAATCTGATTGGCCGAATAATTACTGTTATTATTTCTCTTTCAATCAAATGTGTTGTTACAAGGTTTTTGCAAAAATCTATGTTAGTAAAACGCGGCCCAGGCAAAATGGATGTTATTAAAGAAAGAATTTGTGTAAAATATGGCATGGAAAATATTGAGACAAAAGGAGAAACTGCTGGTAATCAGCAGTTTCTTCTTTTGTTTCAATGTTTTCCCAAGCCTTTTCTATCAGGGACATCAAAACCAGGTCTTGTTTGGGAAAGGGTTAAAACCCATGTAAGTTCACCCTTTCCCAAACTGTGGCAAACAAGACCTGCTTTTGACATCGCTAATAGAATGGGCTTGGATAAACATTTTGTCAAGAGAAGAGATGCCGATAATCAGCATTTACTCCTTTTACTTCAATATTTTCTGAACTATATTGTAATGATATCATCTCATTATCAAATTCCATTTTGATGTCTGCTGCTGCTTTCAAATAGAACCGTCCTAAAATGTTGCGTTCTGGTAATGGATTTATCAATTTTCTTTATAGGAATTAGAAGAACACAATTGGTCATTGATGCACCATATAAAGATTGAGCAGACAAAAAAGTAAGTACAAGTTATTATACCCCCACCTACGATATAGAGGGGGGTATATTGGTTTCACCATGTCTCCGTCTGTTCATCCTTCTGTAGACTTTCATTCCCGCGCTTTTAGTCAAGAACCGTTTGACCTAGGATCATGGAAAGTTACACAGATTTTGCCCATGACTCAAGGAGGTGTTCTAAAGATTTTGGGTCATGAATGTCAAAGGTCAAGGTCACAATTAGACTTTGTTTAAAATATTTTTACATTCTCTAAGTCGGGAAGCGTTTGACCTAGGATCATTAAACTTTACACATTTATTGTCCTTGACCCAAGGAGATGCCCTAATGTTTTGAGGTCATGAAGGTCAAAGGTCGATGTCACAATTATACTCTGTTTATATCCCCACCTACGGAGTAGAGGTCAATTGAACTTTATTTAAAATCTGTTACCCTGCTCTAAGTCAAGAAATGTTTGACCTAGGATCATGAACCTTTACACAGTTGTTACCCTATCGTTTTTGGGTCATGCAGGTTTAAGGTCATTGTCACAATGCGACTTTTTATGCCCCCGTATCGAGAGATCTGGGGCATATTGTTTTACTCATGTCCGTCTGTCTGTCTGTCTGTCCGTCCGTCTGTCCGAAATCTTAACCTGAAAACTTAACCTTTGCCATTTCTCCAAAACTATTTTACATACAAAGCTCAAATTTGGTATGCAACTTCGTTTCAATGATATCTATCTGTTCCATGCAATTTGACCTTCCTCAAGGTCATCCATTTACCCTTGTCAACCCTTTACTCCATGAAAACTTAACATTTTGGAAAAATGGCCATTTCGGGGGCATTTGTGTTTCACAAACACATCTTGTTAAAATCTGTTTCTGTGCGTAAACTGAAGAAACGCATGACCTATATCACTTTTTCAGTGACAAGGCGCTAGTTGGGGGTATTTGTCCGCTTTGCGACAGTTCTAGTTAAACCTTTCCCAAACAAGACCTGGTTTTGACGTCCCTAATAGAATAGGCTTGGGAAAACATTGAAACAAAAGAAGAAACTGCTGATAACCAGCAGTTTCTCCTTTTGTCTCAATATTTTCTGTGCCATATTTTACACACATCTTATCTTTAATAACATCCATTTTGTCATTTGTGGCAGTTTTGGAAGTGGATCACCCTAAAATTTTGCCGTTCAGGAGAGGGTTAAAATCTGCTTCCATGACCTAAGTCAAGAACTGTCTGACCTGGGATAATGAAACTTTACTTAGTTGTTACCCTTCTCCCTAGCCTAGGATATGCCCTTTTGTTTTTGGGTCACATAGATCAAAGGCCAAGGTCACAATTGGACTTTATTTAAAATCTCTTGAAGCTTTCTATGCTCCAACTGAAGAACACTGACCTATAGCACTTTTTCAGTGACAAGGTGTTAGTAGGGGATATTTTTCCGCTTTGCGACAGTCTTAGCTTGATAAACCATTTTCAAAATGGCTCAATTAAAGACTCCTCATATTCGGAAATGGTCACAAGCAATAAGACGGATGTTGATAAACTAAAGATGGAATTTGTTCATGAAATACTTTAGAAAATATTGAGACGAAATGAGAAAATGTTGGTTGTTAATATTTTCCTATGGATTTTCTATAAGAGACTGTAAATCCAACTCTTCTCTTGAAAAGTAAGGTTGACCCTCTATTAGGGCTGAAATAGTGACCAGAGTACCCTCAGGTAGGGTACAAAATCGTCAGTAGTTGGATACCACATGAAATTAATCTTGAATCCTCATGTAGGTAATAATAACAACCATTACTGTAGATTCTATTGATTAAATTTTACCATCAACATTTAATTTTCTGCAGAGTGTCTCCTCGTAGCTGCAATCTGTGTATGGAGACATGTAGTGTACAAATCTGTACTCAATATTTAATTAATTGACCCTTTCCCAAGCAATGATTTTAGGGTGGTCTATTTCAAAAACTTCTTCCTAAGACGAAACAGAAGTTACTGCAAATGTTATTTGTGTCTATTACAGCTTAGAAAGTATTGAGGCAAAAGGAGAAAGTGCTGGTCACCAGCAGTTTCTTCTTTTGTCTCGATGTTTTCGAAGCCTTTTCTGATAGGAATATCAAAATCAGGTCTTGTTTGGGAAAGGGTCAATCAATCAATTAATCGTTATAATCAATCAATATATTTTCTTTTTATGCTCCCCGAAGGGAGAGCATATAGTCGCCGCTTCGTCTGTCCGTCCGTCCGTCATTCCGTCCGTCATTCCGTCCATCCGTCCGTCCGTCCGAAGTGATTTCTCTATAACCCTTGGGCCAAATCAAATGAAACTTACCATGTGAACTCCCTATGACATAATGCCGATGTACTTTTCCCAGTTTTTGGATTTGAGGCCTCGTCATGGGAAAAGGGGACTTAAGGTCAAATACACTTTTTCTCTAATTTCTCATAGTCTAATGGTCAGAATTTGATGAAATTTCATATTTGAGTAGCAAATCAGATGCCCTTGACAATAAACTACTTGAAATTTGCGTATAAAAAGTATGTCATGGAAAAAGGGGGCTTATCGTTTGTTAGCTTAATCTTAGCTCTGTATGGCATACATTTATTGTGACAAAGCCTTATTCGGGGAGCATTGTCCGTCTCTGACGGCTCTTGTCTTTCTTGCAGAGGATCTCCCCATAGCTGCAGTCTGTGTATGGAAACGTGTGCCAATATTATAGAATATGGAAAACATCTAAATGAAGATAAACACAAAATAGCCCTCAGTCGACTATCACAGGCCGGCCCTGAACAGATGCTAAACTCACTAGATCCTGTACCACAAAAAGGGTAGGCAGCGATTCATTGAAGAGGGTGTTAATTGATTTTCAACGAAACATATTTCACTAAATGTTTATCAAATCCTATGTTGTTGGTACTCATTAGAATCGTCTCGTTGAGACGATTCTAATGAGTACCTACAACATAGGGTTTGGATTTGAAATAACAAATTTAGAACGTCTTTACTCCCTCTGATCTGTTGCCTTGGATAGGTCTCTATCTTTAAAGATAAAGAACAAATTCTTACAATGAAGGGAGGTTTCAGTATGTTATGAGCGTAGGGTACAATTATGCTTAAATGTATGCTGACTTGAATATTTCTACTGCTTTGTCAGACAGAATAGAACAGTGTCAGACCACATATGTGACAAAAAAATCTTCATTTCCTATGATAATTACCACCCAAAATTATTATCAAACTATGTAAAATTTCTTTCACTTGAAATTGTCATCTGCAACGTCATTGAATTTGGATTAGTCTCAACCCATTCCCACATATTTACGCCTTTTGATGTCCCAAAAGATCGAAAACATGATGGAAAATGAAGAAATTGCTTTTCCACAATGGTTTTTTTTTCCAAAAAGACTATAAAATATTGAATTTTGGTTCACTTGAAATTGTTGTCAGGAAAATCTTTGAGTTTTGACAAATTCACAATACTAAAATTTTTCTATAGATATGGTAATGGATTAAATTTTGCTGTCTGGTAAGGGGTTAATACAATATTTCATACATTTTGTTGCAGACAATCTGACTTTCAACAAAGAATGGGTAAAAATAAAGGTCAAAATATGCATACTAGGTCACAGTCTCAACCTGTAGAAATAATAGATCTTGATGCTCAACCTACAGAGAAGTTTAAACGTCCCAGAAATGTGAACAATAAGTCCAATAAGTCTGAGAGATTGAAAAACAAATATGGTAACACACAGAAATCAGATGCATGGCAGAGTTGGGATGAATTAGGAGATGCTGAGATGGGTAGAGAAGTACGGGGGAATGGTTGGAACTCCATGGCAGATCAAGGTCAGGGCTGGCAGCAGAATCATGGATCGAGGTTCTATAATAATTATAATGGTCATGACTGCTTTTATGATGATAATTATGGTATGGACTGGAGCAACAATCAATTCTACTCACAAAATTATGACATAATGGGTGGTTGGGGGACCGGGGCTTATTATGGACGCAATAGACGGGGAAGTTTTGATGAAAGTTTTATGGGTAGACAGTCTGGTGCAGTTGAGCGTAAAGGGAGGGGTAAACAGCGTGGCAGAGGTCATACTAGAACTAGTTCTTATGATCCACACAAAACACACTCAAACTATGATAACTACTCACCGGAGAGTAACTCATCCACAGACTCAAATGGGTTGAAGAGACGCTTAGAAGATGGGGAACCTGGCGCCCCAGAGAAATCTCGACGGAAAAATGATCGTAACTCACATGGACGATATAACCATAGGAACAAACACTTGAATACTCAGAATGAACTGCCGCACGACAGATCAAATCTGAGGAGTACTGGTAACAGTCTGAGTACTAGTAGAGACAGAATGTCACAAAGTGAATATGAGAGATCAAACGCAAGGAGTTCTGGTAAAAGCCGAAGTATCAGTAGAGAGAGAATGTCACAAAACGAACAATCACGGACGAGAAGTAGATCAAGTTCTCAGAATTCAAACAGACGAGTTACATGGTCTGATCAACAGGATGTTACATCAACGTCAGACTTGGACGCTAAAACACTTGGTGATAATGGCAGATCTTCTAGTCTCAGTAGATTGAATAAAAAATCTGAACCTGTTACTGCAGTACCTGATTCTTCTACAGAAAGTAAAAAATCCAAGAAGAAGGGTGGGAAGAAAAGTCAAACAAAAAAATCTGGTCGTGTTTCAGAAGTATCTAGTGCTACTGAAGGGAGGGCGAGTGATAAAACTGCAGGTAAAGATAGTACAGAGAGTGTTCTGGAGAAGGCCGAAAATCTCTGTAAAAAACTCAGAAATGAAAGAGAAAAAATCAAACAACAAAAGCTCAGTCAGGAAAAACAGAAGAAATTTGAGAAGACTGAAGAATTGAACACACAAATTGCTGAATTGTCTAAAGAAAACATGAAGAAGATCACAGGACGTTTAGAGACCCTGGAGACTGTAACTATGAAGGATAGTGAGAAGATGTTAGATTCACAAGGACCGATGTCATCATCCACACATAAACCAGGGGCAGATAAATCTGCTGTATCGGGTACAGTCTCCACACAGAACACAGACCAGCATGTACAACCGTCAACTCCGAAATCTACAAACACATCAGGTGATCCGAAGATAGCAGAACGAATTGCCCAGACTAGAGCGGACATTGATGCTATCAGAGCCAAGATAGAGGGTAGTGTACAGGCAGAGAAGGTGAGACCAGGGTTCAAGTCTCCACCGCTCCTCAGATCTCCCATCACACATAGTGGTAAACCAGACAATAAGTCACTGTTAAAGATGGTTAATGCTCCCAGAACAACAAGAGAGAGATTACATGTCGCCCAGCTTCTCAGAAATCATGCCAAGTCACAGACAAAATTCTCACTGCCTCGGTTTAATCTAAAGATGTCTGATCTTGTAGAAAATCAACCAGAACTGGAAGACCTGTCACAGTTTAGTATAGAAGCCCTGGACCCAAGTGTACAACTAGAGATAGCTAACTTGATAGAAGCTGATATCAAACCAGATGTAGCTGAACTACAAATACTGCTAGATGCTGCAAGTTCACAAAATGCTGAGTTAGACTCTAACATTCTCAGTGATCTAGGAATCTCCCAGTCTCCATCTAGATTAAGTGTACCGGCTGATAATGTGATGCCAAACAATCCTCTTACAGTTGGACATAATTCAAGAAGAGATAATGAAAATGTACCAAACATTGGTATGCCAGAAAGAAGTAGATCACCTAATGCAGCAAGAAAACAAGCTGGACTTGATATTGACAATATGGATGATAAACCAAGTCTATCTGTAGAAGAACTAGTAACAGAAGTAAATAAAGCCAAGGAACATCTTCTAGGTGTAAGAGAGAGGGACAGACAAAATAACTTACAGCATCACACAAACACACTAACCAGCCATTTTAGCTCATCTTTACCTCTATCAAGTACAGACAACATTAAGGTAGAGAGGCTAGCTTCTTCTGTCAGAGATACAAGTACCAGATTTGACCCAGTCAGAGTTAAACAAGAAATAGAGGATGATGGATACAATTTTGCTTTGTCATCTAGTGGGAACCAGCTTAAATCACCAGGATTGGAACCAGCTACTTTGAATAGAGATTCTGGACTGGCTCTCAGTTCTAACATAGTATCATCAAATTCTACATTGAATAGAACTGCACACCAGTCAAGTCCAAACAGAGAAAAGTCTTCTGGAATCCAAGATGCTCCAATGGCTGTAAGTTCCAATACAGCATCATCTGCCTCAACATTTCCTGGAAGTGTTCACAAAAGTGTTCACACTATTGGTTCACAGGCAGCTGCATTAACAGTTCACAAAAGTGTTCACACAAGGCAGTTTTACCCGTCATCTGATGAAATGCCAGTCAGAGATACAGATAAACCTGCTTCTCCTCTACCTCAGGTAATTATGTATATTGATGCTTTTCAACAAAAACCTCGTAACTGCAGCTTAATCAAGCTACAGTTACAAGGTTTTTGTTGAAAAGCGATGATATACAGTGCCCTCCAAAAGTCCTTGGACAAACTCTTTTTTTGGCCTTTTCAGTAAAGTTCATGGCAAAATTCCAATATTTAGGATATTTTTTGCTTTATTATTATAAAAATCAACAATAACCATGAAAATATTCAAAACCAATTCTATAATTCTGGCAATCTTATAACAAAAACACATTTTTGGAAAATGAGCGCTAAATAGCTATTATGCCAATAATTTTCAAGACTTTGTATGGCCTGCTGTGGCTTGTATAAAAGCATGTATATGATGTGGCATACTTCAAACAAGGTGTTGGCATGTCTCTGGAGTGACTTGGTCCCAACAAATCCTCACATTATGCGAACGGTTTGGTTGCAGGTGTTTCGGAGACTGGTTTTCATTTGTTGCCAACGATTTTCAATCAGATTGAGGTCAGGGGACTGAGGTTGACAATTCAAACATTGGAAATGGTTTTCCTGCTTCCTCTCATTCACAATTTTCGCTCTATGGCGCAATGCTCCATCATCCTGGGATGTAAAGTCATTTCCATGTTCTAGTAGATGGGCTGATGACACTGCATGATCTTGCAAAATCTTGGTGTAACCCTGGGAATTCAGCCTCCCTTCAACATAAGCCATACACCCAGTATCCCTGCAACTCATTGTTCCCCAATGCATGACACTACAACCTCCAAACTTCACCATGGGAGCAGTACAGTCACTGCAAAGCTGCTCACCAGATCTCTGTCTCACGTACACTCTACCATCACTCTGAAACAGATTGAATTTTGATCATCACTGACAAGTACAGCAGACCAATCCACTACTGACCAGTCCTGGTGTTCCCTGGCAAAGTCCAAGCGCAATTGTCTATGACGAGGGGTCAGCAAAGGCTTCTGAACAGCCAAATGGTCATCTAGTCCAGCGGCATGGAGTCTTCTCTTTACTGTCAATGTTGATGCAAACACATTTGTGTCTCTCCAAGTAGACTGTAGCTGTGGAACAGTCGCATGTCTGTCCCCAAGTGAAGGTCTTACCATCAGTCTGTCATCCCAAGTACTTGAAACTCTTGGTTTACCAATTCTAGGCCTGTCATCATGGCTTCCAGTCATTGCATATCTCTGCAGTAAATGGTAAATCATCAATCTGTACAAGATAACGAGCTAACATTTCGAGAAAATGTTACATTTTTACTGTATTTATAACAGTAAGTTATCAATTCATCTAGTAAGCATTGAAATAAAAATGCAATGGCCTACCATGGATGTCCAAACTGCCTAGAGATGTCTGCAATGGAGATACCGTGAGTTGGCAACGAACTCTTCCCTCTTTGGTCAGCATTTTTTTGTAAAAAAATTTCGCAGATGATCAGGGACTGTTGTTCTAGTCACCAGTTATATGATGTTTCCATTCGCTTTCGAAAATTGGTTCAAAATGTTGCATACAGACATGAAATATCTATGCGTCCTTTATTGTGTAAATAATGGATATTTTATAAAATTGATTTATTTCAATGAATCAATGTCTAATTTCGAAGAAAAGTACTAAAATTATCTTAGAAAGTGTTTAATTACCCCCCTGTATTAGAAAAAGTTGGAAAAATCCAGGCATTTTCTCTAAAACCCACGGAAAAGGGCAAAAATGCATAATGAAATATTTGTCCAAGGACTTTTGCACGGGTGGTAAACAGAGAAACTAGCTCCAAAAAGAGTCAACGGTATTTCGTTTCTTCGTGACATCCGGCCTCTACCGAGGTAGTTGCATAGAGCGAAAATCTGTAAACAAAGGTAGGTCACGAACACATTTTTCTACAATTATTTCTTTTACAACGAGTTTTTGAAAAATCCGGCGATGCTGTAATATGAAGAAATGGTCGAAGTTTGTTGTGCACGAGAATATACGGTGTTAAGAAGCAGAGTTTGAATACAATCGTTGAAAAACATTTCAAAATCGAAAGTAAAAACTTTTTTACTTTCGATTTTGGAATGTTTTTCAACGATTGTATTAAAAACCCGCTACTAATACCGTATACTCTCGTGTACAACAAACTTCGACGATACTTTCATATTACAGCATCACCGGATTTCTCAAAAAGTCGCTTTAAAAGAAATAATTTCAGAAAATGTGTTCGTGACCTACAAATTTTCGCTCTACGCAACTACCTCTTTTTGGAGCTAGTTTCTCTGTTTACCACCCGTGTTTTGGAGGGCACTGTATTGTTTTTGTACAGCTAAAAATCACATTATGGTTAATGTGTTGTTGTTTAATAGCCATTGGGTACAAGACAGAAATCAATCTCTTTTCTTATATTCAACATTCGTTTCGACCATATCTATACATGTACTCCAAATTTTGCATACAAGATAGTGTCACGCAAAAATATACCATCTGTGAAAATCTCTAAAGCCAAAATATGAAAATATCTGACCCAGCAGATGTCAAGTAAGTATAGCATTTCAAACACAAACTGTGCAGATTGACTAGGGTCGATACCTTACACCCTTACCAGATGGTCACTTTTAGCGCAACTATTCATAGAAATGGGGGTCTATTCTGGACGCTTTGGCATCACTGTAATGCTTTGGTTAAGTTTTTCTGTGCAAATTTGTCATATATTTCTATCAATGCACTTTGCGCATGCTTTTGTGACCATAATATCAGCCTCTGACAATTAATTTAGTAGAATTTTTACCCTTTTGGACTAAGAAATTCTTGGTTAAGTTTTTACATGCAACTTTCATATGTCTTTGATAACTATTGCTTTCAAACTTTGCACACACTTCTTTGACCAGCCTTTTGGCAAAGATTTTTTACTCTGACATTAAATTTAATGGAATTTTCACCGATTTTGAACATAGAATTTTGAAAATAGAATTTGTCACTATCCAGCACTTGATATTTGCGCTTTGCTGTCATGAGACATCTCTTGTTGCAAGACTTTATAGTTAAAAAATTATGTGATTTCCATTATTCTTGTTAACAGAATACAGCTGATTCCACAGTAGACAGAGTGAATGCCATCCTTAATGCTGTACCTAATATGGACAACATCCTCACTAATCAACCAGAAACAATGGATACTTCAGGACACACACCTAGCAAGGGGGAAACTAGGTCTAGTGAAACAGTGGGACTGAGACTTGACTCTGTGATAAACAAGAGTGATGCAAAGCATGGAGAGATCATGGACCATGGAAATGGCATTACTAAACCTACCACATTCCCTGATGAATCTTTGCATTTAAATCTGGAGGAGAAAGGTTAGTCTTATCTATATCTAGTGAAACAGTTGGACTGCGACCTCAATCTGTAACTTTTAAAGGTCATACTAACCAGGGAGACCTTTGTCTCATAGAAATGAGCTTACTAAACCTACCACAGTCCCTGATGAATCTTTGCATTTAAATCTGGATGAGAAAGGTTAGTTTTATCTATATGTGACCCGTCACGCTAAAAGGAACCTTATCCAAACTCCAAAAATCAAAATTTTGACAAACTTGTCAGACTCAGCAAAGGTCAACCAGACCCCGTATGCAAAAAATGAACATAGAGTAAGATAGGGAAAACATTCCGGATTCAGAAAAGTATATAAAACTGAAAAAGTGTCGGCCTTAGTCTGGCTGCGCGGAATGCGCAGACTGACTAGGGTCGATATTTTTTCACACTTCCTGTAAGGTCCCTTTTAGCGTGACGGGTCACATATCTAGTTAAACAGTGGGACTGAGACCTAACTCTGTTACTGATAAAGGTTGTACTAAGCATGCAGAAAACATGGACCAGAGACGCTGCCTTAGCACAGTAGGCTAGCGCACCTGCCTCTCATTCGAGAGGTCCCGGGTTCGATATCCGGCCGTGGCAAATACCCTTTCTGACAAAATTGTCTCCCACCAATGGGTTTGAAATCATTAACCTAAGTGGGCGAGCAGCTGGAGGCTCGTTAATGGTGTTGTGGTAGTACTGGTTTGAGAAACAACAGGAATCCATGAGTAGGTGCTCCAGCCGTGGCGATATGACCCTGGCAGTTGAAAACGGCGTAAAACCCCAATAAACTCGAACCCTGATGAATCGTTGCATTTAAATTATGATGAGAAAGGTTAGTCTGTCTATAAGGGTAACTTAAACCCCTTATTAGTCCCCCACCGGTTACCGGTTGGGGGACTATAGGTTTGCTCGATTCCGTCCGTCTGTCCATCTGTCTGTCTGTCTGTCCATCCGTCTGTCCGTCACACTTTGTCCGGGCTATATCTTCTAAACCGTATGTGCTAGCAACTTCAAACTTGGTACACTTATAGATCTCATTGAGGAGAAGTGTCATGTTGAAGAACCGTTACTCTGCCACGCCCACTTTTTGAGTTATTGCCCTTTGTTGTTTTTACCCTTACATTTTTGTCCGGAACATATCTCTTAAACTATGTGTGCTAGCAACTTCAAACTTTGCACACTTAAAGATCTCATTGATGACAAGTGTCATGTTCAAGAACCATAACTCTGCCACGCTCACTGTTTGAGTTATTGCCCTTTGTTATTTTTACCCTTACATTCTTGTCCAGAACATATCTCCTAAACGATGTGTGCTAGCAACTTCAACCATTGTACATTTACAGATCTCATTAAGGACAAGTGTCATGTTCAAGAACCATAACTCTGTGACTCCCACTTTTTGAGTTATTGCCCTTTGTTGTTTTTAGCCTTACATTCTTGTCCGGAACATATCTCCTAAACTATAAGTGCTAGCAACTTCAAACTTTGTACAGTTATAGATCTCATTAAGGACAAGTGCCATTTTCAAGAACCATAACTCTGCCATGCCCACTTTTTGAGTTATTGCTCTTTGTTGTTTTTAGCCTTACATTTTTGTCCGGAACATATCTCCTAAACTATAAGTGCTAGCGACTTCAAACTTTGTACACTTATAGATCTTATTGAGGACAAGTGTCATGTTCAAGAACCGTTATTCTGCCATGCCCACTTTTTGAGTTATTGCCCTTCCTTGTTTTTACCCTTACATTTTTGTCTGGAACACATCTCCTAAACCATCAGTGCTAGCAAAATCAAACTTTGTACACTGATAGATCTCATCAAGGACAAGTGACATGTACAAGAACTGTTACTCTTTCATGTCCACTTTTTGAGTTATTGTCCTTTGTTGTTTCTATCCTTACATTTTTGTCCGGAACTTATCTCCTAAACCATAAGCCCTAGCAACTTCAAACTTTGTACACTGGTAGATCTCATTGAGGAGAAGTGTAATGCACAAGAATTGTTACTCTGCCACTTCCACCTTTTGAGTTATTGTCCGTTGTTGTTTTTAGCTCACCTGAGCAACATGCTCAAGGTGAGCTTTTGTGATCACCCTGTGTCCGGCGTGCGTCGTGCGTCGGTCGTCGGTCGTCGGTCGTCGGAAGTCGTCAACAATTGCTTTAAACATCTTCTTCTCCTTAACCACTGGGCCAATCCTGACCAAACTTGGCAGAAATGTTCCTTGGGTGGCCCCTTTCAAAATTTGTTTGTGAATTTTTGATTCGTCAAAAAATGTGGGCGTGGCAGGGCGGGGCTTATCAGACTTAAAGAAATTATTAGGTAATCTTCAAAAATCTTCTCCTCCTCAACCATTGGGCCAATTCTTTCCAAACTTGGCAGAAATGTTCCTAGGGTGACCCTTTTCAAAAGTTGTTCGTGAATTTTTGATTTGTCAAAAATTGTGGGCGTGGCAGGGCGGGGCTTATTAGACTTAAAGAAATATGTAGGTAATTCTTCAAAAATCTTCTTCTCCTCAACCACTGGGCCAATTCTTTCCAAACTTCACAGAAATGTTCCTAGGGTGACCCTTTTCAAAAGTTGTTCGTGAATTTTTGATTTGTCAAAAATTGTGGGCGTGGCAGGGCGGGGCTTATCTGACTTAAAGAAATCATGTGAAAAATCTTCAAAAATCAATTATCAGGCCAATTTGAATCAAGCTTGGCAGAAATGTCCCTTGAGTGACTGTTTTCAACACATGCTCATGAATTTTTTATTGGGTGAAAATTGTGGGCGTGGCAGGGCGGGGCTTATCAGACTTCGAGAAATCGTAAGATAATTATTCAAAAATCTTCTTCTCCTTAACCATTGGGCTAATTATGCCCCCTTTCGAAGAAAATGGGGGTATATTGTTTTGCAAGTGTCGGTCGGTCGGTATGTCGGTCGGTCGGTCGGTCGGTCCGTAGGTCGGTCGGTCTGTCCGTAGACCAAACCTTGTCCGGAGCATAACTCAAAAAGTATGTAAGGTAGAATCATGAAACTTCATAGGTGGATAGATCTCATTATGGAGAGGTGCAGTGCATAAGAACCGTAACTCTGCCGATCATATTTTTGGAGTTATTGCCCTTTGTTGATTTTATAACTTGATTTTTGTCCGGAGCATAACTCAAAAAGTATTAAAGGTAGAATCATGAAACTTCATAGGTGGATAGATCTCATTATGGAGAGGTGCAGTGCATAAGAACCGTAACTCTGCCGATCATATTTTTGGAGTTATTGCCCTTTGTTGATTTTATAACTTGATTTTTGTCCGGAGCACAACTCAAAAATTATGTTAGGTAGAATCATGAAACTTTACAGGTGAATAGATCTCATTATGGAGAGGTGCAGTGCATAAGAACCGTAACTCTGCCGATCATATTTTTTGAGTTATTGCCCTTTGTTGATTTTCAAACTTGATTATTGTCCGGAGCATAACTCAAAAAGTATGTAAGGTAGAATCATGAAACTTTACAGGTGAATAGATCTCATTATGGAGAGGTGCAGTGCACAAGAACCGTAACTCTGCCGATCAAATTTTTTGAGTTATTGCCCTTTGTTGATTTTATAACTTGATTCTTGTACGGAGCACAACTCAAAAAATATGTAAGGTAGAATCATGAAACTTTATAGGTGACTAGATTTTATTATGGAGAGGTGCAGTGCACAAGAACCGTAACTCTGCCAATCAAATTTTTTGAGTTATTGCCCTTTGTTGATTTTACACTTTATTCTTAATCTTGCCTATATCTCATGTCCTTTTACACATACAGCCTTGATATCTCACACATAGATACCTCCTATCAACACAGTTCACATTTAACCATGACCTTGGACCTTGTGACCTTGACCTTGGAGTTTGCCCTACTTTAAAAAAAATTAAACCCGGCATATATCTCATGACCTTTTACAAATACATCCTTGATATTTCACACATGGACACATCTTACCAAGACCTTTCACAATTGACCATGACCTTGGACTTTGTGACCTTGACCTTGGAGTTTGACCTACTTTTAAAAAACTTTAACCTGGCCGATATATCATGTCCTTTTACACATACAGCCTTGATATTTGACACATGGAAACCTCTGACCAAGACCTATCACATACACCTTGGACCATGTGGCCTTGACCTTGAAGTTTGACCTACTTTTAAAAAAAATAAACTGGGCCTATATCTCATGTGCTATTACACATAAAGCCTTGATATTTCACACATGGACACATCCTACCAAGACCTTTCACATTTGACCATGACCTCGAACTTTGTGACCTTGACCTTTGACTTTGACCTACTTTAAAAGAAAACTTTAACCTAGCCGATATATCATGTCCTTTTACACATACAGCCTTGATATTTGACACATTGGCACCTACGACCAAGACCTTTCACATTTGACCATGACCTTGGACCTTGTGAGCTTGACCTTGGTGTTTGACCTACTTTAATAATACATTAACCTGGCCTATATTTCATGTCATTTTACACATACAGCCTTGATATTTTACACATGGTCACTTCAAACCAAGATATTTCACTTTTGACCATGACCTTAGACCTTGACCTTGGAGTTTGACCTACTTTTAAAAACTTAAACTAGGCCTATATCTCATGTCCTGTTACCTATACAGTCTCAATATTTTACACATGGACAACTCCTACCAAGACCTTGCGCATTTGACCATGACCTTGGCATATGTGACCTTGACCTTTGATTTTTACATACTTTTAGAAATCTTTAACCTAGCCTTTATCTTATGTCTTATTACACCTACAGCCTTGATATTTCACACATAGACACCTCCTACCAAGACCTTTCACATTTGACCTGACCATGACCTTAAATATTGCAATTTTGACCTTGGAGTTTGACCTACTTTTAAAAAGACTGAAACCAGGCATATATATCATGTCCTTTTACACCTACAGCCTTGATATTTCACACATTGACATCTCCAACCAAGACCTTTCACATATGACCATGACCTTAACCTTGGCATTTGGCCTACTTTTAAAAACTTTAACCTGACCTATGTTTCATTTTACTTTTACATATACAGATTTGATATTTCACACATAGACACCTCCTACCAAGACCTTTCATATTTGACCATGACCTTGGACCTTGTTAACTTGACCTTGGACTTTGACCTACATCAAATATAGGCCCTTGAGGGGGCATATATGTTTTACAAACATCTCTTGTTCTTACAAAACTTGAAAGGAATGTTCCTTGTGTGACCCTTTTCAAAACTTGTTCGTGAATTTTTGATTTGTCAAAAATTGTGGGCGTGGCAGGGCGGGGCTTATCAGACTAAAAGAAATCTTTAGGTAATTCTTCAAAAATCTTCTCCTCCTCAACCACTTGGCGAATTCTTTCCAAACTTGGAAGAAATGTTAATTGGGTGACCCTTTTCAAAACTTGTTCGTGAATTCAAGATTCATCAAAAATTGTGGGCGTGGCAGGGCGGGGCTTATCGGACTTAGAGAAATCATTTGAAAAATCTTTAAAAATCAATTATAAGGCCAATTTGAACCAAGCTTGGCAGAAATGTCCCTTGTGTGACTTTTTTCAACACATGCTCATTAACTTTTGATTCGTCAAAAATTGTGGGCGTGGCAGGGCGGGGCTTTTTAGACTTTTAGAAATCGTAAGATAATTATTCAAAAATCTTCTCCTCCTTAACCACTGGGCTAATTCTTTCCAAACTTAGCAGAAATGTTTATTAGGTGAACCTTTTCAAAACTTGTTTGTGAATTTAAGATTCGTCAAAAATTGTGGGCGTGACAGGGCGGGGCTTATCGGACTTAGAGAAATCATGTGAAAAATCTTTAAAAATCAATTATCAGGCCAATTTGAATCAAGCCTGGCAGAAATGTCCCTTGAGTGACTGTTTTAAACACATGCTCATGAATTTTTGATTCGTCAAAAATTGTGGGCGTGGCAGGGCGGGGCTTATCAGACTTTGAGAAATTAATTATTCAAAAATCTTCTCCTCCTCAACAACTGAGCTAATTATTTACAAAACTTGAAAGGAATGTTCCTTGGGTGACACTTTTCAAAACTTGTTCGTGAATTTTTGATTTGTCAAAAATTGTGGGCGTGGCAGGGCGGGGCTTATCGGACTAGGAGAAATCATGTTAAAAATCTTTAAAAATCAATTATTCTTCCAATTTGAACCAAACGTAGCAGGAATGTCCCTAGAGAGACTGTATTCAACACATGTTCATGAATTTTTGATTGGGTGAAAAACATCCGCTTGGCAGGGCTGGGCTTATCAGACTTCAAGAAATCGTTAGATAATTCTTCAAAAATCTTCTTCTTAACCATCAGGCAATTTGGTACCAAACTTGGCAGGAATGATCATTGGGTGACTCGTTACAATATCTGTTCGAGAATTTTTTATTCGTCAGAAATTGTGGTCTTGGCAGGGCAGGGCTTACCGGACTTAACAAATTCATGAGAAAATTCTTTAAAAAAGTAATTCTAGGGCAAAGTTGAACCAAACCTTACAGGAATGTACCTTGAGTGACTGTCTTCAATACATGGTTGAGAATTTTTGATTTATTGAAAAAATGTTGGCATGGCAGGGTGGGGCTTGTTGATTTTTAAATGAGTTATGTCCTTTTGTTGAAAATTGGTATTTTTCGCAACATTTACATGTGTTGTTTGGTCTCTTGATTTTTTTGTTTGCTCTTTTTCCCAATTGATCAGATCACAGTTCAAATGAAATGTACTTCTCAAAATGCACAAAAACAGTGCTGTTGGGGGGGTATGATCACTTTCAGTGATATTCTAGTTTACAATAATTTAATGTGACATAATACTGACATATATATATTTGTTTACAACAAAATTTATATTGTACACAATCAAATACACGAAGAACTCAGGTGAGCGATATCAGTGCCTTTCAGGCACTCTTGTTATCATTACATTTTTGTCCGGACCATATCTCCTGAGCCATCAGTGCTAGCAACTTCAAACTTTGTACACTTAAATATCTCATTGAGGACAAGTGTCATGTACAAGAATCATTACCCTTCTCCACCCACTTTTTGAGTTATTGCCCTTGGTTGTTTTTAGCCTTATATTTTTGTTTGGGACATTTTGTCCAAAACCTAATGTGCTAGCAACTTCAAATTTTGTATACAGTTATAGATCTAGTAAGTAGGAGATATATAAGAAAGGATTTTTTGTTATCCGGTGGGGGACTCCTGTATTGCATCGCAATACGACATGCACTTGTTTGCATAATCCTTGTCCAAAAAATGAGATTTATAACTAGTCCTAAAATTGATGCCAAAGGTAGAAAATTTATATGTAATTGCATAGGAAATATTATGGGGAAAAGGGAAAAGTTCCGACTTATCTAGATTCACTTTGGTAGTAAGTGCCTTGATTAATCTTTCATCTGTTGCTCTATATCACTTTATTACCTGTATCTTATATTTTCTTACCAGACAAGCAGTTCAACACATCCGTCAACTCCAACACATCCAGCGTCCTGGACCAGGTCTACACAATCTGTGTCGAGGAAGAAAACATCCGCACGGAGATAAACACCGTCGACGCTAAAATTAACAAACTCAAAAGTCTGATATCTGAGGCTCAACAACAGCTGAATACATTCACAGACAGGAGAAAAGAGGTAGAAATTGGGATTTTTACTCTTTCCCAGATATTACCTGAGGTGTGTTCTTTAGAACGAGATTTCTTGAGATATCTTGAGATTTCTTAAGATGTTTTAGGATAAAGCGTTCTTCTGAGCAAGATTTTTAAGACGATCACTGGGAGCCGCCATTGCTCTATACTTCTTTCGGAACACATCAGTAAATTCTGTAGAATCTACATGTAATGGGAGAGAATTGACCGAGTTGTTCCGAATGCTCAATGATTCATAAACCGCAGAGTTCCGAATGATCCGTACTTCATACAAATGACGTCATGATGATGTCATTTGTATGAAGTATGGAAGATTCGGAACATCTCGCTTATAATCTCGGTCTTAAAAATGCTGTATCAAAAACATGTAAGGAAATCTTAAAAAATCTCGCCCTAAAGAACGCGCCTTTGGTTTTGTTGTCTCTAATTGAAAAAGCTTGTATAAACATAGTAGGGGAAATAGAAGTAAATGCTAAATATTTCTGTCTCAATGTTTTCTGTTCTATATTGTACACAATTCCTATGTACCTATCCGTTTTGTCATATGCCGCAGCGTTGAAATTGGAAGCCAACAATTTTACTATTTTGGTAAAGGTTTTAACCCATTACCAAACGACAAAATTTTAGGGTGGTCCAAATTGAAAGATCCTGCAGACGACAATTTCAAGTGAATGGAATTTTCAATTTTTAGGTCTTTTTGGATGGAAAACATTGTGGGAAATGAAGAAATTGCTTGTCACAAGCAATTTCTTCATTTTCCATGATGTTTTCCATTGCCATTATTATGAGGGGAGTCAAAAAGAGTCATTGTGTGGTAAAGGTTTTAAACAATCTTGTTAGAATGGCCTAAAATCTAAAACCAGCTCAATGACAAGTTTAATAAGTAGTTTCAATAATACACTTTTGGACGGACCAGAAGTTTGAATTTTTATGCCTTGTATCAAAAGATTGGGGCATTTTTAGCTCGACTTTTCGAAGAAAATGAGAGCTTATACTGTCACCCGGGCGTCGGCGCTTGCGTCAGCGTCGGCGTTGGCGTCGGCGTTGCAACAAAGGTTAAAGTTTTTTCAAACATCAATAACTTCCATACTATCAAAGGGATTCAACCCAAACTTGGAATACTTATTCACCATCACACCCTCTACCCTACTACCAGGGCCCATGACCCTGGCTCCACTATTTTTTGAGTTATGCCCCCTTTATACTAAGCACTTAGAAAGTCGAGCGCGCTGTCTTCAGACAGCTCTAGTTTTTTTTTACTTTCATCTGTCTAAATGTCCAAAATGTAACATTGGCATTTTCTCCAAAGTATTAGACAAACTAAACTCAAATGGCTTGTAACCTTCTTTTAATGGCATGCTTCTGCTTTACTATTGAATGTTATTTCTATCTTTAAGCTTACAACAAAAGAGACTCACTTTAGAAGCTCAAGAATGAAACTTCTTCATGGTAGGTAGATTATTGTCCCCTTATTCCTGTCTCAAATGGGCAACATTTTGAATTTTTTATTTTAGTTAAACAATTAAATAAACATTGAATTTTTATAAGGAATTGCAATGCTTTCCCCTAGTCGTCTGTGTTTGGGATGTCAGAACCATGTTTTGTTTGGGAAAGGATTATTTACTAATTAGTGGATTGTTGGAAACCTAAGTTTTGATAACTCGTATGACTTAATTAAACTGTCAAACACATGTAGTTTCTCTATAATTAGGTAAATGTAACCTAGCCTTAGTTAAACATTGATTGGAAAATAATGATGGAAGTCATTTCAGACTTCACTTTACTAAGCCTTTCCCAAATGCCAGAAATCAAAAGTGTTCCGTTTAGTAATCTGCTGTAGACAGCTAAATGGCTGTTGATAAGGACAGTATGTGAAAGATCTAGCTTTGATAAATTTTAGGCAAAATGAGAAAATGTCAGTTATCAGGATTTTCTACTTTTGCCTCAATGTTCTCCCAAGCATTTACTTTTCATGACGTCAAAACCATTTCTTGTTTGGAATTGGAAAGGGGTTAAATATGTATAATTGATGATATTTTTACATCTCTGTTTTCTTATTTCTCAGAGAGTCGGAGTCAGCAGGGATCGTCTGGTTCCCAGTCTGAAGGTTTACCAGGCCTGGTACCAAACCTGGCGGACACAAATCCGATGATGTTGAAGTTTTTGATGTCACAAAGACAGTCTGATCTCTCCTCTGTTGGAGGATATTCAAATGTAGAGTCTGGTTCCCAGCCTGATGATGGTCAACATAGTGTCAGGAGGGGATCCAGGGATTCTGGCCAATCAGATCATGGGGAACCAGCTGCGAATCAACCAATCACAGCAAAGAGGAATCAAAATATGCTATTCTCCCAGTCTATTGATATTTTGACTGGAAGTACTGACACCCTAACTTCTTTAAAATCACAAGAATTAGCTGGGAACCATAATATTCAGGAACATGGAGGAAAGTTTGAGTCTCTAGGTCATGCTGGGAACCAGAGTAGAGATTCAGGGACTCCTATACCACTTGATACAAACAGAAAAAATGGAGTTTCATCTGTAAATAACAATCCTGATTCTAATTCCATCAGCCTGTTAAAACATCCTTTAGACAATTTTGTCACTCTTGATGCTTTGTTGAAGGGAGACACAGAAATTGGAAAATTGATTCATAAAAGTCTGGAATCCATTCAAAAAGGGGAAGTGAGGCAGCAGGAAGAAGTTGTCATAAAATCACCGGACACCTCTGACGATCCTTTTAGAACCAGAAATGGTTCTAAAGGGATCGTCAGTGGTGGCCGTGACAGACGTTCAAGCGGACTAAGTGTTGGATCGGAAGATATGTGTGTCAGTGGGAGTGATACGGAAAAACTTACAGGAAAAGTTTCCATGAAGTACATGGGAACATTACCGGAAGGTGTGAATTATGAAAGTTATAAAAGTATAATGAAGCAGGTGTCGTCAGGTGGTAAAGATAACGTGATGGTTACAGTCCTTAACTCACCAGAACCTGTTGTGAGTGGGAAAACTGAGTCAAATAATAATAAAGTAAATGAACATCCTCTTGCCAATGCATCAGTTGTTGGAATGAATAAGAAAGCTATTGTTGCAGATTTTAGTCTCATGTTTGATAAAAGTCCCAGATCGGATACGACGTCCACAATTTCGGCTGACTTGCATGAGATGGAATCCCTTAGTGCCAGAAGTAATTTTTCACTGGGTGAGAAAATTAAACGAATGTGTGATGTTCAGAATATGGAAGGGACAAACAATGTGATATTGTTGACCCCAAGGTCAGAATCCTCAGGGGAGAAAACTCTTGAAGATGAACCAACTTTGGCTTTAAAGACAGATGGAACGGAAGATGTTGTGATTAAAAACTTGCCAATAACCTCTCCAAAAACTGTGATTGAGAGAATGACTTCACCTGATTCTAGTTCACCTTCTAGAAAAAAATTAAAATCAAAACGAGAAAGAGATCAGAAATCAAGGCGTAAACAGAAGGAAAATTTTATCTTACTGTCTGACACTAATTCTGAAGTCGAAGAAGGGTCTCAGTCATCCAGTCTACAGAATTCCAGTCTAGGGAAATCAACCAAATCTACCTCCAAGTCTGAAGAGGATCTTGTGTTGACTGGTTCCGAGGATTGCAGAACACCAAGGCACCAGTCTGGACTGGTTCCTGTCATGAAACGATCTCTACTGGATGAAGTTCAGCTGGAAACGGAGACACTATCAGAGTCAGGGGAAGATAAATCTAGCAAACTGACGAAACAAAATGAATTAAAAAGGTGAGTTTGTTAATATATATTGCCGTTGTTATTAAGTTGTATAAAGTATGGAGCATTCGGAACACTTTGGTTTATGAATTATGGCGTGTTGGGAACAACTCGGTCAAATATCTTTTATATTGTTTGTACAGAGTTGACTGAGGGGTTCTGCACGAAGTACAGGGTAATGGCGCCTCCCATTGAATGTCTTAAAAATCTTGCTCTAAAGAATGCTTTATCCTAAAATTTCTTAAGAAATCACAAGATATCTCAAGAAATCTCTCTCTAAAGAACGCACCTCTAGTAAAACAAGTTGAAAGTGAAAATAAGTGAATAGGTAATAACTTTGTATACAGCCACAGGAATTTGAACTCGGCTTGTTAGTGCTCTGATATTCATATAATTCGCATAATGACAATGTCAAGGTCAACTCTTCAAGTGATGATAATGATTGTTAGTTACAAAAATAACTAAATTCTTCTCGTTTACAAGCAGGTTTACAATAGAGCCAGGAAATTTGGAAAAGTTTCGCAACAATGTGAAGAAGCTGAATCCAACGCCAGACCCCACATCAATTGAATATGCTGGTCCACCCTTGTCTGTGATGGCTATACAAATATTTAAGGAAGATGTTTATGTGTGTTATAATGGTAGTAACATTAGGAGATTCCAGTTGAAGGTAGGTTTCACTTCTGTCATTTGCCTATTCAAAGTATTGTTCACTGATAAAAAGAAATAAAGGATTGGTAAATTAAAGATTAAGTATCTTTTGTATCCTTAATGTCTCGGAAAAGCTGTTATAGTTTAAACCAGAAAAGCATAAGTGTCAGCATTCCTTTGATTTATCATCATTCATAAATCTACAAAAAACATAAAAATGAAAACCTATTTAAAACACCTATTCTGGCTTTCATTGAAGGGTGCATGACATTATATCCCTTTAATTCTTTTTAGCAGTATATTATGTCACCACTTAGGACTAGACTTGTGTTTGAGTTTCTGTGCATGCATTTCATTTTGCATACAAATTTTGTGTCTGTCTTTCTGTCCAAAAACTAACTTTGGCCATTTTGTGGGTGCATTCGTGTTTCACAAACATGTTTTGTTTCTTCTGTTTGTCTTAAAGCTTGTATTGTAGTATTAAAAATAAACATACTTTCAATAATAATTTATTCTGTATATTTTAGACGGGTAAGATACTGCGAGAGTTAGAGAGTTCTCCGTACCTGCTCAGCTGTCTCCATGTCACAAGTGTTGTGGAAAGAGGAGATATTTTGTATGCTGCGGGACCGTGTAAAAAACTGCTCCTGTTTGATCCGCAGGTAAGTCAATGGCAGTATTCACCAATATTTGTAAATCTGTTTTCTAAAATAAAATTACATAACAAGCCTTCTGATTGGACAAGACCTATGTCTTGGCCAATCAGATGGATCGTTGTGTAATTTGCAAGGTAAACTTGGAATTAGACTGGTTGGTGAATACCACTTCAGAATGCTGTAATGATAATAAAAGAACAAAGTCGGGTTATTTCGACCATTGGGAATTATCGACCATTTAACCCGTTACCACATGACACCCCATAAGATGAAGGCTTTGGAAAACGTTGTGGAAAATGAAGAAATTGCTCTTGACAAGCAACTTCTTCATTTCCCACAACATATTCTAAGCAAAAGAAAAAAATACATTTCATTCACATAAATTTTTTGTCCGCAACATCTTAGAATTTGGAACAGTCTAAAATTTTCCCATTGGTAATGGGTTAATGTATTGATTACCATATCATTCACATGATCTCATATGGTTTCATTTACCATCTGATAATATGAAACCAGTGATCTTTTTCAATTACTTCCCTTACTGTTTAAATTATTGTTAATATCAACTTTGAAATTTTGTTTACCAGAGGCGCATTCTTTGGAGATTTTTTTTTTAAGATTTCTTAAGGTGTTTTAGATGAAGCGTTTTAAGACCTAGACTCTGACTGTGGTGTGTCGAGTGCTCCATACTTCATACAAATGATGACATCATTTGTATGAAGTTTGGAGCATTCGGAACACCATCGTTTATGAATTATGGAGTGTTCAGAAGAACTCTGTCAATTCATTTTAATAATGTTTCTAGAGAATTGAGGGATTGGCTCCGCAAGAAGTATAAAGTAAAGGCGCCTCCCAATGAGCGTCTTAAAAATCTTGCTCTAAAGAATGCTTTATTATAAAACATTTGAAGAAATCTCAAAGTATATCAAGAAATCTCGCTCTAAAAACACCCTAGAGCTTTAGAGTGGGTTTCTAGTTACCATCTAGTGATTCATTGAATTCTGAATTTATTTGATCCTTTCCCCTTTGATGAAATTTTAAAATGCTTCAATTCAAGAGCTGCTATATATGACAAAAATGTACAATATAGCATAGAAAATACTAAGGCAAAAGGAGAAAATGCTGGTTGCCTCAATATTTGCTATTAGGGACGTCAAAACTGGATCTTGCTTGGGAAAGGGTTAAGTCTACCATTAAAAACTTGCTGTACTTGAAACTTTTAACTTTATTGATGATCCATGTAAATACATATATGAATATAAAAACGTAGAGATGGGTGGTGTTACCAACATTAGCTTCCAATATAACTTCATCATGTTATGATGCATTGTTTTCAGACTTTCAACTCAATTGGTACATTACCATATATGGACAGAATTGTGTGTTTACATGAAGACTGGGGACGGTTGTTTGTTGGTTTGGATGATGGTACCGTATCAGTGATCAGTCTTAAGGTGAGTTGTAACACTATTGGTACACTACCATATATGGACAGAATTGTGTGTTTACATGAAGACTGGGGACGTTTGTTTGTTGGTTTGGATGATGGTACCGTATCAGTGATCAGTCTTAAGGTGAGTTGTAACACTATTGGTACACTACCATATATGGACAGAATTGTGTGTTTACATGAAGACTGGGGACGGTTGTTTGTTGGTTTGGATGATGGTACCGTGTCAGTGATCAGTCTTAAGGTGAGTTGTAACACTATTGGTACACTACCATATATGGACAGAATTGTGTGTTTACATGAAGACTGGGGACGGTTGTTTGTGGGTTTGGATGATGGTACCGTATCAGTGATCAGTCTTAAGGTGAGTTGTAACACTATTGGTACACTACCATATATGGACAGAATTGTGTGTTTGCATGAAGACTGGGGACGTTTGTTTGTTGGTTTGGATGATGGTACCGTATCAGTGATCAGTCTTAAGGTGAGTCAAGTAACACTCTATTGGTACACTACCATATATGGACAGAATTGTGTGTTTACATGAAGACTGGGGACGGTTGTTTGTTGGTTTGGATGATGGTACCGTATCAGTGATCAGTCTTAAGGTGAGTTGTAACACTATTGGTACACTACCATATATGGACAGAATTGTGTGTTTGCATGAAGACTGGGGACGTTTGTTTGTTGGTTTGGATGATGGTACCGTGTCAGTGATCAGTCTGAAGGTGAGTTGTAACACTCTATTGGTACACTACCATATATGGACAGAATTGTGTGTTTGCATGAAGACTGGGGACGTTTGTTTGTTGGTTTGGATGATGGTACTGTATCAGTGATCAGTCTTAAGGTGAGTTGTAACACTCTTTTGGTACACTACCATATATGGACAGAATTGTGTGTTTACATGAAGACTGGGGACGGTTGTTTGTGGGTTTGGATGATGGTACCGTGTCAGTGATCAGTCTGAAGGTGAGTCAAGTAACACTCTATTGGTACACTACCATATATGGACAGAATTGTGTGTTTACATGAAGACTGGGGACGTTTGTTTGTTGGTTTGGATGATGGTACCGTATCAGTGCTCAGTCTTAAGGTGAGTTGTAACACTATTGGTACACTACCATATATGGACAGAATTGTGTGTTTACATGAAGACTGGGGACGGTTGTTTGTGGGTTTGGATGATGGTACCGTATCAGTGATCAGTCTTAAGGTGAGTTGTAACACTATTGGTACACTACCATATATGGACAGAATTGTGTGTTTGCATGAAGACTGGGGACGTTTGTTTGTTGGTTTGGATGATGGTACCGTGTCAGTGATCAGTCTGAAGGTGAGTCAAGTAACACTCTATTGGTACACTACCATATATGGACAGAATTGTGTGTTTACATGAAGACTGGGGACGTTTGTTTGTGGGTTTGGATGATGGTACCGTATCAGTGATCAGTCTTAAGGTGAGTTGTAACACTATTGGTACACTACCATATATGGACAGAATTGTGTGTTTACATGAAGACTGGGGACGTTTGTTTGTGGGTTTGGATGATGGTACTGTATCAGTGATCAGTCTTAAGGTGAGTTGTAACACTCTATTGGTACACTACCATATATGGACAGAATTGTGTGTTTACATGAAGACTGGGGACGGTTGTTTGTGGGTTTGGATGATGGTACTGTATCAGTGATCAGTCTTAAGGTGAGTTGTAACACTCTATTGGTACACTACCATATATGGACAGAATTGTGTGTTTGCATGAAGACTGGGGACGTTTGTTTGTGGGTTTGGATGATGGTACCGTATCAGTGATCAGTCTTAAGGTGAGTTGTAACACTATTGGTACACTACCATATATGGACAGAATTGTGTGTTTACATGAAGACTGGGGACGTTTGTTTGTGGGTTTGGATGATGGTACTGTATCAGTGCTCAGTCTTAAGGTGAGTTGTAACACTCTATTGGTACACTACCATATATGGACAGAATTGTGTGTTTACATGAAGACTGGGGACGTTTGTTTGTGGGCTTTGATGATGGTACCGTGTCAGTGATCAGTCTTAAGGTGAGTCTATTAACAGGCAAGGGAAATTATTGTCAGTCAAACTTTTAACTTGGTATATTTCAACGTACTTTTCAAGACAATACAGGGACCATTTTGTATGTTGTTGAATTTACATTGGATCTTACCAAAAAACCCTTTTCTTAAGGAATACGACCCATCATTAGCTCTAAATGATTCTTGTAATGTCGGCTGTTTCCGCAACAACGGAAATAATCGAGCATGTTCGGATTTACGGAGATTTTTTAAAACTTGTTTTGTAAAGAGACTTCTACATTAGATTTGAATTTGTACGAACAGTTTCTACAACGAATCCCAGCAGATGAATTTATAAAAACGTCAAATGAAACACCAAAGACGAAAAAATCAAAATATTTTGCCATTTAGAATGACCTCCCTTTGCAACAACAACAACTACAGCGCACCCAGTGATCTCCCCTGAATCAGAATTACGTACCTCTGACGTAATATGTCACTGTTTGGAGGTTGATTCGCACCATAAATATTTCGTTCCATAACTGGTCACTTTGTTTACCGTAATTTGGGCTTTTTCTTTGGGAAAAGGTAAGCTTGACCTTTGCCACTTCTTTCTGTTTAACCCTTCCCCAAACAATTAGACACAAGATAAGACCAACTGATGCTTTCTCTACACTAGGTTTGCGTGAAAAGAGAAACCAATGAGAGAAAAGAAGAAAATACTGATACAAGCAGCTGTATTCATTATACCCCCGCAAAACGAATGTTTTATTATACCCCCGCAAAACGAATGTTTTAGGGGGTATACTGGAATCAACCTGTCTGTCTGTCTGTATGCCTGTATGTCTGTCTGTCTGTCTGTCTGTCTGTCTGTCCGTGGACAAAATACTTCTCCAGAGCATATCTTCTAAACCATATGTGCTAGCAACTTAAAACTTGCTACACTCATAGATCTCATTGTTGGCAAGTGTCCTTTGTACAGATCGTTACTCTGCCACGCCCACTTTTGCAGTTATTGCCCTTTGTTGTTTGTAACCTTGCCTTTTTTTCTGGACCATATCTTCTAAACCATAAGTGCTAGCAACTTCAAACTTGGTACAATTACACATCTCATTGAGGGGAAGTGTCATGTAAAATAACTGTTACTCAACCACGCCCTTTTTTGAGTTATTGCCCTTTGTTGTATGTACCCTTACATTTTGTTTGGACCATATCTTCTAAACCACAAGTGCTAGCAATTTCAAACTTGGTACACTTATACATCTCATTGTGGGGAAGTGTTGTGTACAATAACTGTTACTCAGCCACGTCCACTTTTTGAGTTATTGCCCTTTGTTGTTTGTACCCTAACATTTTGTTTGGACCATATCTTCTAAACCACAAGTCCTAGCAACTTCAATCTTGGTACACTTATACATCTCACTGTTGGGAAGTGTCATGTACAATAACTGCTACTCAGCCACGCCCATTTTTTGAGTTATTGCCCTTTGTTGTTTGTACCCTTACATTTTGTTTGGACCATATCTTCTAAATCGCGAGTGCTAGCAACTTCAAACTTGATACACTTATACATCTCACTGTGGGGAAGTGTCATGTACAATAACTGTTACTCAGTCACGCCAACTTTTTAAGTTATTGCCCTTTGTTGTTTGTACCCTTACATTTTGTTTGGACCATATCTTCTAAACCACAAGTGCTAGCAATTTCAAACTTGGTACACTTATACATCTCATTGTGGGGAAGTGTTGTGTACAATAACTGTTACTCAGCCACGTCCACTTTTTGAGTTATTGCCCTTTGTTGTTTGTACCCTAACATTTTGTTTGGACCATATCTTCTAAACCACAAGTCCTAGCAACTTCAATCTTGGTACACTTATACATCTCACTGTTGGGAAGTGTCATGTACAATAACTGCTACTCAGCCACGCCCACTTTTTGAGTTATTGGCCTTTGTTGTTTGTACCCTTACATTTTGTTTGGACCATATCTTCTAAATCGCGAGTGCTAGCAACTTCAAACTTGATACACTTATACATCTCACTGTGGGGAAGTGTCATGTACAATAACTGTTACTCAGTCACGCCAACTTTTTAAGTTATTGCCCTTTGTTGTTTGTACCCTTACATTTTGTTTGGACCATATCTTCTAAACCACAAGTGCTAGCAACTTCAAACTTGGTACACTTATACATCTCATTGTGGGGAAGGGCCTTGTACAATACCTGTTACTCAGTCATGTCCACTTTTTGAGTTATTGCCCTTAGTTGTTTGTACCCTTGCATTTATGTCTAGACCTTATCTTCTAAACCATAAGTGGTGCTAGCAACTTTAAGCTTGATACACTTATTGCCCTTTTTGTAATCAAAGTTTGTGCGGGGGTATC
Source organism: Fragum sueziense (assembly GCA_963680895.1). NCBI lineage: Eukaryota > Metazoa > Mollusca > Bivalvia > Cardiida > Cardiidae > Fragum > Fragum sueziense. The sequence continues at coordinate 12,912,778 of OY804593.1, read as the reverse complement.
AAGTCACATCCTGGGACAGTACTAGTTTTCTCTGTAGAATTTCTATTTGGTTATATATTTTTGTGTTTCTGTCTCGTCTTCTCCATCTCTTTAGCTACTAATAAGGCAGCAAACATGATTCAAACATGATATCAGAAAACTGATATTCAAAAGTTGCTTGTTCACCTAACCCTTTCCCAAACAAGACCTAGTTGTGGTAGAGACATATCTTTCTACAACATTCCTGGCTTTATTTTTTTTCAAAATGTTTCTTGTGATGATAATACCGTCCTCAACTCACACTCAGACACACACATTTCTGGGGCATTTTAACATTTTTCGACATAGACATGTTTGGCTAACGATTTACAAGCAGATATTATGTACTTGTAACATTTTTATTTCTACCATTGTTAAAATATTGAAACTTTGCACACATGCTAGTGGTCAGACATGTATACATTCCTTATTAAGGATAAAGACTGGGTAAAGATTCATTACCCTTTCAAATTTCTATTTGGGTAGACCTTTCATTCTTTTCATCCTATAAAATTTCACAATCCAACACTTTTTCGTTGAGCTATCCTGTCCACTGACAACTCTTGCTTTATAAACATCTTTGTTTATATATGTGTTTTTTTAATAGTAACATTTACTATTATATAAATATTCCAATACAAGCAATAAAAAAACCTGTAAAATTCGTATGGAACAATTTATTTAAGTATAATGAACAAAGAGTGCCATTTTTCTTAAGAAATTGGGCGGTGGTTAAAAAGGGGGTGTATTAGTCAACGCGATTTTTTTTAAATTTGTGTACGGCGAAACTGTTGAATTTTTACTTTATTTGAAAGAATATACACATAGGAAAATTATGATCTTCCTTTTGTGCCATGCATTTTGATATATCATTGGAATTAATGTTATTTAAAATTGACTATTGTTTCAGATTCGCCCAAAAAGCCTGTCGAAAGTATGGTAGCCATGTATTACAAAAGCAAAAAAAAATATTTTGTTGCTGGTTATTATTTATTTACTTGTTAGTCCATTGTTGGGGATAATATAAGCTATTGATTAGATGCAAACACTTGTGTTTATTGCTTTTAATCATGCAGTTTTGGTGTTTAAAAGCTCACTTAGGGTGTTTGGCATTTCATGATTTTGTATGACCCTGATGCAAGATATAAAATTATCAAAATTTCACTAACGAAACGATCAAAGTTGATAAAAATTGGCAATTAGATGTGGGATACCATGCTGATTTTAAATATATATAGTTACTTATGTATCTCTATAATTCTATTGATGGGTCGTATACCTTAATGTGTTTTCACACACTGACACATGGGACGCCCAATGAAACCGACCCTTTTGAAAACATTGTGGAAAATGAAGAAATTGCTTGTAACAAGCAATTTCTTCATTTCCCTCAATGTTTTCTACCCAAAAATGTGAATTTATATTTACTTGAAATTGTTGTCTGCCACCTCATTGAAATTTGAACAGTCCACAACTTTACATTTTCCGTCTGGTAATGGGTTAATGTATTTTATTTTCAGACTGACAAGGTTCTCAACACTTTCTCCTGCTCTGCTTGTTCAATAAGCTGTATAGAAAGTGCGAGTGCTGGTATGACCAAAATGTTGTGTCTCGGAATGGCAGACAAGATAATCTACATCCTTGATGCGATCACAGGTCTACTGATAACCATGTTAGAGGGACACACACTGGCTCCACTATGTATACAGGTAGGGTTTCCCAAACGACAAAATTTTAGGGTGATCCATTTCAAAAAACTGCCACAAATGACAAAATGGATGTTATTAGAATAAGATTTGTGTAAAATATGGTATAGAAAATATTGAGACAAAAGGAGAAACTGCTGGTCATCAGCAGTTTCTTCTTTTGTTTCAATGTTTTCCAAAGTAGTTTCTATTAGGGACGTCTAAACAAGGTCTTGTTTGGGAAAAGGTTACTTGGCTACATGTCTGACAATTACCAGCCATAAATTTGGATTCTGCATTCAGACTATACTATAGGAGCAAACCACCATTAGGCACATGCAGACGATTTGACCGGAGTCAACTCATCTGCATGTTCTTATTGGCGGATTTTCCCTTCCAAATGAGCCTTTTACCTATTGTAATCACTGTCAATATGTTATGCACCCTTTTCTGTAATTGCATGATTTTTCATTTATCATGTATTAATATTAGTTGAAAATTAAAAGTAATCATCGGGTAACAGGTAATAAATTTGTACCTAGGTACTAGCAATCTTTATGCTCCCCGAAGGGAGGGCATAATAGTCGCCGCTTTGCCTGTCCGTCCGTCTGTCATTCCATCCGTCCGTCCGAGGTGATTTCTCCATAACCCCTGGGCCAAATCAAATGAAACTTACCATGTGAACTCCCTATGACATAATGCCGATGAACTTTTCTCGGTTTTTGGATTCGAGGCCTTTTCATGGGAAAAGGGGACTTAAGGTAAAATACAGTATTTCTCTAATTTCTCCTAGTCTAATGGTCAGAATTTGATGAAATTTCATATTTGAGTAGCAAATCAGATGCCTTTGACAATAAAGTGCTCTCCATGGCATACATTTATTGTGACAATGCCTTATTCGGGGAGCATTGTCCGTCTCTGACGGCCCTTGTCTACCCTACCTGTGAATACTCATGTACTCATCTGTACCCTTGATGCGATCACAGGTCTACTGATAACTATGTTAGAGGGACACACACTGGCTCCATTATGTATACAGGTACAGGGATTGTATTTGAATTTACACTCCTTTTATTCGCATGCATTTTACTATTGCCTGTCAGTCTGACTTTTTAGCAAGCCTGGATTTTATGTCCGGGGAGCTAATGTCACTGCCCTAGTGTTGGTGTCGCGTCTTCAAGAACTTTAACCTGATCTATATCTCAGGCACTATAGACATACAGCCTTGGTACATCACATGTGGATACCTCCTGCCAAGACCTTTCATTTAGGACCATGACCTTTGACCTAGTTACCTTGACCATGGAGGTTGACCTTCTTTTAAAAAACTTAAACCTTGCTTATATCTCATACATTATTAATGATAGAGCCTTGATATTTCACACATGGACACCTGCCAAGACCTTTCATTTGGGTTCATGACCCCTGACCTTTTGACCTTGACCTTTGAGTTTGACCTACTTTTAAAAACCTTTAATCTTGTCTATATTTTAGGCACTATTAGAGATAGAGCCTTTATATTGCACACATATATGCATCCTGCCAAGACCTTTCATTTGGGACCATGAACTTTGACCTCTTGACCTTGGAGTTGACCTTTTTTGTGACAAGCTTCCGTACAGGCAAGCTATGTTGTCCATGGACATTTCTTGTTTTGACCCTTTCCCAAACAAGACCTGGAATTGGTTAGAGAAAACATTGAGACAAAAGAAGAAACTGTTGATAACCAGCAGTTTCTCCTTTTGTCTCAATGTTTTCTTTGTTATTTTGTACACAAATATATCTTTATCAACACCTACCTTGCCGTTTGAAGCAGCATTTGAAATGGACCGACCTAAAATTTTGTCGTTTGGGAAAGGGTTATGAAACACCTTGGGCAGTATTTCCTGAACCTTACATGCTAGCACTTTTAGATCATATTGTGGAGAAGTGCCATTTTCAAAAAAGTGTATATCTTATGAGACAATTCCAATGAGTGTCCACAATGTAGGGTTTGATAAACAATGAATCAAATTTGGCTGTTTTGAAAAAGCCTCTCTACTCCCTCTCTCTGTAGCTCTTAGTTTTACTATTGATTTTAATTTAGTGTGTATACTTGCTGAAAATAGATTAATTTTATCTGCATAGTTAGTTAACCCTTTCCCAAACAAGGCCTGGTTTTGACGTCTGTAATAGAAAAGGCATGGGAAAACATTGAAACAAAAGAAAAAACTGCTGATAACCAGCAGTTTCTCCTTTTGTCTCAATATTTTCTATGCCATATGCCATATTTTACACAAATTCTATCTTTGATAACATCCATTTTGTCATTTGTGGTACTTTTTGAAGTGGATCACCCTAAAATTTTGCTGTTTGTCTGTCAGACTATGTCACTGTTTTCTTGATATAATCAATCCCTATTGATATTTTCAGGTTTTTGGAGAGAAGATCATCAGTAGTTCTGCCGACAACACCATACTTATACATCATGTAACAGTAAGTGAGGCAACGTTTTAAGAGTAAAATAGGGAAAAAAGATAGAGAAACTAATATTGTGTTCCTTTTTGTGGGAGGTAAAACTCTCTTCAATTAATCACTATTAATGTGTTGTCTGCTCCGTTACTTCTACAGTGTAACTCAGAAGAATTCAAACTGACCATATTACCATTTTCCAACAAGCACTCGATAGAAATAGATTGACAAAACTTTGAGGCAAGAGAAGATAACCCAATACCACACAGTGACTCCTTTTGACTCTCCACAAGATGATGGCATTGGAAAACATCATGGAAAATGAAGAAATTGCTTGTGACAAGCAATTCTTCCATTTTCCACAATGTTTTCTACCCAAAAAGATCAAAAATGTAAATTTTCATTCACTTGAAATTGCCGTGTGTATCATCTTTGAATTGGGACTAGTCTAAAAAAATCCATTTTGGTAATGGCTTAATGATGAAAGCCGAAGTTGGGGGGAGGGGGGGCGAGTATATAAGAAGCAGCCTATCTGTCTGTCCATCCAGCACAACTCCCAATCTGCTGGATGGATACATTTTGATGAAAAATCACTGAAACGATCAAAATGGCATGAACATTGCCATGAAGAACTTATCTATGCGAGATAAAGACTTTGGAAAACATTGTGCAAAATAAAATAATTGCGTGAGAGAAGCAATTTCCTCATTTCCTACAAAGTTTTCTACACAGTACGACCCAGCACAGACCCAAAAATGTAAACATCACTTGGAATTGTCATCTGCGACATCTTTGAGTTTGGGACAGTCTAAAGTTTTGCCATCTGGTGTTGGGTTTTGATGTCTTTAAAACTTTTACTCGCTATCTTTTTATGCCCCTGTATGGAAAGATTGAGGGCATATTGTTTTACCATTGTCTGTCTTTCCATCTACCAGTCCGTCTGTCTGTCAGTCCCAAACTTAACATTACAACTTAACATTCGCCATTTTGGGAGCACTAGTGTTTCACAAACACATCTCATCTTTTTTTATAGTCTGGTTCCCTGTTGAAGGTTATCTGCACCAACAAGCCTCTGTTCCAGATCTGGACTGATGGTACCAGCATGTACGCTGCCGGCCATGATAAGACAATCTTGATGTACAATCAGGTAACATATTGTCGCTTTTCAACAAAAACCTCTTAACTGCAGCTTGTTTTAAGCTGCAGTTATGAGGTTCTTGTTGAAAAGCAACAATATACACACATACAAATAAGAAAAATGGATTTTCAAAATAAAACATACCTATCTGTAAAAAAATCAACCCATATTTTTAGTACCCAAAACATAGGGTAAGGTTTTGAAATGAATATTTTTGATGCCTTTGCCCTCTCATCTGAGCATGGCGAGACTTTCTGGATTTACTGTCATCTGTAAGTCATCTGGGACTGAATCAGAAATTAAAGAAATTCATGGTTAGGTGCTCCAGCCATCAAGATATGCCCGTAACAGTCAAAAGCGGTGTTAAATTCAATCAATAAATCTATCTAAAGGGAAACCCATTTTGTCATCTGCAACTGCTTTCATGTCGGAAAAGTCTGAATTTTTGCCATTTGGGAAATGCTTAAAACAAATCCTAATACTCTTGCATGCATTTGCGCAACCACAAACAACAACGAAGACAACAACAGGAAGACCCATAGAAGTCTACGACTTACCACCGGTCCGGTCCACAAGTAAGAAATTCATTGAAATGCATTCTATGATATTTTTGGAGCTGAACTATCATCGTTTTATTGACCTTTATGTTGTTCCTTAAGTATTTTGGCTGCTTTCACAGGCAGCATAGAACATCTTTATCTATACAAACAGCTACTTGCTTTGATTTAGCTTAGTACAGGGCTAAAACCCTTTCCCAAAGGTCAAAATTTTAAGGTGATACAATCTGAAATCTGCTGAAGATGACAAAAAATTATGCTTAAATGAGGAGGATTTGTGTACAATATGCCAAAGAAAATATTGAGACAAATGCGGATTATCAGCATTTTCTTCTTTTGCCTCGATGTTTTTCCCAAGCTTTTTCTAATAGGGACGTCAAAACCAGGCCCTGGTTTCTCGAAAAAAAAACAAAGTACATACTCATGAGTACATGCTCAACTTCAATTGAATACCAATCAACGTTGATTGGTATTCAATTGAAGTTCACATGGATTTCGTGTGATTTGAGCACGGTGCTCAGATTTGAGTCTGAGAATGTACTAAAGTTTTTTTTGAGAAACCGGGGCCAGGTCTTCTAAGGGAAATGGTTAAAGAATCACATTTTCACATTTCAGGAGTTCAAGTTAAGTAAGATCCACAGAACAGAAGAGATAGTAATGTATGTGACTGTGAATGAGGGATGGCTGTTTGTGGGATATAGAAATGGACTGGTGGAGGCTATACCCATATCTGACTTGGGTAAAAACATCTCTGATGTAGTGTCTATGAAATAAATATGAGACTGAATAGTTATTTATTTGACAGTGAATGATGGAAGACTATATGTGGGATATAGAAATGGACTGGTGGAGGCAATACCCATATCCGACTTGGGTAAAAACATCTCTGATAAAGTGTCTATAAAATAAACATTTGACAGATAGTCATGGATGGCTGTTTATTTACTATATTGATAAGCTGGGATATCTGAAAAAGGGAGCATGTCAGACCAAACTGGATCTAGATCAGACTGTGCATATGCACAGTCTGATCAAGATCCATGTTGTTCTTTAATAGCTTCTTCCTCACCTGTAGCATTTCTTTGAGATCATCATGGATCATGATTAGACTATACTCAGGTACAAACTGATTCCTAAAATCCTGTAAGGGCCATTTTTCCCTGCACAAATGGTTTAAGCAGTAGCTGTATCTGACCTCAATAGGAAACATTATATTACATGTTTGTCAATAATAGATCGAGGAATGTCTTTGTTTAGTTTTTGTGCAAAGTAGCAAGAATTTAGATAATTGTTGATTGATATTTGACCAGTCCTCATAATTGTAATGACATTGATATACCCTTTCCCAAATGACAAAATTTTAGGGTGATCCAAATTCAAAGATGTTGCAGATGACAATTGCAAGTACATAAAATTTAAAATTTGTTGGTCTCTTGGGGTAGAAAACATTGTGGGAAATGAAAAATCACAAGCAATTTCTTCATTTTCCACAATGTTTTTTAAAGTCATTATCTTTTAGGGAGTCAAAAAGAGTCATTGTGTGGTAATGGGTTAAAAGAAAACAGTCTGACCTATAATACTTTCTTTCTCCTGGATATTTCTTTCTCGATTAATCCTTTCCCAAGTATTTGGGTCAGCAGCTGGAGACTGGGTTAGGATGTTGTGATAGTACGAGTATGTGAAACGACAGGAATCCACAGTTACATGCTCCAGCCGCTGTGATATGATCGTAGCTTTTGAAAACGGCATTAAACGCCAATAAATCAAACCTATCCCAAATAAGACATGTTTTGACCACATAGATGTCATCATCAGGAACTGTTTGGAAAGTTGTTGTGAACCCATTACTAGACAGCAAAATTTTAGACTGGCCTAAAATGAAAGAAGTTGTAGACAAATTCCAATATCAAAATTTGTGGTTTTTCTTGGTAGAAAAGATTGTGAAAAAGTTTGGATTTAATCCTTTCGCAAACAGCATAAATATAAATTGAATCAATATAGAAAGCTTCCACGAAAGACATAATGGATGTAGATAATGATAAGACTTTTGTACAAAAGAAATCGAGGCAAAAGTAGAAAATTCTGGGTATCATCATTTTCTTCTTTTGCTACAGTATTCTTCTTAGCCAGTTCTTTAAGGAATGTCAAAACTAGGTCTTGTTTGGGAAAGGGTTAAGTAATGAGAAATTCTTTATTGCTGTGTAAATGTTGCTCATAAATGTGACCCGTCGCGCTAAAACGGACCTTATCGGGTGTGTGAAAAATATCGACCCTAGTCAGTCTGCGCAGTCCGCGCAGCCAGACTAGGGCCGACACTTTTCACTTGTATGTACTTTTTTTATATCTGGAATGTTTTTCCTATCTTATTGTATGTTCATTTTTCGAATACAGTATTTGGTTGACCTGTGCTGAGTCTGACAAGTTTGTAAAAATTTGGATTTTTGGAGTTCTGATAAGGTCCCTTTTAGCATGACGGGTCATAAATGATTTATGTAAGATTTTTTATTGTTTGACAATGCTGTTTTGAAATTACAAAATGAAACTGTGATATAACTTGTGAATTTGAATGCACATGTTTTTTCTTTCACAAAAGAGTGATTTATGTTTTGATAATTAAAAAATAAAACTTTACAATAAGTGCTTTGCTTTGTATGTTTCCTTTGTAGTAAAACCATTTTTGTATGCATTGTGCATGGTGGATTAGTCTTATTATCTGAACAACAAAAATTTTGATTGTTCCAATTTGAAAGTTTCTGCAGACAACGAAATGGATGTTGATAATGATATAATTCATGTACAAAAAAGGACTTTCTTTTAGGGACATCAAATTCAGGTCATGTTGGGGAAATAACTAAAACTGGTCAAAATGTGTCTCTGCAGTTAATGTAGACTAATAAGGCTTACTGATCCCTGGTTCAGTATATCTATGTTTTTCAACAAAAAGCAAGCTGCAGTTACAAGGTTTTTGTTGAAAAACGACAAAATTTTCTCTGACATTTGACACTTGTCTTCTCTCACCAATGGCTGAATGGATTATGACTCGTCTAACTGGGATAAGCAGATTGGATGTTGCGTTTGCGCTGGTTCGAGAAATCCCCGGAGCACATGGTTAGATACACTGGATTTCCACAATTCAACGCCTTAGAAGAAGAAGGACGTAAGGGAAAAAACATAGTTTTGAGAAAACTGGAAAAAAACAGTTTTATTTCAAAAGGAAAAAAGAACAAACGACCTTTTTCTATAGCCAAATTGGTCAGCATGACAAGTTCAAATGTCTATGAAATTTGCACCATATGCAGAGCTTGAAATGCCCTTTCCAAAAAGGTATGCATCAAAAAAGGTTGTAAGTACCACTTACAACCTTATTCTTCTAAGGCATCGAATTGTTGAATGTGGCATTAACCCTTTCCCACAGAGACGCCTTTCGACATCCAATAAAGAAAGGTTTTGAAAAACATTGTGGAAAATGAAGAAATTGCTTATGACAAGCAAATTCTTCATTTTACACAAGGTTCCTACACAAAAACACCATAAAATATCAAATTCAATGTACTTGATATTGTCGTCTGCAACATGTTTGAGTTTCGACCAGCCTGAAATCTTGTTTGGTAATTGGATAAACTCCAGTCAAACAATGTGACCAAGATGGGTTTTTAAAACGAAGAACACAAACTTCACCATTGGACTGATGTGTTAAAATTTCAGAATGATCCAAAATCAAAGATGTTGCATACGACAAATTCAAGTGTATGGAATTCTATACTTATTGGTATTTCTGGGTAGAAAACATTGTGGGAAATGAAGAAATTGCTTGTCACAAGCAATTTCTTCATTTTCCACAATATTTTCCAAAGCCTTTATCTTGCGGGGGCGTTAAAAGGCGTTTATGAGTGGGAATGGATTAAAATGAAGAACACAAACTCCTTCGTTGGACTGATGTGTAAAAATTTATTTACAAAAAAAGTTCTACACATACGTAAACTAATCCTTGAAGAGAAGGTAGTATAGGTGACATTATGTAGAATACATGGTGGATAATCACATGATGCAACAATCTCAGAAAAGCTCCAAAAATGTTGTTATAACAGGACCGATTAAATTCGGTTTGAAGCAGAGAAGGTGGGCAGACGTCACACATTATCAGCGGATTAAAAAGATTTTGAAGATCAACCATAACTTTTGTATCAGTTGATTTTTTGTTTACAAATCTATCATGTCCAGCTTATTCCTGGCATTTTCCCACCTTTTCTGCTTCATATCGAATTGAAATGGGTGAAGTATTAACAAAAATATTGATGATTTTCTGAAATCCTGAGTCAGGTGATTATCCACCAAAGAATAGTAATCAAGGAATCAGGGCAAAACTATTGTAAATGCATATAATTTTGAGTACAATTAAAACAGTTTTGCAGTAATCCCTTAATTTTTGTAACATGGTAACAAGCAAGTGAAAATTAAACAAGTAATTGCATTAAAGTGCTATATGTCTTATATAAATCATCATCATGCAAAAATGGGCCAAGAGCAGATGAAAAATCACAGCAGGAAATCATGTGACATAAAAAAACAGAAATCTTCAATAACTCTATTAATATTTGACTGTTTTAAGAATGGTTCTCTCTCAACCCTTTCCCAAGGCTACGGCCTTAGCGCAGTTGGTAGCGCATCTGACCCTCATTCGAGAGGTCCCGGGTTCGATACCCGGCCGCGGCTAATACCTTTTCTGACAAAATTGTCACCCACCAATGGGTTTGAAATCGTTAACCTAAGTGGGCGAGCAGCTGGAGGCTCGGTAAGGGTGTTGTGGTAGTACTGGTTTGAGAAACAACAGGAATCCATGGGTAGGTGCTCCAGCCGCCGCGATATGACCCTGGTAGTTGAAAACGGCGTAAAACCCCAATAAACTCAAACTCAACCCTTTCCCAAACAAGACCTGGTTTTGACGTACCTAATAGAAAATGCTTGGGAAAACATTGAAACAAAAGAAGAAACTGCTGATAACCAGCAGTTTCTCCTTTTGTCTCAATATTTTCTGTGCTATATTGTACACAAATTCTATCTTAAACAAGGTCCATTTGTCGTCTGCAGCAGCTTTTGAAATTGAAATTTTGAAAATTTGCCGTTTGGGAAAGGGTTAAGAAGCAGAGAAGGTAGGAATACACCAGGGATCTGCTGGATATGGTAAATTTTAAAAATCTGCTGATAAAAAATGTTATTGACGACCATGTTAAACTTTACTTGGTCATCAATAACTTTTTTATTACTGATTTCAGACCAACGGAATACAGTAATTTTCTGACCTCTGCTCCAAACTTAATTTAAACGGATTACGTATTAACAGAACTACTGAAGCTTTCAGAAATTGTTGTCGCATGATTCCCCACCATGAAAATCATGTGATCCAATGCTGCTGATAAGAGGGGGTAATTCCTGTTCAAAAAGTAAAAATTGATTAACCCTTTGCTAACGGACAAAATCTTAGAGTGGTCAAAATTGAAAGCTGCTGGAGACCAGGAAGTGTATTTTGGTAGATAGGTTTACATTATAGAACAGAAAATATTGAGGCAAAAGGAGAAAATGCTGGTTATCAGTATTTTTTTTTCTTTGCCTCAATTATTTCCAAAGACTTTTGTATTGGGGACATCAAAACCAGGTCTTTTTCTTTGTTGCGGATACTCATTGGAATTGTCTCATTAAGACAATCCAAATGAAAGCCCAAATCCTAGGGTTTAGATTTCACCCATTGCCTTACAGCAAAATTTTAGTCTTATCCAAATGGAAAGATGTTGGTGATTTTTTAGTCTTTCTGGGTAGAATCCATTGAGGAGAACAAAGAAATTGTTTGTTTCAAGCATTTCATACATTTTCCACAATATTTTCCAAAGCCTTTATCTTGTAGGACATCACAAAGCGTCAATGTGTAGTAATGGGTAACATAATAAATTAACCCATTCCCACACATTGATGCCTTTTGACACCCTTTTAGATAATGACTTTGGAAAACATTGTGGAAAATGAAGAAATTGCTTGAGACAAGCAATTTCTTCATTTCCCACAATGTTTTCTACGTAAAATGACCAAAAAATGTGAAATTTCATTCACTTGAAATTGTCGTCTGCAGCATCTTTGAATTTGGACCAGCCTAAAAGTTAACCGTGTGGGAATGGGTTAAGAATGCCTTTACCTCCTCTTAGCTGTAGCTGTGTTGTCAGACTGAGGGCGATACATTTTTTTCAAGCCTGGAACTACCAATTCCGTCAGAACCCTTTGCCAAAAGAGCTTGTTTTGACTTCTCTAATTTTTGCATGTGGCTTTGGAAAACATTTAGATAAAGGCAAAAAGAGGCAGTAACTCGTAATTTTGCCTTTTGTCATAATATTTTCAAACCCTCTGGATGGTGTTGATAATTGAGTTTCAACAAAAATACACATTCGTAATATGAGCAGAATTTTTGGAAAAGAAACAATTATGCAAATCATATTTAGAGAGAAAAAGTCAAAATATAGTTATGCACTTTTAAAAAGTCAAAGAAGCATTAACAATAACATTTAGTGAAAGTCAATCATACAGGCATAAATAATATGTCATACATAAACAAATACCAACATACATTTTGCAGAATTGACCAATTACCAGACAGCAAAATTTTAGACTGGTCCAAGCTAAAAGAAGCTACAGACAACATTTTCAATAATGAAATTTTACTTTTTGGGTAGAAAACAAAGCGGGAAATGAAGAAATTGCTTGTCACAAAGAATTTCTTCATTTTAAAAGAAGCTACAGACAACATTTTCAATGATGAAATTTCACTTTTTGGGTAGAAAACATTGCGGGAAATGAAGAAATTGCTTGTTACAAAGAACTTCTTCATTTCAACAATGTTTTCCAAGGCTTTTATCTTGCGAGTTCTCAAAAGGCATCAGCATGTGGGACTGGGTTAATCCTCTCCCAAATTGCAAAAATGTTAGTCAACATTTCTCCTTTTTACTCATTGTGTTTTAATTTACAATTTTGCATTTTCCATTTATGTATACATGTAGAAACATTTTTTTGCCATCTGCATCATCTTTTAATTTAAACCAGTCTAAAATTTTATTCTTTTGAAAAGGGTAGAAAATTGAATGCAAAATTGTAAGCCATGCAATCATTCAACTACACCCTTTTTCATACATACATCATCATGTAGTCAACATTTTTACAAAAGCACAGAAAAAAAGTGTGATACTATTTTTTCACAAAAATTAAAACTAATATCACAAAGCTTCATTTGAAATAGCAAAATGGAAGTTAAAACCAAACATTAACAATTGAGCATAATTATCATAATGACAAAACTAAAAATCAGAGCTACAAATAAGAAGGGGTAATGGCTTTTCAAAATGCAAATATCATTCAATTTTCATCAAAATCTATATTGTGGGTACTCATTAGAATCACCTTGAGACAATTAGAATGAGTACCCACAACATAGGGTTTAGATTAAAGGATTTAAAATGCCTTTAAACCTGTCCTATCTGTTGCTCTGTAAAACTAGAAATCTATCACTGAAGGTGATAAAAATACCCCCGCCACCACCTTTGTTCCAACAAGCCTTTTTATAGAATAAGGAGCCATAAGTCAGAAATTGTCAATCCGATTTTCTTGAAATTTGGTCAAAAGAGGAGCCATTACTCAGAAATTATTGGTCCGATTTCCGTGAATTTTGCATCTTGCATAAATACAGGTCCAAATGCACACCTGTGACATGTATGAAGCAAATCGTACAATAACTGTAGGAGGAGTTGTCCCGACAAGCATTTTTGTTAAATCAGGGGCCATAACTCAAACAGTATCAGTCCGATTTTCGTGAAATGTACGTCTTGCACATCTACAGGTGCTAATGCATACCTGAGCCAAGTATGAAGCAAAGTGGACAGTAACTGTAGGAGTTGTCCGGACAAGCATTTTAGGGTCAAATCAGGGGCCATAACTCAAAAAGTATTGGTCCTATTTCCGTGAAATTTGCGTCTTGCACATCTACAGGTCACAATGAACACCTGTGCCAAGTATGAACTAAATCGGTCCACAAGTATAGGAGAAGTTGTCCGGACAAAGTTTTGGAGACGGACCATCCAACCAACCATCCAACCACTGGACCGACAGGCTGATCCCAGTATACCCCCTCCAAACTGCGTTTGCAGGGGTATAACTATATATCTAGTTACAGCACTTATTCTTGACAAAGCAACAATCGCATAGCACTCGTTTAACCCTTTTCCAAACTAGACAAAAATAAGATGTGTTTGTGAAACATTAATGCCCCCAAAATGGCCATTTTTCTAAAATGTTAAGTTTTGTGTAAAGGGTTGATAAGGGTTAACAGGTCACCTCGAGGAATGTCAAATTGCATGGAACAGATAGATAATATTGAAAGGAGGTTGCATACCAAAGAGCTCTGTATGTCAAATACTTTTGGAGAAAATGCAAATGTTAAGTTTTTAGCAGACAGACGGATGGATGCATTGGACGGACAGACAATCAGTAAAACAATATGCCCTGATCTTTCCATATGGGGGAATAAAAATTATACTGAGAACTTTCCGAGACAACAAAATTTTAGGCTGGCCGAAAAATGGATTGCTGCTGTAGAAGACAAAATGGATGTTGATAAAGGAAAAAAGACTTGTACAATATAGCTGAAGAAAATATTGATGCAAAAGAAGAAAATGCTGATTATCAGCATTTTCTTCTTTTGTCACAATGTTTCCAATGCTTCAATACTTAGCATTTTAACAATAGTTTTGCATTTAATTTGCTTTGTGAAGATAGAGCACTGTTAAAATATAAACCACCCAATTATGGCACATTTACACAAAAGTAACATTTTCTCATTTGGCTTCCAAAACAATTTCTAATTATAACAATTTTTTCAATCAATTTTTAACTTTGAAATTTTGTCAAATTGTTACATTCTTTTTTCCTAAATGGCAAAATAAACGGTTGGTCCAAATTAATAGAATATGCCAACAACTTGATAAAATGCTGGTTTCATTACATTCTTGCTTTTCAACAAAAATCCCGTAACTGCAACTTAAAACAAGCTGCAGTTACGAGGTTTTTGTTGAAAAGCATCGATATACATGTACATGTAGTCTGTCTGTACATCCATAACAAAGGTTACAGTTGAGAACATCATGGAATTGACATCCTGAGTGGAATGGGAATGTTTTTGGGAGAGATTTTTGGACCTAACGGAATGGTCGGAATGAACGTTTCTGTGGATTGATTTTGGCATTAAAAATGGGTCGTTTATTTGAAAAATTGATAATGCGCCATAAGAACTTCTCAACCAAAGATACCTGATCTGAAAAAAGTAGACGACTCATTTCGAAATTTTACAAGTAACTAGTACAAGTGTTATCGATAATACAGCTAAGATAATATTTTGACCAATGAAATGCCATCTATTTCTAATAAGCAATAAAATGTGTGAATGTTTTTAATGTTTTTTTTTATTGTTTTGAATATTTTGAGCATTTTCAATGAGCAGAATCATTACAGAATGAATGAAAGTTTGAGAGGAATCATTTAGATCAGAAAGGAATGTGATTAATGTCAATTTTACGATGTTCTCAACTGTATCATATAGCATCATCATTTGGGACAGGGGTTTAGGAACGTGGAATGGATAGATGTACAGCTTGGCAACTGTTTGCTCCCCTTAAATCTGGGAATAATATAATAAAACATGACAAATAAAGATTATTTTGATAACAACTGAATAACAACCTGAGAAAGACAAAGTAATATAACATCGCTTTTCAACAAAAACCTTGCAACTGCAGCTTGTTTTAAAGCTGCAGTTACAAGATTTTTTCTTGAAAAACAGTGATAACAATAAATAAATTGAAACATAACACTGTTGAGATTTTCTCACAATTCAGACATCCTTTCCAAAAACGGCAAAATTTTACGCTTTGTCCAATTTGACAGAGTTTCAGTTGAAAAAATAATAATTGTCAAAAGAAAAAAATGTGTACCGGTATGTTGATGTACAGAAAATATTGAAGGAAAAGGAGAAATTGCTGATCATCAGCAATTTCTTTTTTTCTATTAATGTATTCCCAAAACAGAATGGCAATGATAATACAGGAAGTATGTCCCTATTCTTTTTATACAGGAAAATAAAAACAAAAAATGACACATTTTGGTGCCCTATTCAAAAGTTGCAATGTCTTTATACAAAAAAATGTTTAAAAAAACGTTTATTTTCTTTTCCTAGATCTCTTTTATAGTCAATTTTCTTCAAGTATTATTGAAAATAAATTCAGACATCTAAACAATGACAATTTAGAATGATAAAAGAGTTGAGAACATTGTAACAAAAAAATATTCTAGAAGTGGAAAAAAGCCAAGAGGCCTGTGATGGCCTCGGCATGCTCTGCTGACTTGTGAAAAAAAATTATCATGACCTTGTATGACTTTGACCTTGATGTCAAAAGATGTGAGTAAATATAAGAACAAAATAGATTATTTTCATCCTCTCTAATACACAGCCTGCTTGTGACAACCCTGAAATAGAAAGCTTTGAAAGATATCAAAGGACAAGGAAAAATATGATGATTAGCATTTTTTTTCTCATGTCAAATTTACATTGGCAGTTGGAGAGCAAACTTCAGTTGATTAATCCATTCTCAAACAGTGACGCCTTTCGACGCCCCCCAAAAAAGGGTTTGGAAAACATTGTGGAATCCTACAATGTTTTCTTCACTATGTAATATTCTATGCACCCGATATTGTCATCTGCAACACCTTTGAATTTCTACAAGTCTAAAGTTTTGCTGTTTTGTAATGGGCTAATGCAACTTTGATGTCTGAAAGTTGATTTCACAGACAGATGGAAACTATGCCATTGCTACAGCACTACTTGCCCTATGCAAGTAGAGCTAAAAATCAATAACAGCAGTTACACAAAATGGCTTCTACACACTAGTGAGAATATTGCATGAGCTGATCGTAAAAACGCGTAACATTTACACAGTATTCGTAAAAGAACATCACAACATTTAGGTTTAGACTAGAAACTTGTGTAACTCTTGTATGTGTGTGTGTGTAAACCAATATCCTTTCTGTCCTCCATTTTGAGAGCATTCACAAAATGGCTCCAATACACGTATGTAGGTTTGTATGCACAATTATCACATAACTCCAACACAATCAGTGTAATCTATCTGATTATTTTTAAAGCACACACAGGTCTCAATTGTTTTTGGTACAACATTATTTCCATGTCTTGCATAACACTTCAGCCTGATTCAAAGCTACATTACTTTGACTAATCGTTGTAAACCGTTAAACTTGAGCTCAAGTCAGGTGAAAAGGGACTTAATTGGCGAAAAAAATCTTTGATATCAGCATGTAATTGTTAATGCATCCTTGTGTTAGTTTTGAAATTAACTAAATACTTGCTTCATACTTATTCATGTATGCTCCTGTTTTTGAAAGTTTTTAGATGACTTCTATCACTTGAAAAGCCCCTTTTTCACAAATTACCGCTCATACATGTATTTCCTGAACAGCTCAAACCGTATCACATTGCATTGTGTCCAATTTTTTGTCACAAACCTTTCCCTGATCAAATTAAATCTTATCATTGGAAGAGATTATAGAATAAAAACTTTGGAAAAATCAGTAGTGAAGTATTTACTGTAAATTCAAAAGTTATATCTATTTGTTTGCTTATTCATTATTTTAAATACATTAGATCCCTGTGTTTTTGTGTTTGGGAGTGTGTTATGCGACAACATCACTATCTGGTTTAAGATCAACTTCCACGACTAACTGGTTTGGACTATCTGTCACATTGCCTGCATTCAAAGCATTGTTTCTATCTTCACTCATTGTTATCTTATCTTCATCATCATTATCATCATGTAATAAATTATCCATTTCGATGACTTCCTCTGCGTTTCCATCTTGTTTATCATCATTGAGCTCGGGTGGAAGTTCGATCTCCAGAGCGTCATACGGAGGAGGTTCCTTCGTGATATCACCGCCGTCCCCGCCCCCATGATCCTGTCTCCAGTTTCTAAATGCTTTCTGAATGATCCGCGCCGCGTAATGTTCCTTCTGACGTTTTAAAGTACTACTAATCACTTCATAATCTTCCTTCTTTTTGTCATCTCCTGTAGCTTCCGCAGGTAATTCATTTCCATCTCCGGTACCCAGGAAGTTCTTGGTAAGCGCGTCTAGAATGTCACGACAATAACACTGATCCCCCTCGAATATCGGGATATCCAGCTTCACTAACAAGAAATAGTTTGGTTTCTGAAGACGCAGGGGCTCCTCTAGATAGTCCACAAAATCTGAGAGTTTCTCTAGTGGTATATACTGAGTGGCTAGAGGGTCAAACTTCTCCCACTTCTCATAGTACATGTCAAAATCTTCTGGTGTGAGCCCATGTTGTACATCTTCAGTAGCCTGGCTGAAGTTCTCTAAAATCACAGCTATGTACATGTTTACAACAACAAGGAAACTTATAATTAAATATGTGAGAAGATAAAGAACGGCCATCTGGTAGTTTCCACAATCCTTGTCAGGGTCACAGTCTTTTTCGTTCATCAGTCCGTTCAACACGCCGTCCCACCCGGCCGACGTACACATTTGGAATAACGTTATAATACTTTGACCAAAAGTCTGGAAATTAAATACATCATCAAGGCCCCCCATGGGGACTTTCACTCGCTTGAAAAAGTTCATCCCAAAAATGGCATAGATGAAAAGTACAAGGAAAAGCAGTAATCCAATATTGAATAATGCAGGAAGCGACACAGCTAGTGAAAAAAGTAAAGTTCTGATTCCTTTTGCTGATTTAACAAGTCGAAGAACTCTGCTAACACGGAAGACTCTAACTACACGCAGCAACGTTGGCGACACAAAATATTCCTCAATGTACTCGGCTAATGTCAAACCTGCAACAGAAAGTAAAATAGGTACAGTCAACACTCGTTATGTCGACATCAGATAAGTCGAATTTTCGCTTAAGTCGAAGTTCAAATCTAGTCCCGACCTCATCTATTGACATAATTTTTTCAAAACAAAATAATTTCGAACTGAATATAGCCATTGAAATATAGTAGGAAAAGGATAGAAATTGCTCGACAAGAGCAATTTGTTTCCTTTTCCTGCTATATTTCAATAATATTCGTACTTGATAAGTTTCAAAAACGATCAAATATCAAATATCTCTAACCCAAACAAAATCAGATGAGTCGAACTCCGGATATGTCAAGGTATTTTGAAGGCCCCTCCGACTTCGACACAACGAGTGACGACTGTATTACAATCGGTTAGTAGCAAGTTACAAATCTTTACTTTTCTTCAAAAACCTTGTAGTTACAGCTTGTTTAAAGCTGCAGTTATGAGATTTTGGACAAAAAGCAGCGAAATATTTTATCATCTACATAATTATTAGTCCCCTACCGGTGTTCACACCGGAGGGGACTATAGGTTTGCCCTCCGTCTGTCCGTCCGTCCGTCAGTCCGTCCCTCTGTCCGTCCGTCTGTCCGTCCGTCCGTCTGTCCGTCCGTCTGTCCGCTCAAATCTGGATCCCGCGATAACTTAATAACTAAGCAAGCGTTTTTGATGAAAGTTGGTATATGACTAGATGGCAATGTGTAGATTATGCACATCATTTTATTTTTGTTTTTCGACTTAAATTGAGGTTGCTATGGTTACAGAAATAGTGAAAATATGGCCAAAAATGGGATCCTGCGATAAGATAATAACTAAGCAAGCTAGTTTGATGAGTTTTGGTATATGACTATATGGCAATGTGTAGATTATGCACATCATTTTATTTTTGTTTTTAGACTAAAATTGTTGTTGCTATGGTTACGGAAATAGTGAAAATATGGCAAAAAATATTGGATCCTGCGATAAGTTAATAAGTAAGCAAGCTAATTTGATGAGACTCGGTATACGACTAGATGGCAATGTGTAGATTATGCACATCATTTTATCTTTGTTCTTTGACGAAAAGTGTGGTTGCTATGGTAACGGAAATAGTGAAAATATGGCAAAAAATGGATCCTGCAACTTATAATCTATTATTGATTACCATATTGAGTCAATGTGAAGCCGGTAGGGGACTTTATGTGTTGCATACAACACCAGATACTTGTTGTACTATATTTTGTGGATTTTCAACATATTTCAGCACAAATAAACAAAAATTTTATGATTTAATGTTGGTTTAACACTGGGTGGTTTCTATGTCTTTACCTATATTCTGAATCCGTTAGTTGTGTATAATAGGAATTATTCTTGTGCTAAAAATAGACTGGCCTTACCTGTACAGATTATTAAATTGTGGGTGTTATTATGAAATCTCATAACTATAGCTTCAATCAGGCTGTAGTTACAAGGTTTTGGAATTACACCGAAGTAATACTATGGATTGTCCGAAATTATATCACAGTTTACTTGATAAAATAATTCCCTATTGTTTTCATTCTAGAACTAATTTCTTGACAAATCTACATTAACCTATAACCAGAGGACAAAATTGTTGACTGGTCCAAATTCAAAGAGTGTGCAGATAACAATTTCAAATAAATGTAATTTCACATTTTTTGGTCTATCTTGGCAGAAAAAAATGTTTCCAATATGATTCATGTACAATACAACATGTAAATCATTGAGGGAAAGAGAGAAAATATTGATTAAACAGCATTTTCTTCTGGTGATTCAATGTTTTCTATGTAAAGGATGTGAAAACCCAGTCATGTAATGTAAGGCTTAAGAGCCAAAAACACTCGCAAAGATATGCTAGACATACTGCGATTGTGAACAAGAGTTGTCCGCATACAATGTAGCTCGCCTATACAGAGGTTGTCACAAAAACAGCTAATTTTCTAAAAGTAGGTCAAACTTCAAGGTCACAAGGTCAAAGGTCATGGTCCCAAATAAAAGGTCTTGGCAGGAGGTATCCTTGTGTGAAATATCAAGGCTCTATCAATAATAGTGCATGACATATAGGCCAGGTTAAAGTTTTTAAAAAGTAGGTCAAACTCCAAGGTCAAAGGTCATGGTCGCAAATGCAAGGTCTTGTCAAGAAGTATCCCATGTGTGAAATATCAAGGCTGTATCTCTAATGGTGCCCGAGATATAGACCAGGTTAAAATTTTTCAAGTGAAGACATGACAGGACGCGACGCTGATGCCCACACTAGGGCTGTGACATTAGCTCCCCGGACATAAAGTACCGGCTCGCTAAAAAGCAGGCACAATTAGTCATACTTTCATAGATAAGCCTACGCCCTGGGAACCTGCAGGTCTGAAAAACAACAATAGTAACCCTTTCCCAAACAACAAACTTTCTGCAGACAACAAAAGGGATGTTGATAAATATAGGGTGTAAGTACGATATCACTGTTGGTGAATTCGGCCAAAGCGTTGGACGTTTTTTCGCGATCATTGTATTCCGTCGGTGTTGTTATAAAATATCGTAACCACGGCTTCGATAAAGCCGTAGTTACGAGATTTTATAACAACACCGACCGTTTGTCAATACATATCGGTAAACCCGGTCTATTTTTAGAACAAATTCATTGTTATTAGAAAAACTATCCAATCAGATCTTTAAACTAATCTGTATCTGTACCTTGTGATAGCGAAAAACGTCCCTCGCTTTGGCTGAGTTCACCAGCAGTGGATATAGTATAGAAACTATCGAGACCTAAGCATGAGTTATAAGCATTTTCTTTGTCCCAAAGATTTAATCTAAAGCACTAATTTTTTATTACAGACATCAAAACCAGGCCCCGGTTTCTCGAAAAAACTTAAGTATGTTCTCATGCTCAAATCTGAGCACCGTGCTCAAATCGCACGAAATCCACGTGAACTTCAATTGAATACCCTTTAACGTTGGAGAGTATTCCTTTGAAGTTGTAGTAAATTTGAGCATGGACTCATGAGTTTGTACTTAAGTTTTTTCGAGAAACCGGGGCCAGGTCTTGTTTGGGAAAGGGTTAATGGTAATAACTCAAGCAATATTCAAGGTAGAGTTATGGTTCTTGTACACTTCAGGGTAGGATTTAGTGCAGTGGTAACATGCTGGACATAGGGGTTTCTGGTTCAATCCTGCGCAACTCCTGTCTTTAGGATGAGACCAAGGTCCCGTCTTTATAATGACCTTAGCTTTCGAAAGGGACTTAAAACTCCACTCAATCTAATTTTGTAACATAAGAAAATCACCTTTTTAAGTTAAAATCATAGCTATCATACTTTCAGAGATACGGTAAAAAATTCAAGCCATAAAAACATCAAAGGTGATCTCAGATGCTTTAATGGCGCTTTTTCAAAGTCCCAACTCGCATGTATTTATAAATATTCCATATTCTCCCATCAGAATCAATTTCAATGTTTTGGCAGCTGTTGTGCCTGACCATGTTTTCCTTTCATATGACAATAGGCTTTGGAAAACATTGAGGCTAAAGAGTAAAATAATGTTTCTACATTTGCCATATTGCATAATATTTTCTTTGATGTAGTTCATGCAAATCCAATTTTTATGAAAATCTATTTTGTTGCCTGTAGAATTTGTCACATTGGATCAGTCCTAATTCTTGTTCACTAAGAAAAACACTTGAGACTAACTGGACAGTATATCATTACTTACCAAAATGTCAGATCCGGCTAAGAGTAGAATGTCATTCTGTTAACCCTTTCCCAAACGGAAAAATTTTAGGGTGATCCACTTCAAAAACTGCCAAAGTTAATTAAATGGACGTTATTAAAGATATAATTTGTGTAAAATATGGCACAGAAAATATTGAGACAAAAGGAGAAACTGCTGTTTATCAGCAGTTTCTTCTTTTGCCTCAATGTTTTCATAAGCCTTTTCTACCAGGGACGTCAAAACCAGGTCTTGTTTGGGAAAGGGTTAACCCAAACTCACATGATGACACCTTGTGACGCCCCGCAAGATTAACCCATTCTCATATGATGACGCCTTTTGACGTACCATAAGATAATAAAGACTTTGGAAAACATTATGGAAAATGAAGAAATGTGACAAGCAATTTCTTCATTTCCCAAAATGTTTCCTATCCAGAAAGACCAAAAAATTTGTTTACTTAA
Source organism: Fragum sueziense (assembly GCA_963680895.1). Lineage (NCBI taxonomy): Eukaryota > Metazoa > Mollusca > Bivalvia > Cardiida > Cardiidae > Fragum > Fragum sueziense. Next base: position 12,889,808 of record OY804593.1, on the reverse strand, counting down.
AATTGTTGAAGTCTGCAACATCTTTGTCTTTTTGTTCAACCTTTCAGATGAAAGACTTGCCTTTCATGTATCTATAGCACAGGTGGCTTTGGAAAACAATCAGGCAAAAGGAGAAAATGTTGATGATCAGCATTTTTTGTCAATATTTTCTTTGATTCTTTGCACAAAAATCTCATTTTATCAAAATCCAGTTTGTCTTTTACAACAGCTTCCAAATTGGTGCAGTCTACAATGTTTCTGTTTGGGAATGGGCTATACAAGATCTACCCATGGACAAAATATAGCCATTGATCCCTGATGGAAATTTGTCACAAAAAGTAACAATTTGTCGCTTTTCAACAAAAAACATCCTTACTGCAGCTTGTTTTAAGCTGCAGTTACAAGGTTTTTGTTGAAAACGGCAGATTGTAAAAGCAAGTACTTAGTACTCTAAGTACATCTCATAATTGCAATATTTTGATATGTTATCAACATGTGTTATTAATTGTTGTTATTAATTTCAGTGTGACAGGTAGTGAACTCGGCCAAAGCGATGGACATCTTTTGCTACTACAAGGTACAGATATTTTTCATTTAAATGTGAGTTTAAAGATCTGATTGGATAGTTTTTTTAATAACAATGAATTTGTTCTAAGAATAGACCGGGTTTACCGATATGTATTGACAAACCGTCGGTGTTGTTAAAAAATCTCGTAACTACGGCTTTATCGAAGCCGTAGTTACAATATTTTATAACAACACCGACGGAATACAATGATCGCGAAAAAACGTCCCACGCTTTGGCCGAGTTCACAACCAGTGAGTGTGACCCACTGAGTGATAGTGATGACATACTGGATTACATAAGGGAAAATATTGAGACAAAAGAAGAAAATACTGATAACCATCATTTTTGCCTTTTGCCTTAACATTTTTTGTGCAACATTTAACAAAACTCCTATTTTTTCAACATCTACTCCTTTTTCTACCGCTGCCTTACCATTGGAACAGTAAAAAAAAATTCTTACTTGAAAAGACATGAAAAAGCTGCTATTTTCCAATCATCGCGTCATAGTCATGGCGAGGAATCATATGATTCAACAACAATGACAACAATTGCAGAAAATCTATGATAATTCTGTCAATAAGTGGCCAATGACTAATTTGAATTTGGTTTAAAGCAGAGAAGATGGAAGAACATCTAAAATTTTATGGATGTAGTTGTGGTTGATCATTTAAAAAGCACCTGATAAAATACTTATAGACAAGCAAACAAAATTTTGTTTGACTGTCAATAACATTTTTAGCAGCGGCTTTTAACATATCTACCAAGACCAGCTAATTTCTTGCGTTTTTGCACCTTCTCTGCTTTGAATAATTTTCAAATCAATTATGCATTAATAGAATTATTCAAGATTTTCTGTAACTGTTGTTGTTTTGTTTCATCTGATTCCCCGCCATGATAGCAGTCACTCAAATAATCATTCTCTCTGATAACAATCACATACTCTGTTGTCACGGTAGATAATCACGTGATGCAACAATTTCAGAAAATCTTCAATAATTTTGTAAATATGGGACAGATTTGAATTCGGTTTGAAGCAGAGAATGTGAACAGATGTCATGCATTATATGAACAGGTTGGATTTTTGAATAATCAACTGATAAAAAAGTTATTGAAGATAAACCAAAATTCTGGTTTATCTTCAATAACTTTTTTATCAGTGGATTTTTTAACCCTTTCGTTTGCAGAATTATTTCCCAGAAATGACTTTTTCCCTATTTCCAAGCACTTCCTGTATACACATGCTTAATAAATAGATTTTACTAGCAGAATACCCATAAACCTATATATCATTGGAAAGGTTATTTAATTTCCTTTAACAATATGATAAGTAACTGATAGAAAATTTGCATCTCATCAAAATCTCGACCTCTAGCCCCATGACCCCTGTCAGGCCCCCTGCCACGACCCCCGACCACCCCCACCCCTAAGATTTGGGACTGGATTCGGTTTAGGGTTATTGGAATCGGTCATACTAAAACAAGCCGCACAGCAAAATCACAGCCGTACAGGTAAAACCAAAGCCGTACGGATTTAAGTACCGCCGTACATATACTGAGACCTTAATTCCATATAGTTTTTATCGAAATACATGAAGAAATATATAATCTAAGCAATAGACAAGTTAAATATCATTTTTTTGTTATTTTGATGATGTTTTAGGCATTTTTTACACCCTATATGAAGCCCAACAGGTGCACATATAAGCCGTACCGCGGTAGAGCAATACAATCATAATTTATTCAAAATAAGACGATATAAGATGTTGTTTATGAAGAAAATATTGTATTTTAACCTCTATTCAAGTTTTGGTTATTTTATTTCAGGTTTCATTAGGAGTTAAATGCGACGAACAACACAGGTGAATCTCAACAAAGGGAGGTAACTTCTTTATTATTGTATAATATTGTTTGCTATTGATTTTCGCATCATTTACTTTTATTGATAAGAATGAGGTGTGAAATTGAGAACAAAAGACATTGGTATTATTTTCATTCCCAAATGGCAAACAATAAAAAAGGTTTACCATAATTCCTTCTTTTTCAGCAGTTTCAATTTTTTCATTCTGTGGCTATTTAAAGACTCCCATTTTGGACTATGGACGATATAGTTTTAAAACAGAAAACTGACAGGAAACATCCATAGATCTTTACTTCCCAAAATCGTTTAACCTATTACCAAACGACAAAATTTTAGACTTGTCCAAATTCAGAGATGTTGCAGACGACAATTTCAATTGAATGAAATTTTTAAAAATTGATTGTTTTTTGGAAGCATTATGGGAAGCATTTTCTTCATTTTGCGTGATGTTTATCAATGTCATTATTTTAAATAAAGTCATAAAGTCATTGTGTGGTAATGGGTTAAATGAGATTTTTTTCAGAATTCTGCAAAATGAATTAAGGATGACAAGGGTTGAAATTTGCATTCAATGTAGAACTTTATTCAAAGCTTTCAGCATAACTTTTTTATATATATTTGTTCCAGGTGAGAGGATGCTATGGTAAATGCAGTACAACTCTCAGCCATTTACAACAAATGTTTCTAGACTCAACGACGAGGACGTGGTTCTACACTGAGTCCATTTTTTTGTTGTTTTTTGTTGTTGGTTTTTTTTATGGTTTTTTTTATGTTGGGGCCAATACCAAGGCTGCAAGCCACTGTTTGCGAAAATGGGTGAAATCAGTGCACGATGTTCATTTAACCAATGCTACAAGCAACCTGAGTGTCTTTATACATCAAGAATTTTGTACAATGTAGGGTTTTAAGTGCTAGCATATCTTCATACTGCATTTTTTCTGAATAGGCGACACATTATCCAAAAAATGTGTGTTCATGAGCTGAAAAAGCATGATCAATGCTTATGAAAAGTAACTGTCTTGACAGGTGTGTAATGTTCGGAAATGTACATATTCATTTAACTTGCTGTGCAAAACCTGATTCTGAATTAATATTGGATAAACAAGTTAATCGAAATTGAGTTTTTTAACTTAATTGTTAAGAAAGAATGTGCAATTAATGGTTTTAGCATGATTCTGGAAGAGTTTTGCTTGCCATTAATTGAATGTGAAATAACCTTTATCCAACTATGCACTTAAGAAGAAACACAGCTAACATTATCATTTAATTATCATATATATTTTCTTGAAATTGTTTTCAAGATTGCTGTAGTTTTAAACGAATCAAAAGAAAAAAATGTATATACACTCACATCATTTCCTCCCCGTAAATTATGGGGTACCCAACACAGAGTAAACGGCGTATGATGGATGCATACAGGCGTTATATCGAATTTAGTTTTCGTTAAATTTATAAATGTTAAAAAAATGGATAACATTGAGAGAAAATGTGAAATTGTTGCTGATCAACAGTTTGTCATTTTCCATCAATATCATTCTGTTCATACATCAATTAGGCCTACTCGGTAATGCTCCGTGTTGATTTTATTTTTTTTTTTTTTTTGGAAATGCTACAAATAGAAAAATATCTAGTTTCATTTAGCGCTTCATATATTAATTTTATTTTAAGTCCAACACCTTTAATTTTAGCATATAAAGTGTGAACAGCAAAATTTTACACCAGTCCGAGAAAATAACATTGAGAGAAAAGAAGATATCGACTATCAGTATGTTCTTCTTTTGTCGCAATGTTTTGGTTTTTTGTCAACTTACAAAAAACATTGTGATGCAAATATCCACAGCAGCCCTCCCTACACTGGGATGGACGAAACGTCGCTTGACTACTGCGGACATTTAGTTTTATACATTTCTATCTTAAGGAAGTGTAAAGCAACTTTTCTTAAGTTTGCCCACCCTTATGGACCTTTATGGGAAATAATACGCCCCAACATATTTAAAATTTAGCATATAAACAGTGTGTACAGCAAAATTTTACACCAGTCTAAATTTTGGAACATAATTTAATATTCACATTGGGAGAAAAGGAGAAGATATCGAGTTTCAGTATGTTCTTCTTTTGTCGCAATTTTATTTCAATATACAAAATACATTGTAAGGCAAATATCCACAACAGCCCTCCCTACACTGGGATGGACGAAACGTCGCTTGACTACTGCGGACATTTAGTTCTACACACTGCTATATTACGGTAATTTATATTAACTTTACTCAAGGTAGCCCACCCTATGGGAATCCACGACTTCGGAACTTGCGATTTTTTTTATTCGCATTTATTCTGGCGACGTTGCGTGAATCTCATTGGGGCGGACTCCCTTAACAATCGGAAAGTATTTGTTTGAGAGTGGTTACACCAAGAGAGGTCTATGCCATCTCCATTTTCGCTCTCTTATTTAATTTTCGGAAACATTTTCGGAAATCGCAAAAATCATTCCTATTTGGCTTGCTTATTGGGAAGGGTTGTCGTTTTTGCAGACCTGACCCTTTTTATTTGACCTGTTTTTTTTTTGCTATGGGAATCCACGACTTCGGAACTTGCGATTTTTTTATTCGCATTTATTCTGGCGACGTCGCGTGAATCTCATTGGGGCGGACTCCCTTAACAATCGGAAAGTATTTGTTTGAGAGTGGTTACACCAAGAGAGGTCTATGCCATCTCCGTTTTCGCTCTCTTATTTAATTTTCGGAAACATTTTCGGAAATCGCAAAAATCATTCGTATTTGGCTTGCTTATTGGGAAGGGTTGTCGTTTTTGCAGACCTGACCCTTTTTATTTGACCTGTTTTTTTTTTTTGCTATTTTCGCTGTTATCGGAATAGTGAGACCTGAATCGGATGAAGTTACTGTCTTGTTATCTTTCTTTACAAATTTAAAGAATTTGTCGACCATTTTTTGTCGGGCATTTTCATCCATTTCCAACCAAGAGGAATGATTTAACCTTAAAGCAAATGCATGATGTGCTAATTGTAGATTACCCCTACCATGTAAAGCCCCTCGGATGTCTAGCATTTGAGAAGTTTCGATGTCTTGCAAACGGTCGATTAATGTTGGGAGTTTCGAAATGTGCCAATCTCCCAGTTATTTTATTTTATGGTTCATACTTTCGCAGTTATTGTTTTTTCCAAAACGGTGGTATGGAAGGCTTTTCTAATCTTGGCAAGAATACATATTGAAATAGAACGGGCAACAGTTTTTCTCTGAAATACCCATTATCAAATTGGGCGATTTGCTCTAAAATTTCTGTTTTTCTTTCAATAAAGGCCAGTCTACTTGACATTGTTAGGATTCCATTCCTACCAAACAGGACATTTGTTAAATGTTTCTGAATTTGATCTGGTGCTTGCGTATTTCTTAAATGTCTTTTCATATTTTCTTCAAGATGTCTTGTGCACAAAATTTGTGTTGCTTCCGGAAAAGCTGAACGAATATTGTAGCATTTAGAACGGCTTGCTCCTCGTCTGAGCCGAAAATAATTTTTTCAGTCGGAAATGAAAATCCAAGAGAAGTTCTTACTTTAAACAAAAAATCACAGTATGTTTTGTAACACCCATCCCAATGTAGAAATGTAGGACCCAAAATTATTGGATTAGTTAATCCGTCTGCTCTTACTAAGTTTTGATTTTGAAATACCAAAGAGGTAACATAACACGCCCCTAGGTTGAATGTCCTATCTATTCCTATCACAGAACCCGAATTTATGGCGTTCTTCATCATTTCTAATTGTTCGTTTGAAAAACAAATAATTGATGGTGGCTTTTTGTTATCGTCTGCTATTACAGAGCGGATAAAAGTACTTGTTTGGAGTTTATTCAAAATCATCTGAACCTCATCTGCTGTGTTCTTAATATACGAATACGGTCGTTCTTTTTTTAGAAATTATACTTCGCATTTTGAATTACCTTAATTCCGACTGGGTTTTCAATATCAATAGAGTTAACTTTTCTCTGTATCTGTATGGGTTTAAGATTATTACAAATTCCGTCATTAATAACCTGCTTCTGTTTTGCGCTTATTCTTATGTATTCGTTACTCTTGGAACGAGAATTACCATGACACGCATGTCCTGGAAATTCTCCAATGTATTCAACAATTTTCACAGTGGCGGATTCATCGTCTTTTTCAAAGAAAGAAACTCTACGCTGATATTTTTCATTTTTCTTTAATTTAAGGTATTGTCTCTTTAATGTTATGATGTCACCAGGTAATGGTTGATTTGTTAGGGGTATGTATTTCTTTTGTGTGTAAGTGCAATATTCCCCCGATTTCTTGTAAATGCGAGTGAGAAATCCACGGCACGTCACTCGCAGCCTACAATCAGATCAAAGAAGAAGGCCTGAAGACCATGGGGCGAAGCTACATCCACTTCGCTACATCAAAACAGCGAATCAGACGAGGGTCCAGAGTAATCATCACCCTGAACGTGCAGAGGTATCTGCGTGACGGAATGAAACTCTTCCGTCTGGCAGACGGGAACATCGCTGCAGAAGGAAACAGGGACAATATAATTAAGCCCTGTTTCTTCAAATGCGTTACCGTCAAAAATAGCCCTTTTTCAGCTAAAACGAGTTAAGTGTATCAAATACGAGAAATACCTGTCCCATGGACCTAAGAAGCTATGTTTGTACAATTATATTGATGAATCGTCTTTAACATAATGCCATAGGGGTGGTCAATTAGAAATAATAACAAAACCCCATATATCTGATGAAATATGTGAGCGTAATGTCTCGATAAGTCGGAAAATGGGTAAAAAACAGCTGTCCCACCTCGGGGGTGGTCCAGTTCATCACTTTTGTACGGAGAGTACATATATAATACATATACAGTATACCTAGTATCCCAACCAGTAGCTTTTCCAAATTGTTTTAGTGGTGAAATAAAGAAATTTAAGATAAATGCATTTTTCTGCAAACAATTATGCATATGTCCCATGGTCTGGTGTGAATTACGTTATTTAGTTTTACACACATCCTAAAACGAAACCATGTTTTGAATACATGATATTAAATATCATTTATAAATAGTCAATAGCATGTGCAAACACATTGTATTACTCTTGAAAGTAGCAGTAGATTATAGTAAGTCACACTTTGCAATGAAGGAAGCTACCCCGCTCAAGGACCAGTAAATGTGAATTACGTTAATGCTTTTTAAAATTTCACACAATCAACGCTTAAGTTAAATACATAGTTTGGCATGTACCTACACATGTGTAGATTACATAAACCAAGAAGAACATTTCTCTTCAGAATTATTACCTGTGGAATTTTATTGTATGTTCAAAATTGTGAATTACGTGTCTGTGAATTACGTTACGCCATTTTTCGTTCCATAAAATATTTTATTCATTAAATGTCGCAAAATTAGAAACACTTAAGTCATGTTTTAAATATTTATTAAATTCAAGTAGTCAATTGATAGTAAAACCGAAATATGTCAATGTGAAAAATCTAAGACCGAAACTATAGTGGGACATTTTTCGTTCGTATTTGATACACTTAACTCGTTTTAGCTGTTTTAGGGCTGTGATCCAACGGCCCTTCTAAGGGCCACCACTTTCAATGAAAGTGTTCCTTAGCGAAATATTGTCAATCAATCAATCAATCGATCGATCGATCGATCGATCGATCAATCAATCAATCAATCAATCAATCAATCAATCAATCAATCAATCAATCAATCAACCAATCAATCAATCAATCAATCAATCAATCACATTCAAAAAATCACATCAATCAATCACATTCAATCAATCACATTCAATCAATCAATACCAAAAGTGTGGTAATTATCTAAGCTATAACATTTGCGGTTTGGTAATGGGTTAAATCCCGATCATCTAGTCTATATTGTCCAGTCTAAGTTCTAATTTACCGAGTTACCTCCCTTTGGACTTAATGCAGGGAGTAAAAAAACGCCTAAAACATCATCAAAGTAACAAAAAAATGATATTTAACTTGTCCATTGCTTAGTTTATATATTTCTTCATGTATTTTGATAAAAAATATATGGAATTAAGGTCTCTGTTTCTGTACGGCGGTACCTAAAGTCCGTACGGCTTTGGTTTTACCTGTACGGCTGTGATTTTGCTGTGCGGCTTGTTTTAGTATGACCCATTGGAATCACTATCGGAGTAACTATTCGAAGTCTCCGAAACATTTCTAATGTTCAAATCACCTTTTTACCACCTAAAAATCAAGGTAATCGCTATCATCATCGTCCGGCACTGACATGGTGATTCGCGGGACCTCTTCTGCAGAATATTGAACCCTCCTGACCATCGTAACAGCTCATACAAACCCAAAAACTGTGTTTTTCTTCACATTTCACAAGAACATAACACTATTGCGCAATATTACCGGTGTCATAATAACTTTAATAGTGTAAAAATTGCTTTTAAAAGCCCATACCCCCCTAAACAGTATAGGCGTTCCTGAACCGCGCTTGAAAGCGCGCTTGCAAACGAAAGGGTTAACTAGAAAGACCTGAAGGTCTTGAGTCGCTCCACAGGCCTGAATTTCTTGTGGTTTACTATAAAAAAAATTGACAAATTTATCTAAATGCTTAAACTGATATATTTTTAAATTCTTGTGATTCTTAGAGCAGAAAGTAAGGAGAAGCAATTATGTCAAAGCGAGAAGAAGGTAAATGATTGACTAATATTTTGGAGATTTTTAGAGTGATGATAAAGTTGAAAACTGTCATTATGCCAAATTCAAGGGCACAAAATTCAATATGTGAGTTAATAATTGTGGTAGACTAAGGGAAGTAACTTTTGATATGAGCAATTTCTGTTAAATCTACGTCATAGTGAACACACAATGCATATGTTTGTTTTATTTTTATTAAAATGAAAAATAAACATACTGCCATGTACCCAACATGATCGCTCATAATACAATAAACATCAATATCATGCAATACAATACATATCATCAACAATATTAAGATTATTCAAATCCCCTATATGGTACCCCGGTTCGAGCGTAGTTAAAAACTTCAACAGTGTTTCGTTATACCGTCCACATTTTGCGATCACATTGTACAGAGGCTGATCTGCACGCCGAATGCCCTGACGGGAATCATTCAATCTAAGATCCGCTGGTAACTGGATTCTGGCTAGAGCGTCTCTAATCGACTGATATTCCCCTTGAATATCCGGATTTGCCGTTCCAGTGGCGCCGGCAATTGGCACGGAGCTGGAAGCCACGTGGCTGTTTTCGGTGTGGCTGTCAATTGGCTCAAAGTCCTGAGCTAAATGCGGGCCCCTAGATGCCCTTTGTTGTTCCTCCGAACGATCACGACTTAATCCATCAATACTCGCCTCCAATGCGGCGAATCTCCTGTTCACACAGTCAATAAAATCGTCCAATTTTTCTTCCATTACACAGAGCATAAAATTATGTCCTCACTCGCGAGCGATCAAGTCGAGAACGATTAGATACATCACAACTCGTGACGTATATAATGACATCATTGTGTGATCACATGACTACTATTTAAAGTTCAGTAAGAGTTGTTTTTATTTATGATAATTAGTTCAAGAAGTTGCGATTGTGCATGTAACATAGTGGTCATGAAAATAAAGACATTCTGATCTAAAAATATGATTTTGACTTGATAATTTATGTCTTGAACACCACAATAATCAAGCTGAATATTAAACTCGAGCAAGATCTTATGGTCTGTCCAAATTTTGTCAGTATTAATCTATATATGTGGCCACAAAAGTGAAAAAAAGTGTTGAAAACTGAAATTTTGTCAATTTCTAGCGCACATAACTCAGTTTGTAGCGATGCAATCATCCTGAAAATTACACAAAAGCAAGATCTTGTTGTCAACAAGATTCTCTCCAAATATCATCTTGATTGGTTAACAATTATGGTTGTTAGAGTGAAAACAAAGTCAAAAATGGAAATTTTGTCAAATTCAAGGGCACATAACTCATGATGTAAAATTCCTATCAAGCTGAAAATTAAACCCAGGCAGGATATCATGCTTATATATATTCTGTCCAAGTTTTGTCTTGATTGGATAATATTTGTAGATTATAGAGTAAAAATAAGGTCAAAACCAGCTTTTTTTGATGTTCAAGGGCAGATAACTCAAGTTATTCTGGTTCAATCCAAACTCTTTGTAGGAATCTGAGAGAGGGTCACCCAAGGATCATTCCTGTGAAGTTTGGTTGAAATCCATCCAGTAGTTTCTGAGGAGAAGATTTTTAAAGAAAAAGTTTACGGACGCACGCACGGACGCACGCACGCACGACGGACACACCGCCATGACAATAGCCCGCTGGCCTAAAAGGCCAGTGGAGCTAAAAATCTACCGTGTCCAGGTTGTTCCTGACATGTTTCCGCCTTCTCTGCTTCAAACCGAATTTAAATTGGTCAAGTATTCACAAAGTTATTGAAGATTTTCTGAAATTCTAAGTCATGTGATTATACACCATGTATGTACTCAAACAATAATAATCTACCAAAGAAATATTTGCTGCTTGAATTCAACGATGTCATGTGATTTTTAAAGCTAATGAAAAGATTTTCCTTTGTTACAATATTTATGACCAACAATTGGATAACAGAATCTCACATAAATCGGAAATTAGACACTCAAGCAATTCCTGAAGACAGAGGGAAAATGCTTTGTATCAAAGGGTGACAGCTATTCACGGCAGGGTAAAAGTGACTAAATGACAACAACAATTGCAGAAAATCTAGAAATCTATCAATATGCGATTAATTTGAGTTTTGTCCGAAGTAGAGGTGTAAAATTGTCAGGAATTTATTGAACGAGATGGATCTTTTAAACAGCACAACGATGACCAAACAAATTTTTTTCTGTTATCAATGGTTTAGGTCTGGAAATCCATTCAGGGATTTCACTACATGTCCAAGTCTCTGGAAGTTGGAAAACCCCACAATTCTATTTTTAGATTGGTAATTTTTGGTCGCCCCACAGTAGTTTTTCTGAGTCAGCCAAAAAAAGTAGTCCAAGCTTGAACTATTCAAATTTTGCTCAAATAACACAATCATCACAGACTTTCATTTCTTATTTCTTTTATCAAAACAATGCAGCAGTTTGCTCATAAATGCGAAAACTGTTAACTTATCATTTTCACGAAAAGGTTGATTCAAACTTGGTGTAGCAGAGGACAATTTCAACAAGATAACAACTACTGTGCCACTGCTGCCTGGCCGACCAACAGACTGACTCCAGTATACCCCTCTCCCTTAACCTTTTCCCCAAAACAGAATTTTTGGACTGAATTTTGATAGCTACTTAAGATGACAAACAGATTTAGAAAAAGATAAGATTCCTGTAAAATATAGCTGAGAAAATATTGAGGAAGAAGGAGAAAATGCTGATTATCAGCATTTTCATTTTTTGCATCAATGTTTTCCCCAAGACTTTTATTTTAAAGTTGTCAATACCAGGTCTTGTTTGGGAAAGGGTTAAATTTCATTTACAGGGTATGATAAAACTAACAATGGGTCATTGAAAGCAATTTTAATGTCAAAGAGCTGGAGTAAACACATTTGATACATTCAATGATATCGTGATTGCAATTATTGATTCAATAAGAGAAAAGGAAAAATGATGGTGAGAAGGTTATTATAAAGTTGGAAAAGGAAAGGACAACATTTAGTATTTGTACATACAATCATTTTTCCCTGTGTGGTAAACATTCGTAGACATTCAATCATCAAGAAATGGGTGATGGGATATCCGATAAATTAACATGAAACAAATGGGTTAGCCCAAAGTAAAAAGAACAAAAAGTTCTAACAGGACACTTTAAGGTATTCAACCTATCATTAGATACCAAACAATTCATGCATCCATGGCAATGGAAATTGAGAATGGTATCCGGAATTTAAAATCTAGATATCCTCGTGAATTTCCAAGCATCATCTGCGAAATGGAAATTGACGAGAGATACCCTCCTCAATTTTAGTTGTCAAACATGACGCCTGAAGTTGCACAAATTGTTGGGTACATAATGATAAATGAATATCTTGAACGGCAAAATCATTGACTGTTCCAAGTTGAAAGCTGTGGAAAAATGACAAAATTGATGTTGATAAAGACATGATTTATCTCCTATATAACTAGGAAATTATTGAGGCAAAGGCAGAAAATTAATGCAGGTTATGTATTTCTGTTCTGGGCGGTAGCCCGTTTCTTCTTTAACAAAAGATTTCTATTGGTTATGTTGTGGTAATAGCTAAAGTGATTCGTTTCATGTTAACTTGTTCGGGTAGTAACTAACTAGTAAGTGAAAAGGAAAACATGAACAATATGATAGAAATCTTTCAAAATCACTCTGGTCCCAACATATCTAAGTTATTCCATCAATCATGAGATACCAAACACTTTGAAAAATTTCAGTTCGACTTTCGCCGTTTTCCATGACAACAGATATTGACCAGAGTATCCTGATTTTAACCCTTTCCCACACATTGACGCTTTTGGACGCCCCACAACTTAAAGGCTTTAGAAAACATTGTGGAAAATGAAGAAATTGCTTGTGACAAGCAATTTCTTCATTGCCCACAATGTTTTCTACCAAGAAAGACCAAAAAATGTTAAATTTTGTTAAATGGAAATTGTCGTCTGCAACACCTTTGAGTTTGGATTAGGCAAAAATTTTGTTGTTTGGTAATGGGTGCAGAAGTCAGATACATGTATCTTTGTCAATCTTCATTACCATGGATGATACCAAATTGTTTGGTATCTAATGATGGGTGGAATACCTTGATCCTCTCATAAACAATTCTTGGATTTATAATAAGCCAAAAGGCAAAATTTGAGACTGTTCCGATTAAAAAGCTGCTGCAGACAACAAAATGGAAGATGATAATGATAAGATCTGTGACATTTCTGTGTACAATATACATCATAAATACTGAGATAAAAAGGAAAGAGCTGTGTGTCAGCATTTCCTTCTTTTACCTCAATACTTTACCAAACTTTATCATTAGGCATGTTAAAAAGTGCCATTTTCTGAGAAAGCTTTAACCCTGAACAAAATGACAATATTTTAGAGAAGTCCAAAATGAGTAGCAAATTGAAAAAACAAAATGCAATGAAAACATTAAGTTTTTAGAAAGCATTGAAGAAAAAGAAAAATGCCATGATAATCATCATCATTTTCTCTTTTTCTCTCAAAGTTTACATTAATAGCTTTCTCTGCTAGGGACATGAAAACCAAGTATGTTAAGAAATTGGTTATATATACCGTAACCATGAATATATTTTGGACCAGACACAGATTCACACAACATTTATTCTACACTGATATCACAATTCTTTGTAACAAATTGTTGATTTTCTTCAAAAACCTCATCGCTATAGCTTAATGCTTTCCCAAACAAGACCTGGCCCCAGTTTCTCTAGAAAACTTAAGTATATTCTCATGAGAACATGCTCAACTTCAAAGGGATACTCTCTAACGTTGAAGGGTATTCGATTGAAGTTCACGTGGATTACGTGCGATTTGAGCAGGGTACTCAGATTTGAGCATGAGAACGTACTTAAGTTTTTTCCAGAAACCGGGGCCTGGTTTTGATGTCCCTCATAGAAATGGCATGGGAAAACATTGAGACAAAAGAAGAAACTGCTGATAACCAGCAGTTTCTCCTTTTGTCTCAATATTTTCCATGCTATATTGAACACAAATTCCATCTTAAACAAAGTCCATTTGTGGTCTTCAGTAGCTTTTGAAATGAAACTTTTGAAATTTTGCCGTTCGGGAAAGGGTTAATCAACCCCTTCCCAATAACAAATTTAAGACCGTTTCATTTTGAAAGCTGCCACTGACTGATGGCAAAATTGATGTTCATAAAGTAAAGATTTCTGTATGACATAGCTCAGACTATATTGAGACAAAAAGAGAAAATGCTGATTTTTCATCATTTTCTTGCTTTGCCTCAATATTTTCAAAGGCTATTTCATTAGGAATATCAGAAGCAGGTCTTGTATGGTTAACAGTTAAAGCTGTAATTACAAGGTTTTTGGAAGAAAAGTCACAAAATTAGACATGAATGTAACAAATCTATGACAAAAACAAATCAAATGAACAGAAAAATGAGTGAAATTGTCTTTAAAAACTTGAGCATAATCATTAAATTGCAAACAAATAACAGAATATCTCCTCACAAAAAACACAACATTAATATCCCTATGGCACGAAATAATTGACTCTCACACTAATACTCTAAATTTCAACTTGAAAGGACAAAAAGTACCCCCTTTTCCTCAAAGTTCCATGATTTTCACAACCTATCAACTAATACAGAGAGCTTTGGACAAATTGTGGGTAAAAAGAAATTCTGGTCCCGGTTTCTCGAAAAAAACTTAAGTACATACTCATGAGAACATACTCAACTTCAAAGGAATACTCTCCAACGTTGAAGGGTATTCGATTGAAGTTCACGTGGATTTCGTGCGAATAAGCACGGTGCTCAGATTTGAGCATGAGAACGTACTTAAGTTTTTTCAAGAAACCGGGGCCTGGTCACCATCATTTCCAATAATCAAATGAAAATTGGCCACAAGTCTTTTATAAAGAATATCAGTTGTATTACACCAAATGAAAGATTCAGAAGTACTGAAGAAAATGTTCATCACCAGGCCCTAGTTTCTCAAAAAAACTTAAGTACTTTCTCAGACTCAAATATGAGCATCGTACTCAAATCACACGAAATCCAGTTGAACTTCAATCAAATACCCTTCAACACTGGAGAGGATTTCATTGAAGTTGAGCACGTACCCATGAGTATGTACATAAGTTTTTTCGAGAAACCAGGGTCAGGATATTTTGTCCTATCCTCAAAATCAGTATGGCTGCTGTGGATCAAGGATTTCAATGAAGGGGTTTTGACCATACATATTGGGGGTTCATTTTCCTAAAATTACACAATTTTGACTGAATTTCTGCATGAAAATTAAATAATCATGCTACAGAGGGGGTTCCTTTGAACCCCCAAACACCCTCTGGATCCGCCACTGTAGGGTAAGAAAAAATGAGATCAATTCCATCTGGTGGTTATGAAGTAGAAGAGTAGAACATAAACAAGAATTGTTTACAGACAATGACGATAGCTTTAACAGAAACTTGTCAAAAAAGGTATAAACTCCAAGGTCAAGGACTTGAGGTCAAATGTCATGGTCAAAAATGAAAGACTGTGACAAGTGCTATCCATGAGTGAAATATCAAGGCTTTGTCTCTACAGTATATAAAAGACAAGGTTAAAGTTTTTGAAAAGTATGTCAAACTTCAAGGTCAAGGTCACATGACGAAATCCCAAATGAACAAGATGTGTTTGTGAAATATGAATACCCTCGAAATGGCCAATGTTAAGATTACGGAAAGATGGACAAACAGATAGACAGACAGACAGACACAAGTAAAACAAAACACCCCCGATCTTTTTGTATGGGGGCGTAAAAATCTTGGCAAATTGTATCAATGTGTGAAATATCACGGCTCTTTGTGCAATATCTTGTATATTATTGGCCAGGCTTACACTTTATCAACACAACCAACAAGTCCGACGACACTAGGACTGATTTTGATTTGCTTTAGCGAATGTGTTTGGAAAGCGCTTAGAGAAAAGAACAAGAGGGCCAAGATGGCCCTGAATTGCTCACCTGAGAGGACTTTGAGACATATAAAATCTAAAAAATTTTCACAGTGCTTGAGCAAATAGTGTGGTTCTTAGAACAAAAAAAATTACTTAGTTTTTGACCTCACATGACCCTCTTTTTACATGACCCAGATATCATCAAGATAACATTCTGAACAATTTTCACTATTAATGAGCGAGTATTGTGGTTCTAAGAGCAATTAAAACTGCCGCAGAGTGGACTAATACACCCCCCACCCCCCACACCCCACCCCCCTCGTTACCTAGTTTTTGACCTTGCATGACCCTCTTTTTACATGACCTAGATAACATCACGATAAACAGTTTTGATAATTTTCACAATTAATGAGCAAGTTTTATGGTTCCTAGTTTTTTACCCACATGGCCCACTTTTTAACATGACCTTGAAATTGTCAAAATAAACATTCAGGACAATTTTGAGGACGATCGGGCAAAAATTGGCACCTCAACAGCAAAAGAAAGTATTCCATAGCATTTGACCTTGTGACCTAATTTTTTACCTCACACAAGCCACTTTTTTAAAGTCACAGAGCTATCGTGCAGATGAACATTCAAGACAATTTTGATAGTGATTGGGCTAAAATTGGCATTTCCAGAGCATAAAATTGGTATAATATAATTATAATATTTGACCTAGT
The DNA here is from genome assembly GCA_963680895.1 of Fragum sueziense. Taxonomy (NCBI): domain Eukaryota; kingdom Metazoa; phylum Mollusca; class Bivalvia; order Cardiida; family Cardiidae; genus Fragum; species Fragum sueziense. Next base: position 12,873,037 of record OY804593.1, on the reverse strand, counting down.
GACCTAGTTTATGAGTCCTGACAAGACCCAACTTTTGTCATCACCTAGATATCATCAAGAGAGATTCTGACCAAATTTAACAATCATTGGGCAAATACATAGATCCCTAGAGCAAAAACAAGATTTGACCTAGTGACCCACTTTTTGACACCATTGTTACCCTGATCCAAAATCTTTGAAGTGTTTTGAAAAAGGATGACCCAAGGATCTTATCTATGAAGTTTGGTTGAATTCTGCTCAGGACTTTAGGAGGAAAATATTTTTTTGTAATTCTGAACAGAAAGACGGACACCGCACATTGATCGATCAAAATAGCTCACCATGAGCACTGCATGATCAGGTGAGCTAAGAAAAATCCTGAAAATCAGCATTTCATCCTTTTTTTCTAAATGCTTTCTAAACTTTCATATACAAATTCAATGTTAAGTAACATTTATTTTGTTTCTAATTTGAACACTTTAGAATTTCATAGTTCGGGAATGAAGAAAGAAACATACAGATGCACATTTTTGGACATGCTGCTGTGACCTGGCCTTATGCTCTTGATACATCCATTGATAGCCCCAAAAGGGTATACATTAGGATGCATTTTGTGAAACACAAGTGCCATCAAGACATTTTAACCTCAAAAAACCTTAATTAACTCTTTCACTGCCATAGGCGACTTTTGTCGCTTTACCGTTCCCTGCCATAGGCGACTTCAGTCGACAAAATTATAGGGGCGAAATATGTGAATATTTTTTACAGCTAAGTGGTTTTCACACATTCTTTTTCTTATAGCACCGTTTTAGTAATCAAAGTACTAGCGTTTGACAGGTGAAACAGTAGAATTTGTGTTACAATCGGGAAGCTTTTGGTATTTTCATGAGGAATTTTCCAAGACAAAAGACACCAATATGGCTGCCATTAGATCATACACTTGCTATTTATGCCTACAAGCTGTAAATATCACTATGAATGACACCAAAAATGCTGGAAAAGGCTTCAGGATAGTTTGAAATTATGTTTAGTTGACAATTCAACAATCGGTTCCATCAAATTATTATACTTTCAACGAAAACATTTAGTCAAGGTTTGCTCACCCAATTTTTTCCATTGTTCTACTAGATTGTAACAATTTGTGAGTTAGATAAAAAAGAAAAAATATTGTCATTTCCTGAATAACTTTGAAATTTTGGTCACATATAGATGCTTCATTTGTCTGTATGTCCTTAAAATTTGAAAGGAATCCATCAAATGAGTAAAAAGTTATGCATGATTTTGTGTACAGGGTATTGACTCTTGGAAATTTCTTCGAAAGGTGAGACACGCGTCAAAGGTCAATATTTGGCAGTGAAAGGGTTAAAAGGTCTGGAAACATTGATATGCAGTATTTTTTTCTTTTTGTCTCAATAGTTTTTGCATTGTTTACAGCAGCTTTGTAGACAAATTTTGACAATCATTCTATTTTGTTATTTGGGACTGGGTAAATGGATTTTGTCTTCAAAAACATGGTATTGATACATGACCTTGATGAAATAGAAAAGGTCTTACAATAAGAAATTGTAACACATAATGATTCTTAAGTCTTATGACATCAGTTTAAAGATTAAGGCTAATGTAGAAAGTTTTTGCTAACAGACATACAGACAGTGCAAAAGTCTTATGCTTCTGATTTATTGATGTGAAGCATTAAATTTGTGGACATTAATTAAACAAGTATTTTGACACATGAATAACAATGCACATGATTAACAATCTCCAACATACAAATTAGTTTCATACTTTGCATATTTGTAAAAAGAAAAATCTTGAAATGGTTAACTGTCACTTCTTTTCAAAAACCATATAACTACATCTTATTAAAAGCTGCAGTTACATGAATTTTGAAGAAAAGTGACATTATGCTATATACCATCTACTAGCAAAATCACTTAAAAAATGAAGATGAAATCTCTTCATAAAAAGCTTGACTCTCTTCTACACAGAGTTTTGTGAACTATACCACTACACCTCCTTGTTGCTTCCACAGTTTTCCTTCAAGCAGTTTTGCCATCGATAATCCAATGTAACTCGAACAACTTCATACTTTTCTGTGAAAAATCACCACTTCTTTCAACATTGCTTCATTCTTAAAATCTCTTTTCAACTTTTTGTATAAAAGTTTTCTACTCTAGCAGAAATGCCTGTACAAATGCCTTTGTTTGAATCGTTGTAGATATATATAAATGAACCTTTTGTTTCAATTAAAGACTCAGCGCAAATCTATTGTAAGAGCAAACATAATGTGAGCCAGCACATAATTATGTGACCTGCCATGCCGAAAGGGACCTTGAACCTTCTGGGAAATCCATAAAAGCAATTTTCATAAAACGAATAAGACATTACAGTCATCGTGTGTCACATTTAGAAAGTGAACATAATTAAGTAAAATCAGAATCCTGAAAATTATCCGAGAGCGAAAAGTTTCCATCCCAGTCAGTCTGCGCTTTTTGATACTTTTCACACTTCCAAAAAGGTTCAATTTAGTGTGACCAGTCTCATATTTATCTGCAATTACTATAGTTTTGTGCTTCATCCTCAAAATGTCCCCTGTATCACATTTTGATGGGGGAGTGGAACACTAATATAGATGCTATACAAATAATGAAACCTGACAGTCAATCAAAATATAATTTGACCCAGTCTCTAAAGCTAGACTTTTTTGGAAAGGGTTGAACTTTTTTTCCATCAAAATGATAAATATCTTGCAGTGATCTCCCTTTAATTAAGGGGGTATGGCCAGCTATTCACCAATTGAAAGGCACCTATAAATGTACTCCACTTCCCCATCTGTTTATTAACCTAATTTCACCACAACATTGGGTTTCAACAAGATTGTTGCATGTAAGCGTATGGAATTTATACACATACAACAATTTTGAACAAAATCCCTCCATATTGCTGCTTTTTAACAAAAGCCTCGTAACTGCAGCTTAAAATAAAGCTGCAGATACGAGGTTTTTGTTGAAAAGCGACCATATGTTACATCACGCAACCACATCACTATCTGGTTTTAAATCAACCTCGACGACAGTTTGGTTTGCCCCGTCCGGAGAGTGACCACCTCCGTTACAGCCATCATTATTTCTATGGTCACTATCATCAGAGTGTACTGATACTCCATTCCTAAGGTTTTCCATTTCTATAGATTCAGTTATTTCATTATTGTCCTCCATTGTTTTGTCATTATCATTGACCTCCGGTCGTATTTCTATTGCAACTTCGTCATAAGGAGGCGGACTTTTTGTGATATCACTCTCAGAATCGTGGCTTCGTCGCCAGTTTCTGAATGCCTTTTGTATAATCCTTGCTGCATATTCCTCCTTCTGTCGCATAAGTGTACTACTTACAACCTTATATTCTATTTTGGCTTTTTTGTCGTCTCCACCTGCTGCTTCCGGGGGAAGTCCGTCAGAATCTCCTGTACCTAGGAAGTTTTTCGTCAATGCATCTAAAATGTCACGACAAAATAATCGATCCCCTTCAAATATTGGTATATCTAATTTGACTAAAAGGAAATGGTTTGGTTTTGGGAGCCTTAAAGGATCCTCTAAATAGTCCACAAAGTCAGAGAGCTGTTCCAGCTGTATATACTGTGTAGCTTCTGGGTCGTATTTCTCCCACTTCTCATAGTACATGTCAAAATCTTCTGGTGTGAGCCCATGTTGTACATCTTCAGTAGCCTGGCTGAAGTTCTCTAAAATCACAGCTATGTACATGTTTACAACAACAAGGAAACTGATTATCAAATATGTGACTAGGTATAAAACGGCCATTTGATAATTCCCACAATTGCCGGCCTTTTTATCACAATCTCTAGTGTTCATTAAACCATTAAGCACACCATCCCAACCTGCGGATGTACACATTTGGAATAATGTTATAATACTCTGTCCAAATGTCTTGAAATTAAACACATCATCCAAACCCCCATGGGGAACTTTCACAAACTTGAAAAAGTTCATTCCAAAAATGGCATAGATGAAAAGTACTAGAAAAAGCAGTAATCCAATATTGAATAATGCAGGAAGCGACACAGCTAGTGAAAAAAGTAAAGTTCTGATTCCTTTTGCTGATTTAACTAGTCGAAGAACTCTGCTAACACGGAAGACTCTAACTACACGCAGCAACGTTGGCGACACAAAATATTCCTCAATGTACTTTGAAAGAGTTAAACCTGAAATTAGAAGAAAACATCAGGCGGATTACATTTTGTTAATATCTCTTTCAAAATATATAGAAGAAAAGTGAAATTGAAGTACAGGCATGAAGCTGTATAAAGCAGTTGTATTTGAATTTATATATTTGCAAAGTATTTTATTGTGTTGTAGGGTGCATGGATTTTCATATTTCATATATGGCACATTGTTTTCATTCTATAATACTATAATATTAGTTGATTTCGTTAAAATCTGAGTGTTTTGATTGGCTAAAAAAAAATTTTCATAACTCCATGAAAAAAAATTGATATTGTCCGAACTTCTTTCGGAGTCAACAATATGGATAAATGGATGTGCCCTGTACAGATTGGCATATTACTTTTGTTTTGAATAGTAAACTGCAAGTTTTATCATTAAATCTTACTCTTAAATAGATTTTCTAGTTGAAACAAACTCAATTTCAAAAAGTTATTGCTTAAAACGCACTTGAGAGGATGGAAAATAACGTTACGACGACTGAATTTGCTGTAAACGATGTTGCAGTTACGCGCGCTTTTTATGACGTCATTTAAAGTTTTTGTCACCGAAAGGCACGTGCGTAAGATCTGAATACCTTGGCAGCGGGCAGATATCCCACAACTGTCCACTTCTTTGAACATAGTCCGAACGATATCCCATTTTTTCTAGTCGCAAATATTACTATTTCTGGTAATAAAATGTATTTTTAAATTATAAGGAATGAATGCAATTTTATTTTTTTCATGCAGGTATGAAAAATAAAATCTAATCACACTTTTGTATGAACCGCTTCGCGGATTCATACAGTGTGATTAGATTTTATTTTTCATACCTGCATGAACAAAAAAAAATTACATTCATTCCTTAAAACAAGGATCATAATTATCGCTTTATTTCATCTAGTTTGAAAAGAATATTCTCATTAGTCTGATCAAATATAGGTATTGCCTTTTAACCCATTGCCAAATGGCAAAATTTTAGACTGCTCCAAATTCATAAAGTTGCAGATGACAATTTGAAATGAATGAAATTTATCATTTTTTGCCATTTTGTATGGAAAACATTGTGGGCAATGAAGAAATTGCTTGTCACAAGCAATTTCTTCATTTTCCACATTGTTTCCAAAGCCATTATCTTGTGGGGAGTAAAAAAGAGTCATTGTGTGGTAACGGGTTAAAGTTTGAACCAAACATCAGGCTAAGTATCACAATTGAGTTATTTTGGCTATTGCCATAACAATAATTCCATGGACTGAGAAATAATTATGGTTTTGGACAGAGTAATACTATGAAATTTAAACATATGAAAAATGATATAATTTCTAGGAGTCATTTAGACCTATGAAAAAGGAATGTTTTCTCCAACTAGACATTTAGACCTTTGCAAGAGAAATATTTCCTTAACTGAAGAATTTAGACCTATGAAAAAGAAATGGTTCTTTAACTGAGAAATTTGACATATGAAAAAGAAACAGTTTCTTCAACTGAGAAATTTAGACCTATGAAAAAGAAATGGTTTCTTTCAACAAGAAATTTAAACCTATGAAAAAGAAATAGAATCTTTAACTGAGAAATTTAGACATACGAAAAAGGGACAGTTTCTTCAACTTGGAAATTTAGACCAATGTTAAGGAAATGGTTTCTTTAACTTGAAATTCAAACCTTTGAAAGGGAAATGGTTACTTTCAACAAGAAATTTAGACCTATGAAAAAAAATGGTTTCTTTCACTGAGAAATTTAGACCTATGAAAAAGAAAGTCTCTTCAACTGAGAAATTTAGAACTTTGAAAGAGAAATGGTTTCTTCTTTAACTAAATACTCAGACCTAAGGTTTCTTTTAACAAGAAATATAGACCTATGAAAAAGAATAGAATCTTGAACTGAGAAATTTAGACCTTTGTTAAAGAAACAGTTTCTTCAAAATTGAGAAAATTAGACCTATGAAAAAGAAACAGTTTCTTAAAATGAGAAATTCAGACGTGAATGATGAAAAAACTAGGAAGTTTAGACCTCTGAAAGAGAAATGGTTTCTTTCAACAAGAAATTTAGATCTATGAAGAAGAAATGGTTTAATCCACTGAGAAATTTAGACATATGGAACAGAAATGCTTTCTTTAACTGATAATTTTTTAGCTTTGAAAGGGAAATGGTTTCTTTTACTGAGAAATTCAGACCTATGAAAAAGAAATGACTGTTTTAACTGACAAATTTAAACACATGAAAGAGAAATGGTTTCTTTCACTGACAAATTTAGACACATGAAAGAGAAATGGTTTCTTTCACTGAGAAATTTAGACCTACGGAACAAAAATGGTTGTTTTTACTGAGAAATTTAGACCTATGACAGAAAAATTGGTTAACTGAGAAATTTAGACAGATGAAAGAGAAAAAGTTTCTTCAACTGAGAAATTTAGACAGATGAAAGAGAAATCGTTTAATTCTTCAACTGAGAAATTTAGACAGATGAAAGAGAAACGGTTGCTTTATCTGAGAAATTTGGACAGATGAAAGAGAAATAGTTTAATTCTTCAACTGAGAAATCTAGACAGATGAAAGAGAAATGGTTGCTTTATCTGAGAAATTTAGACAGATGAAAGAGAAATGATTGCTTTATCTGAGAAATTTAGATACTGATGATAGAGAAATGGTTGCTTTTTTCTGATAAATTTAGACATATGAAACAGAATTTATTCTTAAACTGACGAGTATTTACTTATAAAAGCTTAGTAACAGAAAACTGAGGAGTTTTGACCAATAAAAGTTAGACAGTTTCATTTCTTTGAACTGGAAGATATTGGTATATGAAACATGAATTGGGTCAACCTACAATAGACAGTTGCATAGTGATGTTTTGACCCATGAAAAATGTTTTCATGAACAATGTATTTTGACCTAAGAAAGCAAATGATTTCACAAACTAACAAACTTTGACCTACAAAAGATAATAGGTTTCACAAAAGATATCTTTTTAACACCTAACATTTTTTCTAATGAATTTACAGGTTTTAACTCATATCAGACAGTGCATCTGGGACTTGGAAATTTTATCTTTGAAAGAGGAATAAGTTATGAACAAAGAAAATTTGACATGAAATAGTTTTGAATTCCTGATTCAAAATACTTGTACTTTGAACTAAAACATGTTTTCATAAAAATATGAGTTTTTGATTTATGACAAATGATTGCATGAACTCGACCCTTTGAAAAAAAAGGGGTTTCAGAGAATGCAGAAGTTGTATCTGTAATTTCAGAGCCAAGTTCAGTTCTTTGAAACACTTCTCTTAAAGTATCAAGAAATAGAAACAAACAATGCAATACAAAGTTTGGTTGACAGAATTACCTGAAATACACCTATCAGAGAAGATTAACATGTAAAAATTGTGCTAATATAAGTTAAAAGTTTGAGTCTAATTTGTACAAATGTTTTTTTGTTTTCTTTTCTGTTTAAAAGCTCTGCCAATAGATTTGCTACAAAGTTTTTCCCATCTTAAACTAGAAATCTAGTGATAATCTTCAGTGATCTGAAGGTGATAAATTACCCCCGCCACCACTTTGTTCGGACAAGTGCTTTTGTTGAATCAGGAGCCGTAAGTCAGAAATAATCCATCCGATTTTCTTGAAATTTGGTCAATTCAGGGGCCATAACTCGATTTCAATGAATTTTGTGTCTTGCACATCTACAGGTGCTAATGCACACCTGTGCCATGTATGAAGCAAATCGAACAGTAAATGTAGGAGTTGTCCAGACAAGCATTTTTTGGTCAAATCAGGGGCCATAACTCAATAAGTTATAGTCCGATTCCCATGAATTTTGAATCTTGCATATCTACAGGTGCTAAAGCACACTTATGCCAAGTATGAAGCAAATGGGACAGTAACAACTGTAGGAGATGTTGTCCGGACAAGCATTTTTTGGTCAAATCAGGGCCATAACTCAGAAAGTATTCATCTGATTCCCGTTAATTTTTGTTCTTGCACATCTACAGGTGCTTATGCACTCTTGTGCCAAAAATGAAGGAAATCAGACAGTAACTGTAGGATATGTTGTCCGGACAAGCATTTTTGGTCAAATCAGGGACCATACCTGAAATAGTAATGGTCCGATTTTCTTGAAATTTGCGTCTTGCACATATAGAGGTCCTAATGCACACCTGAGCCAAGTATGAAGCAAATCGGACAGTAACTATAGGAGGAGTTGTCCGGACAAGCATTTTTGGGTCAAATCAGGGGCCATAACTCAAAAAGTATCGGTCTGATTTCCGCGAAATTTGCGTCATTTCCGTCTTGCACATCTACAGGTCACAATGAACACTTGTGCCAAGTATGAACTAAATCGGTGAACAATTGTAGGAGGAGTTGTCCAGACAAAGTTTTGGAGACAGACCAACAAACCAACCATCCAACCAACCAGCCACTGGACCGACAGGCTGATTCCAGTATACCCCCTCCAAACTTCGTTTGCTGGGGTATAATTAGAAGAATCTTTTAAAAAGAGCACCATCTCCTCAAATATCCCTCTGAAGCTTGGTTGAACTAGCGACTTTATTAGCGAATAATATTTGAACAAAACAAAAATCAATTGACCTAAAAAAATAATATCATGATAAGTATTAGATCTATAATTCAAATACTTGAAAATATGTTTCTTTATGAATGAAAAAATCAAAGCTGTTAAAAGAAAAAAAAACATTGCAGTTAACTTAATAAAGAGTTCATGTAAGAGAAACTGAATTTGAAACAAAAACTTATGAAAACTAATGTGCCATTTGTAAACTCTTATATTCATCAATTCCTGTATATTACAAACAGATGTTATCACAAAAATACAACTGCTTGGACAGCTTTGTGCCTGTTTTGGTTATAATAATAATAATTTATATAAAAATAATCGGTATTACATAATCATCCCAATATTTGTGTTACCTATTACCATTGGTGAACCTTTATACACTGTATAGCCTTTATAGGTGACTTATACATTGCCAATATTTATATCATGATCATATATCTAGCATTTTTAATGTGATGCAAATATGTGTCAAACCTCCAGGACTACATGTGACAATGAACAGCCAAACACAGCATTACTGCATAGACCATATTTTTGTGTAAGCATGATTCGTGTAAGCTGATAAGGGCAACACATATTGATTGTATGGCAGCATATTGTACTACATATAAAAGCCATATCATGGGTTTTTATCATTGTGACATACTGTAAAGCATACATATTTGTTATACAGGCCACTTTAACATAGACAGCCATTCATGGGGAATTTCTAGTGACTGATTACAACAAGGCTTCAAATAATCATGTTCAGAAAAAGGGGGTTGTTTTATGCATTCTATTGAAGAACTAATTGTAAAATGAATTTCAATATTTGAGCTTTTTTAGACTAGAATTCCTTGTTGTCAAAAAAGGAAACACTGGTCAAAATATTTTACACATGGAAATTCTGACATTTCTGACATTGTCGAAAATTCAAGTGAAACATGCTGCTTTCTTTTTGTATATAGATCATTTGAAGCCGTTTAAATACCTGACCTACAATATATGAACATATAACTATGGAGCTATCCTATAAAGCACTATAACAGCTAATGACAAAGGGAAGGAACTACAGTATCCTGATGTCTTTCTTTAATTGGAAAGATCTTTATCTCTGATGTCTTTAAATTCAGTTCTATTAGTCATATTTTCCAGTCATACCTAACTTTTCTATTACAGTAGAATTTCTGACCTTGACTACATTTCATAGCAATCAAAACATGTAATCATTCACACAGTAGTTTACGACAGATTTGACACACTTATAGGGTTACCCCACCCATCTCATGGTTACAATAGAGGAACTCTATGACAGCATGCAAGAACCCTTAACCATACAAAAGTAAGATAAACAAAACAATAAAACTATATCTAACCTGTTTAGGCTCAACATGTTCAATCACAATATAGCGTACATTCTGCTCTACGATATCAGGTTGTTAAATAGGGCGCTGTCGATGCTAGTATCGTCACTTTTGCTGTTTCCACTTTACAAACAACGAAAACGGATAACCGAACATTCATACAAGACACTATGTCTCAGGTGGATGACCACCATAATGGAGTAGCGTTGTTACGACTGTTGAAATACTGAAAAACTTGTTCTACATGAAATATCATGGAATGTTTTCTCCTGATGTTTTTCATGACAAGATCTCCAAATTAATGCATCTAAATTATTTTCCAAGCTAGATCATTTTCTAAGATAAAACAATTTAATAGGTATTATTTCTCCTTTCATTTTTTTTAATTCCATTAAAGTATCAAAAATGTCATTCTGTGACATAATTTGATGTAATAGAATTGCAGAGGTTGTCAGTATTGTAGATTTCCACTATTTTTTAACACAGGTCTTTTTAAAGCTATATATGAGTTCCACTTAACAAAATCTTTAAGAACAGAAAGAAAATCCTTTAGAACATTCTATTCAAGTTGGTAATAGACGAATCTTGTGATATTTTCATATTTTCAGACAAAATTGACATGCATATTTGGAAAATGAGAATAGGAAGATTTCTTTTTCAAACAAAAGTTTTGAATTTTATATTATCAGACATATTTATCATCACTTTAAAAAATCCAGCTCTTAGCTGAAAGATGAATGACTTCAGTCAAAATAGACATGTGCATTGCATAGTCCGAATGGTGTTCCATGCAAATCAAAATAACCCTTTATAGAGCCTGGTCATATATTTTTTCATAATTATAGCTCCAATTTACAGAAAGACCTACAGGTAAATGCAAAATTAATATAAACATGTCTCATCTTGTATACTTAAATATTATTTTGCACTTACCATCCAAATAGTTTAGATGGATTTGATAAGGGGGACTCATATAACACAGGAGCACTCACTACAAAGGTAACTCACACTTGTGAAACATAATATGTCAACCTCAGCAAACATCTAAACAACAGAAGGAGGGCATGCCACATGGCTTCATGTCTTACGACTACAAACATTGTCTTACAATGCTTTCCAGAGACTTTACAGGTCAAAATGTATTACTAAGTTTTGTTGACCAATGCAGTAAGTACATCTCTTATGAGCTGTATTTATCACATTTGTTAATTTTAAACCTGATATGTGCTTATGAACACTAACCTCTCATTGATCAGAGAATAATCAATCATCGATGACAGGCTGAATTTCTATGGAAAGCATTTTAAGGAATGTTTATAAACCATTGAGCCTAGACAAAGTTTAAGCTTATTGATGTATATTGGTTATTTAGGGCTAGATAAAAGTGGGTCTGTTGACATGGAAATTCCAAATAAGTATACACTGTTTTCGTGAAATTGCACAGTTTATTCTATCATAGTTCAATCACAATTTGCTATCACTACAATAACAAATCAATTCCTGACCCACTTTCATCTATAGTTGGTATGAGTATGTATGGGAGCCTATGTCTCTTGGTCAATACATGGTGTTAACTTTATTCCATATAGATATTGATTACTTGTATTAATATTCTGTGACCATGCATGTAATGATATATGCAATATATTGGTACACAGTGATTATGATTGAAGTTACCTTTCTTAAAGGAACAACAAGATTGTCTTAAAGCTAAATAGATACTATGAAAAACTTATGTTACAAGCCTTGTACAAAAACATCAATTGGACCAAAATAATTTTGAAAGGTACAGCCTTTATTTTATGGCTTACACTTTGTTTTGAGAGTATAAATTGGTCTTTTGATAAATGTCAAAAGGGTGTAATGCAACCTTTCAAATAAAACTGTAAAAGGCATTGCATCTATCTAATGGCTAGATAACAATGAAATCTTTTTTAATGTAAAGATTTGGACATCGATGATCTGCTTTCTCAACAATATACAAAAGCACATTATTTACTTGAATGCAAGTGTTTATATTTCATACCTTTACAGCATGTTTTTGTCTATTTTTCTTTTGAACATTTCCGTAACATTGAATGCCTTAATCCCATTCTATTACCAATTATTGTCCAATTAAAATAAAAGATATGTCCAAATTTGTTGTAACATACTCCATAAGAATTTTTAATACAGTATCCCCTTCTAACTTATTGTTTTCACTTTCTTTCTGTACATAATTTGCAGGTAGACATGCTAATTTAAGACTCATTTTGGGATCACACAAATAAAAAAAATAGTTCAAACATTTTAGTATCTTTTGTAAAGTTTTAGAATTGAGGAGAGCTTGAGAAGAGGTTTGGATCACCCAACACACCCACTTACTGTTCACAAGTAAGTCTGAAATCAGCATAGTCAACACACTATATATGAGCCAGGATCTCGAAAAACGTCCCTTATAGCATTTTTAAAAATTGAGTTTGAAGATCAGCCTGTTGTCAAATGCAGTCTAATATGCATCCATGCTGCTCTCTTTAAGTTACTTAAGGTCACAAAGAAACTATTAGAGAACAATGTGGATCCTGATCAGACTGTGCGTATGCACAGACTGATCTGGATCTATGTTGGGCTCAAAAGCCTTAAGGGACGTTTTTCCAGATCTTGGCTATATTATTATGTATCTAGGAATTGACAACTTGTATCATGAGTATGGAATGATCACTGTAGGTCTGAAATCAGCATAGTCAACACACTATATAATTCGTTGGTGGGGAGTCAAAACCTCGTAACTACAGCTTGAATAAGCTGGAGTTACAAGGTTTTGACTCCCCACCGAAAATATGTTTCTAGGAATTTACAACTTACATTATGAGTATGAAATGATCACTGCCTGAAAATGCAGCTTCATTTAATCATTAAAAGCAATGAAATGGCCATCTTTAATTGGTTTTACATTACATTTCCTTGAAATGTAATGTAAAACCAATTGAAAGGTGGTCATTTCTTTACCTTTAATGGCTATACAAAGCCAAATTTTCAAACAGCATATTGGACTAGTTTAGAGGATGATAAGCACAGATGATGAATGCTTGACTACCCACAACATTGGGTGACACACAACATTCTGAAACATATTTGCATCTGTGATTTGTTTACATGTGAAGTCACACATCTGAATACCAAATTTACGACAATGGTTTTTATTCTTTCTTTTTTTTTCAGAATTTTCATACTTATGGGCTTCCTTTTCAGTACCTTACCTTAGACTATCAAGAGTGAAATAATCACAATATATGATTTTTTGGGTGTGGTTTTTTTTTTTTTTGCATTATGTCTTCTTTTTCCATGGTAAATACCAGACAGTATACAGATGATCAGGCTCCGGTTTCTCGAAAAAACTTAAGTATATTCTCATTAGTTCATGCTCAACTTCTATTCAATACCAATCAACGTTGATTGGTATTCAATTGAAGTTCACGTGGATTTCGTGCGATTTGAGCACGATGCTCAGATTTGAGCATGAGAAAATACTTAAGTTTTTTCGAGAAACCGGGGCCAGGTGTCTAGGAAGATTTTGTGAACATTTCATCCATAACATCCATTTATGTAGGACTTGTGTTACCCAGATATGGATGTTCATGCTGGCAGATGCATAGACAGATAGAGAAGATGACCCCAATATTATGGCTACCTCCAGCGGTGTATAAAAAGTGAAAATTAGTTTGAACCCATGACTTAAAAACCCTGATATACATGTATACTTATATAACAAGTTGCTGTCATGTGGAAGTCAGGTGTTTCATCAAACATCCTTGCCCCTCTATCCCCGAGAGGTTTTGGATATTTCAATGATCCTTGAACTCCTCTTCAAATTCATTCAAATTGTAATTGTAATTTGCTTGAACTGTCAATTTAGTTAATCCTTTCCCAATATTCCACAGTTTTGACATCTGTTATAGACTCCCGGAAAATACTTAAGAAAAGAGAAAAAAATGCTAAATATGAGCATTTTCTTCTTCTTTTTTTAAATTGCTCCGATAGAGTATCATATCTTGTTATATGTAAGCATTTCAATTTGAACAAGTCAAAAACTATGTTCTTTGGGAAAGAGTAAACCATTGACATCTAGCAAAAGACAATTTACTGAATCCATGGGCGCACTATTGAACGGCAATTTGCTTCACCTGTCAATTTAGTTAAACAATTACTCTGACAAGCCCTGGTTTTGATGCTCTAAATTAAGAAGCTTTAAAGAGCATTCAGAGAAAAGATGAAAATACTGGTAATTAGCATTCTCTCCCTTTCTCATAATGCTTCCCATGCTATGACATACACACTTGGTACATTTCGTTACAACTATTCATATTCAATATTAACTGTGAAATAGGACAAGTCTATTATTTTGCTAATTGAGAAATGGTTCAACCTAAATCTACATCTCCCTGTAAAAGTAAAATGGATACAGAGCAACACATTTAAGGGGGTAAAGGCTTTCTAAATTTGTTATTTCAAATCTAAGACCTATGCTGTGGGTACTCATTTACATTGTCTCCCCGAGGAAATTCTAATGAGTACATACAACACAGAGTTTGATGAACAATAAATGAAATATTGCATTTTGAAAAGCCATTACCCCACCTCCCCCCCTTATGTAGCTCTGTAAATAGAATAAGTTTGAGCCGGGATCTGGAAAAACGTCCCTTATAGCATTTTCAAAAGTTGAGTTTGAAGATCAGCCTGCTGTCAAATGCAGTCCAATGTGCATCCATGCTGCTCTCTTTAAGTTACTACATGTCACGAAGAATCTATTAGAGAACAATATGGATCCTGATCAGACTGTGCGTATGCACAGGCTGATCTGGATCTATGTTGGGCTCAAAAGCCTTAAGGTACGTTTTTCCAGATCCTGGCTCTTTTATAAATACCGTAGTGTCACTCACCTAAAATGGACAATACGACAACAACGAAGTCAAACACGTTCCACGGTATCTTGAAGTAGTACAGTCTGAGCGCCAGAAGCTTCATCAAGCACTCGGCCGTGAAGATGACGATGAACGAGAAGTTGATCCAGTAGAGAACGGTCTCAAACTCCTTTGTCTGCCCGTAATGGTCCATCATCATCGTGATCATGTTTAACATGATGACCACCATAATCAGGATGTCAAACACCTGGTTGGTTGTCACGTCAAACATCACATTGCCTGGAAACCACTGTGGGAAAATGAATAAGGTGTTTGAGTAAATAGTTCTTTCTTCATGAATTAATAAATAAGTTGGAAAAGGCAAATGAATGTGGAGTTATAAGCAGAGTGTATGGTACTTTCTTTATAAATTAGTATGGTTATGATAAATAACCTGGCAGAGCATCTCTATCTAAAAGCTAGAGATGCTCTGCCAGGTCATTTATCGAGACTTATAAAAATGTTGGAAAACAATATAAGGTTTAATGGGAGGTGAAAGAAAATGTTGCTTATGTATACTCTTGCCACAATATTTTCTGGACTTTTTATATACAAATCCCGTCTTTATAAACATCTATTTTGGTGTCAGTAACACCTCTCATTTTGGGACAGTCCAACTTTTTGATGTTTTAGAAAAGATTAAAAAAAATGCAGATATGACAGGAATTAAATTTGAGTAGAGAATGATAAAAGACAAAATATTATCAAACATAAAGTCCCAATTTAAGCAGTTCTTTGCAGACATGACATTGAAATTTGACCTTACTTTTGACTGACAATCTTGACCTTGATGGCACAGGAAAGTTATTGTCACAAGGAATACACAATATCATGGGAATTATGAAAAACCCTGTCTATTATGGTTTACAAAATACAGTGATTCTTTAGAGGGGAAAATTTTCTTTTGCAGACAGACACACAGACAGGGCTCTTAATGTACATACATTATGAGCAGGAATCTGGAAAAATGGCATCTCAGACTACCATGTTTGCAGATTGGTCTGTTACATTGTGCAGTCTATTCCAAGATCCATGCCGCTCTCTGTTGCTAGAAGTGACAGGTCATGAAGAATGCCTTAGAGAACAATGCATGAATCTTACTGGTAATCAGACTAGTCAAATACACATACTGATCTGGATCCATATTGCACTCAAATGCTATAAAGGGCCTGATTCAAGATCCAGATTAAAATTCTTAAACCTTTTCCCAAATGCCAAAATTTTAGGGTATTCCAATGTAGGGTAAAGAGAGGATTAGTGTAAAATTTGGCTTTGAAAATATTGAGACAAAAGGAGAAACTGCTGGTTATCAGCAGTTTCTTCTTTTGTCTCAATGTTTTCTAAAGCTATTTCTACTAAGGCCGTCAAAACCCGGTCTTGTTTGTTAAAGGGTTAAACAAGTATCTGGTGTTGTATGCAACACATAAAGTCCCCTACCGGCTTCACATTGACTCAATATGGTAATCAATAATAGATTAAGATGAACAAGTCATCAAAATAATTGTCAAACATATGAAATGTTATGCCCAACTGGAGGTGATTAATACTGCTGCATCACCACCCTGACTAACATGGCTTATAAATTTTTTTACATTTTAAAACAGGTTTCATCAAGTTAGCTTGCTTAGTTATTAAGTTATTGCAGGATCCATTTTTTGCCATATTTTCACTATTTCCGTTACCATAGCAACCGCACTTTTCGTCAAAGAACAAAGATAAAATGATGTGCATAATCTACACATTGCCATCTAGTCATATACCAAGTCTCATCAAATTAGCTTGCTTACTTATTAACTTATCGCAGGATCCAATATTTTTTGCCATATTTTCACTATTTCCGTAACCATAGCAACAACAATTTTAGTCTAAAAACACAAATAAAATGATGTGCATAATCTACACATTGCCATATAGTCATATACCAAGTCTCATCAAACTAGCTTGCTTAGTTATTATATTATCGCAGGATCCCATTTTTGGCCATATTTTCACTATTTCCGTAACCATAGCAACCTCAATTTAAGTCGAAAAACAAAAATAAAATGATGTGCATAATCTACACATTGCCATCTAGTCATATACCAACTTTCATCAAAAACGCTTGCTTAGTTATTAAGTTATCGAAGGATCCCATTTTTGGCCATATTTTCACTATTTCCGTAACCATAGCAACCTCAATTTAAGTCGAAAAACAAAAATAAAATGATGTGCATAATCTACACATTGCCATCTAGTCATATACCAACTTTCATCAAAAACGCTTGCTTAGTTATTAAGTTATCGCGGGATCAAGATTTGAGCGGACAGACGGACGGACGGACGGACAGACGGATGGACGGACAGACGGACGGACACAACGGACGGACGGACGGACAGACGGACGGACAGACGGAGGGCAAACCTATAGTCCCCTCCGGTGTGAACACCGGTAGGGGACTAAAAAGTACATTGTGAATATTTGTCATTGATAAGTCATTCGTAAGAAGTCATATTATAATCTTTCATCTCCCATTAACACTTGCTAATTGCTATGCTACACGTTAATAAATCCTAGTTTACAGACATTTTTTCTACAAAAGCATTGTAAGCAGTAGTTGGCAAGATTTTTTTTTCATTTATGTCTGCATTTTCCTCCTTTGAAAAAAAATACAAAAGAAGGTAGAGAATTCAGCCTAACTTTGAAATTTAAATAATTGAAGATATAGTAGAACAAGCGCAGATCCAGAATTTTTCCCAGGATGGGCCCAAAAGTGCCAAAATTACCGAAATAATCAAATAATCATGCAATACATAAGCAACAATTTGACTCGAAGGAAATGTGAATGTTTGCTACAAAGTAAATATCTGCATTTCCAGTTCTAGGCACGAGAAGGCAGGCACAATAAGAACTTTTTATTAACCCTTTTTTTTGTAAAAATCGAGTGGGGCCCCGAGACCCTCCTCTGGATCTGGGCATGTTGAAAATGGATAAGAAAGAAACATGAGTAAATTTTCCTTGTTATATGAAATAGAAAATCTATTTACTATTTGAATTTATAAATTATAGACTTGATTAATAAAGTAGTTTGTGTAATGCCATTGGCTTGGTAAGATGCAACTTCTAAATGTGACCTGTCATGCTAATCCAAATTTTGACCAACTGATCAGTTTCATCAGAGTTCAACCACATGTCGTACTGGAAAAGGAACATTTGGTAAGATAGAGAAAACATTCTAGATTTGGAAGTTATATGTGACCCGTCAAGCTAAAAGGGACCTTATCGGGTGTGTGAAAAGTATTGACCCTATTCAGTCTGCGCAGTCCGCGCAGCCAGACTAGGGCCCACACTTTTCACTTTTATGTAAAAAGTCCGGAATGTTTTCCCTATCTTACCATATGTTCATTAATTGCCTATTGGATCTGGTTGACCTGTAGTAAGTCTGACAAGTTTGTCAAAATTTAGATTTGTGGAGTTCGGATAAGGTCCCTTTTAGCATGACAGGTCACATATAAGAGTGAGAAGTATTGACCATAGTCAGGCTGCGCATAACTGCACAGACTAACTAGGTTTGATACTTTTCAGACATGTCATAACGTCCCTCTTAGCGGTACAAGTCACAAATAAAGAAAGATCCTTTGTCATTTCATCTACATTTCTTTTGTTACAAGCATTTTCTCCAAATCCTTTCATTCCTTCTATCATGACAAAGAACAAATTTGTTGAACACTGAAAATGAAACCTGTCATTGTAAAACTTATCTCTATATTTGAAGGGTTAAGGAAAGAATGCAAGTCTACATGCAGTAATACTACCTACAACAAAGGGAAACAAGGAAAGCAGAAAGTGTTAGAGAAGAAATACAAAATATCTACCCCTGCGAAGAAAGTTCAAGAATGCATTTCTAGTTCTTGAACTGTTCAAGAATTGTTCTAGAATGTTAAATAGCACTTCTAGAACTGTTCTAGAACAGTTCTAGAAGTGCCATTTAACATTCTAGAACAGTTCTTGAACTTTGATATGAACTTTTCCCAGAGGTAGTAATACATATACCTGTACCTTTAATAAAAGTAACATACAGATGTGCTTTGAGATATTAGTTGATCATCTATAATATAGATAATACTCCACCAAAATTAATGGTGACAACTTAATTTTCATGTGCAAAGTCCGTTAGTTGAGCGTCTTAACAAAACATTGCAGAAGTGAGGTCATTACATAATAATATTATGCAGATGTCCCGGAACAATGTTGCTGGGCAAAATCAATATTTTTTCCATTGTTTATACATAGGTTTAATTTGTTAACATGTTCCATAATGTTGTAAATAGACTATACATACTGCTGGATTACAAACAATTTTTGTATTGTTGTTGATGTTGTTGTTCAGAATAAGCAATCATATTACCTTCTATGGTAGAAAAAAATTGTTTTTAATCACTATATGATAAAATAAAGTTTTCCTTCAACCCATGATTCATAACATAAGTAGCCAGCACTTAAATATCACGATCTAAATTTGTGTCAAACTTATGTAACACCCACTTTTATGGAAAAATTATTTATGTATGCTTCCACGGACAACAATTCGAAGGATTTAGGGGAAAAATCTGGGTCCATTCAATCAGGGACATTTCATGTGTAAATGTGACCAACCATGACCATCTGGGAAGATCGTAAAACCAATTTACTATCCAACCTACTTTTTGGACCAATGGAATTGCAGTATCTTTTTAAAATATTGCCGCTATATTTTGCATAAACAAGACTGCCGGCTAGTTTATGTGACGTCTATATATAGCCACTCCCCCATCTCCAATGAACCGCTATCGAACACTAAGTCAGATAGAGAATGTATAGTAGATTCTACTCAATATAAACATTCAATGCATTGCAGACATTTGAATGTTTATTTAGCTTAGTGTTCGTCCTAGTTTTTGGACCAGTGAAATTGCAGTATATTTGAAAATTTTGGCGCCATATTTCACATAAACGCACTTCCGGTCAGTTTATACAAAGCCATGCCCCCGTTTCCTGTGCAGTTTTGAAAAATAATGTAATGTTTTTTTTGGAAAATGATGTGATTTTGGGAAAAATGATGTAATTCCAGTAAGATCCGCTTAATAGTAGCTCCGGTCTGAGGCGTGGTTTGAAGAGCGTATGTTTTCATTGGTTGACGAACAATAAGTCAGATAGATTCTGTATAGTAGATTCTACGCGACATAAACGTTCAAAGGCTGCGCCTTTTGAACGTTTATATCGCGTAGAATCTACTATACAGCCTCTATCTAATACATAGAAACCACTATACAGCTTCCATCTAATACATATGAAATCAGATCAGACTTGTGCAAAAGTCAACTAGAAATCAAAATGATATATAATAAAGTTGACAAAACCTTCTAGACTCAGAAAATTATTCTAAAGCAATCTTCACAAACTGATTTAGGTCATTATTTTTGTACATCCCAGATGTTTCATTTTTTGCGAGACAGGTCACAAATGTTTGGAAAATCATGTGATGTTAAAAAGAATTATTTGAACAAGTGAATGATTACATGTTTAGTAAGTTCTAATTTAAAAGGTGCAAAATTAAAATTTGGTGTTGTGCAGAAAAAAGTTGAAAAAATAATAATATAGGCTTCCTTACTTCTACTTATCAGAAAATAAGTAATCTCTGAAGTATTTTTTTTAATTTTCTTTCTCTTTTTCTGTTCTTTTTTATTTTAACAAATTATTATTTTTCATGTTCAGAAAGTTTTGGACAGATTTTGAAAATATGTTATGATTCAGGCTTTTCAAAATTCCTATTTTCTTTAAGACCAAAAATCTTCTGAAAAGCGTCTTTAAAGAAATCTTGATCCTTATAAATATTTTTTTTCTCCCAATACTATAGTAAGGAAGCCAAATATGATTATGGACTTATTTCTCCCTATCTAAACATTGTTTGTGCACAGTTAGGTAATTTTGTTTCAATGGAACCAGAGTCAACTAAAGTTTTCTGCATGAAAAAATATTTGTGCACTGTTATTAACCCTTTTCTGGACAACAAAAATTTAGAAAGGTCTAATAAACATAAAGGTATTACAGACAAAAAATTAATGTTGCAAACTAAAGTAGTAAAATTGTATGATATAGATCTAGCATTAGAGTCATTAAGAAAATATTATAAATTGTTGGCTGAGTTCAAATCAAGACAGATTCTATTCTATCGAATCTTTCCTATACTTTCAAAGCCAGGCAATTTTAATTGGGAAAGGGTTAAACAATGTTTAGATAGTATCCTGCAACTCATAGTTGTGCTTTAACGACGGATCCTAAACATCTCAAAAAAACTAAAATGTCTAAAATATCAAACTAAAATTATGGCTGAATTCACTCATGTAAACAACATGCTGTTATCAAGAAAGGGAAAAAAGGACTTTATGCTAAGTTAAGACAAAAACTCATTGTAATTATGAATCAAGAATAAAAACAGGAAAAAAATCTGAGCTAATAAAATCTAAGGGCAGAAAACTGAGTTGCAGGATTGAAATATTAGTATAGACCAACCACATACAGTATATTGTTAGCCACATTCAAAAATGGTATAACTACAGCTTGAATAAGCTGCATTTATGGCATTTTCAAACATAGCCGACAAAATTATCAAAGGCATTTCTTCATATATATTTGAATCAGCACTTTTCAACAAAACTTGTTTAAAGTTTTGAGTTTTTTGTTGAAAAGCATCAATATAGACAGAAATGACCTTAAATCCCTAACTGTATCTTTTTGAACTGTAAGTGATTGGGGAAAAAAAAGGTATATATGCGCTGGAATACAGGAATTTGAGAACTATGGCATTTGAGACCAACATGGATCCAGATCAACCTGTGTAAATGCATAGTTAAAACTTAATCCATATTGTTATTTTATAACTCCAACATCACTGGTGGTGAACTCGGCCAAAGCGAGGGACATTTTTCGCTAAAACAAGGTACAGATATTTTGCATTTAAATGTGAGTTCAAAGATCTGATTAGATAGTTTTTCTAATAACAATGAATTTGTTCTAAAATTAGACCGGGTTTATCGATATGTATTGACAAACCGTTTGTGTTGTTATAAAATCTCGTAACTACGGCTTTATCAAAGCCGTAGTTATGATATTTTATAACAACACCGACGGAACACTATGATCGCAAAAAAACGTCCCACGATTTGGCCGAGTTCACCACCAGTGAACACTACCTAAAGCAGCTGTTGTAGAGGACAAATCTTTCTGGGATGGTATACACCAACCAGTCTATTCCTAATATACCTTTCAAATTACACATCAATCAATCTCATTTGCCAAGACATATGTCTCGTCCAATCAAATGGCTTGTAATGTAATTTGAATTTAGACCATTTGGTTTAAAATTGTTGATGAGCCAGAACTCAGCTTCATGCTGATCTGGATCTATGTGTGTCTCAATTGTGATACATGACTGTTTTTCCAGATCCCAGCTCATATGTAATTAAGAAGTAATAATGGTGAGGCTATGGAACTAAGGAAGCCATAGCAAGATTTAAAACTAACTGTCGGTCGAGGAATAGATTTCTGGGGCGATTTCGACTGCATCCTCTTCATCGCATTGTAGTATTTTTTCTGATCCTCCGTCATAAACATTTCAAGTGACCCAGCCTGTAGAGTAGAGACATACAAGCATATGTACACAAAAATAACAAGCAACAGTACAGTTCTTGTCCCAGCCAAGTTTCCAGGCTACAGAGGCGGAGAATGACTTACAAACATTCACCAATCAACAACCATCAACCATCACCCAGATAGAGAGACAGAGAGAGAGTAAATCGAGGGTTTGTAGCAAATCTAGTGTAAATCACGGTGGATAATCACGCGATACAATATTTTCAAAAAATCTTCAATAATTTTGTAAATACTGGACCTATTTGAATTCGGTTTGAAGCAGAGAACGTGGACAGACGTCACACATTATATGGACGTGGTCGATTTTTGAAAAATCAACTGATAAAAAAGTTATTGAAGATAAACCAAAATTTTGGTTTATCTTCAATAACTTTTTTATCAGTTGACTTTTTCAAAATCCAACACGCCCCGCTTATTCCTGGCATTTTCCAACATTCTCTGCTTCAAACTTAATTCAAATTGGTCAAGTATTTAAAAAGATATTGAAGATTATCGGAAATTCTGAGTCGCGTGATTATACATCGTGTAAATGCATATGAGATGAAATCTGGAGAAAGCGTCCTCCTGGCAAAACTTGGAATCGGACAAGTTTCAATAAAAGGACCATTTTTCCAGATCTGAACTCGAATGTATTTATATGCACTTACAATAGATTTGCACAAGACCCTCAAGATATATACCCAGCATATTCTGACCCAGCATGTTGTAAAATTCTTTTTGACATAATCTGCCGAAGAGCTGTAGAGCTATGCTTGTTATAAGTCAATCTTGCATGTATGTTTGGAGCCATAAATATTTAATTGTCCATCTAATAAAAGCTTTGACCAATCAATGGGACTGTGTCATTTCAAATAAATAAGGTGGTTTCTGATTGGTATAATGGCTTTACAACATACCAATGAGAGACACATCCAGTCAATTTTTTCTAAACTATTGTTATTGATAAGATTAGTATACAACTGACATAAACCATTTAGGACCTCCACAAATGTATATATCATTGTTAATTAAGACGATTTTGTATTCAAACATTGGCTCTGATGAAATTGGTCAAAAATTATTTCACAACCATGATGGCCAGATCTGGTACACAACAAGATATTGTAAATGACTGTTTGCTTACTATGCACCTAATCACAGACAAAACTTATTGCATTAATCAGCACAGCTCAACACTGAATGATAAACAAATGGTTAATCATGTGACTTAGAATTTCAGAAAATCTTCAATATTTTTATCAATACTTGACCAATCTGAATTCGGTTTGAAGCAGAGAATTTGGGAAAATGTCAGAAATAAGCTGTATGTAATAGATTTTTGAAAAATCAACTGATGAAAAAGTTATTGAAGATAGACCAAAATTTTGGTTTATCTTCAATAACTTTTTTATCAGATTTTTAAAAACTCAAACAGATTCATCTTAAATGCGTGACGTCTGTCCACCTTCTCTGCTTCAAACCGAATTCAAATTGGTCCTGTATTAACAAAATTATTGAAGATTTCTGAAATTGTTGCATTACATGATTATCCACCATGGATAAAGGTTGATACTGTTGAATTGATTTTTTATAAGCAAACCATCAATTACAGGGTACCAGATTATGTATGCAAAGATATACACAGCAAACGGTATCCAGGCACAATCCCCTTATAACAGAATCCCGTCAACAATCAAGGACAAAATACCTTCATCTGAAATGCTTGGACTGACAAATCTTTGGTGTTTGGAAGGCAGATCTATACAATCCCCGCAATGAGAATATAGAAGTAGGTAGATTCCACATTTTTGTTTTTGATTGTGGGAATTTTGTCTGCCCTTTTTTCGTCGATATCAAGAGACACTGTTTGTGGAGGTACTCTTCAAAAAAGTAGGTGTTTAATACAGATTTTCTCTGCTCACTATGGGGATTTCATTTCAGACAAAGGGATTTTACCCTCTACTCCAAAACCAAGGGGATTTTGTTATAATGGGTTTGAGACCTACATTCACAGCAAATACAGGTCAGACACTATACCCATACAAACTGTAGCAAATCAGCTTTGGATAGACAACTTTTATGTACACATATACAACTTTCATGTACACATATACAACTTTTATGTACACATATACAATAATGTTCTCCTACACACACATGTATTATGTATTGTGAAGATTATGAGTGTTACAACACAGGAAACATGGTTTGTATTCTAGCTATACAACAATGATTGTTGTTTGTCACTTTATATGAACAACATTTTCTGTATTGTTGATTCAACTTGTTTTTGACTCTCAAGTTCTGCACTTGTCAATTTTGATGTATATTTCAGCCAAATATTTACAAATATAACATAGACATACATAAATGTATGAGGAAATTCTATCCTGAACTAAATTGTGTCAGGTAACCTAGGCTACCTTTACCATTTGGAAAAACACTTTGAGGCTAACATTGTTGCAAAAGATTGGAGGAATAAGCTGTCTATCAAAGCTGAGGTTAGGAGTCTCAAAACAGCACCATTTCATGACATTAAATATCTTATTTATGTTACCATGGTTACAATTGATTATCAAATGTCAGTATGAAATAATGCTGCTTTGGTTATATTCTAAGCAAATAAAAGTTTTGTTCTAGCTGAAAATATTTACCAGAAATTCATTTTCATAATGATCTGACAGCTTTGTATTTCTGACAGCTAAATATATTTGGTATGTCTAGATGTACCCAATTCATTTTAAGGTATGAAATAAGATAATAATGCTTTCAGATAAGCCAATCTTTAAGCCAACAGTAACACACATTCATGTATGTATTTTATGCATGTGTATCTTAGCTAATCATATTTGAAATTGCTTCTAAAAGTCCCCCAGAATTATTTTGAAATCCACTTGACAGCTTGCTAAGAGGCAGAATTGGAAATATATTTCTTCTTTGTCAAAACCTGCTGATATGCTATTTTGGTATTTGATAAATTAACAAATTTTGGTATACTACCAATCAAGTGAATTTTGGAATAAATTTATAAATCAATTAAGAAATAGAAGATGAGTAACATTTACAGCTAGAATGTCAACTTTCCATTCCGCTAGGCATTTAGAAGCACCATAACAACAGATGTCAAGGTCGTTATGTTGAGTAGACTAGACGAACACTAAAAACGCGGTCACACTGACATTAGGCCGCGGGATGGCCTTGATAGGTGATTTCGACTGCATTCTCTTCATTGCTTTGTAGTACTTTATTTGGTCCTCAGTCATTAGCATTTCTAGGGACCCTCCTGCCTGATTCAAACAAAAATAGCAGTAAATAATCAAATTGTCACTTTTCTTCAAAAACCTTGTAGCTGCAGCTTGCTTTAAGCTGCAGTTACTAGGTTTTAGTAGAAAAAC
Source organism: Fragum sueziense (assembly GCA_963680895.1). NCBI lineage: Eukaryota > Metazoa > Mollusca > Bivalvia > Cardiida > Cardiidae > Fragum > Fragum sueziense. The sequence goes on along the minus strand of OY804593.1, from coordinate 12,846,943 downwards.
AGTAAAATGTTGTATATAGCCCTTTCCCAAAAAGGCAAAGTGTTGATGTCCAAAACAAAAAAGGCTTGGAAAAAATTAGGACAAAAAAGAAAAAGCTGATAACTAGTATTTTCTTTGTTTGCCTCAATAATTTCTGTGCTACATTGTATGCTAGTATTCTCCATAAATATTCTCTCTATCAACACCCATTTTGTTGTCTGCAACTGATTTCTGATTGGAACAGTCTAAAACAAGATGCGTTGGTGAAACACAAATGCCCCTGATATGGCCATTTTCTTTAAAATGTTAAGTTTTTGTGGAGTAAAGGGTTGATAAGGGTTAACAGATGACCTTGAGGAAGGTCAAATTGCATGAAGCAGATAGATATCATTGAAATGAAGTTGCATACCAAATTTGAGCTTTGTATATCAAATACTTTTGGAGGAAAGGCTAATGTTAAGTTTTTGGAGTAAAATGTTAAGTTTTCGTAGAGTAAAGGGTTTATAAGGGTAAATAGATGACCTTGAGGAAAATCGAATTGCATGAAACAGATATATATCATTGAAAGGAAGTTGCATACCAAATTTAAGCTTTGTATGTCAAATACTTTTTGAGAAAAGTCAAATGTTAAGTTTTCAGACAGACAGACGGACAGACAGACGGACACGAGTAAAACAATATGCCCCCGATCTTTCGATACAGGGGGGCATAAAAATATCCCTTTGGAAAAGGGCAAAATATAACAGAATGGTGTGTGGATTAACCCTTTCCCAAACAAGACCTGGTTTTGACATCCCTAATAGAAAAGGCTCGGGAAAACATTGAAACAAAAGAAGAAACTGCTGATAACCAGCAGTTTCTCCTTTTGTCTCAATATTTTCTGTCTCATATCTTACACATATCCTATCTTTAATAACATCCATTTTGTCATTTGTGGTAGATTTTGAAGTGGATCACTCTAAAATTTTGTCGTTTGGGAAAGAGTTAAACATCAGGTAAGTCATTTACACAGGGAAGTCAGTTATTCCTCTGGTATCAAAGTTGAATAAAAACACTGTCATTATTCTAATAAGTGCCCATGCTATAAGAAAGATCACCAACTCCAAACTCGACCGAAAATCTGCCAATTTCAAGTATAGTTTGTAAAAAAATGGTGAAAGTCTAATGATTACCCAAGCATCTTTTTCAGAAAATAACACGTTTTATTAAAACTAAAATAATGTTGAACTTAATTATATTTGATTGCAGTAAAAAAAAACTCTGTTTCAAAACTGGAATTATCTTTTCCAACCAAATATTCAAGCAAGATCTTGTCTATATTTTATACTGGATTTTACATTTTTGACTATGGAAATAAGGAAATCAAAATACCTCTTATAATTTTAAAACCCCTAATTTTCTATCTTCCATCTTTCTGTCGGGGTGGGCACTTATCAAAATAAATATTGTATATACATTTTCTATGATAAATATAAGTATTCATCCCTTCTATATAATATAATGTATTATTAATAATAAAGGATAATTTTAGATCTAACTAGAACTCTAACCTGTTAAAGAAATATTTTACAGGGAAGAGAAAATTTCTGTAAATCTTATCAATATAAACTTCTGAAACCTTATGTAAATCTTTTCAATACACTGCTGCCCATTCCATTTAACCCTTTCACTGCCAAATATTGACCTTTGAAGGGGTCTCTCACCGCCAAATTAATTCGAAGAAATTTCCAAGAATTGATACCCTGTACACAAAATCATGCATAACTTTTTACTCATTTGATGGATTCCTTTCAAATTTTCAGGACATACAGACAAATTAAGCACCTATATGTGACCAAAATTTAAAGGTTATTTATGAAATGACAATATGTTTTTCTTTTTTATGTTGTGGGTACTCATATATTTCGCTCCCATAAATTTGTCGACTGAAGTCGCCTATGGCAGGGAAAGGTAAAGCAACAAAAGTCGCCTATGGCAGTGAAAGAGTTAAGATTTCTTTTTATCTTTGTATACTTTTTTAAAGGGTTTGTTTTTCTATAGAAACAAGCCATATCCCTTTCACCCAGTGCAGCAGCAAGCTTTTGCAAATTCTACACTACATATTTCTATTCTACCTGTAAATGATATCTATATATAATCTGCTCATCACAAATAAAGTAACTGATTGAATTATTTTGAAATATTGTATCCCTTTTCCTGAAAAATTAAAATATCAGTAACAGGAAAGGCCTGGGACTATGGAGACAAAAGACGAAAAAGCTGGTTATCAGTATTTTCTTCTTTTGGCTCAATAATTTCCTACTACATTGAGACAAAAGAAGAAAAATGTTGATTATAAGCAATTTCTCCTTTTGCCTTAATGTCTTTTTAAGCCTTTTTTACCAAGCAAATCAAAATCAAGTCTTGTTTGGGGAAAAAGGTAAATACCAAAGTGTGTAACATAGTGCAAATCTTAATTTTATCCTAAGAAACCCTTTTGTGAAAGTTTCAATGAAGCACTATGAAAATGTTTCCCTATAATATAATATTATGTCTTGTAAATGCAGAAGCCTTGACACTTACCTTCTTTTTCTGTTGATTAAAGTTATCGATGATGACACCAATGAAAAGGTTTAACGTGAAGAATGAGCCAAAAATGATGAAAAGCACAAAGTATAGATACATCGGCCAGTTGTTCTCGTGCGATGGTTGATCATGCAACTGGAAATATAAACAAAATGTGTTAAAGATGGAACACGAAATACTAACATCATTACAAATTTTGTTAAAAAATTATTTGACCTTCATTGAAAACAGATTGAAACGGGAAATCACACATTAGCAATACCCAGAATTTTTCATTTGGAAATTTTGTATGAAAACTTAACCCTCTTTAAATTGGCCAAGAACGCAGCCTTAGCACATTTAGTATCCCATTCACACACATAGACATAGACCTTTACTCATGAGGTCCCGGTTTGATCCCTGGCCCTGGCAATCATCCTTTCTGATATTTGTCTCCCACCAATGGTTTAATAATTGACCAAACGCCGACTGTCAATCAAAAACATTGATTAGCCAATGGGTGATCAGAAAAATGTCATGCCCCAATTGTTCTTCGTTGCATGTGTTATTGTATCGATTTATCGACTGACAATCAAAACAATCCACATGCCAATGGCAAAGAATTTTGTGCTAACAATAGACTAGGTTTACCGTATGTTTTGATAAACCGTCGGTGTTGTTGTAAAATCTCGTAACTAAGGCTTAAATCAAGCCAAAGTTACGAGATTTTATAACAACACCTACGAAATTCTATTTTGTTTGTGCGAATTTATGCCACGATTAACTTGATAAAATCGTTCCCTATTAACGATCACATCCCCATTGTTTGCCTTAAATTCTATGTTGGGCGGAGCGATCTGTCAATTGGCGTTTGGTCAATTGTTAAAGCCTCTCTTACAACCGGTCGTGTGTCCTTATAAATTGTGCTTCGTGGTTGCATTCACCATAATCGTAGACACAGACCGCATGCAGGAGCACATACAACAAGCTGTAAGAGATGCTTAACCTACGTTGGCCCGCAGCTTGGGGCTCGGTAAGGATATTGTAGTAGTATTGGTGACAGAAATGACAGGAATCCATCATTATGTGCTCTAGCCAACAAAATATGGCCATAGCAATTGAAAGTGGTGACAGGGTATAAATCCCATATAATCCAATCAAATTGATTTAACAATATACTTTAGCAAGTAGCATACACTGTCAGCCTGCACACAGCTTAACAATCGCGACCCTCGAGACTGTTTGCAACCTTTTGCCGTTTTGGAACGTGGTTGCAACATGATCTCGAGCGTAATACAGTGACCGCCATATTGAACGTGAAAGTAGACGCGCGTAAATGACGTCATCAAAACAAATCAATCCTTCAGCTAACGTTATAATTCAAGTTAAATATACTAACAATTATCGGTTAATCACATCAATTTTTTTTACTTGATAAAATTTTGTCACATTTATGAGGATACAATCAACTTTTGAACGCTGTTTGTTTCAAATATTTTTCTGGCGTAGATTTAAATAGTTGTTTGGTCTGCTTCCGTTGTTATAGCCAGACTACCGTTGTTATGCTTGCGTAGTGATATGGGCAGGATCGGCCCATGCCGGCCACTGTAATACGATCGAGCCGATCTTGAGTAACGATAAGATCCAAGAATATTTGAATGACAGCTTAATTGATTCAGCATGAAAAGGATAAAAACTTTTTTGTTTTACAATTCTGACATGAAAATTGACTACATACTTCTGTTGGACTGTCCACTGCATCTTTGATAATCAGAGTCCAGCCTTTATATGTTGCCTGTAAAGAAACATAAGACATGCTCGTAAAACACAAATGCCTCTATCATAAATGAGCCAGGATCTGGACAGCAGCTGGAGGCTCACTTAGGGTATTGCGGTAGCACTGGTATGAGAAATAACAAGAATCTATATTTAGGTGCTCCAGTCTCTGTGATATGACCAAAGTAGTTGAAAACAGCGTAAAACCCCAATAAAGAACAGGGACACAAAAATCCTTTCTTTAAAATAAATTTGAAATAATACCATGTTTTTGTTAGGTTGTATTCCATCAATCATAAGATATCAAATACTTCATGCAACTTCTGACGTTATCCGCCGCAACAGAAACTGACGAGGGTATCCCTCGTCAATTTCCAATGCCATGGACAATGCCCAATGAATTGACAAAGGTATACCCTTATCTATTTCCATTGCCACAAATGATGCCCTAATCTGCGTGAACAGGGTGCCCAGTGACTTATGGTGTCAAAAATATAGGTATGTCCCAATAATATAGGTATCAGTTAGCCAGAAATATAGGATAATATAGGTTGTGTTTATGATGAAGGAAACACTACTTTAAACATTTCTCTACCACAACCATCACTACCTCCCAGCTCTCTCTTATTAATAGGACAACAGGAGAAACAGGCAAGATAGCTATTTATTAGCTATTGCTTTCTGTTCTGAAAATTAAGGTGTTCCAGAGAATACCATAAACTTATCAGGACATGAGAGCCAATAAGGCCATTTATCTCTCACCGCAGAGAACATTGAGTCTACGAGGAAATGATTGTATTTGATATCTTCTGTCTCATCATAGACCCACAACTTCCAGCCAATTTTCGTTGCAAGAAGACAATTTGAAGAATTTGCCAGAGAGTCATGCTGCCATGATACATGCAAAAACCTCAATATAGGGTCTCTGAAAAAATGATATGTCAAGAGAAGTTTACTCTAGATTTCTTTCTAAGTTCTTTGTCTCTATATGGAATCTGAAATGGAATCTCTCCACAACAAAGAGCCAAATGTCATAATACTACAAAACTTTGAAGAATTTTTATGGAGGGTCATTAGACAAGTCTACACACCACATTAATTTGAAAGTCATTAGTTAAATAGTTTGGGAGTAGAAGATGAATGAAGAAATTTGATATTCTACAACATAGGGCAAATTTCAAAGAACCAAAAAAATTTGATGTGCTTTTGTAGTGGGCCTGAATTAAGACAATTCTGCAAACCAAATTTCAAAGAAATATGCCAAACTGCTTCTAAAGGAGAAAAAGAATATGCATGATTTCCTAATTTGTCTCTCATGAAATTAAATATCAAGCAACATATGACCAATTGTCATTGTACCACAATATTTTTGAAGGATATTGGTAGAGGGCTATGAGGTAGTTCTACACAGCAAATTGAAAGCCTTAGGTCAAATGATTTAGGAGTAAAAGATTGCATAAGATTTCCTGATCTGTCTGCATTATTATGAAGTCTGATACTCAAACACATGGGCCACTTTTCATTGTACCAATATAATTTGAAAAGTATTGGCAGAGGGCCATGAGACAATTCGTTATACCAAGTTTAAAGCCCTAGGCAAAACAATTTAGGTGAAGGAGATTTTACGAGATTTCCCTCTTTATCCCTATTATATGAAATCTGATACCTCACAAAATAGGGCCAATTTTTATCATAAATTTGTGATAATAAGTATTTCCGTAGAGGGTCAAAAGACAAATGCCATAGGCCAAACAATTCAGGAGAAGTCATTCCTTGTCCATATATGAAATAAGATACCCCCAGAACATAGGGCCAATTTTCATAATACCACAATGATTTAAAGTATTTCGGTAGCAGGCCTTTAGCTGATGCTACAAACCAAGTTTTAAGACTCTTTGCCATATTGTTTGAGGGAATATGTTTATGGATAGGCAGATGGGTGGATGACCATGGTTAGCAATCACAATACCTTACACTTAGTACTAATTGCTAATGTGATCTGAAAATATATGTTCAATTTTATCATGTTGAATTTTAAACATACTGAGTGTCTCTAACAAACATAACAAGACGAGCAACTCCATGTATAAATTTCAATCAGTCTCTGGGACAGCAAGATGAAAATTAAAACATTTCTACCTAAAATTGGCTTCTAGTCATTAACAGTGAGTACAAAAGAAGGTCCTCTATTCTTTTATCTTCCTCAGAGCTTAAATGGAAGACTGGTACTGACTATGTGATAACTTCAGGACAGAAACTCAACCTTAGCCTTGTACATCAGGAGCAAAACCGACCTACTTCATGATATAAAGGTTTTCCCAAGGGCATTCATATAAAGAAATTATAATTCATTTGTCCATAAGTAGTACTTGGACAAAGTTATTTGAACAGAACTTTGCTGTTCATAAAAGACACATATCCACTAAATAAAATGGTCATTACCAGTAAAAGATGACAAAACACACATACAAGCTTCTTCAACAAAGATGAATATTATGTTTGATCAGTCTTTCCCTGGCATTAAAGTTTGAAAGAGGCCTGAAAGGAATATACTAATTTCTACTGTATATCGATAGATTCTGAGATAAAAATTACTTTTAAATCATAGAAAACTGCTATTTTGAAAGTGTTTATTTTAAATTTGTATTCATCGCTTACCCAAGAGACACCAAAAAATAGGTATTTATAGGTATTTGGGGCAAAATGGGTGATATTATAGGTTTTTATAGGTATGGTCCAAAAATATAGGATAATATAGGTATTTATAGGTATTTATAGGTTACTGGGCGCCCTGCGTGAAGTATTTGGTATCTAATGGATGGAATACCTTAATCAAGCTACAATTTTGTCCAGATGGTTGTTTTGTGGTTTGAAACTTTTCAAAACAACAAAATTTCATGGTAGTCCAAATTGAAAGTTGAATTATGCAACAAAATGGATGCTAATAAAGACCGGAATTGTATCTGATTAAGCACAGAAAATATTCAGACAAAAGGAGCAAAATGCTGCGTCAAGGCATTTTCTTCTTTTGACTTCTTTTCACAAGCAAATTCTATTAGTGACATCAAAAACATGCCTTGTTTGAACAAGAGCTGTCCGAAGACAGCGCGCTCGACTTTCTAAGTTGCTTAGTTTAAAGGGGGCATAACTCCAAATAGAGTGGTCCCAGGGTCATGGGCCCTGATAGTAAGGTAGAGGGTGTGATGGTGAATAAGTATACCAAGTTTGGGTTGAATCCCTTTGATAGTATGGAAGTTATTGATGTTTGAAAAAACTTTAACCTTTGTTGCAACGCCAACGCTGACGCCGACGCCAACGCCGACGCCGACGCCAACGCCGACGCCCGGGTGACAGTATAAGCTCTCATTTTCTTCGAAAAGTCGAGCTAAAAACTGTTAACCCATAACCATATAGTGACATCTTTCCCATACAATAAAATCTCTGGAAAACATTGTGGAAAATGAAGATATTGCTTGTGGCAAGCAATTTCTTCATTTTCCACAATATTTTAAACCCAAAATTTCCAAAAAAAAGTAAAACTTCATTCACTTGAAACATGTATCCTGGCGTCATTCACTTGAAATGTCGTATGCAACATCTTTTAATTTAAACTATTCCAAAATAAGCTGTCTAGTAATGGGTTATGAGTTAACAGATAACTGTGAACTTACCACTTGAAATAAAGCCAAATAAGCATTCAGGACATGATCAAAATTTATATCTGAATTTTCCCACGTAAAACCATATTCATCACTCAAGTTCAAGCATTGTGCCTTGTTCTCAACGACATTCCGCGGCACAAGTGTTCCGTTTGAATCTAGACATTTGTGGAACTTTCCGTTGAAGAACTGTACACCAACGATACCGAAGATGAGCCAGAAGACTAGACATACCAACAACACGTTCGCGATGGAAGGAATGGCCTTGATCAAGGCATTTACCACAACCTGAAATCAACATCAGACGAATTTAACTCATTCCAACAAAAGGATGCTTTTTGATACCCAACAAGATGAAGGCTTTGGAAAATATTGTGAAAAGCAATTACTTTGTTTTCCACAACGTTTTCTGTGCACAAAGACCAAAAAATATAACATTTCATTCACTTGAAAATGCCATCTGTAACAACTTTGAATTCAGACAGGTATACAATTTTGCCATCTGTCTGGTAATGAGTTAAAACAGGCACCTTAACACCATCCTTAAACATCAGAAATTTGAACTGTTTGAATTTGAAAACTACTCCAGACAACAAAATGGACACAAAGATTTAGGCAAAAGGTAAGTATGACAAAAATTTCGACCTGTCCAATATGCAAAAAGTTACATGCTTTTACATCATCCACATCAACTTTGTTGTTTATAGAAGCTTTTGGATTGGAATTGGTCTTATTTTTACCTGTTTGGGAAAGTGTAAATCAATACATGTCACATGAATAAACTATGCTTACCTTCATTCCTTCCCATCTAGACACCGCTCGTAAAGGTCTGAAGGCCCTCAGTGTCCTCATAGCCTTGAATGCTTCCACATCTCCCATATCTGCTGCACTGGCTACTATACCAACAATGGAAATCTGAAATGATTCAGATGATTCTGATGACTATCCACAACATAGGATTTAATCCTTTCCCAAACGACAAAATTATAGGGTGATCCACTTCAAAAACATCAAAATATGACAAAATGGAATTTATTAAAGATAGGATTTGTGTAAAATATGGCACAGAAAATGTTGAGACAGAAGGAGAAACAGCTGGTTATCAGCAGTTCCTTCTTTTATCCCAATGTTTTCCCAAGCCATTCTATTTGGGATGTCAAAACCAAGTCTTTTTTGGGAAAGGGTTAATGTAGGGTTGAGAATGAGTATTTGATTTATCAAGTACTCAATCAATCGTCTTATTATTGATTAACAACTTGAAAAAACGACTAATTGGGAAATAGCAATGTCATAGGAAAATTTGTTTCATTACCACTCAGTGAAGCTTTTTGACAATAAACAACATAAAGGCTTTGGAAAACATCATGGGAAATGAAGAGATTGCTTGTGACAAGCAATCTCTTCATTTCCCACAATGTTTCTACCCAAAAAGTCAAAATTTCATTCACTTTAAATTGTCGTCTAGAACATCTTTGAATTTGGACAAGTCTAAAATTCTGCTGTCTGTTATAAATGGGTTAAAAAAGCACATACCGCCACAATGACAAAGTCGAGCCAGCACCAAGCGTCTGTAAAGTAGTATTTTAATCCATACGCGAACCACTTGACCAACATTTCTATGATGAAGATCACGGTGAAGAATTTGTCCATGTACTCCAGAATCAACTTTAGAATTGTCCGCTCGGGTAGATGGACGTCCTCAAGTGCCTTAAATAAAAATAAACAGAGCTAGTGATGGCTTTTGATGCATCTTTTGAAAATATCTTTAATTAGCTTTTTCCTAAACACTGTATGTCAAATATGAACATCATAGCCAGGCCTTGCTTGGGAAAGGATAAACTAATTCCCACAGGATGACGCTTTTTGACACCCTGTAAAAAATGCCTTGAAAAACATTGCAGAAAATGTCTTCATTTTCCAAGCCCAATTCTTTAACGTAAAAAGTTGAACATGTCTACAAATTCATACTCTTTGAATTGTTGTCTGCAACTACTTTGATGTTTGAGAAAGGATTGAGGAACTTACCAAAGCCATACTGCTTGTCAAAATCATTGTAATAATGAAGGTCTCAAAATATTTGTGCTGCACAACTTTAAAAGCAATACATCGGAACTGCCAGAATTTTTGTCCGAACGCAGAATTCTCCACGGTTATACAACAGCCGCATTTTTTCTTGAAGATACTACAGAAGCAATCGTCCGGCTCATTCTTTTCCTCGAAATCGACTTCGTTAATATCGACTTCCCAGTCCGGATCGACCTTTTTAAGGCTCTGAGTTTCGCCGTCGTCGGATATCATGGAAGTGTCGCTGTCAGAGAATGTGCTCTTTTTGTCTTTCTCCGAGGCTCTGCTTGGCGTCCTTGTAGAGGGTTCAGACAACTGAAGAAGTGAAAAAAAAAAACCCTTAACCCTTTCCCAAATGACAAAATTTTAGGGCGATCCAATTTGAAAGCTGCTGCAGACGACAAAATGAATGTTCATAAAGATAAGATTTGTGTATGATACAGCTCAGAAAATATTGAAACAAAAGGAGAAACTGCTGGTTATCAGCAGTTTCTTCTTTTGTTTCAATGTTTTCCCAAGTCTTTTCTATTAAGGACGTCAAAACCAGGTCTTGTTTGGGAAAGGGTCAAACAGAGCTAAAGATAAGAGGGGGTGATGGCTTTTCAAAACGAAATATTTCACTAAATGGTTATCAAACCCTATGTTGTGGATAGCCATAAGCGTCATCTCACCGTGACGATTCAGATGAGTACCCACTCAAGGGTTTGGAATTGAATTGAAAAATTAGACATTATGACAAATGAAAACAAGATGTGTTTGTGAAACACCAATGCTCCCTTAACCCTTTCCCAAACGACAAAATTTTAGGGCGACCCACTTCAAAAACTGCCACAAATGACAAAATGGATGTTATTAAAGACAGGATTTGTGTAAAACATGGCACAGAAAATTTTGAGACAAAAGGAGAAACTGCTGGTCATTAGCAGTTTCTTCTTTTGTCTCAATGTTTTCCAAGGCCCTTTCCACCAGGGATGTCAAAACCAGGTCTTGTTTGGGAAAGGGTTAATGGCCAATGTAAATTTTTTTGACCAACATACGGACAAATGGACAGACAGATGGACAAAAGTAAAGCAATATGCCCCAGATCTTTTGATATGGCGTCATGAATAAGATAAAACTCACCACTCCGTCCCCTATACCATCGAGCGCATCACCATTTTGTTCTGTAAACATAAAAAACAAATGAGCCGGGATCTGGAAAAACGTCCCTTAACCCTTTCCAAAACAAGACCTGGTTTTGACGTCCCTAATAGAAAAGGCTTGGGAAAACATTGAAACAAAAGAAGAAACTGCTGATAATCAGCAGTTTCTCCTTTTGTCTCAATATTTTCTGTGCTATATTGTACACAAATAATATCTTTAATAACATCCGTTTTGTCATTTGTGGCAGTTTTTGAAGTGGATCACCCTAAAATTTTGCCGTTTGGGAAAGGGTTAAAGCATTTTCAAAAAATGTGTTTCAAGATCAGCATGTTGTCAAATGCAGCCCAATGTGCACCCATGCTGCTCTCTTTAAGTTACTACAGGTCACGAAGAAGCAATTGGAGAACAATATGGATCCTGATCAGACTGTGTGTATGCACAGGCTGATCTGGATCTATGTTGGGCTCAAAAGCCTTAAGGGACATTTTTCCAGATCCTGGCTCAAATTTGTATTGGTTAACCCTTTCCCACACATTGACGCTGTTGGACGCCCCACAAAATAAAGGCTTTGGTGAACATTGTGGAAAATGAAGAAATTGCTTGTGACAAGCAATTTCTTCATTTCCCACAATGTTTTCTACCAAGAAAGACCACAAAATGCTAAATTTTGTTCAATGGAAATTGTCGTCTGCAACACCAATGAGTTTAGACTAGGCTAAAATTTTGTTGTTAAGATGGGATAAGATGTCAAAGACTAGCTTACATGTTTAACATTATCATCAGTAAAATACTTATCAATTATGTATAGACTCATTCATATTTGAGCCGGGATCTGGAAAAACATCCCTTATAGCATTTAAGACAGCCATATTTCAAGATCAGGCTGTGCCTATCAGTGGCGGATCCAGAGGGGGGTTCGGGGGGTTCAAACGAACCCTCCTCTGAAGCCTGATTATTTCATTTTCATGCAGAAATTCAGTAAAAATTGTATTATAATAACAAAACGAACCCCCCTATTTGTATATTCGAACCCCCCTCACAGAAATCCTGGATCCGCCACTGCCTATGTTCAGTCTGACCTGAATCCATGTTACTGTCATATGATTGCTACAGACCATACGAAGTTATTGGAAAAAAACAGGGTTTCTGATCAGACTGTGCATATTCACACTCAGGCTGATCTGGAATCATGTTGAGCTCAAAATACCTTAAGGGATCTTTTTCCAGATCTTGGCTCATTTGTTTGTGTTTAATTGGTGCTATGTAACCCTTTCCCAAATAAGACCTACTTTTGACGTCCCTAAAAGAATAGACTTGGGAAAACATTGAGACAAAAGAAGAAACTGCTGATAACCAGCAGTTTCTCCTTTTGTCTCAATTTTTTCTATGCCATATTTTACACAGATTCTATCTTTAGTAACTTGCATTTTGTCATTTGCAACAGTTTTTGAAGTGGATCACCGTAAAATTTTGCTGTTTTGGAAAGGGTTAATAGATTTTGGTTAACAGTGGCATTTTCTACTTTTGCATCAATATTTCCTATGCCATTATGTGCACAAATATCTGTGTGTACTATTTCAATTTTCAACCAAACCAGGCTAAAATTTTGTTTTTGGCAATGGGTTAAGCAATAGGGAATTGTTAGTGGACCGGTGTTAGTAAAAGGTGTTTTAAATACAAGTGTTTCATTTTCTTCTTAATTTAAATTTCCATCACTGACAAGATTGAGAAATGATTACCAAGAATATCATAGAAACATTTTCCAACATGACAAAATTTTAGAGTGATGATTATCAACAATTTCTCCATTTTATCTCAGTATTTTCAAATGGGAACTGTTTGGGAAACTTTTCATTGTTAGTATTGTTAGTTCGGACCTGTTTTAGTAGTAGGTGTTATGGGTTCGTTATCATCTACATTCAAATTTCCATTACTGATAGGGACGCCATCTGGTAGAGCGTTATTTTTGTCCATTGTAGGCACGATCACAGGCAGGGGGCGCTTCTTCTCCTTCGTTCTTTTGACGAGCACGATCAGGTGTACCTTCACCCAGTTACCAAACCTGTAAAATACCAGAAAATATTATAATTCTTACAAGGCATAAATTCAGACTAATCCAAATTTCAAGAAGTTGAAAATTAATGCCAAATTATGTAGATCTCCACATTATAGCCAGTGGCGTAGCTAGCCGAAAATGAAGTGTACTCAAAACTGATGCCGAAGGCATCAGCTGAAGCGCAAAACCCCCGTCGAGTGAGGGTGAGAGAGGGGGTACCCCCCTCCAGCTGGGGGGGGGGGGGGGTCTGAGGGCCTCCCCCAGGAAATCTTTGAAATTTAGACGGTCATTCTTTGCTTCTGGTGGGTATTTGGCATATATTCTACTGACGACCCAGGTGCTTATTTCATGGGAAACAAAAGTGTTTTTTTACAATGTGTACGCAACCGTGTTTTTGCTTACGGGTTGCTACGCCCTTGATAGCTACGAAAACCTTGATTGAAAAGGAGCAAAAGTAATGCTTCAGAATCTCCATCCAGCCATATTTCACCTAGAGAACCTATTTATAGCTTCTGCCACCTTATTTGGGTTTGGTTTATTGGTGTTTTACACTATTTTCAACTGCTATGGTCATGTCACGGCAACTGGAGCACCTAACCATGGATTGCTGTTGATTCTCATACCAGTACTACCACAACACCCTCACCGAGCCTCCAGCTGCTCACCCATATAGGTTAACAATATCAAACCATTGATGGGTCTTATCTAGAGAATCTATTTATAGCTTCTGCGAGTTTATTTGGGAATTCCCAATTCAGCCTTATCTTACCTAGAGAATCTATTTATAGTTTTTGCAAGTTTATTTGGGAATTCCCCATTCAGCCTTATCTTACCTAGAGAATCTATTTATAGCTTCTGCCAGTTTAATTGGGAATTCCCAATTCAGCCTTATCTTACCAAGAGAATCTATTTATCACCCATTCTCATTTTTTCGGCCGAAAACCACCAGCAAAATTCCAAAATTCCGACTTTACAGAATTGCAATATTTTTTATTACAATATGATAGTATAACATCTATACGGTAAAAAATAATAATGGCCACTCCTTTAAAGGTGTCTGTCTTTATCTGCATCAATGATTTGAAGAACCCCCAAAACTACCATTTAATTTTACGTGACACGACTGTATTATACCAAATCTGGTAAAAAAAACATTCAAGTAAGTTACAAAGGTCGTAATGTTTTGGTAATTCAACAGGCGATATATAGCTGTATATTAGAAATTCAAGTGACTTGCATAAACTCGAGACATGTAAGACCAAGAAGCACTGCGAGTATGGGATTTATTAGAACTAATGTGCAAAAACAGTCAATATTTAAAACACTTGCTTCTAATTCCTCTCGTAACTTATGATCGCAACAAATTAGTTGATAAGACTAATTATTTCTTTAAGCAATATATGTTCTATCAAACTCAAAACAAATGAGCATGTATTTGGTAAAAATGAAAAAAATATGTCGACCTAACGAAATTTGATCCTTTGTCACGTAATATTCAGTGAAAGTAACTGCTTTAGAATCAAGTCCCGTTTTTTTAATTGAGTAGTATTATTTGAAAGTAAAATTAGTTAAAAATTAAAAGACAAACATTTGTTTGATTTGAAATACATACTATTTACATGAAATGAAAAATATCCCTACATTGTGGGTTATTGATATTTACATAGAAGTTATGAAAGAAATCCAATTCAATCTTCTCCTAAAGCATTAAGCTATTTAGATTTCAGTGTGCGATATCGCCTCTTCCTACAATGATATTTCAAATTATCACTATGCAATGAAAACTTACATAATGGTACGGGTTCTCGGTTTTTAAATAGAAACAAAGGCATAGATACCAAGATATAAAGATAAAGATATTTTGTCTGCTACCCGCGTTACTATCATAATATTCACTGTCTATCACTATTCGAATTCTTAAGATATAGATCCTTCAGGAAATCTTCTATCTGCATTTGGGTTAATGTATTTTAATTTTGCATGTAGCGTGGACCGCTGGCTCTTTCACAGGTCACTGCTAATAGAAATGTGGTTTTGTGACAAGCACATACGGTATGGGGGGTATGCTTCCCGTCTCTGGTGCTTCTTGTGTCTCATTTCTTTCTTTAAAGCTGTCCAAATTCTTATTTTCTATAGATATGTCAAGGAATTCATGGAAAGAATAATGAAAATCGTTTCAATGTCTGAAAGGTTGAGAAGCGGATGTGTAATTTAACTTGACGAAACAGTGAATATTATGTGACGATCCTGATTGCAGCTAAAGGCCTGTTTAAAGGGATAAAGATTCAGAACACGCAAGTGTATCAGAGAAATACTATTTTTGAGTCTTAATGCAAACTTTAAATATCACACCTGTCAGGTGATTATGATATTGAACCAGTAATGTACATGACTGTAAATTCGGCAAAACCTTCCTTCGTATTCGGATTACTGTCGTTGAATTTCAAAATGAATGGAAAAAACCTTAAACTTGACGCCATAGTACAAATACAGGTCTTGAATAATAATTAGGTTGTTGTCAAACGAAGTTATGGTCACTTTTGTTTTTCAGTGTCACGTTGTATTCAGTCACGTAAAATTAAAACTTACTTTAAATCAGGATGACTTAACATGGTTTCAAAATATATTGTCGTACTGTGTGTCAATAGTGTGTTTATACTAAAGGCTTTGATATACTTAAAAAGATTTAGACATGGTCTTTACCATAAATGAAAGATCGCTGTCACGTACATACTCAAGCAAAAAAGTCTGACACTTGGTGGAGCTATTTCAAATGGCGACCATGAAGTAAATACTTCCATTATTTGGATACACATGTTTTGGGGCAATAGCTATATGGATAATTGATTTAAAAAAGCAGTAAGTGGTATGAATTTGCTTCTGTTGTTAATTAAGTGCGCATACAAAAAACATAGTCACATAGAATTCGCCTGAGTTGTGACAGAGCAAGAAAAGACATTTTTTTCAAAACAGCAAATTCATTTTATGATTCCAGATAATCTTATCATATTCTTATACACCATGTGTCGAATGAAACATATTCTGCGCATATCGCTTTCTGGACAGAGATTTACCAACCTTTTGAAATTCGGAAAATTGGGTTGTGACACTGATTTTACGGGGGGTCGTGTTATATAATCGCTGGTTAAGATCAAACGGAAGTTTAGATCGCCGTTGTTTGATTTGAATTTATCAGATATATGGTTAAGCAAAAATATGGCATGCAGAACAAGTATATTTTACACTAACAATGTCCCTTTCCAATGGTTAGAATGCTTGTGACACGTTTTCGGCCCAAAAAATGAGAATGGGTGTTACAGTTTCTGCAAGTTTATTTGGGAATTCCTAATTCAGCCTTATCTTACCTAGAGGATCTATTTATAGTTTCTGCAAGTTTATTTGGGAATTCCCAATTCAGCCTTATCTTACCTAGAGAATCTATTTATAGCTTCTGCCAGTTTATTTGGGAATTCCCCATTCAGCCTTATCTTACCTAGAGAATCTATTTATAGCTTCTGCAAGTTTATTAGGGGATCCCTCGTCATCTTCTCCCTCCCCAGGTCCCATGTCTGTACTGAATGAGGCCAACAGTAAGGCAAGGAATAAATTCAAAACCTGAAATAGATATGAGAGGGATCTAGAAAAAGATCCTTAACCCTTTCCCAAACAAGATCTGAGGCGCATTCTTTAGAGTGAGATCTTGAGATATCTTGAGATTTCTTAAGATGTTCCAGGATAAAGCATTCTTTAGAGCAAGATTTTTAAGATGCTCAATGGGAAGCTCCATTACCCTATACTTCGTGCGGAACCACTCGGTTAACTCTGTAGAAACAATATAACAGAGAAGTGACCAAGTTGTTCCGAATGATCCATGGTACCATGGTAATGCTTCATACTTCATGCAATTGACATCATTATGACGTCATTTGTATAAAGTATGGAGCATTTGGAACACCTCGGCCGGAATCTAAGTCTTAAAAACGCTTTACTTAAACCATCTTAAGAAATCTTAAAAATCTCACTCTAAAGAATGCGCCTCTGGTTTTGATGTCCCTTAAAGAAAGTTTTAGGAAAACATTGGGACAAACTAAGACACTGCTGATAACCACATTTCTCCTTTTGTCTCAAAATTTTCCATTCTATATTGTACCAAGAGTTCATATTACCAACATCAATTTTGTCATATGCAGCAGCTTTCAATTAGGACTACCGTAAAGTTTTGCTGTCTAGTAAAGTGTTAAGATAGACAAGAGCTGTCACTGTAAGATGACAATGCCCCCGACACCGCTTTGATTTTAAATTATGGCCAATCTATGTTCAAGGTCAAGGTCATCCAGGGGTCAAGGTCACCAAAGTATGTGCCGTCACCAAAGTATGTGCCTACAGAAAGGTAATGTACCAAGGAATGTTGTGGTAAAGTATGAAGCGAATATGTTAAGTAATAAGGAAGTTATGGCCAATGTTAAAGTTTTTGGACGGAATGACAGACAGACGGACAGACGGACGGACAGACAGACGGACAGACGGACGGACAGACAAGTCAAATTTATGATGCCTCCCTATCAGGGGCATAAAAAATCATTGGCAAAGGTCGGTCGACATGACAATCTTTAAAGTTTTTTGAAAATGGCAATAAAATCTGTAGGCATTGGCACCAAAAATACCAAAAAAGTTAATGTTTTCTTTGCTGCATCATCACGGTGGAGATTATGCATCATGGGATGGATAACGAATACAGACAAAATAATCTTGATTCTGGTAAGATATTTTGCAATAACTTCCTTATTTGTGCGTCAATCTTCAAAAGGTTTGTTGCATGTATCCCGCCTTACCGAGCTCTTTCATCGGATGTATGACATTAGATAACTCATGGTACTTTTCCGAAATATTGTCCCAACCGACCAGAAAGCGAAATGGTAACGACTACGCCAAATTAACCACGCTTCGGGTAAGAATTTGTGCAATAACTTTCTTATTTCTGTTTCAATTCTCATGCTGTTTGTTGCATGTACTCCATCTGCCTGAGCCCTTTTCTCAGATGTATTACTTATCTGGAAACTTTTTGTACTTTTCTCAAAAACCAATCCCAACCGACTAGAAAAAGGGCCTGAATTTTTTGTCGTTTTTCTGGTCGGTTGGGATCAATTTCTGGATAAAGTAAATAGATTCTACAAAAAAGTCATATATCTGAGGAAAGAACTCAGTAATGCGGGGTACATGCAACAAACCGCTTGAAAATTAACACAGAAATAAGAAAATTATTACACAATTTCTTACCAGAAGCAAGGCATTTGTCCGTATTCGTTATCCATCCCATCATGCACAATTTCTACCGTGATCATACAAGAAATTGATCATTTGTAGTCTGCAACATCTTTCAAATTGAAACAGTCCAAAAATTTGCCATCTGGCAATGGGTTAAAGGGAAATCTCAAATACCTACCACAAGATTACCAATGACGTAAGTCAGGATGAAAAACGGAATACAGGCCATCTCACCCGCGGCACGCATACAATTCCACATAGACTCAATCCATTCACCACACAACACACGGAATACAATCATAAACGAATGCAAGAAATCTTTGAAATTCCAGTCCGGTATTTCATCTCCGTATGTATCCACATATAATTGTGAGAAAAGCTGTTGTCCCATTACAGCAAAAATGAAAATTACGATGGCTAAAACGAACGTCAAATTTCCTAGAGCACCTAAAGTTCTTGCCACAATACTAATCAGCATATTTAGTGTTTGCCACGACTTTGCTAATTTAAATACACGTAACTGAAAGAGAAAGGGTTAGAAAAATTAATCATTTGTAATACAAGGAGATAATTTCATATTTATGATAATAGCAGCTTGCATGTAGCATAATACAAACAAAACATCGTATGCCTTGAATAAGTGACAAACAATAAATTCTTGGTTTTTTTCCCATTCAGGTATAGATCTAATTTACTTTTCAAGATACTAAATGATTAATTAAAGTAGTCCACCCTAATGAGATTGATGCAACATTTAAAAAAACTGTTTTTTCTTACTTGCAACATGTCTGTATATATCGAATATTTAAGTAATGGATGTTTATGTCATTGCATGAAAGATTACAATGTCAAATAAATCTTATAAGAATAAAGAAACAGATTGATATTTAAATCAAAATTTCATCACCACCAAGTATCTAGTAGTATACAATGTGTGGGGATGACCATATCAGGAAATAAGAATTTAACCCTTTCCCAAACAAGAACTGGTTTTGACTTCTCTAAAACAAGAGGGCCATTGGCCCTGAATCGCTCACCTGATATAATAACAATTTTCAGGTTGATTGTGATCTCTAGGGTGCACACAAGGTTTAATTAAGATTTGACCTCGTGACCTAGAATTGATCAAGACAATTACTCTGATCAATTTTCGGGTTGATTGGGCAAAAAATGTGGCCTCTAGAGTGCACACATGGTGTTACAAAGATTTTACCCCGTGACTTAGTTTTTGACCCCAGATGACCCAATTTCGAACTTGTTCGAGATTTCATCAAGACAATCATTCTGATCAATTTTCAGGTTGATTGGGCAAAAAATGGGGCCTCTAGAATGCACACAAGCTTTTTCTAAGATTTGAGCCCGTGACCTAGTTTTTGACCCCAGATGACCCAATTTTGAACTTGTCCGAGATTACATCAAGACAATCATTCTGAGCAAATTTCAGGTTGATTGGGCAAAAAATGTGGCCTCTAGAGTGCACACAAGGTTTTTCTAAGATTTGACCCCGTGACCTAGTTTTTGACCCCAGTCAACCTAATTTCAATCTTGTCCAAGATTTAATCAAGACAATCATTCTGAGCAAATTTCAGATTAATTGGGCAAAAAATGTGGCCTCTAGAGTGCACACAAGGTTTTTCTAAGATTTGACCCAGTGACCTAGTTTTTGACCCCAGATAACCCAATTTTGAACTTGTCCGAGATTTCATCAAGACAATCATTCTGATCAATTTTCAGGTTGATTGGGCAAAAAATGTGACCTCTAGAGTGCACACAAGGTTATTCTAAGATTTGACCCAGTGACCTAGTTTTTGACCCCAGATGACCCAATTTCGAACTTATCCGAGATTTTATCAAGACAATTATTCTGAGCAAATTTCAGGTTGATTGGGCAAAAAATGGGGCCTCTAGAGTGCACACAAGGTTTTTCTAAGATTTGACCCGGTGACCTAGTTTTTGACCCCAAATGACCCAATTTCGAACTTGTCCGAGATTTCATCAAGACAATCATTCTGAGCAAATTTAAGGTTGATTGGGCAAAAAATGTGGCCTCTAGAGTGCACACAAGCCAAAGGTTGACGCACGACGCACGACTGACGACGGACACAGCGGTATCACAATACCTCACCATGAGCACTATCGTGCTCAGGTGAGCTAATAAAAGAATTTGGAAAACATTGAGACAAAAGAAGAAACTGCTGATAATCAGCAGTTTCTCCTTTTGCCTCAATATTTTCTTTGTCATATTTTACACAAATCCATTTTGTCATTTGTGGCAGTTTTTGAAGTGAATCACCCTAAAAATTTGTTGTTTGGGAAAGGGTTAATTATAAATGTCAACAGTAGTACCATGACATGGAATCATGTGACACAACATTCTTTTTATTATTTTTCAATAATTCTGTTAATATAAGATTGATTTGAAAAAATATTTGAAGTAGGTAAGATGGATTTATGTCAGAGATTTGATAGATGTGGTAGATTTTTTTTAAATCAGGTGATAAAAAAGTTATTGATGACTAACCCAAATTTTGTTTGGTCATCAATAACTTTTTTTCAGCTTATTTTCAAAAGGTCAACCACATCCACCAAATCCATATAATGTTTTACCACCTTTTCGGCTTCTACTCGAATTCAAACTTGTCAAATATCAACAAAATTATTGAAGATTTTCTGCTATTGTTGCATCATAATTATGATTCCCCATCATGATTACTGTATAATCACAGGTAAGAGGGGGTCATGGCTTTTCGAAATGCAATATTCATTCAATACCGTAGTCATAAAATCCTATGTTTTGGGTACTCATTTGAATTGTCTCAGTGAGACAATTCAAATGAGAACCCACAACTTAGGGTTTGGATTTGAAATAACAAATTTAGAATGTCTTTGCTCCCTCTTATCTGTAGCTTTGATATAACTCATGCGAAAAAAGTTCAAGAAAGCATCTAAAGTCAAGAACTGTTCTAGAACATTAAATGACAGTTCTAGAACAGTTCTAGAAGTGCCATTTAATGTTATAGAACATTCTTGAACAGTTCTTGAACTTAAATGCGTTCTTGAACTTTTTTTCGCAGGGACATACTTACTAAACGAAATGATCTGAGGACAGAAAGCCCTTTAATATTTGTGAGTAACATTTCTAAAAAGCTAAATGCCACAACAATAAAGTCAAACACATTCCATCCATCCTTCATGTATTGTATAAACCCCAGAGCGATGATCTTACAGAACGCCTCAACCGCAAATATGTAGGAAAACAACTGCAAAAGAGGAACAAAAAGTTTATCAAAGTTTCCGTCAACAATTTGTTACAAATTATAATATGTTTTGCATTAACACCACTGGCATACATATCTAGCAGAAAATAAAGTGTATGCAAAACGCATGCCTAATGTATCGGGGAAGGTTTGATGGCGGGCTCCATACTGTTTCGGGAGGGTATTGCGGGCATCTCCCGGAAACTTTTTTAAGATTTAATGTAGGTGCTTATGAAATACATACCATTAATGCCCCCCTGGAGCCGCAAATGACGCATGGTCATTCATGGATCCTGGTGGGTATTTGGTAGGCATTTTAATGGTGATTCAGGTGTTAATTTCAAAGCAAACAAAAATAGAAAACCACATTTAAAAAAATTCCATGTGTACGCAATCCGGTTTTTGCATACGAGTTGCTACGCCTATGAACACAGACATTTTTTTTCATGGATCTTACTTGCAAAATGCAGAAAGCCTACAATGCAAACAATTTTCATAAATTAATCAAACAAGACTGGTTTTGACATCCCTCATTAACCCATTACCAAATGACAAAATTTTATGGTGGTCCAAATTGAAAGATTCTGCAGACGACAATTTCAAGTGAAAGGAATTTTTAATTTTTAGCTCTTTTGGGATGGAAAACATTGTGGGAAATCAAGAAATTGCTTGTCACAAGCAATTTCTTCATTTTTCACGATGTTTACCATGGCCATTATTTTGTGGGGAGTCAAAAAGAGTCACTGTGCGGTAATGGGTTAAAAGGCTTCAGAAAACACTTACCAAAAAGAATAAAATACTGATAATCACAAACGATATCATTATCAACATCCATTTTGTCAGCTTTTTTAACCCTTTCCCAAATGAGACCTGATTTTGACATCCCTAACAGAAAAGACTTGAGAAAACATTGAAACAAAAGAAGAAACTGCTGATAACCAGCAGTTTCTCCTTTTGTCTCAATATTTTCTGTGCCATATTTTCCACAAATCCTATCTTTAATAACTTCCATTTTGTCATTTGTGGCAGCTTTTGAAGTGGATCGCTCTAAAAATTTGCCGTTTGGGAAAGGGTTAAATAGGAGATCCCTAAAATTTCGTCATTTGGGAAACAAATATGTCGCAGACAGCAAAACAGAAGTCCATGCTAATGCTGTAAGTGTACTTTATAGCTCAGAAAATATTGAGGCAAAAGGAGAAAATGCTGGTTATCAGCATTTTCTTCTCTTGCCTCAATGTTTTCCCAAGCCTATCAGGAACATCAAAACCCAGTCTTGTTTGGAAAGGGGTTAAATTTTAGATCCACATACCTGGTTTCCATTTTCCAGAAATGACGTCATGTCTTTAGACAAGTTATATTGATCGGACGCCATGAATGCCGTGTTCACGAGAATACACAGTGTAATGAATAAATCCACAAACGGGTCCAGAATAATAAATCCGACAAGATCCTGAAACTTCTTGAACCACCAGGGACATTCCCAACTACACATTAAACGACACACTTTGTCTTTCAGCCGTTCTTCTTCCATGAAAATACTGCCGCTAAGAACGCTTTTACGACCTGACGCTGTCTCGAAGTGGTCAATCAGCTCCCTTACAACCATTATATCTGGAAACGAGTACAACAGTTTCAAATTTTAAAAAGTTTTGAAGTGGGATGTGGAAAATGTGGACACAAGTCAAAATTGCTTTGTTGAACATGAGAAAATAGGGAACGATTTCATCTAGTTAGCTGTGACTATTGTATTTCCTTAGGTTTTGTTAAAATATCTTGTAACTATGGCTTAAATTAAGCCATAGTTACAAGATTTTATAGCAACACCAACTGTTTATCAAAACCAATTCTATTTTCAGCACAAAATTCATTGCTATTATTATTGCTAGAGGCAGAAATTTGTAATTCATATCATAGAAAATAAGAAGAGAAAATTCTTTCTCTTGTAACCCCTGGTTTTGAGTGTCATTCATCATGCTGTTATGCCAAAAAAATCCACAAGTTGGTACCAGTCCCTGTTGTCATAAGCAATTTCTTCATTTCCTACAATGTTTTCCAGAGACTTTATCTTGTGGAGAGTCAAAATGCATCACTGCACAGTAATGGATTTAAATATTTACCTTTAGGGTCGACATTGGATGCACTTGGTGTTCTACAGACGCCCTTCATCATTCGTTTATGTAGATCACATTCAGAACGATCACCCTGTCAAATAAACAACATCACAAACTCTTTTCTGTCACTGATTTTGATATTTTGTTTCTAAAGGAAATAAGCCCACATAATATTTCATATTGGAACTGATATTTCACAATTATATTCATTTATATCTTGTTTAAAAATATGCTATGTACAATGCTAAAGAAATATTTAATATTGTCTTCAATATGAATGTGATTTAATTTGTGCTTTTCAACATTTCTAAATTTGTCACAAAATTTAAATTTTCAAAAAAACATATGGAAGTTATGGAATAGCTTTATCAGAATTGTCATTACGACTCAAAATTTATCATCTTATCAAAGTATAGCATCGGTCTACCTCTGTAAGCAAATAGTGAATATTATTCCTAATTCAACAATAAAGCCTAAATAACCAATTAGTTATTAGTATCAGAACACCATGAGTAATTCATTTATAGTCAAGCAAAGTTTGTTAATAATCTGACCAAACAGTCAAATAATAAAGCCAATATTTTGTCAGATTTTGTTATGGTTGACATACATTTTTCTTTTTTGGATAAGCGAGCGCCTTTCTATTGAAAGAGCAAACAATTTTGAAATGCATTTACAATTCAACTGCAATTTGCATTCAAACAATTTAGGGTAAATGATATTTCCAAAAATAAAACCTCACTTTGATTTTTTTCAGAAAGAAGTCAGTCGTCTAAATAAGACACTATTTGGTAGGTGGTTAACCCGTTACCAAACGGCAAAATCTTGGACTATTCCAATTTGAAAGGTGTTGCAGACGACAATTTCAAGTGAATCAAAATTTGCATTTTTTGCCTTTTTACATAGAAAACCTTGTGCGAAATGAAGAAATTGCTTGTCACAAGCAATTTCTTTATTTTCCACAATGTTTTCCAAAGCCATTGTCTTATAGGGAGTCAAAAAGCGTCACTGTGTGGTAATGGGTTAAAACTTACATGGTCGTGATCTTGAGCCCTACTTCTCTCAATCACATTCATAAGCATGCTCAGTTTATCCGGTGAGCGTGGCGAATGTTTGGAGAATGACGTACGACTACACTGTGACGCGTAGCTGCTACGTCTTGACGACTCCATGAGAGCCTGCTTGAAAGATGTCCGTCTACTCGCTAGCATTGAGAATTTGCATAGTCTAATATCATCAGAGCAAGGGGTGACAGCGTTTGAGTCGTCGGCAAACGGAATAATGGACTCCAGATGGACTAACGGCTGGCGTTCCGGGTTGACAACTTGTTTAGCTAAAGGGAGGTTACCCTTGGGTTTTCTGGGTCGGATAAAAGGGGAACCAGGCAGGCTGGAACTGGCCTGTAAGGGGAGATAAGTTAGTAAGTTAGTACATGCTGTTAGTATTTCTATTATTTATGAATTAACCCATACCCAACAGACAAAATTTCAGAATGGTCCACTTCGAAAACTGCTATAGTAGACTATAAGGAAAATAATGCAAATTTTACTTGTACATACACCATAGAAAGTATTTGGGCAAAAGGAGAAAATGCTGGTCACCAGCATTTTGTCCTTTTGTCTCAATGTTTTCTCAAGCATTTTCTATTAGGATCATCAAAAGCAGGTCTTGCTTTAGAGAGTGATAAATAAAGAATTAGATAATAATAATTTGCTAAAAGAGTTGTAGATTATGGCTAGTAAACACTTTCCTAAACACATCGTTTTGGTGTTATTAGTTCGGAAACCAATCTTTTTCACATAAAGATCTATAAGTTAAATACACATGTTGGATTTGGAGAAGAACTGAAAACTTTGATCATTAATTTTGATTTGTTAGCTGATTTTTTAATTGAAAGCTTCAAATGGTCAATTATCTTATTGAGATTTTTAAAATAGGAACCCACAACATCATGGTTAAGATGAAATGCACAAATAATTACTATTAGTCTGATATAATCTAAGCTATGGGTAAGCACAATATGTTTATATATTATATCATGAGTACAAGGTGAATAATTAAAGCTTTTCCAAGCAATCTCTCGCAATTGACCAAACACCGTCTGTCAATCAAAAACATCTATTAGCCAATGGACGATCAGAAAAATGTCATGCCCCAATTGTTCTTCGTTGCACATGTTATTGTATCGATTTATCGACTGACAATCAAAACAATCGACATGCCAATGGCAAATAATTTTGTGCTAAGAATAGACTAGGTTTAGCGTTATGTTTTGATAACCTGTCGGTGTTGTTATAAAATCTCATAACTACGGCTTAAATCAAGCCATAGTTACAAGATTTTATAACAACACCGATGAAATACTATTTTGTTTGTCCGAATTTACATCACGATTAATTGGATAAAATCATTCCCTATTAACAATTACATCCCCATTGTTTGTCTTAAATTCTATGTTGGGCGGGTCGATCTGTCGTTTGGCGTTTGGTCAATTGTAAAGTTTCCAAGCCCTAATTTCCAAAAAATATAATAATGATGATAATAAGACTGGACCAAATTGGAATGAGTTGAAGATAAAATATGAATGTTCTAGAACTCAAAGATTGCAGCTGCATGATGTTGAAAGAAATATTTATTTTTTATTTATGTAAATGGAGAAAATTCTTAAATTTTTTATCTTAGAGATTGCTTGAGATACTGGTGTAACCTTTTCCAAAACAGCAAAAATTTGGTCTGCTCTTTATTTGAAAGGTGTTAAAGATAACAAAATTGATATGACTGCCAGAGTAAAAGCTCTTTGCAATTGGATGGAAAAGGGAGAAAATGATGGTAAACAGTGTTTTTCTTCAAAATTTTCCAAAGCTTATGTGCATCAAAAGGCATCACTGTTTGGGAAAGAGTTAACCCTTTCCCATACGACAAAATTTTAGGGTGATCCAATTTGAAAGCTGCTGCAGACGACAAAATTGATGATAATAAAGACATGATATGTGTAAAATATGACACAGAAAATATTGAGACAAAAGGAGAAACTGCTGGTTAGCAGTTTCTTCTTTTGTTTTTAATTGGACGTCCGAAAGGACGTACAATTCTTATAACCACTTTTGGACAGGCGAAATGGGTTTTCATTACCAAAAAACCCTTTCACAGACTCAATTGCCAGTTGACCAAAATTCAAAATAGATTTTGCGACCATACAGGTAAACTGTCGTATCTTTTCCTACTTTCTATGTGTTCTCTAACAAATACTATAAGATTCATTGGCCGATTCAATTCATGCCACGTCTTAACCAACTTTACGATCTTTTTTCGATTTAATCATTTTCTTGTAGTTTTTTGACTTTCGTAATATTTATTGTGTAAAGGGTAAGATCTTTAGAAAGCGATACATGCATACACTATGGTTATAATGTAAACAGACACCCTATATCATCAGCAGCAGCGATAGCTCAAACGGGAAAGGATTAACCTCGCAACCTTTTTTTCAGTTTGAAATTTGGAACGCCGTTGGTTCAAAACCAGTTCGGATTATTTCTTCTGTAAAACGTTTGTTTTTCTTGATGTGTTTACTGAAAACACACATTTTAGAATGATTACCCAATTTAATGCACGTATTGTGTATGATAGGTTCCTTTTCTTTGATCATTGTTGTTTAAGTCTTTGACATATTTAAAGGAACTGGGTTTCCACGAGACGTACTTTGGAACCAGGGTTTTCAAATTGATTATCGGGGAGTGAGTTCATTTCGCAACTCGGGTTCGACTCGATGACAAATCGGGGTTCCATCTGAACAGCCTCAGATGAGACACTAGTGAAATCCACCTATTCAGAAAAATAGTTGCTCTTACGAGTTTTTTTCTCCAGCATCTGTATCACTGATATTCGACAGTATCATGACCTATTTACATACTGATCGATGATCATGACAACAATGATTATTACTAGTATAAGACTAAGTGACAGCGATCTGTATTTATTTCGTTTAAGAGACCCGTTTACGTGTATTGAGCTAAGAAGATGAAGCAATGGGTCTGCAACAGATGGTACCTGGATGATCGTATGAATATGTTTACAGATAGGGACATTGCTATTCTCAAATTTTCGTTGATAATGATATGAAGATTTAAATTGCTTAGACGTTGCGTCAGTTATTGCTTAACTTTTTGTAACATGACGTCGGCGATATTTTAACGTCTCAACGTCGCGCGTTACTCTCAAATTGCGTTAAATAATACGTGTTACGAAAATGTGGTAGTTAAGACTTGTAATTAAGTGCGTAGGCCCTTATGTACATGTTTAAGGGATTATTGATCTAAAAGAGATCAAATCATTCAATGAGATAGTTTGTTATGTATTACAAGTTTATAGTAAACGTGTGCCATTTTAGCATAATTAAGTTAATCACATAATATTTTACAAAAATCTTTAAGCTAAGAAATGGCACTGAAAGCATCTTACAACTGTTCCGCGCGTGTTCATCTTCGGCAAGAACTAACACACCATTTTCAAGATAGTTTTTGTTGATAATGTAGCATATGATTGAATAATACACTGTCTCGCTTTTAGACTTGACAACGCGATATATCCATTTTTTCTGGAACGTCCTCTATTTTTAGGCATTTTCAGCTTTCGCCGTTTGCGTTTGTAGGAAATTATTTTCCCAGTAATCTGCAAGTTTGTTACTCGATGTATGAGGAGAAATTTGACATGGAAAAGATTTAACAAATTTCCATTAGATTCTGCAATATACGCGGTTCAACTGATTAGCATTGAACGTTTGAAATAATTATGACAAATATATTATTACTAGTACAATGTAGCAGTAATAGATACTCATACTTACTTTACCTAACTTTAAAGATAAATGAAATAACTATCAAGAATTAATTAATAAGATGCAGTGTGTACATGTATATACATGTAGATGTTTTGGTTTCTGATGTGTTATTATACTTATACGCAATACGAAGTCAATTTATATCACTCTTTCTCTCCGCTGTAAACGTCATCATGACGCAAAAATACCTGTTACCGGCGGATTGCTTTATGACTTCAATATTGTAATTTAAACCGTGAATAAGCAAAACTTTATTAAATGTGTTTTAGAATAATTATATCTTTGTATTGTGGAAATTTCATTGAAATCCTCCAGCCTATATAAAAACGATACACTGTTTTCTAAAGTTATTTTCCTTTTTCAACACCGAAAACGTCGTTTTTATTGGTGCTTCTTTAGTCCTTTTTCTTCTAAATAAAACGAACATTTGCTACAGAAAACACTATAAAGGTAACAGAAATAATGCACTTTTAATGTAGGTCACAAAGATACAAATCGTTTGATACTATTTAGAATGTATGCTAAATTATTTCCATATTATCGGTATAACTACGAGCTCTTATGAAGCGTTACGTAAATACCGGTGAACGTAAAACGTCGTGTGACAAAACGGTTAGACATTTTGAATTTGCAATGACAAGAAGAAAACTGTTTCAAAACATGACAAAGAATACATTTTTATAAGCGTCAACATATGTACTTTTGGAAAATTAACACCTTTTCATTAGAATTTTCATTATTATACACATGAACATATAGAGAAGTAACGTACATTGCTAGATTTTAGGCATTTTTCGCACGTGTGACATCATGGTTAGACATTTTAAAAAGATTAGAAATGGCGTTTTCTCTGATTTGATATCAATGACTAATAAATCAATTCGATTGGTGTCTAATGTACTTTTTCTTAGTGTAAAAAGTTTCTTATTTAAATGCATCACAGAAAACATATTTTTGAAAATGTTCCGACTGTATAATTTTAAATACAAAAATCACGCCGCTATCGAGTATACTAACTTTGATTATATTTTGAAAACTAATGTTGAATCTTCTCTCGCACGTGAACAACTATGAAGAGGAGATATTTTTACATCGTTTGGTACTTTTTTCTCACAGATTCTCCCGAAACAGACGAAAACAGAGCAATTTACGTATAAATTGTCGCTATAATGTGTTACAAATCACCGGCGAAAATTGCGACGTCACTGGATGTTCACCGTGCGATAAATAAAAAATAATTGAATATTTGAAAAATATGAAAACATATTTACAATGCCAGTATTTCATTATTTCTATCAATATAATTTTTGTTAGTGTGCGATAAATAATAAGGGATTTATGAAGAATCGAATTAAACATAAACGCAGTTTTTACAAAGTTAAGCAATAACTGACGTGACGTCTTATTGTACTCCACTGCCATTTTCCCGACGGCACGTTCCCAATTTCTTCTTTTTATGCACATCTGTAGATGTAAGGATGCTGCGGTAGTACTTGTATGAGGAATCCATGGTTAGGTTCTCCAATTCATCTGGTATTTTGTTTCAGGAAAAGTATGTATTGAATTTGTTTTGTAACCACAACCAGGGAAAACTGCTACCGTGTTTTTTTCTTTTTTTTACTATAAACAGGAATAAAAATCAAAGTGCTTGGAGCACTATATTTAGACGCCTCTCATTGATTGAGCGGAATTGTATGTAAATGATCGGCGTTTCATTACTTTATTTCGTTGAATTTGTGTTAAGGTCGATTCTAAATCACTGCGGTCGTTTTTTCGCCTACGGTGGTGGAGATAGAAGTCGAACAAGAGTGCCATGGTCACAATATACGCCGCCACTTATAAAACTTGAGACAAAAAAAAATGACATTGACAAGGATTTATACGAGGGTTGTTTGATAAATTCGCGGAATTTCTTTCTTATTTTTCTATTTTTCGGCAAAAGATCACGAAATTTCATACAGATATAAAACAACATATTATGAATGTTGGTCTTTCATGATATTGAAATGCGTCCAACAGAAAGCCCTTTTTTCTGTCTCCATAGCAACCAAGATACGCGAGGTTGCCTTTGGTCAGTTTTTAATCATTTGGACTAATGATAATTGTACAAAAGCGCTATAACTATGTGCGGCAAAACGGCGGGAATTCACACAACGTTTAGTTAACGTTGTGACGTCATTTCCTGAAAATTTGCCGTTTTTGTTTTGAAAGTTACCTTGTGCACAACGTTTTCAAAATCATGTCGCAGGAAAATCGTCAAAGAAAACTTTCGTCATCTGATGAGCTCGAGTTGCGTTCCGTCGTGAAGTTCTGTGTAGGACTAAAGTTATCGCCCACAGAAACATTTAGAAAGCTAGAAGAGTCAGATACTTTGCCGGTATGTGGAAAAAACATTTGTATTTAAATGGCATGGGCGATTTAAGACAGGCAGGACGTCGATTCATGATTATGACAGGCCAGGTAGACCGAAATCTTCTGTTACGCAGGGTACTACGGCACGTGTAGAGCAGCTAGTCAGGTCAGATCGGCGATTAACTGTGCGGGACTTTGCAGAGAAGTTGCCGCTTTCTAGTTATGCTGTTTACCATATATTGACGGAGAACAGGCCGCTCGAGTTTGATTCCCGCTGAATGACTTGAAGTCATCTATCTTGACGTGACGTTACGTGACGCTCTACCCAAAGGCAACTAGCCAGACATGGCCTTATTCGATGTATTCTGTAAACGTTATTTGTTAACATATCGTTTTGAATGTTTGACTGATATTCAAGGAATAGTAAAATTTTACCATGAAACAAAAATGATATTGGTATTTAATCTCAATTTTGAATTACAGAGTAATTCCGCGAATTTATCAAACAACCCTCGTAAATATTCACACAAAAACCTGTAAAAGTTGTGTTCATAAAAAGGTTTTTATAAATATCCAGTCAAAAACCTGGAAGGGATTGCGTTCACGAGACTGAAATATCATTAAGCCCTAGAGACTAAGATTGAAGGGGGCATAACTCAGGCAAAAATCAATGAACCGTAAAATCCTTACTTCATGCACATCTACCAATTAAGGTAATAACATCCACCAAGTTTCATAAGGATCCAGTCAGAATCTTAGAAGAAGTTGTGTTGACAAGGCTGCAATTTCAATCAGCCCCAGAGACTAAGTTTTAAGGGGGCATAACTCTAGAAAAAATCAATGAACCATAAAATCCTTCCTTCATGCAAATCTACCAATTGAGGTGATTGACCAAGTGTCATTAATATCTAGCCATAAACGTAGGAGGAGTTGCGTTGACAAGGCTGCAATTTCAATAAGCCCCACAGACTAAGTTTTAAGGGGGCATAACTCTGGCAAAAATCAACGAACCATAACATCCTTCCTTCATGCACATCTACCAATTGAGGTGATAGCATTGACCAAGTTTCATTAAGATCCAGCAATAAACTTAGGAGGAGTTGCGTTGACAAGGCGGCAATTTCAATAAGCCCCAGAGACTAAGTTTTTTTAAGGGGCATAACTCGAACCATAAAATCCTTCCTTCATGCACATCTACCAATTGAGGTGATAACATTGACCAAGTTTCAAGAAGATCCAACCAGAAACTTAGGAGGAGTTGCGTTGACAAGAAAAGTGGACGGACGTACGGACGGACGGACGGATGGACGGACAGACGGATGGACGGACGGATGGACGGACGGACAGACGGAGAAGATGACGCCAATATCCGGCGGCGTATAAAAAAAGATGATTAAAAAGAACAATGTCTGAGTAGAATTCGAACCCAGGGCCTTCCGGATATGACATGTGTAAAGAGTACAAGGTGAGTGCTCTGCTAAGTGAGCTATCGCGGCTTTCATTTATGTAGCGCGTTGGCTTACATTTTGAATAAATTGCTTTGTAGCGTACTTTATAAAATCGATGAAAAGTATAACTGACGACAATACTCAAAGTAAACCGAAACAAGAAGACAAAAGTGCCAATCGCATGGCCTTAATTGAATTTGGTAATCAAATTAATAGTGATTATTCATAGCGACAAATCAGTTGTCTTGAAACAGCAATCAAATCAATTTGAAGCCTGAGAAGGGTTTTCTGGTATTAAAGCCGATTTCGTATGTCCGAAACCGATCTTATAGAATTAAACACAGAAGAATGAATAAAATATCTTTCGTTCATGTACAATCCCGCTCAATCAATCAGAGACGTCCAATTACAGTGCTCTCAGCACTTTGATTTCTTTTTTCCCAAGCCTTTTCTATTAGGGACATCAAAACCAGGTCTTGATTGGGAAAGAGTTAAGATTGTTAGATATGTATATATGGGTGCAGCAAAAAACTTATTAGGAGAAAACCCCATCAGTCTTATATTAAATATTTTTCCAGTTTATTTTATTTTTTAAATATTTTTTTTAAATCAATGTGAACTCTTGTTTGATAAATTATTGTAGTATATATGTCTTAATGAATATTTGAACCTGGACATAAAAAAACACATCCTTTTTTAGATTTACAAACAAATTACTATTGATTCAGATCAGATTGTGCTTAAATGCAGTCCGATCAGGATCCCAGCTGCTCTCTTATAGTTGCTATAGGTTATGAAGAAGCTGTAACAGACCGATATGGGTCTTGATCAGACTGTGCATAATAATGCACAGTCTGATCAAGATTTATGTTGGTTTCAAATTGTTTTTCAAAACTCTCACACCTTTTATATTTATTCTCATAATTTTATACTGATGGGGTTTTGTCCTACGCTCGTTTTTATTTTATGTTGTAGTGTATTGTGTAATTGCTTTACAATAATCCGTGTGATCTGTCACCTTAGGGTTAGTTACTTTAAGGTGGTTCGGGTCTCCAAGTTGTTTTTCCGAGTGTATCGAGATCCTGTCTACGCAGTCGTCGTCCCTGTCCGTCGGACTGTATGGCGGAATGTCATGTTCCTTTGACAGCACGCTCAGACTGCGAGTTATTTCCTCTATTCGGTCCTCAAAACCCTTCTGTAATAGGAAAAAAAGTTGATATTTATCATGTAAACATACCAAGTTAACTAGAATTACTGCTTGGGTTGATGGGAAAATCGAGTCCTATTGCTATATCAATGAACATGACACAATGAATACTCATTCAAGCTTTTACCAAATAAGAACTGTTTTTGATGTCAATAACCGCAAAATAGCTGGGAAAATATTGAGGCAAAAAAGATGCTTAAAATAGCATTTCCTCCAATTGCCTTAAATATTTTAAATATTGTATATCGTCGGTGTAAATGCAAAACCTCGTATGTTGATTCTTGTGATTTTCAAAGTACAAACTTCTTGCAGATTCTTGCAGATTTGATATATTTTAACTGATCAGTATTACTGACAAGCCATGTGTGAACAATATGTCCAATTTTCAAGTAAAACATTTCAGTTTTGGAAAAGTTATTGCACTTTTTTTCCTCCCCTTTAAAATTTTCCAAAACCGAGATACGAAGTTTTGTATTTACAACAACGATATATTATACACAAATCTTTTCTATACAAACATTAATATTGTTATCTGCAGGAGCTGTCAAATTGAAACAGCCCATTTTTAGCCATTTGATGATGTCACATATTTAACCCTTTCCCAAACGACAACAAGAGAACCATGATGGTCCTTAATCGCTCACCTGAACCTAGATTGAATGAAAGTC
The DNA here is from genome assembly GCA_963680895.1 of Fragum sueziense. Lineage (NCBI taxonomy): Eukaryota > Metazoa > Mollusca > Bivalvia > Cardiida > Cardiidae > Fragum > Fragum sueziense. The sequence continues at coordinate 12,812,577 of OY804593.1, read as the reverse complement.
ACAATGTTGTCAAGAGCACATAATTTAAGATGTGAGATTATGATCCAGCTGAAAACTGCTTTCATAATCTTGAATGATCAATGTTTGTGGCCGTTACAGTAAAAACAAAGTGGAAGAAAACAACAAAGTGAAGGGCACATAACTCTGTTCTGATAAAAGAATTCTCATCAACATTATGTCAAATTTTTTTGATTGGTCAATATATTGTTAGAGTGAAAATAGAGTCGAAAACTGTAATTTTGTGAAATTCAAGGTCCAATAACTATGGTTTCTCTAGTCAAATCAAGCTGAAAGTTTCACTCATCTAGGATCTTATGGCCCCCAACATTGTGGCCAAGTTTTGTCTTGATTAGTCAATAAATGTAGATGCTACAGTGTAAACAAAGTCAAAAACAGCAATTTTGTCAAATTCAAGGGCACATAACTCCAGACTTCCTACTTCAATCACACTGAAAAATCGAAGTCACCAACATTGTGGCAAAGTTTTGTCTTGATCGGTCAATATTTGTAGATGCTAGAGTGGTAACAAAGTGAAAACTAGCCATTTTTGGCGTTCAAGGGCACATAACTCCAGACTTCCTGGTCCGATCTGACTCAAAATTAAACTCATCCGAGAACTTATAGTCATACATTTTTTGAAGAAGTTTGGTTAAGATTGGTCAATATTTGTAGATGCTAGAGTGGTAACAAAATCAAAACTAGCCATTTTTGACATTCAAGGGCACATAACTCCAGATTTCCTGGTCCGATCTGACTCAAAATTGATCTCACCTGAAAACTTATGGCCATACCTATTTTGGCCAAGTTTGGTCAAGATTGGTCAATATTTGTAGATGCTAGAGTGGTAACAAAGTCAAAACTAGCCATTTTTGACGTTCAAGGGCACATAACTCCAGACTTCCTGGTCCAATCTGACTCAAAATCAAACTCATCCGAGAACTTACGGTCATACATATTTTGGCCAAGTTTGGTTAAGATTGGTCTATATTTGTAGATGCTAGAGTGGTAACAAAGTCAAAACTAGCCATTTTTGACGTTCAAGGGCACATAACTCCAGACTTCCTAGTCCGATCTGACTCAAAATCTAACTCATTCGAGAACTTATGGTCATACATGGTTTGGCCAAGTTTGGTTAAGATTGGTCAATATTTGTGGGTGCTAGAGTGGTAACAACAAAATGTGAACAGACGGACGGACAGACAGACAGACGGACACCGACGGACAATAAGCGACCACAATAGCTCACCTTGAGCACTTCGTGCTCAGGTGAGCTAAAAAATTTAGGCAGGCCCAATTCAAAAGCTGCTGCAGATCACAAAATGGATGTTAATAAAGATTGAAATTGTGTGTGATATAGCCAAGAAAATATTGAGGCAAAAGGAGAAACTGCTGGTTATCAGCAGTTTCTTCTTTTGCCTCAATGTTTTTCCAAGCCCTTTCTAATAGGGTCATCAAAACCAGGTTTTGTTTGGGAAAGGGTTAATCACTTTTTCCAGTACAATTCTCTGTGAGCATAAGGCTTGATTCAAGTGTGATTAAGGTAATTTACCCCTAATAAGATTCATGCGACGTCACTGTCATGTCAGAATTATTCAGGTGACGTCGGAAACATTTGGCGGTGGAACTTTTTAACGCCAAATGTTTACAACCACACTCGAATAAGTTTAGACATGTAACCAGGCCAGTCACAAAATACCTAACCCCATGTTTCGAGAATCTCAAAATGGCCACATTACAGGTATTCTACCTTAACAAATAAAAAATACATTTTTGCAGTGTAAAACAGCTTCTTCTGGTACTCAAAAACATAATTATATATATATTGAAAAGACAAGTCAAATGAAACTAGAGGCCTTCAGGGCCTGAATCGCTCCAAAAGCCTAAATTTCATTATGATATTCAATCCAAGTTAAGTCCTAAGTTTGTTCAATACTGTGTTTCTTGCAGCAAAAACAAAGTAAAGCAGAGATGTGGATGTAATTTCTTTTTTATTAATCCAGGCATTCTGGTTCAACTCTTTTAAAAAATCCTACTGAGCGTCGCAATAAGATCATTATTTCGTAGAAGTGCATCAAGTAGTTTGTGAAGAGAAGATTTTCAAAGAACAGATAAATACAAGGATGGACGGATGGACGACGGACACATTGCCATGATCATAGCCCGCTGGCCTGATGGCCAGCGGAGACAAAAAATATCATTCAACAAGAAATTTTAATATACTTTCATAATAATTTAAGTCTAATTCAAATATGATATGCAAATAACATATAAAAGACATGCTAGCTTATAATCACTCTGAAAGCAAACAAAACCAACAAAAAGAAACAAATCAGTTAGAAAGAGAGGGACAAATCCATTTACAAGGCATTAACCTTTTCATGCTGTTCACGTCAATTTACTTATGGTGTATAATCATGTGATTCAGAATTTCAGATAATCCTCAATATTTTCGTTATTACCTGGCCAATTTGAATTCAGTTTGAAGCAGAGAAGATGGGAAGATGCCAGGAATTAGCTGGATGTGGTGGCTCTTTCAAAATCATGTGATAAAAAAATTATTAACAATCAACCAAAAACTGTTTTATCACCGGAGTCTTAAAACAAGAGTTGTCCGCGGACAACGTAGCTCGCCTATACGGGAGCTTGTTATAAAAACAGCTATTTTTTAAAAGTAGGTCAAAATCAAGGTCACAAGGTTAAGGGTCATGGCCCCAAATAAAAGGTCTTGGCAGGAGGTATCCATGTGTGAAATATCAAGGCTCTATCAATAATAGTGCATGAGATATAGGCCAGATTAAAGTTTTTCAAAAGTAGGTCAAACTCCAAGGTCAAGGTCACTAGGTCAAAGGTCATGGTCCAAAATGAAAGGTTTTATCGAGATGTATCCATGTATGAAATATAAAGGCTGTATCTCTAATAGTGTCTGAGATATAGACCAGGTTAAAATTTTTCAAGTGAAGATGCGACGGGACGGGACGGGACGGGACGGGACGCGACACCGACACTAGGGCTGTGACATTAGCTTCCCGGACATAAAGTCCCGGCTCGCTAAAAAATCAAATCAACCACAACCATCTAATGCCTGACGTCTGCCCACCTTCTCTGCTTAAAACCGAATTCAAATCGGTCCCGTATTAACACAATCATTGAAGATTTTCAAAAATTGTTGTGTCACTTGTTTATCCACAATGTAACTGTTGTGATGCCATCACAAAGAAGCCCACCTAGCTTGTCTATACTTAATCATTACACAAAGAAAAGTCTCAGCACACAAAAATGATATAATATTCATAAAACTAGAACTGTCGCAAAGCGGACAAATACCCCCCACTAGCGCGTTGTCACTGAAAAAAGGCTAAAGTTCAAAGTGGCATAACTCTAAAACTACTGACTGGATCAAGTTGAAAATTGCAGGTGCACAACTTCATATGATAGGAAACAACCTGGTAAAATTTCAGCAAAATCGGTCAAAAACTGTGGGAGGAGAAGAGGACACAAAATTGTGTCTATGGACGGACGGACAGACGGACAACCTGATTCCAGTATACCCCCCCATAACTTTGTTGTGGGGGGTATAATAAAACACTTATTAAAACTTACTATACAAACAAGGAAAAAACACATACTCTATGATAAATCTTTAAAATCTTTGGAATATGATTAAAATGGCATTTTGAATTATGATTAATTTTTTTTGTTGTTTTCTAAGAAGTTTGATACATCTACCATGAAATAAATACTCAACTTACACTGAATTGTAACTTAATTAAAAGTAAAACACCCCCCCCCCCCCACCCCTATTAAACAATTAGTTTTCTAAAATCATGACCTTGGTATTTGACGTCCATCTACCGGTACATGTGCAACCTTGAACTTGGAACTAGAAAATGCCCATTAACCCTTTCCCAAACAAGACCTGGTTTTGACGTCCCTAAGAGAATAGGCTTGGGAAAACATTGAAACAAAAGAAGAAACTGCTGATAACCAGCAGTTTCTCCTTTTGTCTCAATATTTTCCATGCAATATTTTACACAAATCCTGCCTTTATCAACACCCATTTTGATGTCTGCAGCAGCTTTCTAAATGGAAAAGTCCAAGTTTTAGTTGTTTGGTAAAGGATTAACTGTTACAATGTACTTACACACCATTTTGAGTTTGAAGGTGACCATGAGCAAGGTCACATTGCTTGGAGCAGATAGCTACCGATAAAAGAAGGCTACGCTACTAAAGTTTTGAGCTTTGTTTGAGTAAATGCTTTTAGAGAAAACTAGCAATTTTACCCGTCTCGAAATTTGACCTTTGACCTCAATGACCTTGACCTTTCCAGGGCTGACCTTTGACCTCGATGACCTTGACCTATCCGGGGCTGCACTCCACCTAATCCCGTCCCGTAACCCGTAAGCAATCCCGTCCCGTAACCCGTAAAAACGATAAATTTGACCTTTGACCTCGATGACCTTGACCTTTCAAAAAATGAACCCCTCAAGCTAATATCCGGGGCCGCCGTCCATCTTTCCTCCAAGTTTGGTGAAGATCGGCCCAAGGACCTGGGAGGAGTAGGGGAACAAACAGACAAACGTTGCTCAAATTATAGTATGATGTCAATGTTAAGTTTTTGACCAACAGATAGACAGACAAATGGACAAACAGACAGATGGACGACAGTAAAACAACATGGTCTCCTTACCGGGCCATAAAAAGATTTTGTACAATTTATAGCTTACAATATATGACCTGACAGAGCATCTCTAGCTAAAAGCTAGAGATGCTCTGACAGGTCAATTATCATGAGCTATATAACCACATGCATACTAAGCAGCAATCAGGAAAAATACATATTTTTAGTTGTAGGTAGACAGAGGGAGACAAATGGAAAATATGAAGAATCTTGAAAGATAAGAAAATGCACACACAAACAAGAGAAAAAAAACATGATTTTATAAAACAGAACAAATTGCTCACAGAAAATATTTGGATATCCACGCATTTGAGTTTCGAGTTCTATCTCACTTTACACCAAACACCATGGCTTCTTAAAACATTCAAACACAAGAATTTTTCTGTCAGATTTGCATGTTGCCTACTTTTTTGGACACAGTGTAAAGTGATATAGAACCGGGGAATCTCAGCCATGTACCAAGCATATAATTTATCTCATCACAATCCATTGGATGTAAACCAACAAACAAGGAAAAAATCCTTCCTTGAAGCGAGCGATTTTTTGCATGTGTATGCTTCTAAATGGTCACATGGCATAGCAACTAATAATTTCCTATTCAGCTTGTCATGGTAGCAAGATTCTCGGATTGTAAATGTTAGTAACCATGACTGCAAACTGACTTTAATTCTGTTTTATAAAACATGAGGTTTATAATAAATATGAAATAATAATAATAAAGGTGCAAGTCCTTAAATACCTTTTTATCACGTTCTACTTTCTATTACATGCATCGAAAATAAATCATATAAATAGGTTAGTGTTCAACATAATATAACCATGGTCAACAAAATATAACAATGGTCAATGTGACATGTAAATGGTCAACATAAGATAACATACAATAAATAAGGACAGATTGTACAATAATTATCTGGAAATTGCATTAATCCATCAACATTTTTTTCCTTTCTTGTTCCTCTTTTTTTTCATTTATCATTTTAATACTAGTACCAGGTAGTATAAAACATGCTTCAATATTGAATTTAATCCTTTCCAAACAAGACTTGCTTTCGACATCTCTACAGGAAAAGCCATGGGGAAGTATTTAGGCAAAAGAATGAAGTGTTGATAATTAATATTTTCTTCTTTTGTCTCAATAGTTTTTGTGCTGTATTGTGCACAAATCTTTCTTTACCATCATTCAATTTCACAGTGTATTTATAATCATGTGACTTAGAATTTCCGATAATCTTTAATAACTTTGTCAATACTTGACCAATTTGAATTCAGTTTGAAGCAGAGAAGGCGGAAAAATGTCAGGAATAACTAAGATGTAGTACATTTTTGAAAAATCAACTGATAAAAAAGTTATTGAAGATAAACAAAAATTTTGGTTTATCTTCAATAACTTTTTTATCAGTTGATTTTTCAAAAATCCAACACATTCATCTAATGTGTGACGTCTGTCCACATTCTCTGCTTTAAACCAAATTCAAATCGTTTTCATATTAATAAAATTATTGAAGATTTTCTGAAATTTTTCCATCATAGTTATCCACCGTGAATTTGCCATCTGCTACAACTTACAATTTGGAATCGTCTATTTTTGTTGTTTAGAAAATGTCTTACTATGATTCACAACAAAGGTTCTGCATTTTCAAAAGATGTTTTTCCATATTCAATAAAAGAAACATACAAAGTATTTCATAATTCTCATACTTGAAACAAAAAATTCCATGCAAACAAATGACATTTCATGTGACAGCATTCATAGTTTGTGCCATTGGTGAAACAAAGATGTTTTTGAGGATGTCTAAAGCAACAAACAAGGATGTGAATATCGTCACTTTTCAAGGAAAACCTCATGGAGGCAGCTTGTTTGAAGCTGCAGTTACAAGGTTTTTGTTGAAAAGGGATGATATTCTCTTTTCAACATTCCATAATTACAGAATTTTGAGAATTGTTTAAAAAAAAGTGTAACTCACATTTTACATTGATCATGTCACTTAATTGAAATTAACTGCAGGAATTTCTATAAATGTAAGCCACAGATATTTATCATACCGAAAAGTACCAAGAGGCAATAGGAGGCCTGAATCAATCCACTGGCACTTTATATGTCATAAAGTGCATGTATTTCTTCAATTTCAAATTTAAGCAAAAACTCTGGCCTAAAGAGTTTCCACAATGTAGTAGTAAAACAGAATGTTATGTACATCAGCGCTTAAAAAAAAGAAATTGGACTGTTCAAAGAAAGCTGCTGCAAACGACGAAAAGGATGCTGATACGGAAGGGTTGTGATATAGCTCAGGCATCATTGCCGCAAAAGAAAGAAATGCTGGTTATCAACATTTTCTTCTTCGTCTCAATGTTTTCCCAAGTTTTTCTACATGGGACAGGAAAACCCATCTTGTTTGAGAAAGGGTTAAACATGCAGGGATAACACAAAAGATGGCGACAATGGTTCTTGAGGTCACTGGCCAGTGAAGCTAAATTATATTAGACAATACATTAGATCTTTTCAGAGTCAACAGAAATTACATGCATTATGTTGTAGACCAAACATATTAATATTAAACCCTCTACCAAACAATAACATTTTAGAGGCATTCTTGGATATTTAAAGGTATTCTAGGCAACAAATTTAAACTAGCGAAATTAGCATAGCATAAATAGCACTGATGGAAAAGGAGAAATTGCTGTTCATCAACAATTTCTTTTTTCCCCTCAACACTCAATACCTTTTTTATTCAAGACATGCATCAAAATCAGGCACTGTTTTGTTTGGGAAAGAGTTATACAAATGAAAGTTTGGATGTGGGTGGGTTGCAAGACAGACCGGGTGTAAGCAATACTAAGTTATACAAACTATAATTAGGATGCACAGTCCATGACCACGGGATTTTATAGAACAGAGATCCAAATATCGCAGGCTGAATTGATTATCAACAAATATATCGTCGCTTTTCAACGAAAACCTCATAATTGCTGCTTGTTTTAAGCTGCAATTACGAGGTTTTTGTTGAAAAGCAGCAATATCTATTTGTCATTGTCCATTTTAGCTGGTACAGTCCAATCACTATGTTATGGCACATGTTTATAAATATTATCTTTGTAATTAAACAAAACAACATCAAACTTCAAACTACTTCAATTTTGCATGTGATGCTTTGAATCTTGCAGGTGTCCAATACCTGCAAGATTCAAACCAATGCATGCAAAACTATATTGAATGTTAGTGTTACTTTTTTCTTTGTTTACATGAGTGAAATTGGTAAACAAGTGCCATAATATTGCAACTGGACTATAAATCATGCAGAGTATAGTACAAATTCTAGTATCAATTCTCTCCCTTTTATTTGGATCTCTGTTATGAAGGTATAAATAGCCCACCTGCTCAGCTTCCTAATTAAGGCAAAAATATCATACAAGTATTATTATTCACTGTAGAGTTGATCCTGTGGTTAATTGCAAAGTTAAAAGAAATATCAATCTTTATTTATATTTTCATATGGATTGGAAAAGAAGCTGGAAGCCTATATCTTATATTGCTTTCTAGGAAATACCCCAGTAGTTTTACCAATGCCCATAAAAAAGCCAAGATATGATAATAAAGATCTTAATTTTCATTGCCTGTAAGCCCTATGTTTCTTTACTTAGGATTGAAAAGGAGTAATCATAAATCGTCGTTGTTATTGCAAAACTTCATAACTTCAGCTTTAATCAAGCTGGAGTTACGAGGCTTTGCAATAACACTGACGAAATCTATTCCATATTCACCTCTTTTTCCGCTGCTTTTTCTTCTTCATCAAACTTGTCCGCCTTCTGTTGATCGCTGTAGGACATAGCTACGATAGCCAAGATCAGATTGACGAGATAAAATGAGCCTAGTAATATCACGAGTATAAAATATGCGCTGTGGTACAGTCCTTCAGCGCGCAAAACCTGAAACAAAAAAATTGTCGCTTTTCAACGAAAACCTCGTAACTGCAGCTTGATTTTAGCTGCAGTTACGGGATTTTTGTTGAAAAGTAGTGAAATATTGTGGTTGTAAGAAAAAGTGCATTTGGGCGCACCACAGACTTACTGTGAACAAAAAATGTTTTTCTTTATTCTTTATTGTTTATCTATTTTATGATTTTGGTGAGTGGTCCCAATACTCTGCAATTGTTACAATCAAAACTGTGTAAAATTTTATTAAGACGCAAAACCTAACCACATGGATTAGAATTACCCAATCCCACACACTGACTCTTTTTGACTCCCTACAAGATAATGGCTTTGGAAAACATTGTGGAAAATGAAAAAATTGCTTGTGACAAGCAATTCCTTCATTTCACACAAAGATTTCTACAGATAAAGACAAAAAATATAATTGAGCTAGGATCTGGAAAAGGGTCCGTTAAGGCTTTTGAGCCCAACATGGTTATTTCATTTCCTTGAAATTGCCGTCTGCAACATCTTTGAATATAGACCAATCAAATATAAAATGTTGCCATCTGGACATGATGATAATGATGATTACAATCTTACCAGCATATACAAATTTTCCCAATAATCTTGTGTCATAAGACGAAAGGCACACAACAGAGCGCTCCCAAAGTTGTCGAAGTTGGTGTATCCATAGTTGGGATTTTCCGGCATATCTTTGAGACATGAATAACCCTCCTCGCATCTCCTGCAAACACATACAAAGAACCAATCAGAATCTGTTTTACAACTGAAAAATTCCGAGTCAACCAATCAAAATCTGTTTTACAATTAAAAAATACCAAATTGACATATCAGTCTGCTAAATTAGACAATTGATGGAAAATGAAACAATTCTAAGCTTGTCAGAAATAAAATAAAAGTTGAAAATGACAAAAAAGTCCTTTACATGATGAATAAAAATGAGCCTGGATTTGGAGAAACATCCTTAGGCATTTAAGCCCAATATGGTTCCAGATCAGCCTGCATATACATGCAGTCTAATCAGGAACCATTTCTTCAATAGCTTGTTCTTGACCTGTAGCAATCATTATAGCATCAAGGATCCTGTTAAGACTTCACTGGCACAGGCTGATCTTGAAATATGAAAACCTCAAATGCTATTAGTTTAATTTCTTAAATTATTGCATTCTTGCATCTTATGTTACAGATAAGCCTGATGAATAAAGAAGCTGCATGATATGCTATAAGCTTTATGAAAACATGTCATACACAGCACCAATTAATCAAATGATCACATGAACTAATGGGTGTATACCCATTCCCACACTTTTGATACAACACGAGATAGAGACTTCAAAAACATTTTGGAAAACGTATAAATTGCTTGTACAATTTGTGACAAGCAATTTCTTCATTTCCCACATAGTTGTCTTCCATTAAAAACAAAAAAATGATGTTTCATTCACCTGAAATTGTTACCCTGCAACATCTTTGAATTTGGACAGGTAAAAAAACAAGAGGACCATGATGGTCCTTAATTGCTCACCTGCACCTAGATAGAATGAAAGTCACAATGTTGTCAAGTTCAAGAGCACATAATTTAAGATTGGAGATTATGATCCAGCTGAAAACTGCTTTCATAATCTTGAAAGATCAATATTTGTAGCTGTTAAAGTAAAAACAAAGTGGAAGAAAACAACAATTTTGTCACAGTCAAGGGCACATAACTCTGTTTTGATAAAGATATTCTCATCAACATTAAGTCCAAGTTGTTTTTTTTCATTGGTTAATATTTATTGATGTTTGAGAGAAAACAAAATCGTAAACGGCAATTTTGTCACGGTCAAGGGCACATAACTCTGGTTTTTAGTATGATCAATCTAACAAATTACAACATTTAAGATCTTAATATGGTCACCAACATTGCGACCAAGTTGTGTCTTGATTGGTCCATATTTGTGTTTGTTAGAGTGAAAATAAAGTCGAAAACAGTAATTTTGTGAAATTCAAGGGCTAATAACTCTGGTTTCTCTGGTCAAATCAAGCTGAAAATTTCATCCAGGATCTTATGGTCACCAACATTGTGGCCATGTTTTGTCTTGATTGGTCAATAAATGTAGATGCTACAGTGTAAACAAAGTCGAAAACAGCAATTTTGTCAAATTCAAGGGCACATTACTCCAGACTTCCTGCTCCGATCACACTGAAAATCAAACTCATCCAAGATCTTATGGTTACCAACATTGTGGCAAAATTTTGTCTTGATTTGTCAATATTTGTAGATGCTAGAGTCGAAACAAAGTCAAAACTAGCCATTTTTGATGTTCAAGGGCTTATAACACCAGACTTCCAAGTCTGATCTGACTCAAAATCAAACTCATCGGAGAACTTATAGTCATACATCTTTTGACCAAGTTTGGTTAAGATTGGTCAATATTTGTAGATACTAGAGTGGTAACAAAGTCAAAACTAGCTATTTTTGACGTTCAAGGGCACATAACTCCGGACTTCCTTGTTCGATCTGACTAAAAATCAAACTCATCGGAGTTTTGACCAAGTTTCATTAAGATTGGTCAATTTTTGTGGGTGCTAGAGCGGTAACACCAAAATGTGAACAGATGGACGGACGGACGGATGCCGACGGACAAAAAGCGACCACAATAGCTAACCTTAAGCACTTCGTGCTCAGGTGAGCTAAAAATAAGGCTTCATACTGACCTTATCCTGATCAAAGTATTAAAATTAAGAGCAACTAATAATTGGATGCCTTGAGGGGTAGTAGCCATAGAAAATTCAAATGTTTGATTATGTTTGCTGCTTATGAAAGATGACAAAACACATAGGACAGAAATGTCAACAAAAATTTGTGGGCCAATTTTCATGAAAGTCCACATGATATACAAATGGAACAAGAAATGAAAAAGATGGAACAACAACGGAAGAATTTGATACAATATTTTCCTTAATCAGATTAGATTGACTTAACCCTTTCTCAATAAAAATGCTTGGGAAAACATTAAGACAATTGAAGGAAACACTGAAAATCAGCAATTCTCCTTTTGCCTCAAAATTTTCTGACCAATATTGCTCATTAATTCTATCTTGATCAAAATCAAACATGTCATCTTCGACAGCTGTCATATTAGAATTATTTAATTTGCTTTGAATACATGGAACCTCTCATACAAAAGGCATGAAATGTATGCTGTAAGATGTGTCCCTTGCACAAACAAGACTTAATTTTGACTCTTATAGAGAAGGCGTTGGAAAATATGATAGTAAAAGAAGAGAATGCAGATAACCTGCATTTTCTTGTTTCGTCTCACTATCTTTTTTGCTATATTGCACACAAATCCCTTGTTCCTCAGCATCCTTTTTGTAGTCTGTAGCAGCTTTCAAACTGATTTTTGTTGTTTGGGAAAGGGTTAAATTAATTACAGTTTCTGGTCCTTGAATTTTATAACTTGACATAGAGCAAAACATGGTAGATGATTAAAAATATTAAAAAAAGTTATAAATGACAACATATATCTTACAAATGGACAAAATCTAAACTAAACACATGCAAAAGAAGGACATGCAATGAATGATACAACAAGCTCAGTTGAACAAATCAGGGTTTATATACCTCATGATAAATGACCTGGCAGAGCAGCCCACGCTAATCAAATGAGGTGCTCTGCCAGGTCATTTATCATGAGGTATATCAAGGGTTCAACAAGAGAAATATTCTTGCCAAAACAATAATTTACAAAGTGTATGAATCTGTTGTATGCAGGACATTCCATTGATTTTCAAACAGAATATTACAGACCAACTTAAAAGATTCGGGCTAATGGTGAACTATTTTCTTCATTTCAATTTCAAACCCAATGTTGTGGGTACTCATTTGAATCGTCTCGAAGAGACAATTCAAATGAGTACCCCCAACATTGGGTTTGAGAGACAATATACATGTTTTGCTTTATCGGAAATGTTGTATTACATTCTTATCTGAAGCTATGAAATTATTGGTATAAAAGACTAGACAGAATATATTTCCAGAATATTCCAACAAAAGTCTGTAAGTTTTCAATATATTCATACATACGATACTATGTCTTCAGAATCGTATTCTTTCCCATAATCCTTAACCAGACATTGCATTTATAGATGACAAAATTGTTTGATTGGGGTTAACACTTTTTTCAAGTGGTATGGTCATATACTGCTTCGGCTGGAGCACCAAACCATGGATTTCTGTTATTTTTCATACTACTAGTAACTACCACAACACCCTAACCGAGCCTCCAGCTGCATATGCCCACATACACTGCGTGGCCATATTATAGTAAGCAACGTCACTAAATAATTTCAAATAAAATATCGCGTCTTCAAGTTCGGGTTAATTTACACAATACATAAAGTGTATTGACATAAAATTTGTTGTGTACACAAACACTTGACCTTCCCCGATCTGGATTTTCCAATAATTTTTGTGATGTCATTTTATATGATGTCATTTCTGACGTCATTAAAATATGTCTGCTCGAGGTCGCGACTTGACAACTGAAGAAAAACAAACTATCGTAAAACTTAGTGAAAACGGATTGAGCTCTCGAAAAATCGCACAGGTAACAGGCAGAAGCTGTAACACCGTGCAGAAATTATTAAAACGGTATACGCAGCAGGGAAATGCGGAAAATCTTGAAAGATCTGGAAGGAAGAGAAAAACAGACGAACGTGACGACCGTACGCTTTTCCGGTCCATCAAAAAGAACCGAAGACAAAGCTTGTCAGATCTAACTGTTGCTTTTAATGACAATTTAGAAAATAAAAATGTTTCTTCTCGCACTGTTCGTCGTCGATTGATTGAAGAGGGGTATCGGAGATGTAAGGTTGCCAAAACTACGACGATTTCCCAAAAGAATAGAGCGGCCCGTGTGAAATGGTGCAGAGAGAGGAAAAAATGGACTGTTACCGAAGATTGGTGCAAAATCATATTTTCTGACGAGACTAAGATTGTTTTAGGCCAAGATAGGAAAGTCTATGTGTGGAGAAAACCTGATGAAAGATACAGACCCGAGTGTGTCGGTCAATATGGAGACCACTCCCCTAGAGCAGGTATCTCGGCGATGTTTTGGGGTTGTATAACATGTAATGGTGTAGGTACATTGACCGAAATTGAGGGAAATATTGACTCCTCTGTTTATATTCGTGTGCTTGATGACAATTTATGGCTAGTTATTACCAAGTATTTTGTTGAAAAGCCCTGGATTCTTCAGGAGGATAACTGCCCTGTGCATCGGTCTAAACAAACGAACACGTGGAAAGAAAACAACAATATCCCAACTTTAACCTGGCCAAGTCAATCCCCGGACATTAACATTATCGAAAATTTATGGCGGAAAATAAAGTGTGAACTTGAGAGGCGATTAGACGAGATCCGAAACAATGCCGATCTTATTCGTGTTGTGAAAGACATTTGGGGTAACATTGATTCTGCGCTTGTCAAGTCCCTATATGAATCTATCCCCAAACGAATCAGACCTGTGGTGAAGGCAAAAGGATCAATAACAAAATATTGAAAGGTAAGAAAGTGTTAGAGATCTTGTTTTTGTTGTTACAACCCCTGAAACGAAGACATGTTACTTGATTTTACACCGTACGTAACGTGACGTTGCGTACTATAATATGGCCACGCACTGTAGGTTAAACAATATCAAACCATTGATGGGAGACAATTTTGTCTGAAAGGATATTTGCAGCGACCGGGAATCAAATCTGGGATCTCATAAGTGAAAGTCTGATACAATACAAACTGCCCCATAGTTGCGGCCAGCAAAAAACATTTTTCATGCTGAAACCATTTTATCTAGTTAACCATGATGTAATTTCTGACAAACAATAGTATTACTATTTGTTTTGTTTTAAAATCTTGTAACTACGACTTGATTCGATAGTTACGAGATTTTATAACAACACCGACAGTTTATCAAAACATAATAGTAAACTAAATCTATTTTTAGCACAAAATTCATTGCAATTGATTCCCTGTAAAATTGGTCTCAGCTAAATCAAAGGACTGTAAGAGCTGAAAACAGCTGAAAACATGTCATTGTTGTGTGTACTTCTTTTCTATATAAAGTAAGAGATTATGAATTGAGAGGAGCAGGCAGATAGTAACAGAGGCACATCCTTTAGAGCGAGATTTCTTAAGAAATCTTGAGATTTCTTAAGATATGTAAGGATAAAGCATTCTCAAGAGCAAGATTTTTAAGACGCTCAATTGGAGGCACCATTACCACATACTGTAGAAATGAGAATTGACTGAGTTGCAGTTCCAAATGCAGTTCCATGTTCCAAATACTCCAATAATTACTTTATACAAATGGTGTCATTTGTATGAAGTATGGAGCATTCAAAACATCTCGGTCAGAATCTAGGTCTAAGAAATGCTTTATTTTTAGACATCTTAAGAATTTTTTTAAAAAAATCTTGCCCTAAAGAACACACCAGCCTTCAGATTATAGTCCTTGGGCCAGGACCAGGAAAATGGGGTAAGTATTACCAGAAAAAAGGACAAAAGGACACCTATATATATTTGTAGATATACATCTGACGGATGTTTTTCAGGGATGATATCCGACATGAAGAGTAGCTAAATATGTTTTACCCTTACCTTTATATAGGTACCCTTCACGACGTGAATGACAATCTGGTTTGGGGTAAGGGAAAGGGAAAAATTAATAAAAAATATCAAATGAATGTTTAAATCTATTTATTTGAATCCATATGTATGAGCATGTATTTCACTACTTATGAACCATGATTTTTTAAATTATGTAATTATTATGACGTCATTACTCCTCTTCAAAATATGCTTTATGTGCAATCAAGTATAAGAACTGGCCGAAATATTTGAAAAAGTATTTTTCTATAATTATCATTTATTTCTAATGCAAGAAGACATGGTTTTTCATAAAGTACATTATCTTAGAAACATTTTGAGTGTTGTTTGCACTCTGGCCGTCGGGGCCTTTGGCTGTAACCCTTATCTGAAACCCTTAACCCTATCATTTTTTGCATTCAAATTTATAACACTTATTTGGTCATATTTCCATTGAATATTGACCTACAGGTGTCAAAATGGTATCAAATGAAAGCTTATGACTCGCTCCTTTGTTTGTAGTCATCTTATTTAAATCATCTCATTTGCATATTCATGAATATTAATGATTTCCCTTAAAAATTCTTTTTTTTGGGCGAAAATTTTGATAAATACTTTCCAAAACAAGGCGTTTCTTTTCAGGGGAAATTTTGAAAACATAATTTTTCTTAAAGAACATTTTATTAGAAACATTTTGAGCCTTGTTTACACTCTGGCGGTTGGGGCTTTTTGCCGTAACCCTTATCTAAACCCTTAGCCCCATCAAATTACTTACGTAAATTTTGAAAATGAATTCGGCCATATCTTCATTGAATATTTGCACACAATTGTCAGAATGATATCAAATGAAAGCTTATGACTTATTCTTTCATTTTAGTTATGTTATGCAAATTAGCTCATTTGCATATTCATGAATTTTCCTAAAATTGCGATTTTCTACGGAAATTTGGTAAATACTTTCCAAAACGAGGCATTTTTGTGCAGGGGAATTACGTAAACATATTAAATCTTAAAGAAAACTAATATATCAAACATTTTGAGCGATGTTTGCACTTAATTTGGCCGTAGGGGCTTTGGGTCATAAACCTTATCTAAACCCTTAACCCTATAAAATTGTTCAGTCATTTCATAACGTTTTTGGTCATGTCTTGGTTGAATATTGACCTACAGATGTAAGAATGGTATCAAATGAAAGTTTATGACTTGCTCAATAATTTACCATAAATTTTATGTAAATTACCTTATTTGCATATTCGAGAATATTAATGACACTACTTAAAACTGTGACCCTTTTTGCGAATTAGGTTTTTGTTTGGTAAAAGTGTCATATCTCTGTTTTATTAACGCCATTACTCTAAAACTTTGCACATACCTCTATGACCATGGTACCAACCTCAAGACAGATATCTATTGCTCTAGCATGTAATGTCGAGCAATATTTACCTTTTTGTTACCTAGAAATTCTTCATCAAACTTTAATGAGCATCTTTCAAACATCTGTCACAAATAAGTTTGTTTCTGTCATAACTTTTGCATTTGCTCTTGCTTCTAAGATCAGCATCTGTTATGTTATCTAGTAACAGTTAATGTTCATTCGTTTGGCATATTCACTCATTTTCATGCAAGATTCAATCATTTTTTAGCATCCGTAATTTTGCATCTTACTGTAAATCTGCTTAAATATAAGGGCTAAACAACCCTTTTGAACGTAAAATAATACACCCTAAATCCAACATCAAATAGAAAATAATGTCCCTAAAGTTTAGGAAAACACTGATACAGTAAACTGAATACATTATTATAAATAATTGTTAAATATTTTAACACGTTTTTTGCACAATTTAAACTAATGATTGAATGATTATGATGATGAACAGAACTGATTAGATGGTTCAAATGATCTCGTTTGATACTTTTAGAATTCAAAGTAGAATCAAAACACATGGATTAACAAAAAGGGCAACTGCAATACATGTATATTGAAAGTTTATTGACATCGTTTAAAATTAAGGTTGTAGATCGTATACATGTATAGCAGATTCTTTAGGGGATAGCTAGATCTATGACAGAAGGTATTAATTTTGCAATTATAGTGTTTTCATTATCATTATACAGCGTTCTTTGGATGATATGTGCGCTTCCGAGGGGTATGATCTTCTGCAGTTCCTCGATAACTGGTGCACTAGGGATTTGTTTGAATATTTTGTCAAGTCCCTTCTTAATGAGACCAAGTGCACCTACAACGACTTATACAGTTGTCGTCTCCATACCCCACATTCTGGCTACTTCTATATCAAGGTCTTTGTATTATGATAGTTTCTCAAGTGCCTGGACGGAGACATTTCTTTCAGAAGGAACCGTCATGTCAATCATGATGAACGTCTTGTCCAGTTTGTTCTTGATGATGATGTCTGGTCTGTTAGCCTTGATCTCTGTACCATTATTCACTGACATGTCCCTCTACAACAGTTTTTGGTTGATGTTCATACAATTTTTTGTTTGCTGGGAGTCCAAATTGCTTGCAGATTTTCCAATGAATGTACCCTGCTGCCTTGTCATGTCTTTGAATGTACTATGTTGGCGCTAATGTTGGACAGCCCAAGACAATTTCATCATATTGGTTCAGAGCTCCAGATAAGGTGCGTGATTGCGTTATTACGCATTCAAATTTGCAAAAGACGCATTTCAAAGTCAACTGTGTGCGTCGCAAGACGCATTCAATGTTCAAGTAACGCATTTCGAACAATCGAGAGCGAGTGAAAGTTACTGGTTTCGTGCTAACGAATTGAAATTGTTTCTAATCGTCGAAAAGAAATTGCCCGTTATCAGTCATCGGATGTTTACAAATCACAGCAATTTCGATGCCGGAGCTGTGTAGAATAATATAGAATAGAATTTAGCAAATCTTACGGGTTGCCGAATCTTACGAAATCTTTATTATCCAACATCGTATCGTTTTGTTTACGTCTGCAAGATCTGTTGCGTCGCAAAATTTACCGAGTTCAGATGAAAACGGAAAATCATGTCAGAATCTTACATTTTTTCAAGCCAAGCGGGGAGGATACAGCCGTATCTAGCATTATTCGAGTTTTGTGTTAATCTGTCATTAAAACGGTCGCGCATTATACCCAAAATCATCACTTCGGTGGATAAGATAAGACCCTAGCTTAGCTGAAAATTATGACAAGCCGAGTTTTTGTTGATGATTTCAGACCGATATATGTCCGATAATTTGAAAATAAAATGCAAAGTCAACTGGTATTAAAACAAAGGTGGCAAGTACTGTATATGACCATGGTAGCTGGGGGGATCAAAATTTAAAAAAAGGGGGAGGCTCTTTCTGCTTGTGAATAGTGACATTTACTGTTTTTATGAATAGTTCATTGTGTTTTACTACCTTGTTAAGACTTCCAACGTTTATTTGATAGTTCCACAGTAGCGAAATCACTCATTTTGAATACTTTGTTGTATTTTAATACCTTGTTGAGCCATGTGAATCAGAGAAGTATTAATACAAGGAAAGGAAATCCTATATTCAATGGTTTACTTTAGTTTTTCCCTATGAACCGTTTTTGTCCGTTTTCTTCAATAAAGGAATTATACCTACTGGGTTGAGGGTGAATCACTCTTTTGATGCTCAAAGTAGGGAGTGATCACTCTTTTACCCTAAAAATTATCTGGAGCTCTGTTGGTTGCATAGTCTACACTTTGGATCTGTACCATCTTTGATGATCTTGTTGTGATATGCTCTTGTAGCCAAACTCTGATCTTGTGCTGCTATCACCATTCCCTCTGTTTCTGCATTGAGACCTGCACTAGAGAGCCACTTATGTGTCTGATCTTGGTCAACATCTGGTTTGTCAAACCTTACGGGTATTGCCCATGCATTGGTTTGGCTTTCCATGTTTGTGTCATCCTCTTTTGGGCATTTGCCTTTGTCCGTCTTGTTCTTTTGGCATACTCTGACAGATTCTTCTCCATTTCTTGTCGTTTGTGCAATGTTCAGTTCTTGAATGAATTTTCTGGCTTGCTCTGAGATTGAGTAAAGTTTCTTGTTACGTTCATGTTCCCGGATCAGATGTAGCAGATTGTCATGTGTTGTCTCCAAATACGTGTTTATGTCATCTCAATCTATGAGAGGCCCCTACCACCGATCTTTCGTGGTAGGTACAATCTTTCAACGTCAACCTTTGGGTGGTGCATTCTTTCTGTTGTTAGTAACTGTCTGGTCTTTGTGTCAAGTTTTCCTTTTTTCTTTCATTTGCCAGTTTATGATATTGAAATTGTATGTGGCAACTGGGACTGCCAGGGTGTTTATGGCTTCATTCTTATCTGCAGCTTTTAGTTCACTCTTGATGGCAAGCCTTAACTCTTCTGTAATACTCTTTTCTGATCTTTTCCCTCATTGCTGCATGTTGAATTCCGTCACCTTCATTAACACAAGGTATTTGTATTTAGAGTCTTGGTCTAGTTTCTTGATGATGTTGTCTCTTTCTAGCTGTATGTCAGATGTTGATGTTAGTTTTCCTTTTTTGAAGGTGGCTTTTAGACACTTGTCCAGTTCAAATTGCATACATATGTCATCACTAAAGACCTTTACTGTCTCGAGCAGTTGTTTTTGCTGGCGATCATTCTTGGCAAAGGTCTTTAGGTCATCCATATAGAAAAGATGGTTGATCGTCTTGCCTTGGATGTCATATCTATGTCCAGTGTCATTCAGCATGGTATTGAGAGGGGCAAGAAACAAACAGAAGTGGAAAGGTGATAGTTATGCGACTTTGCATGCAGATGGTTAAGTCTTGAACTTCTTTGGCCTTGGTTTGAAACCTTTCGGATGAGGACTGCCACCACGCCCATTTATTTGGGACCATAACCTTTGACCTAGTTACCCTGACCTTTGAGTTTGACCTACTTTTAAAAAACTTAAACTTTAAAGGGCTTACAACAGGAATTTATCCTTAACCCCAAATGCTGTCAAAAACACTGTGTACTGAGTCCCCCGTCTCTTTCTTGTCTCCTTTTAGATCTACATGCAGTTTACCCATAATTGTCCATAATTTGCCAACGAAGTAATAATTAATTTATTTGTGTTATTTTACCTTTTGAATTACGGTATAAAACACACATCACATTTTCATTGCAACTAGAAATGTCTCATTTCAGCAATCTAAACACGAAGGAGCATATTGTTTTACTCTTGTCTGTCTGTCTGTCCGTCCATCTGTCTGTATGAAAACTTAAAACTGGCCTTTTCTCCAAAAATATTTGACATACAAAGCTATAATTTTTTATAACCTTCTTTTGAACAATGATATTTATCTGTTTGTGCAATATCAATATGACCTTCCTCAAGGTCATTCATTAACCCTTATCAATCCTTACTTCGAAAACTTAGCATAAAAACTTAACATTGCCATTCCTTGGGCATTTGTGTTTCACGATCTTGTTATTAAAGTTCTTATTAATTTTCATAATTAAGCATACTAATTAGTTTTGTGTAAGAGATGTCTTAACAAAATAGCATTTCAAAACTAAAATGTATGTTTTATTACTATAATAGTTTTAAAAAGTTTTTTTGCGATTAGTTGAAGCTAATGCTGAAACTTCTATAAGATGACAGTTGCCATGGAAACAAGAATGTTGTTAAATTTTGCTTATCCGTACTTTGAAAAGGAACAACAGTCAGAATTCATTAACAGGTTCAAGAAAATACAAAGGGTTTTCATTTTTGGCTTATGACATAATAATGCCATACTCCATATTGAAAAGCATGTAATTTGCTCGGCTTATTACCTCCCTTTATGGATATATCTGTTGTGATTTTTTCCATATACATGCTGTGTAGGACAAATTATTCAACATGAATTGTATTTCTATGCATCTGGTTTATATATGCAGTGTATGCTTGGTATAGAAAGCAGTAAGCCACATTATTTTAAACATTTCAAAACCTTGCACTGGTTTTCAACTATCCAAACCCTATCAAATTTCAAATGCACATTCTGAGGTATAGCTACTCTGCAGAGTGGATATCATTGCATTTTTGTTCTTCCTTTGGATAGGTCTTTCAAGATATATAGGTGTCCCTTTGTCCATTTTAGTGGTAACTCCAACCATATCTGGCCCAAGGACTATTAAGACTATATTCTGATCATCAGGCTGCATATAACATGCGAGCTGTTCTTTGTCTTTACTAAATACTAAATAAGCATGATTCTATATGTTCAACATGTGATGGGAAAAGCACCTTATTTCTTTCCATGTATTATGGATCAAATAATTATGCATACAAAATGCATCTTGATAATATATTTTTAACTTTCTAATTGCAAAATTGTTGCAGATAACAAAATTCATGTGACTGTTAGTATGAAAATTCTCTTTGATAAGAAGGTTTATATAGAAGAAATGGGAGAAAACGCTCTTAAGGTTTACAAACTGAGAATGAAATGCAGAGCCAGAAGCGAAATTTGAACTAGAAAGACCTGAAGGTCTTGAGTCGCTCCACAGGCCTGAATTTCTTATGGATAAAGCTGAAAATTACACAAAGGCAATATCTTATCATCACCAACATTCTGTTCTAGTTTTGTCTTGATTAGTCCATATTTGTAGATGCTAGAGTGAAATCAAAGTCAAAATAGAGCCGAAAATGGCAATTTTGTCAATTTCAAGGGCACATAACTCATGATATAAATTTCAGATCAAGCTGAAAATTATACCAAGGCAAGATCTTATGGTCACCAATATTCTGTACACCTTTTGTCTTGATTAATCAGTATTTGTAGTTGCTAGAGTGAAAACAAAGTAAAAATAGAGCCGAAAATTGTAATTTTGTCAATTTCAAGGGCACATAACTCATGATGTAATATTAAGATCAAGCTGAAAATTACACCAAGGCAAGATCTTATAGTCACCAACATTTTGTTAAAGTTTTGTCTAGATTTGTCAATATTTGTAGTTGCTAGAGTGAAATCAAAGTCAAAATAGAGTTGAAAACGGCAATTTTGTCAAATTCAAGGGCATATAACTCATGATATATAATTCCGATCAAGCTGAAAATTGAACCCAGGCAGGATATTATGCTTATACATATTCTGTCCAATTTTTGTCTCGATTGGTTGATATTTGTAGATTTTAGAGTAAAAATAAAGTCAAAACCAGCTATTTTTGACATTCAAGGGCAGATAACTCAGGTTATTCTGATCGATCAAAATTCTTTGAAGGAATCTGAGAGAGGGTCACCCAAGGATCATTCCTGTGAAGTTTGGTTGAAATACATCCAGTAGTTTCTGAGGAGAAGATTTTTAAAGAAAAAGTTTACGGACGCACGCACGGACGCACGACGGACACATCGCCATGACAATAGCCCGCTGGCCTGAAAGGCCAGTGGAGCTAAAAATGCCAGTAATTCCTAAACTGTGTTACATTTCTATTCTAAATACAAACATAAGCATTTTGTATGGATTAGAATTTTGAATTAATGCATACTTATAGAAATATTTGACAAAAAAGTTCAAAATTACCTCCCTTGCATATGAATATAGAGTAAAATTATATTTGTAAATTATTTTCTTCTTGAAGCATAATCTTGAAATCTGGCAAGGTGAATCAACTTATGTGAAATGTATTTACAAGTGTGTGTAATTTGATGCATTTCGTATGGCTAGAAAGTGGTGTTTTCATTCTCAGTTCGTAAACCTTAATTATTTTGATATTTAGATGTGTCAAAACACATTATTATTTGAGAAAAGGTGAACTCTAGCATGGTGAATTAACTAAATTACTTCTTTTTTATGATCATTAGGAATTAGAGATTACAGTCTTGCATATTAGTTCATGATTCACATAGTTAATTGGTTATTTATTGATAAAGAACTCACAAAAAAATCCTTTTTTTTCTCTGATTTTTTTTTAAAAAATATCAGTAACTATCATTTTGATGTACATATAAATGAAGCATTACCTAAATAGGGACAATTAAAAGAAAAAAATCCAGAATACTGGGCCAAGAAATCATGAAAAATAAAATTAAACAACCATCAATTTAAGATCAAGCTGTATTTACGAAACTTATTCTGAATAGTATGTAATCATTTTCTCCTAAAACACCAGTTTGCAGCAGGTTACCAAAATACAGTATCTTTAAATTGATGATTATTTTACTTCATTTTTAATTTTCTCAACAATTATTTATAAAGATGAAGCATAATAATTTGAGCTAGGATCTGGAAAAAAAGGCTTTGAACCCTTTCTCAAACAAGACTTGGTTTTGACGTCCCTACTAGAACAGACTTTGGAAAACATTGAAACAAAAGAAGAAACTGCTGATAACCAGCAGTTTCTCCTTTTGTCTAAATATTTTCTACGTCATATATTACACAAATCACATCTCTAATAACACCCATTTTGTCAATAATGACAGTTTTTGAAGTGGATCACCCTATAATTTTTGTCGTTTGGGAAGGGTTAAGTTTAGAGTAACCATGTTATTAGATCAGTATTATATATAAATTAAGATTCATCAAGACCATTCTGCTCTCATATGAGCATGAATCCATGTTGATCTTAACCCTTTCCCAAACAGCCCAAATATGGACTTTTCCTATAAGAAAGCTGCTGAAAAGGATGAAATAGATGTTGTTAAAGATAAAATTTGTGTATAATATAGCACAGAAAATATTGATGCAAAAGGAGAAACTGCTGGATATCAGCAGTTTCTTCTTTTGTCTCAATGTTTTCCCAAGACATATCTATTAGGGACGTCAAAACCAGGTCTTGTTTGGGAAAGGGTTGAGGTAGACCCGTAATGTGGCCATTTTGAGAGTCTTTTTTCGAGTGGCGTCATTATGTATCCGAATCTATTCAGGTGAGGTCGTAAATAGTTCCACCACCGAATGTTTTCTACGTCGCCCGAGTAATACCGACATCGTTTGAATCTCATTAGGGTTGGACTACCTTAAAGACGATGTATTTTATGGGCTCATATTTCCAGATCCTGGCTCATTTATAAATATGAAAAGTTATAAATATGAAGAGTTATATTCAAATATGAAGAGTTATAAAAAGATGAAGAATTAATTATACAAAGCCAGGATTTAAGTAGCTTACAACTGGCAAACCAATACAACAGCTTACCCGGAATTGTTTCCACAAATTTGTTTGTCATCAGAATCGGGCGGGTACCAATTTGCTAAAAAGGATAGTGTGTGTTAACCAAAAATGACAATCTGAAATTGTTCATGCAGTAGCTTATAAGCTTAATGGTCAATCTTTTAGTGATGAATGTGTGGTTTAGTCTGTGTTTGCATTGGCCATGCTTAACATTTTGGTGATGAATGTTAAAGCCTGACATGTTTGGGTGATGATTAAATTCTGAACGCTCAAGTCAGAAGCTATTGTACATGCATATATATTCATATACACTTACAATTGTATATTGAGCCTTCAATATGGTCTCTACATTTTGCCTGGCCATTTTGTCACAGGTATTTTGGTACATAACTGTATGGTACAGTCTGTAGTGGCCAAAATATCTAGGACAAAATGGCCGGGAGAAAATGTCTTTCATTAGGAATAATAAATATTGTCAAGATGTGTAATGTGTTAGTGTCCCATGATAATGATGTACACATCCATGTCCTTTTTACACAGCATATAGGGATATATGTTACACAGAGCTTTGGATAAAACATGGGAAAATAGCTTTCATAAAGTTCTACAAATTCCATGTATTGAGTACTCCTCTGAATTATTTTATCATTTTGAAGAATTCATTCTAAAAAGTTGAAATGACACTTGGTTTGATGGATGCAGTACTTGATAGAATCTTTTTTAAATAAATCAAAATGATTTTTTGATTGAAATGCATTCCTGTCCCATCTTGAGCTCTGTGTATTGTGCACAGTGTGCGCTGCTCTACACAAGCACAAACTGGGTGGGTGGGGTAAATTAATGCGCTTGTAAACATCACAAATCTTCATTATCTAAGTTCAATGCCATAGTTATTCCTTTACCGAACAATAAAATTTTGGACTGTTCCAATTAGAACAAGAGTGCCATGGTCACAATATACGCCGCCCCAGAGACTAAGTTTTTAGGGAGCATAACTCAGGCAAAAATCAATGAACCATAAAATCCTTCCTTCATGCACATCTACCAATTGAGGTGATAACATTGACCAAGTTTCAAGAAGATCCAGCCAGAAACTTAGGAGGAGTTGCGTTGACAAGAAAAGTGGACGGACGTACGGACGGACGGATGGACGGACGGACGGACGGACAGACGGACAAGATGACGCCAATATACGTCCACCTCCGGCGGCGTATAAAAATGCTATACATGATAAAATGGCTATTAATATTGCACAGAAAATATTGGCTCATATTACTCTGTTAATTTCTTGAGCCTAACAGTTCTATCAAGGACATTAAAACCAGGTCACATTTGGGAATGTGATAATGCCTAATCTACAAAGAATTTCTTGGACTGCATGATTGTGATTTTTAAAAATTCATCTTTTGTTATCTAATGAAAGAAAATTAAGAGATATTTAAGCGCAGTAATTTTTGTTTACCCACGAAACTGTAACAAAACATACAGGACCGAATCACAAACAGAGAAAATCAGATGCCACACATGGTCATACATTCATTTTTGCCAAAACTGGTTATCTTGATGTACTTTAGCAAAGCATTATAGTTATAAACTTTGGTAAGCGTAAAATAGTTTGATACAAGTTTTGGTTAAATTTTTATATACCGTAATTATTCTAGAATAAACACCCATATTCTAATAAACACCCATCCCCAAAATCCTGGCTGAAAATCTGCTTGTTTCAAGCACAATTTTAGCAAAAAGGGGTGATTCTAATAAACGCCCATCCCCTGATTCCAGATTAAGATAATGTAAGTCAAAACCCAAGATAACTTTCAAAATCAATGAAAAAGAGGATGACCAGTCATAAATACTTTGGCAATGAAGGAATTTCATTGAAGAATGGTATTTTCCAGTCCTTTGAACAAAGCTTTGCCAAATTCGACTTGCTGAACTTTGAGTCCATGAATTAACACTTAATTTGCAAATTTTGTTTAACAAAATTAGAATACCTCTAATAAACGCCCACCACCTACTTTTCCACTGACCATGTTTCTAATAAACACCCGGGCGTTTATTAGAATGATTACAGTAACTAGTACTATTGTTAAACCGAAGTGACCGTGCGCTATGAATATTTATAAACAAACGTAATCGTCTGCAATATTGACAATAATGAGCGCAAGGTTACTTCGGTTCAATAATACATCCGAAAATATAACCAAAACAGGTACAGTATTCAACCATTTGTTTAATGCTAACCAAAGTTTATACAATCTGGCCCAAGTCAATAAATATTGCAATTCAGCTTCAACATTTTCATTATTAAATGTTATTGTTGGCAGAAAGAATGTAAAGCATGTAGACTGAATATCTCTACAAACAAAATCTCACTTAATTCTCATAATAAACATATACTTCAATACCATACTGAAACTTGTGTAAATAACAACATTTTTTAGAGAGAGATTTCCAAAAGTCATTTTCCTTCAAAAAAAATTGTTAAAAGTTTGGTTACAACAGATTTAAACAGATTCCACACTAGATTTTCAATTATAAAGATTAAAAAAAGACAAAAAAACAAATTTCAAAGTATCAAAATTGAAAGCAGATGACAAACAAAAAATTTGTATGTTATGGCACAGAATGTTTTGAGGGAAAATGTTTGAAAACGAGTCCTATAACAGTTACCGTATTAGAACAAATCTAAAAATTTAAAATCATTCTGAATGCATTTTTTTCTGGGAAAATTCCTTTTCCTACAATGTTTCAGTATGGTACTAGACTTTAAGGCAGGACAATACATCACCTCTGAAAAACAATCAATCAACATAATTAATGAAATACAGAGCTACAGATAAGAGGGGGTAATGGATTTTTAAAAAGGAAGTATTCCATTTGTTCTTCATCAAACCCAATGTTGTGGGTACTCATTTGAATTGTCTCACCTTGGCAATTCTATTGGGTACTCACAAGGTAGGGTTTGTATTTAAAATAGAAATACTAAAAAATTTAAATTAGAACAGCTTTATTCCCTCTTATCTGTTGCGCTGGAAATAATAAGGGATACACAAAGTCACGGATAACTGAACGCCCTGTAAGCCACACATGCGTGATGATGTCACAAAATACGCAGTGATGATGTCACATAGTATGCGGTGTACGCGTATGAGTCACATGACCTGTACATACCCGCCGTTGGAAACGTTACTGCATATTGTAAACTCTCCCGTGACCTTCGATATTTCCCAGTATTCTTAAAAACGTAGCAAAAGAAGAAAAGAGAGAGAATGAGAGAAAAGTGAACCCCTTCATTGTTTAATTAGTATAAAAAAGGTGTTAACCCTTACTAAAATGACAACAATTAAGACCAAGTTTCCAAATTTGTTCCAAATCTAGACCTACTGCAGACAACAAGATGGAATTTGATTAAGACAGGATTTGTGTATAAAATAGCCAAGAAAAAAAAATGAAACAAAAACAGAAAATACATAATTTAAGCATTTTCTTCTTTCATCCATTTTTTTTCTAATGATTATTCTAAAAAGTCAAAATCTGGTCTTGCTTGTGAAAATAGTGTAGTTGTAAAATAAAGTAAACAAACATGACTTTAGAATTTGATACATATTTCATGTTGCCAATATTTCTTTTTGTTTATGAGTATTAATGGGATTCAAAAGAGAAACAGTAAAGTAAAAGGAGCATTTAGAAGAATCAATGAGAAAAGAAAAGCAAAAACAGAGCTTGTTTTGTTGAAAAGGCCAATATACCAAACTAGTGCATCACTATCATAGGTGCATATAATCTCTTCATTTTCTACAACGTTTTCCAAAGCCTTTATCTTGTAGGGTGTCAAAACATGTCATTTTGAAGGAATGGGTTGAACCTATCTTTCGCAAATAGCAAATAATTTTTCTGTTCCAAAATGAAAGCTGTTGCAGGTTGCATGGCTTTTGACAAAGATCGAATCAGTTAAAATATATATCACTTAAAATATTGAGGCATTAGGAAAAAATACTGATTTCAGCATTTTCCTCTTTTGCCTCAATGTATTCAAATATTTTTCAATTAGAGACCTCAAAACTAGGTAATTTGTGGGAAATGTTAAAATGCACCTACGATACTTTTGCACAACTCCTTTAACCTTTACTAAAATAAAGAATTTAAAAACCATTAGATCTACATGTCACAAAAACAATCAATTACATTTCAATAAAATAAATTAGAAATTCAAAAGTTAAAGAACTCTAAAAGGAAAGACCAAATATTTTCATTTTTCTTTCAATGTTTTTTCCCAGGCTTTCTGAGTGCTATAGTTGGTGACTCATCTTGTCAAAATGGAGCATTTTGGACATGTCAAAAAGTATTGATCCTATAGTCAGTCTGCCAACACTGTACAGACTGATTGGTGTTGAAATTTTTTGCTTATAAATTTTCCAAATCTAGAATATTTTTTCCTACTTTACTTTATAAATGAGACGACTGCTTGACCTCAGATTGGTTGTGTACAAATGATCATAGTTTTTTCAATATGTATCATTATGTATAGTCCACCAAAACTAATCCGAGACAACTTATTTTTCGAGTGCAAAGTCTGTTAGTTGAGCGTCTGAACAAAACATTGACGCATTGGGGTCATTCCATAATAAGCAGATATCCCGAGTCAATAATTTTGCTGGACTATACATATAATTCTTGATTCATAGACATAACAAACCCTTTTCAAAAACAAAAATTTAGGTTATTCCAATTAAAAGAAACTTCAGACAGCAAAGTGGATGTTTTTCAATATGATATTATTTAGAAAATATCAAGGCAAAAGGAGAAAATGCTGGATATTAAAGCAAAAGAAAATAAATTTTAGTAATTAGCATAGTCTTCTTTTGCCTTAATGTTTTCCCAAGCCTTTTTAGAGAAAACAGCAAAACATCTTGCATGGGAACAGATTAATTTATGTATCTATTTCATAATTTAAAAAAAACAATCAATTCTTTTCATACATGTTTGCTTATTTACAAACATAATTTTATCATTTTTCCATGATCAAGAGCTCTTACCTCTATCATTTGTTCTATTGGCCCATTCTTCGTCAGTCGCGTTCTCCAGTCCCGTAATGTTTACACATTTGTTACGAAGGGACCCCATGTACAATTGCATACCGATCAACGCAAAAATTGACAACATGAACGTAGTAAGGATCCCTACATCACGTAATCTTATTACAGCTTCTAATAAGGCACCAACAATGGTTTTAAGACCTGAACAAGAAAACAAACAAGATAATAGGAAATGATTTTATCAAGTTTACCGTGACATAATTTCGGACAAACAAAAGTTTTTCCGTGGGTGTTGTTAAAACATTTCGTAACTAGGCACAATTCAAGTCATACTTAAGAGATTTTATAAAAACAAAACCAACGGTTTATCAATACATTAAGGTAAACCAAGCCTATTTTCAGCACAAAATTAATTGCCATTATGAACTGTTATTTGAAAAAGAAAATGTCCTTATAGCGTTTTAGAACACCAAGTTTGTTTCTGAGTACACTCTGATCATGTACCATGCCCCTCGTGCCTCAGAATTGGTAAAGCAAGAGTTGTTTCAGATAGTGATTTCAGATATTGGAGAACAGCATGGATCCTGATCAGACTGTGCATTTGCACAGGCTGATCAGGATCCATGCTGATCTTAAAACCATAAGGGCACCTTTTCCTGATCGCGAACAAATTTTAGAACACCAATTTCAAAAACCTGACCTTGACCTTTGATCTTGACTGACAACCTTAACCTTAAAGGAAAAGATTTGCTATAAGGAATTTATTCTTAAATATCAAAGCTTAATTATAGCTAACGATAAATGACCTGGCAGAGCATCCCTAGCTAATAGCTAGAGATGCTCAGCCAGGCCATTTATCGGTAGGTATACTTAGTGGTAAGTATAGCCTATGTTAAGGTTTTATCCACTACACACAATCAGAAAAAAATAAAACAGACAGACATTGTAAAAACTTCATGCCTCCATTCTTTTGATGATTGGGCCCGCAGGAGGTACAATTCCATTTAACCAATTACCACATAATGACACCTTTTTGCGCTCCACATGATAAAAGCTTGGGAAAACATCGTGGAAAATGAAAAAAGTGTTGGTCACAAGCAGTTTCTTCATTTCCTATAATGTTTTCTACCAAAAGAGCCCCATAAATGTAAAATTGAATTCACTTGAAATTGTCATCTGCAACAACTTTGAGTTTCTAACAGCCCAATATTTTGTGGTTTGCGAATGGGTTATTCCAATATCAATGATGGGCAATAAAACAACAACAACATACCTGGTACTACAGCTACAGTTTTCAATGCTCGAAGGACTCGGAAAGTTCTCAAGGCGGACAAATTACCAAGAGACGTTATAAACGTGGTCATGTACCTGAAATATACAACACATCAACTAGAAATCTATCACTACAATAGTCCCAGCCGAAAATGACAGTGACGTAGGCTGATGTTTACTGCTGCAAAACCAATCAATTCGTATGATTTGCACCGTTACAAATACGAACAGAGTTGATTGGTTGTCAAGTAGTAAACATTAGCCTACGTCACTGTCATTTTCGGCTGGTACGATTGTAAAGGTGATAATTTACCCTCGCCACTATATTTGACCGTAAAATTTTTTTTGTCAGCAAAGGGTAATAACTCAATTGGATCACCAAGGACAACTCTATCGAATCATACCTTGGATGCATCTCGTAGAATTACTTTTAGACTATGAATAGAATAGAATAGAACGAAAATTCAAAACGTTCGTCTGTGACTAATGTCAACAATGACGCGACAATGATACTGAAATACATTGTTTGCAGTTCCAGTGTCCTCTCTTTTTAGAATGATTACAACCTACAAGTCCCGCAAGTTGCCATGGTTGTGCATTTGGTTGACCGTGGAAAACTACTTTATGAAGCGTAGCCACTTCCGGCTAAGAAATCCAATTTTTTTCAAGATTTCTTCATACACACACATCCAAGGTATGATTCGATAGAGTTGTCCTTGGTGATCCAATTGGGTAATAACTCCAAAAATATGATTGGCAGAGTAACGGTTTTTCTGCACTGCACCTCTCCACAATGAGATCTATTCACCTATGAAGTTTCATGATCCTACCTTTAATAAAATCTTTTTGAGTAATTCTCTGGACAAGATTTGTACACAGATGGACAGACAGATAGACAGACTGATTCCAGTATACCCTCTAAAAAATTTGTTTTGCGGGGTATAATAAAACTTTCGGTGGTATAACAATCCATTCAATTTCTTTACTAGTGAGGGACAATACTGATATTCTGATGTAGGTAAACCA
Source organism: Fragum sueziense (assembly GCA_963680895.1). NCBI lineage: Eukaryota > Metazoa > Mollusca > Bivalvia > Cardiida > Cardiidae > Fragum > Fragum sueziense. The sequence goes on along the minus strand of OY804593.1, from coordinate 12,780,887 downwards.
GGTAAGAAAAGGTGACCAACCATGTTGTTTCCATATTGAGTTATTGTTTAGCAAGATTAACCCGGTACATCTGCATATGTAATGACCCCACTTCGGCAATGTTTTGTTAAGACACTCAACTAACGGACTTTGAGCACGAAAATTAATCAGTATCAGTTTAATGTTGTCCGACAATATAAAAAAATGTCAATACACCTATCTTACCTAAAATAAATCAAAACAATTGTAACAATTCTCGTTTAATTTTGAATGTATTGTCCATCCAAATTAACCCGGGACAACTTAATTCTTGTGTGCAAAGTCCGTTAGCTGAGCGTCTTAAGAAAACATTGCCGATGTGGGGTCATTACATATGCAGATGTCCCGAGTTAATCTTGCTGGACAATATTATAAATGAGCTAACACACACCAAATGGATTCAAATCCTAGTGCATATTTATATGATAGACTATGACTCCGAAAACCAGTCAATTCTATGGTTCACGGAGATAGGTAAATGGTTTTAATATAAGCAACTTACGCTATAGCTATGACTCCAAAATCCAGCCAGTTCCATGGATCACGGAGATATGTAAACGGTTGTAATATAAAACCTCGTGATGTCATCTTCACCAACGATTCTAATGTGTATATAGCAGTAAAAACATATCTAGAAAAAGAGAAATGATATGTATTTAAAACTTTGAATCTTGAAATAACTCTTTTACTGTGTAAGCTGAAACAAATTATATTTTAACCTTCTCCGAAACCACAAAATTTTAGGTTGGAATTTTTCCAGATCCTGCCACATATCATACAAATAAAGAGAGAAAAATGAGGTTGAATCACATACATTTTCTTATAGACCTAGATATCAGTAGACATTTTTTATTTGAATCTGCTGAATAATGCAATGAGTATTTGTGACATGAAATAATCAATATCTGTGTACAATCATACGCTTTCAAGCAGAGTCGATTGTTTCTGTAAGCACTGTGACTTTGTATTCTGCATGTGCTCTGTGTGTCAATGGCTGACTTCGATTGGCACTATTGGGTCTTTTCGTAATTCCGGTAATACAGAGTTGTCGTTCCTGCGGGACGGTATATGTACTTCCATTAGCCTTTTTGACAAGCGGCAACTTAATATTTTCATCAAATCAATGAGTAATAAAATAAAAATGATTTTTATTGTAACTTAATAATGGAATCTAATAATACCTCTGCTCCTTCCATCATTTTTAAACCATTCAGAGATATATAACAAAAGAAATCTCCCATAATCCGATGATAGATTATCATTGAAAATATTTTCCCCCGTGGTTCGCCTCAAATCAGGCGAGTGTCGTTATGTGACGTCATGACTTTGCCTTACACACTCTAGTCATATGACGTCATAGTAATTAGTAGAGGGGCACCTTTGGGGAAAATAGATACATGTATATACATGTACGCTGTGAGCGAGTTTTTCCAAACGAATATTTTGTAATTGTTTGTAAGAACATTCCGCTCCACACGGTTCCACTGTCGGAAAACGATTAGAATTCTAATATCGAAAATAGAATAAGTGAATGTTAAAGCACAGAAAATATTGAGGAAAGAGGCGATATTTCTAAGTAGATAGAGCTATCATCAAATTGCTTCCTTTTTCTCAATGTTTTTCCAAACAATCTACTGAGGTCAAATACAGGACTTTAATATTAAGAAAAAGGCTTAAAAAATTGAAGAATTCGTTTATAAACGTGCCGAAAAGATGATGAATTTCTTAAACCCTTGCCCAAACAAATTAATATGGTCCTTTCCAAATTAAGTCTTGCTCAGAATGATTCTGATTTTGCTATTTGTGGGCATCAAAACAAAAAATTGGCTAGGAAAAGGTTAATATAATAAACCACCATTTTAAATTCAATTCATAGTTGAAGCAGGCTGTAGACTTTGATACGTAGATCTACTAAGAAAAACAGTTTGGTGTAGATTGTAGAATAGGAAATATTGAGGGAAAATTAAATTGTGAGCAAAGTCAGCATGTTTTTTTCTTTTCTCTCAAAACTTTGCTATTTCGTTCAAGTAGATCTATGTAGTTCATTGTTTTTTCGTTAAAGCTTTCCAAAACAAGACTGTATCTAGATCTTCTTAAGAGAAAATACTTTAGGAAACATTTTTGCAAAATTTAAGAGCATCCCGATATCCAGCATTTTCTCCTTCTGTCTCAATAGACTAGATCTACTTTGATATGTAAGCGTTTAGATTGTTATGACTATGTTGTGATGGGTTTTCTCTTTCTTCTCTCCGCTGAGGTTTCTTTGTTGGAATCTCCCAACGATCTACGCGTTTTGGCTAATAGGGCCTAAGTACTAGTACTGTCTCTCAGACTCGGGTAGGCCTCCTACTATAGGCTAGATAGGGGGCCTACGATGTTTGGCTCTAATTCTTGCGACTTAATACAAGAATTCAAGCTCGTCTTGTATTTGCCTCTTTCGATATATAGTTTGTGCATTTCAAAATTTCCAATTCAATACACAAAATTATGGCATTAATAAATGCAGTAGCGGTTCTTTCCCACTGATAGCGCTTGTTTACATTGACACCGGAAGACGGCATACCGTCCCGCATGAACGACAACTCTGTCACGACGGAATTACAAAAATCCCGAATAGCTCGCGAGGACGGGAACCATCATTGGGAACCAGCGCTGTTCTGTCTATTGAATTCCTCCCCGTTCTGAGTCAGCCAATCAAAATCTTTGTTTACCTCGACACTGATTGGTTCGCTGTTATCCGAGGTGTTCCGAATGACATAATTGCCCGGGTGGCAGGACCACACTTTTTCCGGTGGTCGGACTATAGCTCTGACCATTGCCGTTCGATTGGAGCTATAGCTGCGGAAATGACGTCAATAGCTTGCACTATCGGTGTTCGCTTGGAGCTATCATCGAACTATCATCGAGCTATCGTCTCACTCGAAGTCGGCCAATATGTATAAGGTGGACAGTCTCAAAGATATATTTAGAGAACCATTGAATTATGTTTTTACAAGGGTCAGGTCAGGGTGGATAATCACGTGATACAATATTTTCAGAAAATCTTCAATAATTTTGTAAATACTGGACCTATTTGAATTCGCTTTGAAGCAGAGAATGTGGGCAGACGTCACGCATTAGATGGAGGCAGTTGATTTTTGAAAATCAAATCAACTGATAAAAAAGTTATTGAAGATAAACCAAATTTTTGGTTTATCTTCAATAACTTTTTTATCAGTTGATTTTTCAAAAATCCAACACGTCCAGCTTATTCCTGTCATTTTCCCACCTTCTCTGCTTTAAACCAAATTCAAATTGGTCAAGTATTAAAAAAGATATTGAAGATTATCGGAAATTCTGAGTCATGTGATTATACACCATGCAGGTGTAGATGGGAAATGTCTAACTATACTCACTCGGTTGTAGCCCCGCCCGGAGTTTTGGTAAATGTCATGAATATACAGTTGACTATGATAGTGAGAATGACCAGAAGGTTGAACAATGTAAACAGCAAGTTAAGGAGGTATAGATAAACATGAAACTTTGGTAAATGTCATGAATATACAGTTGACTATGATAGTGAGAATGACCAGAAGGTTGAACAATGTAAACAGTAGGTTAAGGAAGTATAAATAAACATGAAACTTTGGTAAATGTCATGAATATACAGTTGACTATGATAGTGAGAATGACCAGAAGGTTGAACAATGTAAACAGTAGGTTAAGGAAGTATAGATAAACATGAAACTTTGGTAAATGTCATGAATATACAGTTGACTATGATAGTGAGAATGACCAGAAGGTTGAACAATGTAAACAGTAGGTTAAGGAAGTATAGATAAACATGAAACTTTGGTAAATGTCATGAATATACAGTTGACTATGATAGTGAGAATGACCAGAAGGTTGAACAATGTAAACAGTAGGTTAAGGAAGTATAGATAAACATGAAACTTTGGTAAATGTCATGAATATACAGTTGACTATGATAGTGAGAATGACCAGAAGGTTGAACAATGTAAACAGTAGGTTAAGGAAGTATAGATAAACATGAAACTTTGGTAAATGTCATGAATATACAGTTGACTATGATAGTGAGAATGACCAGAAGGTTGAACAATGTAAACAGTAGGTTAAGGAAGTATAAATAAACATGAAACTTTGGTAAATGTCATGAATATACAGTTGACTATGATAGTGAGAATGACCAGAAGGTTGAACAATGTAAACAGTAGGTTAAGGAAGTATAAATAAACATGAAACTTTGGACAGACGTCTCCACATCGTATGGCATGTGTTTATGTTTTCTTTAACGTTCAACTACATTTAAACAAAACATAAACATTGTGCCATACGATGTGGCGACAACTGTAAATGTCATGAATATACAGTTGACTATGAGAGTGAGGATGACCAGAAGGTTGAACAATGTAAACAGCAGGTTAAGGAGGTATAAATAAACATGAAACTTTGGACAGATGTCTCCACTCTCCAACCAAACAAGACATGTACCTGTGTAACAGGGTAAGCTGTCTCCATGGGTAACATGTCCCTGGAGACACATTACAAAGGGGACACATTACCCTGGGACACCGTTATAACAGGTATAACCCTTTCCCAAACAAGACCTGGTTTTGACGTCCCTAATAGAACAGGCTTGGGAAAACATTGAAACAAAAGGAGAAACTGCTGATAACAAGCAGTTTCTCCTTTTGTCTCAATATTTTCTGTGCCATATTTTACACATATCCTATCTTTAGCAACACCCCTTTCGTTGTCTGTCGCAGCTTTCAAATTCGACTGCCCTAAAATTCTGTCATTTGGGAAAAGGTCATTAGAATTGTCACAAGATTAAAGTGGACGGCTTATTAGACCCGACTCAAAGAAATGGAAAGCTGTCACTTATTGCAGCATTTTAGAAACAATTTAATTCCTAATCTGGTCCCTATATTGAAGTTTTACTGTGACATTTTAAGGAAGATTTAAAATGTCATTCTGATAAGCAAGACAATATAAGTATTTCTAAGCTTGATCAATGATGTCTTTAACCCTTTCCCAAGCAGCAAATTTTCAAAAATTTCCGTGTCAAAACCTGCTGCAGACAACAAATGAACTTAATTTAAGATAGAGTTTGTGAATATATCACAGAAAATATTAAGACATAAGCAGTTTCTTCTTTTGTCTCAATGTTTTCCCAGGCCATTTCTATAAGGGACGTCAAAATCAGGTCTTGTTTGGGAAAGAGTTAAACTTTTAGTTTCAATGAAACATTTATGTTAACAAGTCAAGCTGTATTGTCACCCAACTGAGACATATGGACGGAAACACAGAAAATGCTTAAAACAAACAAAATGCTTCTGACTTTTTGATATGAGACATAAAGATAGGTTTCACAGAAAGGATATGGATTGGTTAAAATGTAGAGCGCCACTCGACGGATTGGATTGAAAGGGCTGAGTATGAAGAAAGCGTCTGTAGCACTGAATCTGTAGATGGTTTTGTCCTTCCCGATCACACAGAATGTCTGAAAGAAACAACAAGGATATATAAACCCTTCACTTACGGCAAAATTTTGCACTGTTCTAATTTAAAAGGTGTTGCAAATGACAATTCAGGCCTGACATTGTGAAACAATACAACACAACCTTGTCAGTATTACAGCAATGTTTGAGCTTTTATTGGCATGCAGGCTTTGTGGAAAATACATTTTGAAAATTTTGACAGATTATAAGAAACCTTTAAATATCACCATTTCGTCCCTTTTTCAATGTTTTCACTTACTTCTGCTATCAAGGACATCAAGTAAAATGTATCAATACTTTTTTGTATCTTCAAAGTGTTGTACATTAACCCTTTCCCAAACAAGACCTGGTTTTGATGTCCCCAATAGGAAATGTTTGAGAAAACATTGAAGCAAAAGAAGAAAATGCTGATCAGCATTTTCTCCCTTTGTGTCAATGTTTTCTTTTAATATTCTGCTCAAAAGATGTCTTTATTAACACCCAATTGTCGGTCACTCTGCACTAGCTTTCAAATTGTACCCCCTTAAATTTTGTTGTAAGGGAAAGGGCTATTCCTGAATGACAAAATACCATTCTATCCAATTTGTTAGGAGCTTGCAGATGCAAAACAATTCATAACAAAAGTAGCATATCGTCTGTGTAAATGCAAAACCTCGTATGTCGATTGTTGCGATTTTCAAACTCAAATATTGTATGCCCAGTTAAGACAATTCTTGCAGGTTTTGAGGTATTGTTATTAATCAGTATTAATGACACATTATTCGTGAACAATATGTCCAAATTTCATGTTACAAATCCTTTCAGTTTGGGAAAAGTTATTAGACTTTTTTCCATCCCCTTTAAACTTTTCCAAAAACGAGATACGAGGTTTTGCATTTACAACGACGATATGTGTATCTTATAATGTCGGTAAATATTGATGGAAAAAAGAGAAGTTTTTGAAAAGAAAATTCTCTTCCCTTAATGTTTTTTTTCCAAATAGTGTTAGTTAAGACGTCAAACCAGACATTTTTTACGAAGGGGTTAAAATATTATAGAATGACAGAAGGCAAGTTTGTAGCTGGTTTCGTAATTTCTATTAGAATAAAAATAATAGATCTACCTTTTTATTTTGGTAAAATTCATCAATATCTTCTATGGGTCGTCCAATATGTTCGGGTTCAAAATAATCTTCGAGTGATGGCGGTAGTTTTGATCCGGCGACAAGTTTTGGGTTGGGTTTTGGCGGTTCTTCTTCACGTGTTGGTTCGTCGTCGTCATCAGAGTCAGCAGCGTCTTTCTCCCTCGCCTGTAATCATAAACAACAACAAACTGCTGAAAAAGTGGTAATCTCCACCCATTTTTAGCGATTTAAATTTATGATTCATGACTCTAAATAATCCGAGTTTTCTCTGATGATATTCGCTCTTTGAAATGTTGATGTCACTCATAAATGAGCGACATCAACATATCAAAGGGCGAATTTCATCAGAGAAAACTCGCATTAGACTCTAAATAAATACTTATTTGGAGTCATGAAACATAGAAATCGCTAAGAATCCCTGTGATCATGACAAAAGCAACTGATGTAACCGTGGTCATGTTCAACCATTCCCCCAACAAACAATGTTTTACTATCCCAATTAGGAAACACACCTCTAGGCAAAGAATAAACTAGACCCAATAGCATTGTATTGAAGGCCTACGATCACGAAGTCGTCTTCAACAACTTTCAAATTTTGGAACTTTAAGTTCTCTAACAATTTATTTTCTCTAACAATTTATTTTTGGGAGGTCAACTATTTCTGTAGATAAACAAGCCTAAGAATCACCCTGGAAAATGTTCTCAAACATTGAATAGCGTCTCACTCCTTTCTTGTAGACCTATGTATGTTGTGACCAAACTTGGTTTTAAAGCAGTTTTAGGATTGCTTATACGAACTCTGAAAAGTCTTACGAATGTCCAAACAAATTCAAGATAACTTGTGCAAATTTAAGAATGCTTATATGTGTGTTCCGGTTATGATGGTACGTAGAACTAATCAATTAAGCTGTACATAACACAATCACAGTGAACCAACGTACAGCTGATGAAACCGGAAACTGGGCCTATACTGTATGAAAGAATACACATAGCTGCTAGTTACTTGGTGATACAAAAATTACAGAAGATATCTTGAGAGCTTTAAATTTGATGCACGTTTGACTTAATAGAACGATATTTAAAATACTTAAAAACAAATCTAACTAGACTACTCCGTGATAAAACAGTCGGATTCTTTTCCATGTTTGCAACGACAGTCCGACACCAACTATGTTCAGATGCATCTGTGTACAATCGTTGGCTTCAAGGGACAGTGATATTTCTCGATCAGAAGCCAATGATTACTTAACCCTTTCCCAAACGACAAAATTTTAGGTTGTCCCAAATTCAAAGATGTTGCAGATGACAATTTCAAATGAATGAAATTTAAATTTTTGTTGTCATTTTGGGTAGAAAACATTGTGGGGAATGAAGAAATTGCTTGTCACAAGCAATTTCTTCATTTCCCACTATGTTTTCCCAATCCATCATCTTGTAGGGAGTCAAAAAGAGTCATTGTGTGGTAATGGGTTAAAGATGCAGCTAAAACTACATGCAGTTAAGTTATTTCCTTCTGACAGTGGGCACAGCTTCCCATTTCATAGACTAAAGTTTCGTCGTCCACTATTAATGGAACCCATAGTTTTTGTGAGCATAGCAATTTGGGTTCACTAGATCTTTCTAAAAATTGGCATTTACCAACAGATATATATAAAAAAAATCAGATTTATCCCAAATCACAGGACATCATCATTTTATATTGTTTACTCACTTTATTTTTCCTCATTCTCAATTCGTACTGATGTAAACTTTAAGTCCTCCAAGACAACTCTCATGCCCATGTTTGTTATATACAAGCAATCCATTGGTGGCATTTATTTTTGTTAGAAGTGTAAATTTTAAATATCTCTGGTCCATTTTAAAAAGCTTGGCTATATAAGTTTTCTCTTCCACTATATTAGAAAAAAGGAATCGGAATATTTAAAGCTTTTGATACCTTTTCTCAACCAAATTGTATTAGCTTTGCTACCCAATTCCCCTCAGATATCTTGTCAAGATTCTTGAGTTTTCTTGTGGTGTTCTCACAACACATTATTTAGAATATCAATTTATATAAAAAGGATATTGTTCAATGGAAAGATAATAAATATCAGTCATCATTTAAGTACACGTCATAATCCCTTGACAGCCAGAAGTGGCTATCAGCAGTTAAAATTTAACTGCTGATAGCCACTTCTGGCTGTCAAGAGTGAAGGGACGAATATATTAATATCAAATTCTGCCACGTATAGTTCTTGTAGTTGTATTCATTTCATAAGACTCGCTAAATGGAAATGAGTATGTAACAATTAACGATGCATTGACACTTTTCATCTTTAAAAATCCCCTATTTCTTTGAAATATTTAGACCTATGTTTTCACCAGTGAAGCTATAGCTGTTTTCATTGGTGAGTTTCGTGAGTTTTGAATGGTACAACGATTTTAGCACTTTGTGAACCCTATCCCAAATATAACCTGGTTTTGAAGCCCTTATCAATAAGAATCCTGCGGAAACAGAGACACAAGAAGAAAATGCAGTTGTCTTCTCTGTCATGAAAACTTTCTTTGTAATATTATACACAAATCTTATCCTCACATACCATCATCATTTTATCGTCTGTAATTAGATCAGTCTTGTTGAAAAGGGTCTATTCTTCAGATTTGAACACTTGGTGACACATATAAAACATGTACAGTAAACACAAAGCACACACCCAGTACGCAATGAAACATGATGAATTTGCTTCTTTTTTTCTTCAATCTCATTTCTAATTAGGGACCGCTATTAATTAAATCAACTTTGCTTGAGTATTCAAGAAAGCCAATTTCATCATGCTTGTACCGTGAGCAATCCACAAATAATTATCTGTATGTGAACATTAAAGTTTTTTATATATATTTTAAAGATGCCTTAGATCAAAAATCTTCTGTAAAGGATTTTTATGCTAAAGGCAATCAATAGTTAGTTCCTATTTAATTTCATAATATATTTTGAATATCTTTGGAATTTAAGGATTTTTGAGATGCTGTAAATTTATATTTATGAGATATCTTATTGTTCTTAAGTGTTTGAAGTTTCATTGTCAAACATCTTCGTTATTTCGAATAATTCCGTTGAAGTTTATATCACTTTGAATAAACAACTTTTTTCTTAGACATTTAAACACTTAAGACATCAAACAACAGTCGGAACACTTCAAACCCATCTGCATGTAAGGCAAGTTTCAATCCAAACTTCAAAATAAAAAAAAACTAATACTCAACAAACATCCTTGAATGTACCAAACCCCTTTACCACATGCTTTATAGATGTCCATGGACCAGTACAGTATATACTAGTTTATTTACCTACATCTAACCTTATTCATATTGAATATAGATGTATTATACTGTGAAAGCAGATGCTTTTTGCAGCAACAGTCATGAAAGATTCTAGATAAAGCAGTATGTTTTATTAAGTTTATTTATGACGTATTATAACATATAGGCATTACTCATTTTAAAGAGTCTATACATCAGTCTCCGGCTTTTAAAATCAGAGCAATTAACATGTGAACACAATAAAACAACCAACGCACTGATTTATATATATTTCTCTTCTACAACTCATTCATTTAAAGGAGAAGCGAACTAGGTGTAATAAGATAAAAAAAATTGTCCTACTGATCAACACCGTCAATCAATAGATCGATTGTCCATTCCAATGATTCATGCAAATGACCCATTTAGCCATTTATCTCGTACAACCTTCAACGACAATACCTCTATTACAAACAATACAAATAAAGGTCTCATTTTTGAAGATTGTTGTACGAAATTCTTGAAAGTAGACAAGACAATGGTCCGGAATAATAACACAATAAACATTAAGTATGCAAACAAAATACACACAGTTTACTTCTCTTGTTAAGTTATACTTTCTAGACATGATGGAGAAATACATAAAAATCAGATGACATAAATATTAATATCAGTAGCATGTTAACCCTTTACCAAACACCCGAAACGTTCATATGTGGCGAAACTACCGAATGTTAGCTTTAGAAAATAGATTAGACAAAGCTGCATTATCATACATGTATAAGTACTGCGATTCAACGTCTGCTTACTAGTATTTAACTTTCTACCCAAAAGACAAAGGGAAATGTATGATTTCATCCTTGTCCATGCTGATTTTGAGTTATAGCAACGCGAGACAGATTAAAATAAGGTCAGTCCTCACCTTTGTGCAGGCTGAACTTAGTCTACGACTCAAGCGCCTTTAATTCAGCATGTCAACGGCGAAAACAAGGACGTAGAGGGGTATCAATGACAAGTCTCATTTCAACCTGAATTCTACAATTACACTACAATTAATCTGACAGTCTTCGACAAACATTTCGTCCAATCCAACAGCAGATTCTGTATTATGTACTAAAGAATTAGGAAATATACTGATGATGAATACCATATTTCTTTGAACGATATTCACCATAAAGTCTTGCTTCATGTTTTCTTACTTCAATATAAAGTTACAAACTGATTGGGCGAAAGGAAAACGGATCGATTGCTGAGTAATTTTAGAATAGACTTGAAATAAGACCGGTAAGTGATACCATCTTTCATTGTCACATAACAGTGTATGGTGAAGGGTTAGGCATTCATTTGTTATTGTTACAAGCAGTAATCACTCGCCCATATACACTGAACTCTTACCAAACTTTCTAGTTCTTGAGCCTAAATAAAACAAAACTATAAAACTAAGTACAACAACATATTGGTATGTTTTAGTTACAACACATATGATATTTATAAATGGTAACTATAGAAGATATAAAAACAAAACATGTTTGCTATTAAGAGTATCTTTAAAAAAATCTTTAAATAAATTAGATCTAGCTACGATTAATTATAAATACTAAAATTTCAAATTAAAAAAACCGACATATAAATTGCCTCTTAACTAGCAAGAAAATGGCCAATGATAAACCATGTTGTCTTGGATTGGTTAAAAATGTCAAATAGAAAATCATTTTGCCATTGATTGGTGAATTAACCAACGAAAAACTAGAAAAAACAGGCCAATAAGAAGTCATGTTGTCTGTAATTGGTAGATATTTACTTATTGAATATTCATATATAGATAATTGACCAATGGAAATTCAAATATGATCCAAAGCCTAATCCATGTGTAGACTTCAGTAGCAGAGAAAAGTCGAACAGGTAGACCATTTAAATAATAAACAAACACTCATTGGTTTAACATATATGGGAATTATTCTAAATATATTATAAACAATAAATATGTTTGATAATATGGGTAGAATGATATCTAGATATGCACAGCCACAATGCTGGATTTAAACCAGACAACAAAATTAAGACTAGTCTAAATGCAAAACATTTGCAAAAGTAAAAAAAAACTTGTACTAGTATGACCAATCATATACAATATTGAGCGGATGATGATTATGATAATTAGTATAATTATTTTATTTCCATAATAATTATTTTGATAGATTTCTATGGTATCTGGGATTTCTGTGAAAGCCAGAATGTGTTTGAGGAAGAGTTGTAATATAAGATATTTAGGATTGTTACAGTAATACAGTGTTGTCCACAAACCCAGATTCCATAGACATTCATTTTTTAAGACGTATCAAATGAGAATACTGTTGCTCAAAATAAACTATAACAAATAATCAATAAAAGCATTGTACTGGTTGATATGCCTAGCTTTGAAAGCAAGGGTTAAACGAAACTATAGAAATGAAACAGTCTAAATGCAATGAGAGAACACTATAGATCATTTAAACAAAGAATTTAGACAACTTCACCAAATGACAAAATTTCAGATTGACTCTATTGTGGCTCAAATTCAACAAGAGACCTTTTTATCCAGATCCTGGCTAAAATGTTTTCTCTGTCTTCAAACTTTAACAGCTAAAACGAGTTAAGTGTATCAAATACGAGAAATACCTGTCCCATGGACCTAAGAAGCTATGTTTGTACAATTATATTGATGAATCGTCTTTAACATAATGTCATAGGGGTGGTCAATTAGAAATGATAACAAACCCCCATATATCTGATGAAATATGTGAGAGTAATGTCTCGATAAGTCGGAAAATGGGTAAAAAACAGCTGTCCCACCTCGGGGGTGGTCCAGTTCATCACGTTTGTACGGAGAGTACATATATAATACATATACAGTATACCTAGTATCCCAACCAGTAGCTTTTCCAAATTGTTTTAGTGGTAAAATAAAGAAATTTAAGATAAATGCATTTTTCTGCAAACAATTATGCATATGTCCCATGGTCTGGTGTGAATTACGTTATTTAGTTTTACACACATCCTAAAACGAAACCATGTTTTGAATACATGATATTAAATATCATTTATAAATAGTCAACAGCATGTGCAAACACATTGTATTACTCTTGAAAGTAGCAGTAGATTATAGTAAGTCACACTTTGCAATGAAGGAAGCTACCCCGCTCAAGGAGCAGTAAATGTGAATTACGTTAATGCTTTTTAAAATTTCACACAATCAACACTTAAGTTAAATACATAGTTTGGCATGTACCTACACATGTGTAGATTACATAAACCAAGAAGAACATTTCTCTTCAGAATTATTACCTGTGGAATTTTATTGTATGTTCAAAATTGTGAATTACGTGTCTGTGAATTACGTTACGCCATTTTTCGTTCCATAAAATATTTTATTCATTAAATGTCGCAAAATTAGAAACACTTAAGTCATGTTTTAAATATTTATTAAATTCAAGTAGTCAATTGATAGTAAAACCGAAATATGCCAATGTGAAAAATCTAAGACCGAAACTATAGTGGGACATTTTTCGTTCGTATTTGATACACTTAACTCGTTTTAGCTGTTAAACGTTTTGCACGCCGAGCACATATTCGCTAATTCAATTTGCAAATCCCATTATTTACAAGACAACACAATCTTTTTTTAATTCAATAAAGATAAAAAAAAAAACATCACAATGAATTGTTTCGCACAACAAAAGGAAAATGTGTATATGTTGTGAATTTGACAACATCCATGAAAAAAGGATATCACCATAAATTAGAAGTCATTTCTGTTCTTCATTACAAAACTTTTACTATTTCAGCTAAATTATTTTAAATCGTACATGTATAAATTGCATGTTTTATAATACATATTGATGACAACATAATCTCAAATAGTCAAAATTTTATCACAAATAGTTTCAAATATTTTCATCAAAATTATTGTTGATCTGAGTAAGTTTTCATAAACAGATCTAGCTTAATATTTCTCTGTCTTTCAAAGTCATGCTCAACTAAATTATTATACCAAATTTGTGACAGTTAAGGACCATTCAGAATACTGAACAAAATCCAATTAAGAATTATAGACGGCGAGATTTGACCCGGCAGAGCAGACCAAGCGGAAAGGTCAACATACTTATCGTCCAGGGGTGATAGGTATTACGGAACTCCCGTGAGTTGCCGAACACTTCCCGCGCTTCGCTATTTACAGCTAAAAATCATATTGTTCAACGACCTAACAGTATTTTCACGTGTATACATTTGTCGCGTCATCTTAAAATGGTTTTTGGTACACTGAATATGCAAAAATACCGATCCTGGTCAGCCTGTGCCGTCTGCACGGAGTGACCAGATTTTGAACTATATTTAAACATTTTCATTTTTCGGAGTATATGCCTATTTTAATGATTAGCTTTACTGAAAATTTCGATTCAAATGGACCACGGGAGCTTGACATTTTTTCATTTGACCAGTTTAGATAAAATCTTATTTTCACATGGCGACACAATATTGAATAACTGAGTGCACGCCTTTACGTAAATTAACGACGGACCATTGCCATCTAAACTGGAAAATAAACTTTTCCACTTGTGTGTAAAGTCAAGGCCACTCTGCCAGGGCAATTATTTTCGTCTATAAAAAAGAAAGAAATATGTAAAAAAAATCAAAATACAAAGAAAAACGTTTTGGATCTATCTTTGTTATTTTAAAATTGTTTATCAGAGCTTCTTCTTTCAGTGACAAGTACGAACATTGTTTAAAGTAATGTGAACTCAGCCAGAATCAAAAAGTGTTTGTGAAACATACGATACAATCATCCCCACTCAAAGTTGCAACTTCTAAAATTTTGTCCCATTACTTCTCCAGCTTATGAAAGTCAGATATAAAGAGATGACGTGAACATGTATTCATGTGAACAACTCGGAGGGTAAAATAAAAACATGGATCACTGTCTATCATTGGACTACATCTACACGAGACTGTTTTGAGTATCGTCCATTTTAAACTTCATCGTTTCACGATTTTGCATTTTTAATATACAGTCTCGTGTAAACATAGTCTATAATAAATCACCCGCTAGGCCTTTAGATACAACATAGGATACAGGACACATAAATTTAAGCGACTAAATTACATCAGAAAATAAGCAAAATGCTTACACTTTGCAAATGCTGCGAATGTAAAAAAGGATCAAAAATGCATTGAGGAATGCGGAAACTTTAAGCTTACAAAAACTTGCAGACAATGGGACAAGCAGAAGGATCGTATTATAACTAAAGTCCGATTATCATATATAATGATACATCTTCACAAGTTCTTCGTATAGATCTAAGCAAACTAAAACATGAATCTATGGTTTGTACATTATAAAAGTGGTATACCTATTGCGCCAGATACAGGACTGATTGGTAGGACTACACGATGCAACATGTATGCAATTATAAGGCGTTGTTTTGAATCTTGCATGTGTCAGACATGAGGCATGTACATATATGAATAAAATAGTTTTGACTTCGGTCAGGCACCTATTTTATACATACAAATTGCACAATTCTTGTGTTTGAATTAGTATATTCCGCCTAGTAACACATATACGAAGAATGTGTAAACATGTGCCATTGTGTCGTAACCGGACTAAATAAAGTTTGGTAGGAGATTCATTTCTTGATCAATTTATCCTATACAATGAAGTCAGTGCTGATTTAGGTTTATGAAAACTATTTACTTATTGAGTATCGTAAACTATTACATGTGAAAAGTTTTAAACGTTTGATGAAAACAATCATATTTCGATATTTCGATCACGTTGCCTTTTTTCAAGAAGATTTAGAAAAAACATTATCACTACTAGATAATCATTTCATGATCCAATACAGACATTTTATTTAACCACAGAATTTTTTTAACATGTTGATAAATACAAAATTGCCGAAATTTCCAAATTAGCATTTTACTCAAGCATCGTTCGCACGATAATGATTTGTTTGGTCAATCAAAAACTATTGTAAATACGTAAAGTTAATGTTTAGTCAAAAGAATATACACTTAAAGACACTTCTAACGCAACACTTACCTTTTTGGTAATAACTTGATATTTAACAAACCATGCTTTATCAAATTTTCAACAAATATAATTCATTCACAATTGCATAATATGTGTAATTTTCATAAAGAAACATTGAGTAGAAATGATTAAATTTGCAGTGCATATAATATGACTTGAAAACAAAAAGTCGCAAAAAAGCTGTGCGAGCTGATAACGTAAATTTATGTTATTCAGGCCCGTAGGAAGCAATTTCATATTGGGGTGGCTGAAGCCCCTGTGCCTGGATATTTGGGGGCTAAATTGGACTGTCCCTTCATTTTCAATGTAAAATAAGGAAAATTTGGTATTTTGGGCAACATCAGGGAGGCTAAGCCCCCCTTAGCCCCCACTGTTCCTACGGGCCTATTATTAATGTAACAGCAGTAAACTTTATGACATTATGCTAACATTCTGTGTGTCCGTCATGAACCTAAATGACACGAAGACACACCCTTCTCATTGATAAAGCATAATTGATGGTGAATCTTTGCGGGATCATTCTTAACCCGTCCCTATTAAGTTTCTGTTGCAGTTGTTGAAAGTTTCTTGCAGCAAAAGGGCGAAAAACTAATGTCTTGTAACAAATTCAATGATTTTGTGCAATGCTGACACGTACAAAACATTAAACAAAATAGGTGCGACTGAATTCTAGTGTTGCATCGCATATGAAAGCATGTAATCAAATCTTATGAAGCAGTGATATGAGATTTGAGCATGATTTGGTGACGCTGCTTTGATACTATTGATTTCTGCAATTGCCTGGGGTTTTGTGACTTTTTATATTTGAGTCTTAGTAAAAAACCTTAATATTTTTTATGTTCGGATCAGCCGATTTTCTTGAAACTTACAGAAAACATGTAAACGTAATTGATTGATATTTGCTGAAAATTTCATAAAATATACTGCATTATTTATTTAGTTATGATGAAAAATGTAAGTGTTGCGTTGGAAGTGTCTTTAAGTGTATAGTAGGTGTTTTTTAAAAAAAAAACTTTAATGATTCTTAATGTTTTCATGTTTTCTTATAAGAACAACAAAAGCCATATTTTTAAGTCTTACACACCATCGTCCTTATTTCATCTCAGACGCTCAATCTTTTTATGCCATGGTGTAATAGCTGGAGAAATTTACAATATATTACCGAAATGCAAAAATGACGCCAGCTCTTGTCAAACTACTTGGTTCGGGTAGTTTTACTTTCCAACATTTTATCGACATACTCCATGGTAAGGGCGCTTATAACATCGATATCCTTCGAAAACGTCGTTTTATCCTTTTAGGAATGACTACATACTTATGTTTTTAACTATTGTTTGTAGATAGTCACAATCTTTTTACAACACGCAATCTATATAAGCACGTATTTGATTAAAGAAAAAGAGAAAAATACTATCATAAAGGATACTGTTATTATATAAAAGACGACGATACTATAGAAAGGGGAGATAAAGAAATCTTAAAGATGAATATAATTAAGAAAATGATATACCATAACATACTGTTCTTTTTCCGTGGCCCCGCTTTCACATATTTCAGTTGGACGAGGTATTTTTTCATATTCTTACTTTATCATTTTTATCACTAAGTGTTAAATGACAAAGAAAGTAGTATAAAAAGGACCTTCTCAGATAATGCATGATTATATTGGGAAAATATCTATACTTTTGAGATAAAGGGAGGTAATAAATGTACCAAGAAAGGGAGATATTGGTATTACCTGTGCCTCCTCTTCTTCCAGGATCCTGGCTTCAATGCGGGCCAGGGTATCCCGTGTAAAGGGCCGGAAGGGAGTGAACTTTTCCTCATTGGCCTCCACGTCCTCGTCCATCATCCTATCGTCTGCTGATCACTGAAGCGCCACCTCTCTGAAAGTCCAAATAAAACTATGTCAACCTTTTATATTTCCAGAACTGACACGACTGATACTAATTTAACCCTTTCCCAAACGACAAACTTTTAGGGTGATCCACTTCAAAAACTGCCGCAAATGACAAAATTGAAGTTATTAAAGACATAATTTGTGTAAAATATGACATAGAAAATATTGCGACAAAAGGAGAAACTGCTGATTATCGGCAGTTTCTTCTTTTATCTCAATGTTTTCCCAAACCTTTTCTAGTAGAGACGTCAAAACCAGGTCTTGTTTGGGAAAGGATTAAAGCTGCTGCACACGAAAATTGTGGATATAATAGTGCAGAAAATTTTAAGACAAAAGTAAAAAATATTTTCTCAAGCATCTCCTATCAGACAACAAAATGACGAAAGTTTAAATCTGAACGAGGTTGTACAAAACTAGTGTTTTTATTCAAAGAATTAAAAAAAGACAAGTTATTGTTTGATAGTTAATCAATTGGAATGAATGAGATTTAATTAAATGCTTACTAGAATATCAGAATGTTTCATGTGTAATGTGGTCTTGTCGAACAATACCGCATTATTCAAATTCTCCTTACACCAATAAACTTTATCAAACCGACTTTCAGAACTTTCAGTCCTTTGATTACAGAAAATCAGCAATGTCCATTACTACTCTACAATTATGTCTGTATTTGAGGATATGTAACCATGCAACCAAAATGAAAATTTTGTGTTGCACCTTTTGTCGCAATATTTTATGAAATTGTAAAATTTGAATTGTTTAATTAATTTGGAAAAGGAAATAGCTTAAATTTGGTATTAACTTAAAACCCATTGTTTAATCAAAGTTATGAAAACATTGTATATAATCTCATGTCTGGAAGCAAATGGCTTCAAGCTTAAAATTTTATCACATATGATTGCTTCCTGTAATAATAAAGAATATTTGATTGATGGTGAGAAAGTGCCAAACCTTTCACACATACCATTGTGATTATAATCCTATATTGTTGATACTGATCTAGATTGATTATCATGTTCTTATGTTCTCAATTAGATTTCCAATAATTGAATGTTAATTCTCATTGGCTAAAAATATTATCTTTGTAATCTTTAATTCTATTGGCTATTTGTGATTGTAAATGCTAGGTATAAAAGATATGAACATTTTAGGTTTTCTTCAGAATCAGAAGAATACATTAAGAAGAATTTAGTACTTGAAATTTAGTCAGTGAATTTAGAAATTGAACTTTAGAATATGAAATTGTCAGTGCTTGTCTTACTGTAATAATATTGCAATTATAATAATAATATTGTGTAACAAAATATAGTGTCCACCAGAAATAAAAGAAATATGAAATTGAACATGGAACTTGTGTCTAATTATTAATGCGAACTCCACTGCCAAGCGAGATAAACTGAACAGTACCACTGTGGCAAATTGGTCCATCCCCAACCAATAGCTGTAGTGGGCAATGTGAAGCAGATCGAGGAAACAACCCTCGGTCACAGCTTTTTGTGGTGACAGAATCCGGGGTAATTGACTGGGAACATTGTGATAAAAAGTGCATAAAGTGAAATAAATAAAATGGATAATAAAGGACAACAGTGAAACACATAAATAATCAAGTAAGTTATAAAGAAAGCTGCCTGTTATTAAAATATCAGACTGAACATAAAAACCAACAAATGAATAAGAAATTGTGACCAGAAACATTGTTTGAAATAAAAAGTGACCATTGAAGGAGAAAATAGACTTTTCATATAGTACAGAACCAAACATAAACCAAACGTAACATTCTTGGTACCATTTACATGTACCAGATTAGACAAACCTAAAACCTACTGGAACCAACCGAATCACTGTAAGTGAACCAAAACCATCCAGACTAAACCGAAACAACCATTGTGAGCCAAAACCATTACCCAGGAGCCAACCAAAACCATAACCAGAAGCCGACCAAACCAATACCAAACCAAAACCAAGAACCAACTTCGATCGCGGAAGATGAAATTTCTGTGAATTAAATCTTGAACTTTTAATCATCATATTTATTACATGAATTTTATTGTGCTGTTTGATGACCTTAACTAGGGTAAGTGAATTTTCAACATTTTAGTGCTACATTGTTTCTTTGTTTTTGTTGGAACAGTTGTTATATTTATTTCCTTGTTATTCTTTTATACAGAGCATTATAGCTATTTTTCCCCATTACCATCTTCGATCCAAATTTTGACAACTTAATTTTGTCAAACAAAACCCAGTCAATTGCAACACACATTTTCCCTAGTTAAAGCTAATTGTTGTTATATTCACTTACCAAACAAAATCTATATTTTTACATTTTACACTTGTTATCTTTTACATCAAATTTACATTAATTAGCAATGGCTTCCTGGCAATGTTCCAAGCAAAATTGTGCCAAAAATGGTCAAACACCCAACATCAAACCTTCAGTTTCATTGGTCACACAAATGGACAAAAGTTGCAGAGCATATATTCAATTAGAGTCAAAACAAGTCTCCACCCTCTTTGACTCTGGAGCAACAATCTCATGCATAAGCAAACGCATCATAGAAAAACTCAGCAAAACGCCACAATATGAAAGTGCTAAAATAACCCACGTGTCTGGTGTATGCGGTGAGATCCATCCTGTACTAGGAACTGTCACTCTATCTTTTCTTCTTGACGGCTATCCTTTCGAGCACACCTTTCATGTCTTTACTAACTTGCATGAACCAGTCATCTTAGGTCGTGATTTCATGACAAAAGAAGGACTGCAACTCAACTTCAGGACTAATACTATCTCTCTGTCTAAACCTAACTCTGATCCTATTCACATCTCTCTAATCTCACAAGAAAACTCTAAAACTGACTTTGGTAAAACTTTCTCTTCTCATGTAATACCACCTCACTCTGAATACATTCTTTCTCTGAAAACTAACAAGTTTATGAATGGTGATATAGTGCTATGTGAACCGCCACAATCTCTTGTCAAGGAAGAGCTAGTTGGAGGCAAATGTCTTGCTAGAGTTGTGGATGGTACAGTACATTACCGTGTCATGAATCCTACTGCTCTACCTATCTTTCTCAAACCTAAAACTAGAGTCTCTGTAATAACTGAAGCTAACCAATCTGAAATAACACAAATCTCTGATCTTGATAACATTCTGCATGAAAACTCTGAAACTATAAACTCTATGGATGCTAACTCACTATCTGATGATGACTTTATCACTATGGCTGAGGATCTTGGCATTAACCTAAGTGACTCTGATCTCACCAGTACCCAGAAAAGAAACTTACTCATATTCATAGGCAAAAACAGACAGACATTTGCAAAAGATTTTTCAGAGCTTGGACTCACAAACTTATTTTCACACAGAATTGAAACAGGCAATGCTAAACCTATTAAGAAAGCACCTTACAGGCAAAATCCTGAAATGCGTCGGGAAACCGAGCGTCAGGTTAAGGAAATGCTAGAGAATGGCTTTATCACTGAATCTGACTCGCCCTGGAACAGTCCCGTTGTACTTGTTAAAAAGAAATCAGGCGAATGGCGATTTGCAGTTGATTATAGAGAACTGAATAAGGTCACTGAACCCATGTCCTTCCCTATACCCCATATTGCAGATGTTTTTGATACAATTGCCGATGCAAAGGCAGAAGTTTTCTCAGTTCTCGACCTAAAATCTGGCTTTTGGCAAGTGCCTCTAGACCCTGAAACTGCTCATAAAGCTGCATTTGTTACTCATCAGTCTGTATACTCTTGGTCAAGGCTTCCATTTGGTCTCATGAATTCGCCAATCACCTTCCAAAATCTGATGAGTAAAGTGCTTAAAAATCTCAATTGGAAAGTTGCTCTAGTGTACATTGATGACATATTGGTTTTTAGCAGAAATTTTGGTGATCATCTTGATCATTTGTCTCAGGTCTTCGCAAACTTGAGAGCAGCTAACCTGACCCTTCAACCTTCCAAATGCAAATTCGCCACAAAAGAGATAGAATATTTGGGCCATATCATTTCTAAACAAGGCATCAAGGTCAACCCTGCCAAAACCAAAGCTATTGATGAATACCCACAGCCCAAAACGGCCAAACAAGTAAAGTCATTTCTCGGCATGACCTCATACTATAGGAAATTTATCAAATCCTATGCTAAAATTGCAAACCCATTAAATGCACTACTAAAGAAAGACACTAAATTCAAGTGGACACCAGAATGTGAAGACGCTTTTCAAACTTTAAAGAAAGCATTAGCTTCTCCCCCCATACTAGCCTTCCCTGACTTTGATCGTCCTTTTATCTTGGCAACAGATAGTTCTGATCATTCGATGGGCTATGTTTTGTCACAATGTGATGAAAAAGGCTTAGAGCATCCTATTGCTTATGGAGGAAGAACTTTGCATGGCCATGAAATAAAATGGCATATTACAGATAAGGAGGGATTAGCACTGGTAGAGGCGGTTAATCACTTTAGACCCTACCTTGCTAATAACTTCTTCACAGTGTATACAGACAACGTTTCTGTAAAGTGGTTAAAGCACATTAAGAATTGTCAAGGACGTCTCGGAAGATGGGCCCTAACCTTACAAGGTTACAATTTCGAGATTGTCCATAAGGCATCTAGTGCTAATGGTAATGCAGATGGTCTCTCACGATGCGTCTATCCCCAGATAGACAGTGAGAAAAGTGATCTAAGTACCAGTGATCACACTGTACCAGTCTGTCAGATCTCAGACAACAGGTCTAAGCAACTGACAGCTGTGACTTTAGTATATCGTCACGAACAAGATCACTGCCCATCTGTTGCTCCAGCCACTACCAGCACTGAGACAGCACTGACACAAAATAATGACGACACTGACGACAATCAAAATGCAAACATGAACAATGATGATAATGCAAACATTCCTGTGAAACCTGACATGGACTTAATATTTCTGCAACGAGATGATGAATTTTACAAAGACATAATCAAATACAAATTACAAAGGGAATTGCCAGATGACCCTAAACAATCAAAATTAGTCGTCGCAGAATCAGAGCAATACGAGTTATCCGAAAATGGAGTACTCTTACACATTTACACACCACGCACTAAAGGCATCCCAAAAGAACAGAAAATTATCACCCAAATATGTGTTCCCTCTATACTGTGTGATGATGTTTTAAAATCATATCATGACAGTCTAGCTGGTGGCATGCACCAAGGCTTTGAGCGTACCTACGCAGCTCTTAGACAAAAATATTACTGGCCATCCATGTTTCGAGATTGCGAAGCATATGTTCAATCATGTGACCAGTGTCAAAGAGTTAAGCGCAATGTGCATGGTAAGCCACCACCACTCCAACCACTGCCAGTCGTTGATGTATTTCAAAGATGGCACATTGACATTCTCGGAGGACTACCAACAACCAAGGACAAATACAAATATGTCCTGCTTGTTGTAGACAGCTACTCCAAATGGTGTGAAGCTTTCCCGCTTCGCACCCAAGAAGCTACAGAAGTAGCAGCTGTCTTGTTCAAAGAGATAATCTGTAGATACGGTGCTCCTAATGTACTTGTATCTGACAGAGGTCAAAATTTTCTCTCGCAGCTAGTTAAAGCTCTTTGTGAACTGTTTCAAATAACACGGTTCTATACCAGTTCATATCGTCCGTTACTAAATGGCGCTGTGGAACGTATGAACAGTGTTATCCTTCAATCTTTGCGTCTCTACTGTAAAGGACAACAGGATGATTGGCCAGAACTTCTACCTTCTATCATGATGGCTTATCGCATGACTCCTGCAACTCAGTCCACTCTGCACTCTCCTTTCTTCTTACTCTTCGGACGTGAAATGAGACTGCCGATCGACACTTCTCTGACACCTAAATCTACTCTATCTGCAAACTTTAGAACTCATCTTTCTAATGTCCTTCAAAATCTTGAAATGGCAAGAAAGATAGCTGCGGAGAATATCCAAAATGCCCAAGACAAATACAAAGAACAGTATGACAAACGGACACAAAACCCGGACTATAGACCAGCAGACCGTGTGTGGTTGTACTGCACAAAAGTCCCTGTAGGAATGGCCCCCAAATTGCACAGAAAATGGGTAGGACCATACTACATTGTCTCTCTAGGACCCCACAACACTTACAAATTAAGAAGATGTGGTGACAACAAAGAGGTCAAAGTTCTTGTCAATGCGACTAGGTTAAAACCCTACTATGATCCCAATGACAGACCAACAAACATACCACCTGGGTATGAACACTTGACACAACCCCTTAACGCAGAGCACATCCCAGACACTGACGGTCAACCTGAACATACACAAAATGACCAGCCTGCACCCACGCAAAATACTCAGACAAATCAACGAAATGACCAACAACCTCCACAAAATAGAGGTAAAGGTCCCAAAAATCCAAAGCAGAAACCCAAAATCAAAAGGTCAAAACCACAACAACACCAAAATGATCAGAAAGACGATCAAGGTGGCACACAGACAAATGACACACAAACACATCATGATGAAGCTTCAACTTCACATGACAAACCCACCGAGCAAAACACAACACAAAATTCCCAACCATCAGCACCTGCACAAACAGAACAAAAATTTCAAATCGATGAAATTGAGAAAATTATTCAATCAAAAAGAAGCAATAACACACTTTACTATAGAATAAAATGGAAAGACAATAAAAAGCAGAGCACTTGGGAATATGCAAGCACAATACCAGATGTATTCATTCGCGAATACCATGTTCACAAAACAATGGCTGGTAGAAGACGCAAACGGCCATTGTTGAAAAAGAATAGGTTTTTCGAAGATATGCCAGTGACAGGAGAACTAAATCTCAACCCACCACCACGACATATTGTAGGATACTTAGAAACTTATGATCTTTCCAATCAAAGGTTATATCATCACAATCCAACTTCAAGAAGCACAGGATTAATATCAGTTCCTTTCCCTATATCAGAAAGAAAGAAAGAAATGCAACCATATCTGAACACACTTTTTGACTGTATGCAAAACATTGACCACAATCTGTACCACAACACAACAGCCATATGTGATGATGGTACTCCTGTAGAAGCCAAAATGGTTAGAGCTGTGTTCACAAATAACATGAATGACCCTTTTGAAACTACATATTTCAAGGTCTTCTTGACAAATTCTCGTGAGCCAGTATGGTTACCGTTCAATCAAGCCCCAATTAAATATGTAAGACAATTAATGTACAGGATCAGAACCAAAATTCAGCAACAAGGTAAAATTTTCAAATCGAACGGTAACAAAATAGTATAAATATGCAAGCACAAGGTATTAATATGAATACCTTTCCATATACATAGAAAATTGCTAATATGCTCTGATACAAGAACAACATAGGTCTTTGCAGTGAATCAAGATATTGTTACAAACCAAATTTAATCATCTGTTCCAATATGAATAAAGAAGGAATGTGTTAAAATGATGGAATTTCACTTACAAAAATAATAAGTAAATAGAAATATTTTACCCAATAAATGGTGTACAATAGCAAGGGAAATGTAGAAAATGCTATCTAACAATTGATAAAAGAAGCAACAAAATTATAAATATAAATTATTACTCAAAGGAGCACAAAACAAATATTGTCATAAAATGCTCAAAGAAGCACAATATAAATGAATTATAAAATTTGCATAGCTGATAATGTTATTCAAAACTATATTGAAATCAGTTATCAAAGAAAATGAATGCCATAAAGCAAATTATACGCCAAAGAGCGAAAATGTTCATATTGAAGTGGTAGACTATTAAAAAGTATATAATATATTGAAAGTCTATGCACAATCGAAAGTCAAAAAGACAAAATGAAAATATATATATTGAATATTATGAATTTATATTATAGTGATGGGTTATTTACAAGTTTAAAGTATATTGACAATCTATTCACAGACAGTCACAAAGGTGACCAGTTGCATCTGCATTGAATATTATCGTGGTAGATTATTTTACAGTCTAAAATATATTACCAATCTATCCACAACAAACGTCTGTATATTATGAATATAAATATAAAAGACGAAATTGCGAATGCATTAGTTACCAAATTGTAACAAAATAACTGGTGAGTAAAATATCTCATCAGTTGGCTTTTCAGAAAACAATTCAAATGGATAGATACTGAAGAAAATGCCAAAAATCTCTTCAAAGAAAGAAAGACAAATCTATGTATGTGAGGTTATCAATTCATTGAAATTGTAATTGCATTTTACTTTCTTATTGTTGCATTATATTGTTGTATATTCATACAACTGCAATGTTCTTATATTTATTGTACTAATTATCTTACAGATATATGTCATTTTATAAGAATTTGAAAGTCAATGCTTTGCCTCATATGCATACCAAATCACCAATCTAAAATTATGTCATGACATTTTGTTAAAATTTGCTTAAATTGAATTGACATTGCATGTATCATGATGAATGTAAATGTATGATTTGAAATTCTGGCCAGAATGTATGAAAGTATTGTATGAATGTATTTCTGTCAATTGTTGAATATTGATATCATGTATTGTTATTTGTATTTTCTTTTATTAATAATGGAGATTGAGGACAATCTTTTTCCAAGAAGGTGGAAAGTGTAACCATGCAACCAAAATGAAAATTTTGTGTTGCACCTTTTGTCGCAATATTTTATGAAATTGTAAAATTTGAATTGTTTAATTAATTTGGAAAAGGAAATAGCTTAAATTTGGTATTAACTTAAAACCCATTGTTTAATCAAAGTTATGAAAACATTGTATATAATCTCATGTCTGGAAGCAAATGGCTTCAAGCTTAAAATTTTATCACATATGATTGCTTCCTGTAATAATAAAGAATATTTGATTGATGGTGAGAAAGTGCCAAACCTTTCACACATACCATTGTGATTATAATCCTATATTGTTGATACTGATCTAGATTGATTATCATGTTCTTATGTTCTCAATTAGATTTCCAATAATTGAATGTTAATTCTCATTGGCTAAAAATATTATCTTTGTAATCTTTAATTCTATTGGCTATTTGTGATTGTAAATGCTAGGTATAAAAGATATGAACATTTTAGGTTTTCTTCAGAATCAGAAGAATACATTAAGAAGAATTTAGTACTTGAAATTTAGTCAGTGAATTTAGAAATTGAACTTTAGAATATGAAATTGTCAGTGCTTGTCTTACTGTAATAATATTGCAATTATAATAATAATATTGTGTAACAAAATATAGTGTCCACCAGAAATAAAAGAAATATGAAATTGAACATGGAACTTGTGTCTAATTATTAATGCGAACTCCACTGCCAAGCGAGATAAACTGAACAGTACCACTGTGGCAAATTGGTCCATCCCCAACCAATAGCTGTAGTGGGCAATGTGAAGCAGATCGAGGAAACAACCCTCGGTCACAGCTATTAGACATGTGCAAGGTAGAACGAAACCCGAAAAACGAAAACGGAAAACGGAATAAAATGGGTCGTGTCAAAACACACGAAACCAGAAATAACGACTGGGTTGAATAAAGAGAGAAAACAACGCTTTTATGTCCCTGTAAAAGTAAATGTAGCTGATGATTATCTGAAAATGTATGTCTATTTATTTTCCATGTTCTCGTCAGCCAGAATGTCCGTCATTTGATCCAAACTGTATCTTATAACCAAAGCAAGTATTTTGTAACACAATTTATTAACGTGGTTTATAATATTATGTACAAATCATCTATACCCAGCTTTTCCTATTAAGTTAAAGGTAGTCCGTTAATGGCAATGTGAAGTACATTTATTCTCGTCAACAGAAAGCAGTGATAGCATATTGCAAAGAACATTGAAAAGGCGTCATCCCACCCCCTTACAATAAAATAAAATAAGAGACAAAATGCGCCGTAGTAACGTTGCGAAAAAGGTATATTGCATCGAAATCTGATAAAAATGCTTTGAAATGGATAAAAAGAATTCTTACCGAATTTGTACTTCTCCAGTTTTATTGTGCATATTTTGGCATGACATGGTCAATACTATAATGCCATCGATTCATTTTAAGGCCAAGCATATTTCAATATGAGGTTTAGGCATGACAGGGATATCTTTTATCACAATTATGTGGATTAAAATACTCACTATGCTTTTCGAAAGTAATAGCGATTAAAAATGATAATATCAATATGTCAAAATTATCTTTTGTCGAAATAAACTATGTAGATTTGTCACGTTGGGGAATCACGGAACACAACAATTTCGATGCCTTTCTATAATTCTTTTTCTTCTTTTCATATATTACCGATTTGAAAACAAATGAAATAGAGAAGGCGGAAAAATGCCGCGGATTTGCTGAATGCAAAGGACTCTCTAAAAATTAGCTGATAACAAAAAAATAATGTTTTTTTTTAAAGATCTAGATCTACCACATGTAGCCATGTCTGCGTTTATCCATATTTTCTGCTTCAAACCGAACTCAAATTGGTCAGGAACTAAACAAGAACACATTATAAAGGTGACCAAATCTAAACATGCTAACACGAAGACAAATTTATAAAGTGTCGTCACAGATAGGACATATTTGTGAAAATTTCGTTGGATTTTAGTTGATAACACATCATGTACAAGATTATAGCTGTCCTTGGAAAAGGAGGAGAAAAGAATGGACGCGTGGTTCTTGTACATCCTGCACATCTACAAACACAATAATCAATCCGAGCCACCAGCTGCATGATTCATTTATATGATTTGTAAACAACCATATATTAGAAAGCATATTGGCCATGTCAGTAGCTGAACCCACCAATGAATATATACAGGCTCTGGTGATACCAACTGAATTGATATCGTGCAGAAATCTAATTCATTCAACTGAAACAGTTTGTTGACTCAATCCGAAAAAACAGCGATATCTAATCTATCATTTTTTTTCATTTTTTATAAATTTTAATAAGTTCTAGTGAATAGTCAGTACCGTAAAAATGTCAAGCACACAGGTTATATGGTGGCTTTTGGTGTTCGCTGTTTCCTTTTTCACGAGGTCACATATAATAGATATTGAAAAGGTTGACAGTTTGCTTTGACCGTGTACCACGTGCGCCGTACTTACACTTTACTACCGATGTTCTAAATTTAGAAATCTACATATCATAAAGGCACTAGATAAATGTTATATCGATAGATCAGAACGGTTTACATATATTTACATATAAAGGGGGTCGAGAAAGGAATTCCATGTTGTTATTTTTTTGTTTTTTTCAAACATTCATGCAAAATGTATGATTTTGAACGTTTGAAGAAACCATGTGATTCGGTGCAGATTGAGTTAGAATTTGGAATGGATTTCTCAACACGGTACATTTTTATCTCGTCAAAATCTGTAGAGAATACACTGAGTAATTAAATGGACATAACATAACATTCCAACTCAATTTTTTAAAAGTATGTCTTGATGCAAAGATTGGCTATTCTAATGGGTAGAAATGGTATCAGTATTTTGAAATTGTTATTTATAAGCGATAAATTCGCCTTTTAAGTTGAGACAGAAATGATAAATTCCATATAAATCTGAACTGTTGTCCACAACAATTTGTTTAATTTTAGCACAAAAATATAAATTTCTCATAAACGGTTCAATTTTTGGCTTGTCATTTTCAGAATTTTCATAAGAAAATTTGCTCTTTCAGATAAAAATAAAAGTGAAATTTATGAAAAATAAATGTGAAATGTCACTTTAAACAAAACATCCTTGAAGCGGACAGTTTTTGGTATGAACGCTTCCCAAAAGTCACATGGGATGCCCATCGTGTTACTGATGTTATCAGATTCAGATCTGAAAAAGCATTAAAGATGCGTTCTCTCCCATTTTGCTGGAGGTTATCTTGATGGTCCTTTATTTTTCTGTGTGCCAAAATTCGACTTCGACTGACCTGTAACAGCTTAGAATACGACGGTATAGAACACATATGAAATCGGTTTGTAAAATATTTGTGAACGTGATTGTACACTATATTTGATCTTATTTTAGATCGTAACACGATTATCGATTTCTTGTCATTTTAAGTTTGAATCATAGTTTATGTGATCTGATGTCTATAAAAATTCCAAGATCAGGCTAAAAGTCTAAAAAAAAACCTTTGTAATTGATTTTTTAAACAGGAATTTGGGCCTGGGGAGGATATTGGATCTTTAAAAATTTCAAACACAATGTCTTGTCTACATGTCACCGATAGAGAATGTTTCAGAAAACATCCAGAGAAAAAGCATAACTAATATTTTCTCGCTTCCGTGAACATTTTCTAAGTCGTTACAATAACATGTTCTGTATTCAATAACAACTATCATTTAGCCTGCCACTACATGATATTGGACGTGTCTTAACTTTTTTCGTTTGAAAAAAGGCCGAGCCCAGATAGCTCAGTTGTTTTGTTCCGCCAGATCCTATCGATCCGGGGTCGTTGTTGCGAATCTCGGTTCGGCCTATCCAATACCCTTTCTGACTTTTTATTTTCACCATGTGACACGGTGGGGATTGTGCATGATGGGATGGATAACGACTACCGACAATAGGGAACGATTTTATCAAGTAAACCGTGACGTAATTTCGGACAAATAAATAGTATTTCGTTGGTGTTGTTATAAAATCTCGTAACTACGGCTTAAATCAAACCGTAGTTACGAGATGTTATAACAGCACCGACGGTTTATCAAAACATAACGGTAAACTCAGTCTATTTTTTGCACAAAATTTGATGCCAACTCCCCTCGCTTCAGGTACCCAGCAAACATGATTATACGGGTCCCATATGGGATGTGTATGGGTAAGCCCATATGGGTAGGCCCATATTGGACCCATATAGGACATATGTAGGTAAGCCCATGTGGGTTTGATCATAAGGGGCCCAGATGGGTCCTATATTCCCAGCATATGGGCTGTGTATGGGCAAGCCCATACGGGTATGCCCATATAGGACCTATATAGGAAAGCCAATGTTGTTTTGACTATGGGGATCCCAGTTACAATAATCGGCTTGCGCCCATTCAAGTACAACAGAATAATTATGTATACATGAGCATATCTAAAATATCCATAATCTGAATCATGTAGCCTATAGAATTATAAGTTTTCAATTCGAATGACAATCTTATATATATCCATCAAAATTAATGACCATCAAATCAATACAATTTGAAAAACAACAACATTAGATTCAGCAAGACAAGTAGGGCAACATCAATAAGACATGTTTAATCTTTTCTCGAACAAAACCTGGTATTGACTTCTCTAATAAAAAGGTAGGCCTAAATTGCAACAAAAACATAGGTCTGGAGCTATTAGCAAAATTTGATAATCGGCATTTTCTTCTTTTGCATAAGTTTTTTTCTGCGCTATGTTGTACAGAAGTACATTCTTTGTCAATATCGTTTTTAAAACATGGGCTTCGTGTTGGATCATCCGAATTATTTTGTCGTTTTAACAGTGTTTAAACTGTAATTAGTCTGTTCAAATCACTAACATATTAATCTTATCAATTAGTGTGTTACAAGGAGTTTTATGTATATTAAAGGGAAATAATCTAAAATCTTGACAATAAATCATGTTTTTACAAAGCGTTTATGTAAAGAAAGCATTTGGCTTGATAATCCTATATGATTCTGTTAAAAGAAATTAAATTGTTTACACTTTTTCAAAAAAAGATAGAAATAAATCTAGACATGAAAATATATCAAAAAACATATAGATAGTTATAGAAAACATCGAAAATGTTATGACATTCAAGACCAAATTCCTAGGTATCAAACCTTGGAAAATGTGTCAAGGTCGTCAGACATACCTGGCGAGACCTTAATCCTCTATGATGGGGAATAATGACCCCTTCTGAGCGAGAAGCTCTGGAAGGTTTTCATCTTCGATCAACACCAAACGAAAGCCAATAAAAATGGGTAAGATCAGGGCTGTCTATATGGTTCTGCCCATTTGGGACCCATATGGGTCCCATATTGCATGTATATGGGCTGCCCAGATAGGACCCATATGGCCCCCGGTTGCACATCCTAAATGGGTCCCATATGGGTTGCCCTTATGGGACCCATAAGGGTGTCCATAAGGGACCCATATGGGTCCCATACAGATTGCTTGCTGGGTAAGACATTTTGCAATAACTCTGTTATTTCTGTATCAATTTTCAAGCGGTTTGCTGCATGTACCCCGCCTTATTGAGCTCTTTCATCGGATGTATGACATATTAGATAACTTATGATACTTTTTCCGAAATATTGTCCCAACCGACCAGAAAGCGAAATGGTAACGACTACGGCCAAATTAACCACGCTTCGGGTAAGAATTTGTGCAATAACTTTCTTATT
Source organism: Fragum sueziense (assembly GCA_963680895.1). Classification (NCBI taxonomy): domain Eukaryota; kingdom Metazoa; phylum Mollusca; class Bivalvia; order Cardiida; family Cardiidae; genus Fragum; species Fragum sueziense. The sequence continues at coordinate 12,748,638 of OY804593.1, read as the reverse complement.
TCTGCGTCAATTTTCATGTGGTTTGTTGCATGTACTCCGTCTTACTGAGCCCTTTTCTCAAATGTATTATTTATCTGGAACTTCCCTGTCTAGGAAAAGGGCCTGAATTCTTTGTCGTTTTTCCGATCGGTTGGGACCAATTTTTGGACAAAGTACAAATATTCTACAAACAAGTCATATATCCGAGGAAAGAGCTCACTAATGCGGGGTACATGCAACAAACCGCTTGAAAATTGGAGCAGAAATAAGAAAATTATTGCACAATTTCTTACCTGAAGCGAGGCAAATTTTTCCGTATACTCCGTATTCGTTATCCATCCCATCATGCACAATCCCCACCGTGATGTGAGAGAGTAGCTGTAATTGTGGTAATACTGTTTAGAGAAAATCCAGAAATCCATGGTTATGTGCTCCAGTCGCCGCGATATGACCAGAGTAGTTGAAACTAACCTTGAACGACATTCAATCGTTTTAATCAATTGCAGGAAAGGGGTACCACCATCCCTCAAAATATACAAAATGTACAAAATACATTTAAACCAAAAGAATAACCTTCAATTGGCCTTAAAGGCAGTATTCCGCTGACCACGTTGAAAATGTCGTAACTCAAGTTGATTTGAAATCTATTTGCGGCATTGCAAACGATTTCACCTTTCGCGTGTTTTGATATGTCCCCCACAGTTTAACCGGTTTCGTACTTCGTCTCGGTTTTCGTTCTTACCTTGCACATGTCTATTAAGAGGAAAGAACTCAGGAGATGTTATGATCCAAAGAAGAAATATTGTTGTGTATCTGCATTTACCTTTTTTCGTTGATATTTTATTGTTTGACCATTGATATGTATAGCATGACTTGTATATAGCATAAAAAGATAACGAACTAGACAGTCTTGGCGGTCTGGAAGCGCTCCACAGGCCTGATTTTTTTGTCTTGTTAAATTCAATTTCAAAAGTTCAGGCTGCGCAAACAAACAAATGCATGACTGATTTTACAACAATGAGTCTCGATTTAAAGGGACTCATGCTAGATAACTCAGGCATCAAAAGGGAAATGATGTCATAGAAGATCATTTCACAGGCATCGACATTTGTCTTGATTGGTGAATATGTGAAGCAGTTAGAAAGAAAACAAAGACAAAATTGACAATTTTGTCAAATTCAATGGCTTGTAGCTCAGGATGTTATATTTCTAGCAAGCTAATGATCATACTACAGCAAGATCTTAACTTAACCAATATTTTATTTAGGTTTTGAACCTACTGATTATTATTTGTGGATGTAAAGTGGGTAATTTTTATTTAAACAAAAGCGAAAATGGCAATTTTGTCAATTCAATGACACATAACTCTGGATTTAAAACTCTGATCAAGCTGAAAATTACAGGCATGCAAGATCTTATGGTGTTTAAGATTCTGATAAAGTTTTGTGTTAATTGGTTAATATTCATGGCTGTTAAAGTGAAAATAAAGTTGAAAATGGCAATTTTGTCAATCTCAAAGGCACATGATATAAAATTCGGATCAAACTGAAAATTACACACAGGCAAGTTCTTACAGTCACCAGCATTCTGTCCATGTTTTGTCTTGATTGGTCAATATTTGTAGTTGCTACAGTGAAAACAAAACAAAGTCGAAAATGACAATTTTGTCCATTTCAAGGGCACATAACTCATGATAACACTGAAAATAGCACCCAGGTATGATTTTATAGTCATCAATATTCAATCCAAGTTTTGTCTTGATTGGTCAATATTTGTAGTTGCTAGAGTAAAAACAAAGTCAAAACAGCCATTTTTGACTTTCAAGGGTAGATAACTCCAAACTTTCTGCTTCTGCTTCGATCAACATTTTTTGAAGGAATCTGAGAGAGGGTCACCCAAGGATCATTCCTGTGAAGTTTGGTTAAAATCCATCCTGTAGTTTTTTGAGAAGAAGATTTTTAAAGAAAATGTTTACGGACGGACGGACTAACGGACGCACGGACGCACGACGGACACACCGCTATGGTAATAGCCCGCTGGCCTGACGGCCAGTGGAGCTAAAAATTGCGTGTTATCATTTTTGTCGCTATGTTTACAAAATCTAAGAGGGAACCTGCAAGATAATTCAGCAACCGAAGCAATATGAGGACAGTCAGATGCAAATTGCTGCAAGGTGCTTTTAGCACTGGTGCCAATTGATATTTTTTTTCTTTTTTTTATTGAGGGCCAATTTTCCATGATAGGCTAAATGAAAAAGGCGGGTGGGTAAAAGAATATACCATCTTCATTTAAAAGGGTTGCAATTTCTACTTGACAGAAATGATCTACCCATACAGGTTGACAAGTTGATAGAACATTTCATTGAAATACGCTTAACCTGTTACCAAGTATGCATTTTTGTCCTTTCGGATAAGATTACTCTAGTTGTTTTCTGCCATTTCATTCAACTTAGACGAGTCTACAATAATGTTGTGTGGGTATGGACTACAATCAGTCAAAATGTGTATCGTCGCTTTTCAACAAAAACCTCGTGCAGTTTTTGGGAAGCAAATTTTGCAAAATTTGCTTCTCAATGCAGACACTTCTCTCTGCACTTTACCATTCTGTTGTGTGGGTATGGACTACAGTCAGTCAAAATGTGTATCGTCGCTTTTCAACAACTAGAAAGACCTGAAGGTCTTGAGTCGCTCCACAGGCCTGAGCTTCATTTAATATTTAATCAAAATTTTGATTAGAATGTTCAATACCTGTGGTTCTTAGAGCAAGAAGAATGTAAAACTAAATGTTTGCTACTTGGGAAAGGGTTGAAGGAAATTCCAGCTTAGGTCAATATTAGCAATCTAGAATATGTTCCTTCTTCCAAACAGATCTAAATTTGTTTATCAATTACTCCTTAATATCCTACGTTTCTAACCAGATAATTGCCATTTCGGAAAGGGTTAAATGAAATGGGAGATAATTCCAGTTTAGGTTTTATACCGTTTTCAACTTCTATGGTCATATCACGGCGGCTGGAGCACCTAACGTGGGTTCCTGGTATTTCTCACACCAGTACAACCACAATATCCAAACCGAGCCTCCAGCTGCTTTCTCACATAGATGATTCGTGTTCACACCCATTGGTTAGAGACAAATGACTTTTGTCAAATGTCAGAATGGATACTGGCTGAGCAGGGTTCGAGCTCGAGACCCCTGGATTGACAGACTTTGACGTAACCGACTGAGCTATCCGGGCTCGGCGATACTAGTAATGAAAATCTTCCTTGTGCCAAATAGATCTAAATTTACTCATGAACTATAGATCTCCCTAAATATACCATATTTCTAATAAATGTTTTGCCATTTGGGAAAGGGTGAAATTCCATTCACTGTTAAGGTCTTTGAATTTACCCAGTCTAAAAATTTGCCATCTGCTAATGGGTTAACACTTCACTATGACCCACTCTTTTATTTAGTTAACACATTTAGGAACACACAGTGTGCACTTCTAAGTATACCCTTAACTCATTACCACACAGTGACTCTAAAACAAGAAGAAAGTAAAGGAAAGAGTGGAAATTCCAGCTTAGGATGATACTGGCAATCTAAACAGAGACATAGTCCATAAAATTGCTCAATGATCAATTGAAATTATCTATAGCTAATTTAACCCATTTGCACCCAAAGATACTTTGAAAACATTGTGGAAAATGAAGAAATTGCATGTGACTATCACTTTCTTCATTTTCCACAATGTTAACTTCCCCAAGAGACCAAAAATTAACCTAAAATTGTTGTCTGCAAGGTCTTAGAATTTAGACTAGCCTAAATTTTTGCCCTCTGGTAATGGTTTTACTTGTAACTTAACAACCTCTAAGCAGAGCTCCAGATAAGAGGGAGTGATGACTTCAAACTGCAATAATTCTCTTATTGTTCATCAAACTCTATGTTGTGGGTACTCATTTGTATCGTCTTGTCGAGACAATTCAAATGAGTACCCACAACATAGAGTTTGGAATTGAAATAATGAAGTTATAATGTCTTCACCCCACTTATCTGTAGCCCTGTCTAAGAGATAATTATATACAGCAATCAGTAACCCTTCCACCCATTTCACACTTTACTCATTACCTGGCTGAGTTTATGCCATATAAATGAGCTCTTAACTCAGGCAGTGAAATTCCGATCAAACTGAAATATACAGTCATGCAAGGTCTACCATTCACCAACATTCTGTCCAAATTTTTTATTGATTGGTCAATATTTGTTGTTGCTAGAGTCACTTTCAAAACAGACATTTTGATATTTAAGGGCAAATAACTCCAGACTTTCTTGTTCAATCTGAATTATTTCGAGGAATCTGAGAGAGGGTCACCCAAGGATCATTCCTGTGAAGTTTGATTGAAATCCATCCAGTAGTTTCTGAGAAGAAGATTTTTAAAGAAAAAGTTGACGACCGGACAGACGGACGCACGCACGCACGGACGCACGCACGACGGACACAACGCCATGACAATAGCCCGCTGGCCTGAAAGGCCAGTGGAGCTAAAAACCTCGTGCAGTTTTTGGGAAGCAAATTTTGCAAAATTTGCTTCTCTATGCAGACACTTCTCTCTGCACTTTACCATTCTCTGCATACCACACAACATCTTCCTGTCCTCCTCACTATAAATAGTTCTATCAAAAGCAAAGATCTATGAGGTAATAGTCATTCGAATATACAATATGTAAGTCTGAAGTTATGTGTAGATATTGAATTGTGTGGCTGAAAATGAAACATTCAATAAATCATGTCTCTAAGAGAAGAAAAGACCGACGTAGTAATTTGCATTATTATGGTTCGAAGATCAGTCCAATGGCCTTCCTTGTAAATGGGTCAGTCAAGTTTACTGAACTATGAAATATATTCAAAGCTTACACAGACGATAAATATGCATGAAGGTTGTGCTAAAAATAGATACAATAACTCCAGCATGGAATCAAAGTATTCAAGGTATTCAAATGGATAATCAAAGTACCTAATCAAAGCATTGACTAAGTAGTCAGTCTATTGTGGTTTCCAGTATAACATTCAAAATATGGACTGACTAATTTGTGCATTCTGGGTATCCTATTTTGGCTTAATCACTACGCGGTGCACATAACTCCGAATCCTGTCGCCAAAAAGTAGCAAGCAGAAAATTGCAATAAAAATTACATTTGCAACAACACGAAGTTTGATTTTCGTCTCAATTTTATCGAATAAAATAATTAATTCAAATCAGATTATTCATTTGACTTTATGCAAGCATGTGAAGCAAATTTGCCGCGTGACAGGAAGTACCACATGTATACATGCATTTCAAGGGCGCTGACATCTTGAAAGTAGTCAGCCCAGAATGCCCAACCAAGATAGATGATAATCGACATGAGGCGACATCTATTGGTAGATATTGCTAATCAAAGTACTCTACGAATCAAAGTATTCAAATGGATAATCAAAGTACCTAATCAAAGTACTCTACTTCTGGATAGGCCTACATTATTAACAAATTTGCTTCCCAACAGTACTTTCAGTACTTTGATTTTAAGCTGCAGTTTCGAGGTTTTTGTTGAAAAGCCGCGGTATACGACATGCTATTGATGTTTGAAATAACCCACGGGGACGTATAAAGTTGCTATGGAGACGTAGCTGTAGATATTATTTAACTCTTTATCTTTCGCAGACGACAGTCTAGTAGATATTCGGTCGTCAGACGACAAATGAAAATATTACAGAAGAAATATTGAAAATGCAGCTGAACAGGTCACGTGATAGGCATCTGAGTAGCCAGACACAAACATCTGGACAGCCAGAGTTTCCGAAGAAGTTTTTGTGTGGTAGGGCCAAAAATGAATTTTAGATCCATTTTCCCATGAACATTTAAAATTATGTAGAAATGAAAAGGCGATGAAAAAAAGATGCCAACTCGATTTTGAAGGACTAAATGAACTCGATGCTTATTTTAGCTGGACAGAAATGATCTACACATACAGGTTGACAAATTTATACAATATACATGTATCTCGGAAATATTGTACCTGTTTGAATGTTCGACAAACTAGATAGGGAGTTTAATTAACCCAGTCCCCCAAAATAAATTGGAAGACAGTTATGGAATCTTCTGGGGAAAGAAATGCTGATAATGAGCATTTTCTTCTGTTTCCTCTAGGATTTCTTTGCAATGAACTAAAGATTTCGTATTTTCAGTGACAACTTCTTTTTTGTTTTCTGTAGCTTAACGTCGACATTCATCTCCACCCACCTTACCTTGAATATATAGACTTTATTTCTTTTCTTAAAACAAAAATAATGTTGTTTATTGATGGTTTGACATGAAAGTATACGAGTTGGGACAGTAGACGAATTGGGACTCAATGCACTTAAAAACAGTAGACGAAATGGGAGTAGACGAATTGGGATGTTACCCTTGACCTCTAGCCTGTAGTATTTTAACAAGTTTTATTTCATTTCATTTATATATATTTTTTTACTTATAAATGAATTCATTTACTTACATGACAACTTTGTTCACTTAATCAACATTTTTACTAGGAAGAACACATGCAAAATTGACAAGTTGACAATCTTTTCTATGAAAAGCCAACAATTTGGCGCTGGCAGCTATCTGTATGTTCCAAACCTAACGCCAAAAATCGTTGTTAAGCATAAAATTGTAGAATTGAGATTGGTTTTTAACCTACCATTAGATATAAAACACTTCGTGCATGTTTGGCGTCATCTGGCGCAACGGAGATTTACGAGGACATCAGAGATGCGTTCTTTAGAGCGAGATTTCTAGAAATATCTTGAGATTTCTTAAGATGTTTTAGGATAAAGCGCTCTTTTGAGAAAGATTTTTAAGACGATCACTGGGAGCCGCCATTGCTCTATACTTCTTTCGGAACCCCTCGGTAAATTCTGTACAAACAATATAAAAGAGATTTGACCGAGTTGTTCCGAACACTCCATAATTCATAAATCGCGGTGTTCCGAATGATCCATACTTTATACAAATGACGTCATGATGACGTCATTTGTATGAATATGGAGCATTCGGAACAGCTCGGTCAAAGTCTCCGTCTTAAAAACGCTTCATCCAAAACACCTTAAGAAATCTTAAAAAATCTCGCTCTAAAGAACGCGCATCTGGATATCCTCGTCAATGTTGGTTGTCATATCAGTAAAAACGGCGAATATAAAGCCGAAATTGCACGAAGTGTTTGTCTTCTAATAAAGGACCGAAAACCTTAATCAGGCTGCGACGAAGAAAATTTTAAAATTTTCGCCTAGATAAGGATTATGTCGACTGCTGATTATGGTAAAGTCTATGCATATTTATATGCGTTTTTATTCAATTTACTTATTTCTCTCACCACACGAAAGTTTGTTAACATCTTCAAGGTTATAGAAAATAGATAAATCATCAAATAAATATTCTGTCGTCTTTAACCCTTTTCAAAATAATACCTGGTTTTGATATATCTAAAAGAAAATTCTTGGGAAAACAATAAGACAAAAGGAGAAAATGATGGTTACCAACCGAAGTGCCTTATGGCAAGCGGGTTAATCATTTATTAGCCGTTGCAAACAATGGTGAATGTTGTTTACATAGTTATAGTTCACGATAAGTGACCTGACAGAGCATCCTTAGATTAAAGTTAGAAATTTCTATGCCAGGTCATTCATCGCGAGCTATAAAACATGTTAACGTGTGTCGTATTAATTCCAGAACAACATTGACCCATGTGGCATACAAAATTATACTGATCACTTGTAGGATTCATTTCTCTTTGATGATTCCGATTTAAACAAAACTGTATATAGCGTTTGATTTACGACAAAGGATTTAATCATATTTGTCCAAGGGTCTGGAATATGGACAATTAATGCTTTTTGAGTTCGAATATTGATCCTGAGCATACGCTCATTCTGTTCAAATTCCTCATAGTTAGCTTATATTTACTTCATAAATTGTAGAAACTGTAAGATAGCAGCGTGGATTCTGATTAGACTGCAATGTAGCATGGTCTGACCTGGAAGCATGCCGGTCTGTTATACGTTAAAGGCCAATTTTCGAGATTTTGGCTCATTTTTTCCCGATGTTCTTTAAAGTGACATTTCAGAATTATCTTTACATAAATTTTACTTTTATTCTATCTGAAAGAGCAATTTTTCTAATGAAAATTCTGGAAATTTCAAGCCAAAATATTGAACCGTTTACGAGAAATATATATTTTTGTGCTAAAATTTAGCAAATTGTTGTGGGCAACAGTTCAGATTTATATAGAATTCGTCATTTCTGTCTCAACTTTGAAGGCGTATTTTTCGCTTATAAATAACAACTTCAAAAAACTGATAGCATTTCTACGCGTTAGAATAAACAATCTTTGCATCAAGACATACTTTTAAAAAATAAAATAAATGTGAAATGTCACTTTAATATTATCTCATCTGTTACTCAGATACAACAATACACAATATATGATTTAGAATAAAGGTCCTTTAATGCTTTTGAGCCCAACCTGATTCCAGATCAGCCTGCGTATATACGCAGTCTGATCAGGATCCATGTTGTACTCCAATAGCTTCGTCGTGGCCTGTAGCAACCGTGTGAGAGTTCCATGGATCCAGGCCAGATTGCACCCAGCAACAGCCTGATTCTGAAACACGATAGTCTAAAAGGCTGTTAGAGCCATTGTCCAGATCCCGGCTCATTATCGTCGCTTTTCTACGAAAAACTCGTAACTACAGCTTATTTTAAGCTGCAGTTACGAGATTTTCGTTGAAAAGCGACGATATATTGTTTACTTACGTGTGTTGTTAATGAAAGACTGTATCAGGACGACGCCAAGGTAGAATGACCCGTGGACAACATGTACGCTACCGTCGTGCATACATCCTGGCACTCTGAAAATACAGAAAATAGAAAAATCAAAACTAGCTTGTATGATATCATCGTCGGCTATGTTAGAAAACGTCGTAACTAGGTCTACAACTTTGATAACCTAAATATAGAATTACCTTGCATGATACCGATGCTTTTCAACTAAAGCATCGTAAATGCAGCTTTTTTTTAAACTGCAGTTACGGTGTTCTTGTTGAGAAGTGGCGATAAATTGTTGCCCACATAGGTCTCAAGCGCGGATCCAGGTATATTTCCCAGGGGGGGGGGGGGGGGTCATCCAATCTTCACCCCCCTTTTTTGCCAAATTCCAGGGGGGGGGGGTCAGGGGGGGTCAGAGGGTCCTTCTGGATCTGTCATGACCCCCTGACCCCCCTCTGGATCTGCGCATGGGTCTGAAACGTTGAACCTACATATACAGCGCGGAAAAACGTAATACTACGTTATACCTGTACAAGTTCCACAACGTCTATGCTGCTGTCGTGCATACATCCAACTCTGAATTCAGAATTTCATCCAGCGTTCGTGATATTATCGTCGGCTAGGTTCGAAAACGTCGTAACTACAGCTTAGACAGCTGTAGTTACGACAATTTCGAACGTAGCGAACTATCTATTGTTTATGTTGTGAGCAATCTCTGAACTTAAGCAGTTTTAAAACTGCTTATACTGAATTCTGACTGATGCATATTTTTCTTAGACATAACAACTTAGTTTTACCATCTTAATATCGGTGGTTCAAAGACCAATGCGTTTTCATACATGTATCACACAAATTGGACGGTAGGCCTGAGCTTGTGCATATAAAAGAACTGGTAAAATTAAGGTACTAAATGCCTTTGGTACAGAACATTTTCTGATCGACCAGAAGTTGAAATGTTTTGGTTTTTGTTCAGCACATAACTTATGTTCGGAACCAAATATTTATTCAAATAAAAAAGCCTAATATGAATTAGTTTGTTTCAAGACTGCCCAAAGTGAATTCCGTGACATTTTAGCAGTTTTAAAACTGATTGACCGCAGTCCTAAGATTGCTTCCGACATAGTATATATGGGTAAAAAGTATGCTGCAGTTGTGAATACATTCAACTTTGTAAGTGAAGAAAATAGAGAAATAACAATCAACTTATATGTCACATAGGTATGGTATATGTGTGCATATATACTGAGAGGCAAAAGAAAGTATACAGTTTTTGATTGTCCATATTTTTCTTAATTTTCATCATAGCGACTCAAAACTTTGTAAAACGTAATTCTACCTAAAGACCAAAAGTACCGTTGTGACAAATCCAACCTTGAAACGCTTGACTGCCCATGCATATGTCACATGACCATTTCGCAAATATTGCACGTGCGACTTATCGGTCCATTGAACATTCGCTAATTATCAGTATATGAGTAGTCAGTTGTACACTACAACAAATCACAACCGTAAAAATTCTCAAACATTATGGCAAGACTTTCTGTAGCGGCTAGAAATCGAGCCATTGGGATGCTGCAGGCTGGCAGCTCGAAGCGATTTGTGGCGCGTTTGTTTCGGTGCACCAGGGTCACGATTTATCGACTGTGGAGACGCTACCAGTTACATGGAAACGTAGCAGACATGCAAAGACCTGGTAGACCGAAAGTCACAACGCCAAACCAGGATCGATTCATGCGCTTACAGCATGCCCGCGAACGTTTCCGTGCGGCCAGCGAGACTGCGAGAACTATAGTAGGTACTCATAATCGTCTTGTGAGTGCTCGCACGGTCAGACGACGTCTGGCTACTGCAGGCATGAGAGCTAGGCGTCCATATAAAGGGACAATTTTAACAGGTCGGCATCGCGTGCGTCGGCTTAATTGGACAATTGCGCGACAGGGGCGTGTACAACGCTTTTGGAATTCTGTGCTTTTCACGGATGAAAGCAAATTTAATCTTCGGCATGCCGATGGTAGGGAAAGAGTATCGTCGGACGGGGGAGCGTTTTGCCCACTGCTGCGTCCTGGAAACCGATCGGTGGGGTGGTTGAGGAGTTATGGTGTGGGCCGGGATAAGTTCAGGAAGTAAAACCCCTTTACATATTGTCCGGGGCCGATTAAATGCTCTAGCATATAGAGATACAATTGTGCAGCCAATTGTTGTACCTTTTATGGCGAATCATGGTCTGCACCATTTCCAGCATGATAATGCCAGGCCTCACACTGCAAGGACAACAAATGAATGTCTCCAACAATACGCATTTAACGTTAAATAAAAAAAGGACCGTAATAAATTAAAAAAAATTAAAATAATAAAAAAAGACCGTAAAAACATAATAAGAAAATAACAATGAAAAAAAGATAATGAACCACTTATAATCAGGTAGACGATTAAATTAGGGACGACTTCAAATGAAATTCAATAAAAATCAAATTCAATCATTAGAATGCAATTGCAGAATTAAAATCAAACAAATTCCCCATCTAGTCCAAATCAAATGTCTACAGCATTAACCTTGATTAAGCCAAAATCAATGTTCATAGGTTTACCTTTTTAATTATACCTCTTCGCCATTCAGTCATAAAATACACCCTCACTTTGCTTAAGCCCCCCCCCCTTTCCCCCCTTTTCCATGACGGATCATAATTGCATACTGCATATCATCGACAATATCATGCATGGTCAGGTGACAAAGAACATTCTGTGAAAATTTGAGCCAGCTGCGTCAATACATGTATGAAGAGATAACGCTATAAACATTTCATGACATAAAGCCCCCTTTTCCTTGACACAGCATAAAAAGGCAAATTCCTGACCAATATACACATGCTCATGTGACCAAGATTATTCTCTCAAAATTTTATCCAAATCCGGCTATAAATGTAGAGTGTGTGTGCTTGTAAACAATACGCAGATGTACGAATGCATGTACATGTGCGTATGTACGTACACATGCACGTACATACATGACAGTACATGTGTACAGACGGACTGACAGACGAAGAAGAAGATGCCGATACACATGCATATCGTTAGCGTATAAAATCATACAGAATTTATTAATCATTTTCTCAGAAAATGCGAAAGAACTAGGGTGTATACTTATTTTTGCCTCTCAGTATATATTATGATTGTGAATAATACTGAAATTATAAAGTTAGCCTATTAAATGTAATTATGGACATAATGTACCGTGTGTTACTGTATGTTTGTTCATACATACTATTTTGTAAATACAGAAAATACAAAAAATACAACCAGCTTATTTGATATAATAGATCTACATGATTTAGAAGGCTCTGGGGCGAAACGACGAGATTGTATGATGACCAATATTTTCTCCTGTTGCCTCAATGCATTTTATTCAAATATCGTGTTCACGTAACCTTGATTTTGGTCGTCTGAAATATTTTAACAATACATGTAGACGGGTCAAAATTATTGACATTTTGGAATTGAAATGGGTTGGAAAAAGTCAAGTCAAACTATCTTCGCAAGTCAAGGTTTCTACTTCCACTTTATAAGGAACAAAGTGGAAGTAGAATTACCTTGGCTTGTGAAGATGGAGTCCAACATGCAGGAACTGATTTTCGCTGCTTTTCTTCGAAAACCTCGTATCTGCAGCTTAAAACAAGCTGCAGATGCGAGGTTTTCGTAGAAAAGCGACGTTATATTAGTCTCTTGTCTCGGCTATGTCATGGTCACAGACATTTTGTCCAAATTAATTGTGTTTGTGTACTTCTATTATTGCAATCGTGTCCAAAATGATGGCCTTGGTGGGATTCTGTTGCCGATTTCCTACGTTAGCACTTTCCTAAACAGCAACACAGAGTAGGTTTGTACTATTCTGAGTCCTCACTATGCTATAGGTGGTCCAGGGGACAAAATAAACAATAATAAGAATGGTATTTGTGTATATCTTAGCTTAGAAGATATTGATGCAACAATGGAAAATGTGGATTGTCAGCATTTTCTTCTGTTGTTTCAATGTTTTCAGAGTCTCTTCAAATCCAGACGTCAAAACCAGATCGTGTTTGGTTAAATCTTGTCCAAACGAAGACATAATAGATTGTCATAAAAATGGAAGAATATACAGACGACCGAATAAGTTTTTCTATATTCACAATTTATCTTATCATATAACAAAACTGACATTGATAGAAAAGGAAAAATAACAATATAACATAGAAAAGTTGATACAAAGGAGAAAATGCCGATTATCAGCATTTTCGTCTTACTACATTATGTTTTCCAAGGTTCTTTGATGAGAGACCTACAAACCAGGTTTTGTTTGCGAAATAGACTAAAAAGGTTAAATTCACAACTTTTGCACAGACAATTCGTCCAAATTAATTGTATTTCTGTACTTGTATTATTGCAGTGGTGTCCAAAATGTCGGTCTCTGCTGGATTTTCAGCTTATCTCCTCATCGAAATTTCTCAATTTAATTCTTGGTCAGAAAATTGTTGTCTTTTCCCTAAAATAGTTGGATATTTACGCATCTTACGCATTCAGGTATTGACGATGACAGTGGAAACGTGGGGTTTTCTTGTTTGTATGGGGGTTATTTTTCGAACAAAGATTGGCATGTTTTCCTTTTTTTCAAACTTTTATAGCTGATAATGATAGAATCTTAATTAAAAATACTGTAAATGCATATGATGATATAAATGTCTTAATGACCATTTTCAAATTTGGATAGAAATGCAGATGACAAAATAATTGATGTCAACAGTAGAAACTATGCTTCATGTAGCTTAAAAAGATTTGAGAGAAAAGAAGAAAATGCTAAAAATCAGCAATTTCTTGCTTTGTCTTAAAAAATCTATTTGTCAAAATTATTTATGCTAGTAAAGTCAAACGTAAGTCTCGTTTGTGAAAGGATTAAGACAAGGCGTTTACAATAACTCGAGATAAATCCATTTGTCGTTTAATACGAGCCAAAAGAAGGTTGGCATTAGATTTTTGAATTGAAGACCGCCGTTTTTCTGTGTTTGTTCGAAATAAGACTACCACAGCTGTACCACAGAGTCTATCTTAAAATGTTACAACAGGGACATAACTCTTTTCTAGAAACAACTCAAGCATTTGACGAATCTGATAGATATGTTTTGGGAAAACATTGAGAGAAAAGAAGAAATTGCTGATGATCAGCAATTTCTTCTTTATCCTCAATACTTTCTTAATTGAGTTGTACATAAATCCTAGCTTTATTAATATCAATTGCGTTGTTTTCAACTGCTTTGTAAATTGGAACCAAATTTCTGTCTTTTGGGATAGGGTTAAGCCTAGTTTGAAAAAAAAAATGCAAGGATGAAGTTGCTGGTTATCAGATAATACACATCATGCATGTATTTCCTATTTGTAAGAGCAACAAGGGAGCAAAAGTGTAAACTAAGATCAGGCTAAACAGTCGTACAATTTAATCTTCGCCTACACAGTCTGCATACTTTAATCGAAATTAGACACGCTAGTTTACGACAAGAAAATTGTAATAACTTCGCGAAAACTGAGACAAAGTACTCGAATTTTCTACCTATTCAGGAAAACATCTGGGAGAAGACTTGAATGGGGTCGTGTGACAGTTTTTGTTTTTTGTTTACTCCGAAACAGTCACGATTTTAGGATAATCGATATCATTTACAAGTTTTAAGTGCTATTTTCCCGTCTATATTACACCCAGCTTCCATATACCGTTATACCAAAAAAAGAGAGGGGACTCAGTATAAGGTCAAATACATGCAAGTTTTTTGTGGCTTTGTATTTTTTCAAGGTTCTCTTTGACAATTTGGGATACTGTTTTTGTCCGTTTTTTATTTCACCTAATCTGTTTTTTTTTTCAAACTACAGCAATTTAGAATGCGTAGCTGTCGGAATACATTGCACATAAAAAGAAAAAAAGTAGAATGTGTGCACTATGTAGAACAGTAAATATTGAGGCACAAGGAGAAAATGCTGGCTATCCAAAGAGTTTTCTATCAAGGACTTGAAAACCAGGTCTTGTTTCGTCTATCTGGATAGAAAACACTGTGGGAAATGAAGGCATTGCTTGTCACGAGCAAAATCTTCATTTTCCACAATGTTTTCAAAAGTATTTATCTTGTGGGGCACCAAAAAAAGCACCATTTGCGTGGGATTTAGTTACAGTGCAAATGACTAGCGACCGGTCAATCGAAACTAGCCAGACTATGACCGGAATTGTACGGAATGGTCTAAATATCATACATATGACAAGTGAACCAATTTCCGTAATAGGAGGGATCGATATCACATGCCCCTCCCTCGAGACGTTACATGGTCGATACTTATGTACAAAGTATGGAGATTCAGACCATGCATACGTATGACCAATGAACAGTTTCACCCTCGTTTTGATAACTTTCTCAAAGAATCTATGGTTTTAAAGGGACATAACATTCCAATTTCATCGTTTTAAAGTATGTCTTCATGCAAAGGTTGGTTAGTCTAATGCGTATAAATGCTATCAGTTTGTTGAAGTTGTTATTTATAAGCGAAAAATACGCCTTAAAAGTTGAGACAGAAATGGCAAATTACATACAAATCCGAACTATTGTGGACAACAATTTGATTAAATTCGGCTTAAAAATATAATTATCACGAAAACGGTGCGATATTTTGGCTTGAAATTTTCAAATCTTTCATAAGAAAATATGCTCTTTCAGATAAAAATGAAAGTATAATTCATGAAAAAATATCGAGAAATGTCACTTTAACGCTGCACTGTGAGAGAGCTTTGGATTCAATGACGAAAGAAAAGAAGAATTAG
This sequence comes from Fragum sueziense, assembly GCA_963680895.1. Lineage (NCBI taxonomy): Eukaryota > Metazoa > Mollusca > Bivalvia > Cardiida > Cardiidae > Fragum > Fragum sueziense. Next base: position 12,733,008 of record OY804593.1, on the reverse strand, counting down.
CATAATACTGATATACCCAACTAACTTTGTTTCAAATTAATAATTTCAGTCACCTTACACAAATAGCATCTAATTAAGGTAGTTCAGCCCTAATGGAATTCACGCGACGTCGGAATTATTCGGGCGACGTCGAAAACATTTGGCGGTGGAATGTTCCACCGCCGAACGTTTTCGACGTCGCCCGAATATGTTCGGACGCGTAACGAATGTTATACAACGTCGCACGAATAATTCCGACGTCACGTAAATCTCATTAGGGGTGGTATACCTTAAAAAGAACAGCAAGAAGAAAGTGAATTTTAACTCTTCCCCTAACAAACCAGGCCGGGTTTTGACATCCCTGATAGATAAAGCGTACAAAAACATTGATACAAAAGAAGAACATTCTGATAACCAGCATTTTCTCCAAATGTCTCAATATTTTCTATTCTATATAAACGGTAGGCCTACATAATGTCTATCTTTCACAGCATAGCAGCTATCGAACAAGAACAGTCGGGTGTGTTTTCGTCGTTTACAAGTGAGTGTTATAGCTATGGATATATGATTAAAAGCAATTATAACACTTTTCCGTAAAATCCATATATAGCGAAAGAATAACTACATCGGGTTTTATTTACAATAAAAACCCTATGTAATTATGCTTTGTGTATGCGCCAAAACGTCACGTGGCGTCAAGGTAACGTCAAATGACGTCACTTGAATGACAATGCGTTTCCTACGCCGAACACTAGTTCATGACAGAATTTTCACAAAATAACACATTTCTAATGTGCGTTTTTGTTATTTAGAGTGTTATAATGGAGATAATAACAAGTTTAGCGGTCTTTATTGCGCAATAAAAACCTCTGTGCTCTGGACTACATGTTAAGGCAAACAATACTTAAATTCGCTGAGCAACATTTTGGCTTGTCATTCGCAACAAATTTTATTGCAGATAAGGTCTTATACCATGTCGTCTATAGAAATATATAGTTTCGTGCGTTTGCGAGAAAATATGAGAAAATAATAAACAGAAAAATGTCAAGCACTTAACGGACGTCATGACAATGACGTATAGTCAATCTAGCCCCAAATATTCAATAATGTTTACAAACTCTGGCATTCAGGATTTTCGTTCATTCACAGTTTATGTCTTCCTATATGTGGCAAATTTGACCGAGAAATTCAATAAGCAGTAGGCCTACGAACCATCACTCAGGCTTTCACACATCGTCGTTTCTCTAAGAAAATATCGTAACTGCAGCTTAACACAAGCTGCAGTTACGAAGTTTTCGAAGAAAAACGATATGTTTTTCTTTTGGATGAAGAAATCATATTAATTAATCGTATCAATTAATGGACAGTTTAGGCTCCATGTTTAAAGGGAAATTTCATTCCAAATTCAATTTTTTAAAGTATGTCTTGATGCCAAGATTGGTTATTGTAATGAGTATAAATACTATTAGTTCTTTGAAGATATCTACGACATTAAATAAGCGGGTATGTAAAATTAGATGCAGACTTGATATACAAGGATTAATTGCTAAAGATTTAAAATTTCGCTGGACAGAACTGATCTACCCGTACAGACTGACCAATTCATGCAATGTTTCTTGAACGTATTTTACCTGTTTGTGTGTTCGACAAACTGGCATGGGTCCCTTGTACTATTTCCTATGACGTTATTTTTCCAGGAAAGTTGTGTGACATAAGTTTTAAAGGGGGACGAGCTAGGCTGTCGAATATGCAAATGGCATAATAATTACAAACCAGAAATAATGTATGAAATTACCAACCTAAAGGGGTAGATCACTTATCTCCATTCTTAGCACTTACCAAGCTTTATTAAGTTTTAAAATCCAAGTCAATGAATAACATGCTGTCAGCTTTGTTTTGTCCTTGTTTTTGTTTTGAAACGGTTAAATATGCCCAACCTTCAAAAACCAATTACGTCAGAGGTACGTCATCTCATCTTCGCTAGCCAAGGTTGAACCCACCTACGTTTGTATTCACCCTTGGCGGATTTAGTCCGATTTTCTTGAAATCGCGAAGCGCCGCCTAGCGGTTGTTCTGCTGGTTGTTTACGTCCATTATTGATGACGTCATTAACGCGCGTTGTCTTTCGCGTCATACGTCATGCGGATTATGTAAAAGTTAGCTGCTTTTTTGGTCGAATTGTCAAAAGTATAATAATTCGTCGATTAAAGTTAGGGAATTCCTGTCTTTTGCAGTGAAATTCTTAGGAAAAATCGCCAATCTCCGCGTTTTTGAGTTGCAAATGCAATGCTTTTTCCCGCCCGTTGTCATGATTTGGGTATTCATAACAAATGTATCTGTCGACAATCTGATTGGTTCCAGCGAGACCTCGCTGGAACCAATGAAAACGCTTTCCAGCAGACCAAGAAAATCGGACTAAATCCGCCAAGGGTGAATAGGCCTACAGAAACGACGTTACGTCGTAGATGTCACCCTTGGCTTGCGAAGATGACGTCATCTGTGCTCAGCGAGATTCAACATACCGTACAACCGACTGCGTCGAAATTTTGAGAAGACAGATTCGGCATCTGAATTCATGTGAATGTTAGGTCAAATGAATTTACTTTTATAAATAAACGAAAGGATCTTTGGTATTCTATAGTTGATAAATACGCGTAATTAATGTTCAGTGCTTGTACAAAATAAACCTTTTCACCTATCCCTCGCAAATAAGGTCACAGTCATCAACACAGCCGGTTGTACCGTGTGTTAATACCGCGGAGGTGTGTCACGTTGACCTTGACCTTGTCTCGTTTTTGAAGTAAAAATAGAATGTATAAACACGCTTACAAAGGATTGATCTATAGCAAAGGAAATATGGTTATTCGCCGTGATTGAGGTTTTTATGCATTGCAAATTGTTTTTCCATGCACAAATATGAGTCCCCGAACAGTTCGGAAGCATAAAAACCTAGCACGGGAACCTTTAATGTTTTAATTATAGGTTATACTTTAATGGCACCACTTTGTAACTGCAGATTGTATTTTATAATGTCAATCATGTAATTCTGGAAATGTACCCCTTTTCTAAACAATACCTGATTTTGACATCCTTCGTAGAAATAGATCTAGGGCCTACATAAAAATTGAGAAATATTTGAGGGAAAAGAAGAAAAATCTGTTGAACATCATGTTCTCTGTTTTCTTCAACATTTTCTGTGCAAAATGACTTTGTTGACTCTTTGTTACATTTCTTTTGTAGTCTGCAAAATCTGCAAAGTCCGAATCTGCTTACTTTTTGTCAATTGACTTCTGTAAATGGTCTGGAAATAATGTTGTTTCGGAAAGTACTAACGCAAAAGGATAATTATGGTGTTGGACGTTACACTAGAAGAAAGAGTATGGAGAAACATAGAGTTAAAATCAGCATCTTCTTTTCTTTCAATATTTTTCTGAGCTATAACCTTATTCTGTGATCAGGTTGAACTAATCAATTTTACCACAAAACTAAACGGTGATTTACACTTTTTATGTAAAAGTCTTAAAATTCAATTCTAAAGATTATTATCTATAGAATGCATTTGACACTTCCCAATCTCCCCAAAACAGTCACCAATTTCCATGAGTCATGGATATGGGTCGTTGCTGTAAAAGAATTAGATGGTGATAACCAGCATTTTCTCCTTTTGATTCAAGGTTTTCTATAGAGCTACAAAGAGGATATCTTTATACATATAAGAATTTTATATATCGCTGCTTTTCTGCAAAAACCACGTATCTGCAGCTTAAAACAAGCTGCAGATACGAGGTTTTCGTAGAAAAGCGACGATATACATGTATAAGAGTTCATATTAATTTTGTCGTCTACAACACTTTTGTAGGGACAGGTTCAATAAAAATACATGTAACAGTGGAAACGGAAATGATCAGAATTGGACCATTTGAAAATCGTGTCAACCAATAGGAGATTACCTGGATACACGTAAGATCAGATGTCTGTCAGGCCCGTAGGAACAGGGGAGCTAGTGGGGGGGGGGGGACTAAGCCCCAAAGTTGGCCAAAAATGCCAAATTTTCCTTTTTTCACACTGAAAATTTGGGAAAATCCAAATTAGTTTGTCAATCAATTTCGTCAAAGAGCTAACAGGGTATTGACCTCATGTGTAACAGTTAGGAAAATCGAATGCTAATCGTTTGGTAAATAAACCCTTAATATTCAATCTGGGTCATATCTGAATAACTGTCACAAGTGATATGAAATGTATTCATTGTGTATTTCGTTAATCGAAAGCATGAATTATTGAGATGTTGTGTTCACCGTTTTATTCCATTGTCTAAATGTTTTAAGCATCTTATAGGCTCGTCAGCCAAAACAAGAAGAATGAAATAGGGTTAAAGGCCTAGGGTATTAGTCATCTAAAGTATCAGGGAATTACAATAATATCATTGATCTAGAATCTAAAAACAAAATTTCGAAGCATTGAACCAATGATACCTCACGATAATAGACCTGACAGAGCAGTCAATGCTAATCGAAAGAGATGTTCTGCCAGGTTATTTATCGTGAGGTATACCAAACGATCAAAATGTAGACTGGTCAAAGTTCAAGGATATTGCAGACGACAATTTCAAATTAATCAAATTTTACACATTTTGATCTTTTAGGGCAGAAAACATTCTGGGAAATGAAGAAATGGCTTGTCGCAAGCAATTTCTTCATTTTCCACAAATCCATTATCTTGTGGGGAGTCAAAAAGAGTCACTATGTGGTAATGGGTTAAAGTGAGTGTGGATCCGAAACAGCTTTTGTCTGTGCGCAGTCTGATTATGACCTACACTTCTCTCTATCCCTTGAGTCTACGCAGGCGCAGACTGATCTGGACTCATGTAGGCCATAAATGCCATAAGGAACCTTTTTCCAGAACACAACTCAAACATATTGGAAATTTCTATAAGTGAATTGCACTTGTTGACCGTTATCATGATCGATTGATTTCTGCTATAGAAAAATTAGACCACACTCTCCCCAAATCGACCATCGTTTACTACGTAACGAGACCCTTCTGTAATCACGATATGAAATCTCTGTTCTCGAGCTCTCAGCGAGATTTCATTATCCATTCGATGGTTGCATCATGTAATAAAGGAAAAAAATCATATAAAAATGTTCCTTGGTTTTAAAAATCATCGTTAACTTGATTTTTTTTTTAATTTGTATGAATTTTAACATGTAAGAAAATTAGAGCAGCAACGATTTCATTGGATGTTTGCATTGCATAGCATTGCATTGGTATGTGACCGTGTGCGTGAAAACTATCTTTTTTTTAATCGTCATTTTCATTGTATTATCGGACCAACAGATAGGTGTGTAAAGGAAGTCTAAATGTGTTATTTTATATCCAAACCCTCTGCTGTGGGTACTCATTTGAATCCTCTCGATAGACCATTCTAATGAGTACTCACAACATGGGGTTTGGTGAACGTTGACATAATTTGCATTTTGTATCCCCTCTTATCTGTAGCTCTGTATCATATATTTTATCTTCCAACTGTTCATCATAAGTAGACGATTCATAAACAATCCACCCACCCAATGTTGAGTTCCCGTTTATTGATGTCGAGTATAAGTTATGATCGATTAATAACCAATGTCATGGCGTATTAATCGCCGTCTGTAATCAGTGTGAGCAAACACATAGCCTGCATAACTACACGTGTTATACCGCCCAGCCTGAATGGTTCATCAGACGTATCACACGTGGTTATGTAACTTACCAGACAACAATCTGTCTGTACTGGTATGTCAGCTAACTGCATACGTGATGCAATGTTATTATGGTGCATGCTCTTTTCCAGCATGGCAGTCCCCTGATGTATAAAAGCTGTCTACTAGAAGGCAACACATTTATAGTTCACCCCATGAACATATATAATTCGTTCTGTTTTGTTGTAATTCGGTGAAAATCATTAATTCATAATCGTCTTAGTAGCACGACCTGAATAATGGCACCAAAGCACAAGAGAAGCACAGTACCATTGCATTACCCAAATACATGTACTGAAAGACGAGAACATACGAGAAGATACTAAAAACCGTTGATTTTCTTCAAAAGCCTCGTTACTGCAGCTTGTTGAAGCAGCAGTTACGAGGATTTTGTCGAAAAGCTACGATATCGTTTTTCGACATTACAGCAAGTAAAATTAGAGCCAAACCCACTTTCAAATTGTAAATCGAAAACCAACTTTTCTCTTTTTTTCCGTGAAAGTTCTTTCAAGCTTTCCTTATTGGTGTAAACTCAAGGTTTGTTTGGAAAACCATAGACTAGTAACCAATCGTTCACACCACCATGTGCGAGGTTATGAATGTAATATATTAGATGTAACAAGTACTAAAACATATCTTGGCCTTACATATATATAACACATGGTAACAATATGCTGTGCAATATTTTGACTGGCAACTATGGATCAAAGAGAATGTAACAATAGTCCTTTCCAAAACGGCAATATCCTAGGGTGATCCAATATGAAAGCTACTACAACCGACAAAATATGTGTTGATAAAGATTGGATTGGTGCAAAATAATGATAAGAAAATATTGAGGCAAAAGGAGAAACTGCTGGTCACCAGCAGTTTCTTCTTTTGTCTCAATGTTTTCCCAAACCTTTTCTTTTAGGGACGTCAAAACTAGATATTGTTTGGGAAAGGGTTAAATAGTCAACACTAATGAATACTGTCTAGTATTTGTCTTCTGATTAATCCTCTACCAAATGACACAAGTTTGAACTCTTCCCATTTGACAGCTGCTGAAGGCAACCAAATCGTTTTTTATATGTGTTAAAGTGACATTTCACATTTATATCATTTTTTAAAAGTATGTCTTGATGCAAAGATTTGTATTCTAATGCGTAGAAATGCTATCAGTTTTTGGAAAGCAAATTTGCAAAATTTGCTTTTCATTGCAGTCGTGATTCTCTGCACTTTTACATTCTCTGCATACCACACAACATCTCCCGGTCCTCCTCACTATAAATAGTTCTATCAAAAGCAAAGATCAATGACAAGAACAACCTTTCGAATATTCAATACTGAATTCTATAGTTGTACATAAGATATTCAATTGTGTGACCGATGATAAAACATTCAATTAAACATGTGTTAAAAGAGGAGAAACGATCACGTAGTAATTTGCTTTCATTACGGTTCAATAGCCAGTCCAATATCTTTCGTTGAAAATGGGTCAGTCAAGTTTACTGAACTATGAAATATGCGACCCACTTCAAGCGCTTAAAATAGGAACTAGGACACGTCTATTTTTAGAATCTTTCTATGCCCAAATTCTTACACGTTTTGATGTCCGAAACTAAACAATGATTTTCGATAAGCCATGCATTTAATCGCGTTCACAATAATTGATTGATCAACTAAGTGGGTATTTTAAGGTTAATGACATAGACATCTTGTCTAATAGGCCTTGCTAGTATTTGCGTGTAGCTAGGCATTTCAAAGCGAAAGTAGAAATCTGGGAAACCAGAATATGTGATGATATGCTCAAAATGCATAGAAATCAGACTAGCAATCCTTTCACCACTTGGTTTAAAAACGGTGTTAACTTTTTAATCTATAGATATAGATCTAGATGAATAGGCATACATAGAATCAAATCAATTTACATTGTTGGTATGTTAACCATTTCCCAAATAGAAACATTTCAGATTAGTCAAAATAAAAAAAAAGCCGTAGCAGACGACAAAATTGGTATATACCTAGATAAAATTAGAACTATTTGTAGATAATACCAAAGACAATATCGAGGTTAAAGTAGAAAATTCTGATTATCAGCAGTTTCTTCTTTCATCCCAATATTCCCCCGAACATTTTCTTTACGGGCTGTCAAACCGGTCTTATTTGGGAAAGGGATAAAGTAGTTACGGAACACATGTTTTAGCAAGTAAGACATGTAGTTTTCAGAGATCAAATGCATTCTAATTAGGGTATAGACTCCTTTCATTTATGTTTAGTCCGTACCCGCAGAACACTTCCGGTAATCCGAGACTTCTCTGATGAAAATTCGCTCGATGATACTTGGATGTCGCTATTTACAACGGAACGCTGTCCCAGTCAAACACAAAAGAAAATTCCGACACAGCGACATAACTTGTGTCGGAATTTTCTTTTGTTTTTGAATTGGACAGCGCTCTGATGTAAATAGCGACATCCAAAAATCGAAGAGCGAATTTTCATCAGAGAAGACTCTGATTACCTTCCGGAGG